>CM065922.1:49738711-50353711 GCA_033439105.1 Magallana nippona | reverse complement strand
TATTAGCTGCAATAATGTAGCCCTCTCCCCCCTTTTTTTGGGGGGGGGGGGGGAGGGGGGGGAAGGAAAACATCAGATAAAAAAATCGGAGATGAATTCATTATTGCAGCTACTCACATTATATGCAATGACAAATCAAACAAAGGCATTCATTCATTCATGTGGTTTATGTCTGTGATCAATCAATTTTACATAGAATTTGAGATAAACCATCATGGAGATAATCCCCCATAATACAGGTACCACACACTCATAGACATGAATAAAACAAAGATATTTGGCACAATCACTGACACAAAAAACCAGACATTATTTGGGATGTTGTGTAATGATGTGTCGGTGATGACTGGGGTCTACTCAACAAATGACAACTTTATACAAGAGGAATGTTTTCTGGGGATAAGAATTAAATGTCTCTCAGGAAACTGAGTTTTCTAATAAATATTTGTGTACATGTACATATAAATAAAAAAATATTTCCACATATCAGAGCATTAACTGCTTTTCCTACAATCTAAATGCATGTTCATGTAAATATACATGTAAATTAAGTCCAAATCATTCGTGTACATTTTAAATCTCCAATCACTTTAAAAATTAAAGTAATGGTCTTCAAGTAGGGATATTAAATATAAGTAAAAATCAAATAATCTTATCATTTTATACACATGTAGGTTAAATAACTTATAAATATCACACTTAAAAGTTGGGCATTTATGGTTATTTATGACAAGGGTTGAGAATAGAACAAAATGATACATAAAGCTTCACAAATCACAGAAGTTTTAGCTATTCACAAAAATTTATACGAATGAAAACATGTAGTACACATAATGATTTAGGTCATCACGACATCATTGTTACATCATCACATAAATCAGTCTGATTTCAATCAATCCCTCCTTCTCCTATCATCAGCTGGTACAACAATAGGAGAAAGGAGAGGGAGAGCATGACTCAATGACATCAGCATGAAAGCACTCTTTATTTAAAGAAAATCAAACATAGTTTCTCACATTCACCCTACAGTACCATCCAATCCAGAAACAAGCCTTACATCTGTACACTGACACCATTCTAACATTCTCCCTTCATTCAATCATGAAGGGTTCTGCATGTATCAACTTATACTTGTACAATTAACAGTTTCTTACAAAAAAGACACATTAAGCCTAGCTTAGCATTTTCATGTGTACAACAAATCACACACCCAGTCTCTTACATCCATATATTCCTGCAATATCCTCCAACACTGACAATTATCCTTCATCTACACAACAAAAAACAATCACTCTCTTAACAGATTATCATACATACACACATCTACTAATTAATTAGTTAATAACAATTTATGTTGTATGCATACCTTTCCACTGAAATGTGGAATTGTATGTATGGTTATGTTAATGTACCAATGTACATGTATATGAAACTCTGCAATCCATCACAACGGGAGAAAGTTCCACAAGTTTGCTGGTGCTAATCACAGAAGTCTATTTTAAGGATTCCAATGTGGATAGGAATACTCAAGAGTTGGGAAAGAATCTCCCAACCCATAACGAAAAGATAAAAGAAATACAGCACTTTGTGTAGGATGCAGCTATAGAAAATTCTGATAGAAAAATTATCTGAATAAAATCACCCACAATGCAGTGATTTGATAATACTATATACACCAACTAAAAGTATATAATCAGCAATTATTGCTCTTCGTCCATTCCTGTCCATTGACTTTGGGTCGTTTTATGAGGAAGGCATCTGGGGCACGACATTGGCTGCCGCGTGCTGTTCGTAATTGACTAGTCTCTGACCCACTAAATATCTACAACAAACAAAGCCAGAACATTAACAATAGAAATCCTGGCATCAAATTATTAATGGTACATGTATAACATGATGCATAGCATACAGTACATGTTCTTGTATTGTACATTTTAAGAACTTGTACAATGACAATACTTGTATTGTACAGTAAGCAGTACTTACATGTATATTGTACAGTGACAGTACTAGTATTGTACATTGACAGTACTTGTATAGTACAGTGACAGTACTTGTACTATACAATGACAATACTTGTATTCTACAATGACAGTACTTGTACTGTACATTGATCAGTACTTATATTGTTCAGTGACAGTACTTGTATTGTAAATTGACAGTACTTGTATTGTACAGTGACAGTACTTGTATAGTACAGTGACAGTACTTGTATTGTACAGTGACAGTACTTGTATAGTACAGTCACAGTACTTGTATTCTACAATGACAGTACTTGTATTCTACAATGACAGTACTTGTACTGTACATTGATCAGTACTTTTATTGTTCAGTGACAGTACTTGTATTGTACAGTGACAGTACTTGTATAGTACAGTGACAGTACAAGTATTTTACAGTGACTGAACTTGTATAATACAGTGACAGTACTTGTATTCTACAATGACAGTACTTGTACTGTACAGTAACAGTACTAGTATTGTACATTGACAGTACTTGTATAGTACAGTGACAGTACTTGTACTCTACAATGACAATACTTGTATTCTACAATGACAGTACTTGTACTGTACATTGATCAGTACTTATATTGTTCAGTGACAGTACTTGTATTGTGAATTGACAGTACTTGTATTGTACAGTGACAGTATTTGTATAGTACAGTCACAGTACTTGTATTCTACAATGACAGTACTTGTTCTGTACAGTGATCAGTACTTGTATTGTACAGTGACAGTACTTGTATAGTACAGTGACAGTACAAGTATTTTACAGTGACAGAACTTGTACTATACAATGACAATACTTGTATTCTACAATGACAGTACTTGTACTGTACATTGATCAGTACTTGTATTGTACAGTGACAGTACTTGTATTGTACAGTGACAGAACTTGTATAATACAGTGACAGTACTTGTATTCTACAATGACAGTACTTGTATTCTACATTGACAGTACTTGTACTGTACATTGATCAGTACTTATATTGTTCAGTGACAGTACTTGTATTGTAAATTGACAGTAATTGCAATGTACAGTGACAGTACTTGTATAGTACAGTGACAGTTCAAGTATTGTACAGTGACAGTACTTGTATAGTACAGTCACAGTACTTGTATTCTACAATGACAGTACTTGTATTCTACAATGACAGTACTTGTACTGTACATTGATCAGTACTTTTATTGTTCAGTGACAGTACTTGTATTGTACAGTGACAGTACTTGTATAGTACAGTGACAGTACAAGTATTTTACAGTGACTGAACTTGTATAATACAGTGACAGTACTTGTATTCTACAATGACAGTACTTGTACTGTACAGTAACAGTACTAGTATTGTTCATTGACAGTACTTGTATAGTACAGTGACAGTACTTGTACTCTACAATGACAATACTTGTATTCTACAATGACAGTACTTGTATTCTACAATGACAGTACTTGTATTCTACAATGACAATACATGTACTGTACATTGATCAGTACTTGTATTGTACAGTGACAGTACTTGTATTGTACAGTGACAGTATTTGTATAATACAGTGACAGTACTTGTATTCTACAATAACAGTACTTGTACTGTACAGTAACAGTACTCGTATTGTACATTGACAGTACTTGTATAGTACAGTGATCAGTACTTATATTGTTCAGTGACAGTACTTGTATTGTAAATTGACAGTACTTGTATTGTACAGTGACAGTACTTGTATAGTACAGTGACAGTTCAAGTATTGTACAGTGACAGTACTTGTATATTACAGTCACAGTACTTGTATTCTACAATGACAGTACTTGTATTCTACAATGACAGTACATGTACTGTACAGTGAATAGTACTTGTATTGTTCAGTGACAGTACTTGTATTGTACAGTGACAGTACTTGTATAGTACAGTGACAGGACAAGTATTTTACAATGGCAGAACTTGTATAATACAGTGACAGTACTTGTATTCTACAATGACAGTACCTGTATTCTACAATGACAGTACTTGTACTGTACATTGATCAGTACTTGTATTGTACAGTGACAGTACTTGTATTGTACAGTGACAGTAATTATATAGTACAGTAACAGTACTTGTATTGTACATTGAGCAGTACTTGTATATTGAACAGTTTTTCTATTGTGACAGTTATTATATAGTACAGTAACAGTACTTGTATTGTACATTGAGCAGTACTTGTATATTGAACAGTATTTCTATTGTACAGTGACAGTACTTGTATTGTACAGTGATAGTACTTGTATTGTACAACGACAGTACTTGTATTGTACAATGACAGTACTTATATTGTTCAGTGACAGTACTTGTATTGTACAATGACAGTACTTATATTGTTCAGTGACAGTACTTGTATTGTACAATGACAGTACTTGTATTGCACAGTAACAGTACTTGTATTGTACGGTGAATAGTACACAATTGGTGCCTCCCGTTCCCAGCTCCAGTATTGTCTCTATTGTAGTGGTTCTTTCCTCTATAGACATCCAAGTTCACAACGTGGGGCTACTCGTGGCGCTAGAATGGTACAAGCAAGTGACGCTCCCTTTACAGTTGTCTTTCCCTGGCCACGCACCTGTTCAGTTCCAGCTTTGTTGCTATACCAGTGGTTGTCTCCTCTATAGACATCCGAGTTCAACGTTGGTCTACTCATGGCGCGAGAGTGGTACAAGTTAGGCACATTCCCCACTTTTGGAGGTATGGTCGGGTTACCCTAAACACACAGTTTTTTTTAGGCCTAAACCAATTTCATCGAAATTTTTTGCAAAATATCTTTGGTTATTATGTAATCAGAGGAGATTTCGGAAGATAAAGAAAACAGGGTCTACTGTATATTGTTATCTTTTTCGGGAATCTTTAGTGAGAAGTAATAAAGCTTTTTCCTTTTCAATGTTTTGATTTATATTTTGTTTACAAACTGATTTGCTTTTGTGTTTTATCATCTGCGAGTCCATTCTGACTACTTTTTAACTTCGTTTTAGTGATCGGATCCGCACCACTAGTAACACTATGACAATCGTTCTGGGAGCAGTGATGGTGGAGAGACCCTGTAAGACAAGTCTTAACTCAGACCAGGAACAGGACAGTTGTAAGAACACACAGGAGAGACCGCTCTTCGACTCAGAAATACGAGTTCTGATGAACAAGGACAAGCCATTAGAAGACTGATTCAAGGGTGTGTAGTTATGTGGTCTTGTAGTGATTTAATACAGCTCAGGACAGGAAAAGAACAGCTATAAGGAAACACGGGAGAAACCGCTAGAGCTACGACTCATGAGGAGACTCACTAATGATCTTTGTTTTTAGTTGAAATCTCGTAAAATCTTCAAATCATTATATTATGAGGAAATCGTCACAATTTAAGCAATAATGAAATGAAAAATTAAATGAAAAATTGTCACATTTTAAGTAATACATAATATCAGACATTAAGGAATTATATATTTTGTAACTCTGCTAAATACTTTGCTATGTTATTATGCATATTGTTTTTTTTATTGGCTATATTTGACAACTCAATGTTTACTCAGAGATATATCATTTATTACTTGATGCTGATGGTCAAAATTTGTGCTGAACACTTTTAAATTTATTAATTGTTCTATTTTAAAAGTTAAAATACTTAACCGATGTATTTCTAATGAACCACTGATTTCTAATGATACAGGATTTATAAATATAAAAATGTACTGTCGTCTAAAATCGTTACATGAAACAAACTACAATGTACTTAGTCATGTCAAATCATCAATTGTATTTTATTCGTCTATTTTGTAAAAACTTAATTCCGAAACAGATTACAAACTTTTCCGAAAATTCATAAATTTATTTTAGGTGTATCGTGTTGTGTTGATGATGTGGTATAGATATATATATAACTGTTTGTTATCTGGAGTTATAGATTTGTGATGTAAAAAGATGTAAATAAATTATTTAAAAAAGACAGCTTAGTCACAACTGAAATACAATGTAAATGAAATTAAGCCATGTCTCATTCTTCGAAAAAGTATGTAGGTCATACCTGGTATGTAGGTTATACCTGGTATGTTAGTAAAAACTTCTTTTGATAAGATTTTTTCTATGACCCTGTTTATCATAACTTAAATTATACAAAGTCTGATTGTGTCACATGTTATTTTGGTATAATTATAGTATTTTTAATCAACGATCTATAAACAATACAGACACGACACATACATCTTTTTCATAAAAAGGATTTGTGAGCTCTGTACTAGGTTTATAACATGACAACCGGCATTCGAATTTTAGTTTACCATTAAAAATTTAATAGAAACCAATCATATGAAGAGAAATCTTTGTCACAATGAACCGGCGGAATGTGACGATGCGAAGCGTAGGTCCAAACGGTCTCCCATAGTTTTCTGTTCACCAATAAATCCACACTAATTAATGACTTTTCCGAATATTCACCTGTTGTACATTGCACTGTGTTTTCAGTTCTGGGATGCACCTGCCAAGACAGTTATTTGATGAGCCAAGTTTATAAAGCTGTAAACAATATAAATTATACAGTTTGAAAAACAAAATCATTCTCTTTCTAAAGATATTGTCATACAACTATCATATTGCTTGTTTTTTTTTTTTTTTTAATTTGTGTTTATCACGTTTAATTAAATGGAATTTTAATTTTACGTTGATTATCTGTTGAAAAGTTACCTCTGTTCATTGACTGACACGTATCGTTGACTACAAATACTTTTATTTTTTTTTTATTTCCCATTTTTTGAATGAATAAGGAAAATTAAAACGAACTATTGATTACCACTATTTTTGCTAAGTATGTCCGTGCCAAGATAGAATTCTTGCACTACTCTTCAGGATTTTGCTAAATATGCTGTTGGAAATATAATTGCTGGAAATCATTTTTCCTAAAGATTGTTTGAAAAAAATTTAATTTTTAAAAAGTAAACATCCCACCTGCTATATATGCATGTATATGTATGTCGGACACACTAAATATATACACAATTGCCAATGGTCTATTATATAATAACGTTTATTTATTTTAAAGAATACTACACCATTTTGGCAATGGCATAATTTTCAGGCATAGTGTGCTTTTAATATTATGTAACCTCCAAAGGTTAACGTATTCAATATGGCAGTGTAATATGTATCTCACATTATTAGTGTTTTGTTTTTTTACCACGAACACGTTTCCGCACATTGGCCGGTTGACCGATTGACCCCTGCATGCTGTATCTATAATGTAGCACGACCTCTGTTGAGCGAATGAAATTACTTATAATGGAAATTTACTTCAGACTGTGTCAAAATATTGTTATCTTGGTTTAACTTTAAAATGTAATGGAAGTTTTAACTTCGCTACAACAGTTCTCATGAAGGCCAGAAAAGCTTACTTTAAGATCAAGAAGACAATTGGACTAGATAACCCGTGTAAACTTTCAGAAAAACGATTTGGCTCTATAGTAATACCAGTTCTTCTCTATTGTAGTGAGATATGGGGTTTATTTACTAAAATTGATGAAAATTCTGTTATAGAAAAATTTCACATGAAATTCATTAAGGAAATTTTAGGTGTACACAGAAGAACCACTAATGCTCATTGCAGAGCAGAACTAGGTAGACTACCTTTATGGACAAAAATACATTTTACAAACATAAAGTTTAGAAATCATATTATTACCTCTGAAAATACACTGGTGTTTAAAATCTACAAAGCAACAGTTCATACAAATTCATGGACAAAAAAGCATGTTTTCAGTTATTAACAATTTAGGGTTTACATTTATTATCGACAAAAGCAGTTCAAAAAACCCTTTCTATCGAGTTTAAAACAAAGAATAACAGACAAGTGTTACAGGAAGAACATTCAAAAATTTTTAATTCATCAAAACTTAAATTCTATCAAGTTGTTTTTGATAATTCTGAACGATGTTCTTATGTTGAAGTATTTAAAAGGAAAGTTGAGCGATCAGTTTTTAGTAGTTTAAAAATTAAGTTCACACAATCTTGCCATAGAAAAAGGTAGACACTTGTCTGTTCCAATGCATGAAAGACTTTGTAATTATTGTAACACTGGAGCAATTGAAGATGAATTTCATTTTTTTTCCAGCTGTTCTTAATATATTCATTTGAGGGCAGTTTTCGAAAGAAAGAATAACTGCACTTAACGCCGTGTTTTGGGCCCTTTTTCAATCACTATTGTTACGTTTATTCCTCGCTCAATTTTACTTCAAGTCATTTGTTATAGAGTTTGGTCAATTTCCAATAGAAATTTAATGTCATAATGGTTTTAAACTGCGTTGCAATAGAATAATTTGTTGTTTTCTTATCCTTACTGCGCTTTAAATATCTGGAATTTAAACTTGTCAGCCCTTGTTTGAAGATAAGATTCATAAATATGCATGGATTGGAACTAATATTGTAATGAGTGGTCTAAAATAAGAATAGCGGTACTAAAATTGAACACCTCTCTCTCTCTCTCTCTCTCTCTCTCTCTCTCTCTCTCTCTCTCTCTCTCTCTCTCTCTCTGTGTGTTTGTGCATGTTGCCATTTTTAAAGGTTTCAAACAAAATATATAATATATTATATCGGCCGATATAAGTAGCCGTTGATATGATTGTAAACTAGTGGCTAATGTCAACAGGTGTTCGAAAAGAATTAACAAGTGGATTAATCAGTAACTCACATAACCCGGGATGGAGTCCATAGTAACAATTTTGTTGTTGTTGTAACAATGAGTCTTTCATTTTGCTTTAAGAATTGAATAGCATTACAATATATTAAAGTTGTTTTTTGTCTTTTTTTTGTTTGGAACAATGTCAAATTTTCATTTCAGCTGTAACATTTTTTTTTCAATAACCCCCCCCCCCCCCCTAATAAAGTTTATGTCATTTTTCACAATTGCAATCATTTTCTGTGACTTTCCCATCCAATAACATTGACAAATCTTTCCTTTATATAGCATATTTCTGATTATTTCACCCCTTAAATGTGGAGCGGTAGCTCTGTCGTTGTAGACTATACAATCATATGACTAATTTCCTGTTAATCTAAATTGTGTATTACTATATTAGCTGAATCCAGACTATTACCACACTGAGAGTATCGCGTATATAAAACCATCTGATGCTATCCACTCAGAATACACCCACAATCATACAGTTATATTGAAAACAGTACGCTTTTGTGATAAAAATGATATCTCTATTAAAGCTATCTCAGAGAAATAAAGAAACCATCACTCGATGGGAATGAATTAAAATAGATATGGACAATCAATATCGCCGAGAAGAATGCATTCTTCTTTACACGTCACTTGACGGAAGTCTAGGGGCGGACTTCATTTGTCCCTTATCGGCGTACGCCGGTTTGACAAATGAAGTCCTACCTAGTATTCACAAAGTTACCTGGGGTTGGATATCACGTGGTGAATTATAATATTCAACAGGTCAAAGTATACCGTTTACAACAGAGAACGCAGCACAAGAAGAAACAGCTTTTTCTTTATTTAACCATGAACGGATGTTTGTCTATTGATCTCCTTTTAACATAAGCTTATATGCATAAATATACAACGACCATTAAGGTAGTCCATCCATAACTATCATATTTCATATCTAATAGATTGCAAGTTTGATCACCAAAACCTTAGTGTGACTTTAAGAGATTTATTAAATAATAAAGATTCACCTTTGAAATTATAAAAAAAAAAATGAATTTTAACAAAGTTATCATATGTTGAAGTTAACATTGAAGTCTATGGAAAAAATACATTTTTTAATAAAAATTTTTAGTACAAGTAATTTTCTCTCATTTCTCTTGGTAAAATGTTGCAAAAGCTTTCCCTTTCTTCGAATATGCTAAAATAATTTATATTTTACCATACATATTTTCAGATAATAATTTTTTTAAATTTTCCTAAAGGGCAGACTACTCTTTAAAAAAGTTTTAAGTGCAAAAAGTTCATTTACTTGACTACATACATACTCCCGAGTTTGGTTTATGTCAGCCTCATAATAACTTTAAAATACGTATTTAATGTAGTATAGATCAATCAAAATTATTAAATACGCCTTAGTTATGGATGGACTAAATTAATGGAGAACAATAGACAAACATGCGCTGACTATGTATTCATAGTCTATTAAAAAAAGTGGGCGTCCTCATTATCCCACAGACTGACAGAGATTCAAGAAAATGTCATGGCCCCTGCCTACGAAAACGACTTCGAACTTTGTAAATATGAACTTTTAATTAAGGGTATTACATAAAGTTGCAGTGAAGACATTGACAATTGCAAGAAATTTGTCCATTAATTAAAAATTTATTTTGTCCCTTTTTTGAAATGTCCTTAAGTGCAGTCATCCTTTATTATATACATGTTTTCATACTAGAAATAATTTTTCAAAAATGTCAGATATTTTTAAGGCTAAATTTTGTTTTAATAATAAATCTTTAACAGTTTTGAAAATAACTCTCTCATTTATCAATAAATATACATCATAGAGAAACAGTGCACTAGTCTAGCTTGATTATCAGAACTTTTTCCTCTCATGTGTATGTAAATAATGACGCGGATATATCTCTCATACTGATGTGTAATGAAAACATAACTTCTGTTTATGCATATATTTGGCCCTTGCCAATTATTGTAATTGTATTTATGCCCAAAAAAATATTTGTATTTGTATTTGTATTTGATAAAAGAAATATTGATAAATATTCATACCTGAATTATAATAGTCACGTGTTTGAATCAGACAAACAGCTGCTGGAAACGTTACATCATTCCACCATGCATGAATGGGAAGCTAGATAGACTGCTGCTTCTACACGCACATTATTGTGTAACTCATTCAACAAGTAATTAAGCCATATTATGAATTCAGTGGGGTGCAATTCAATACAATGAACAAGAGGCCCATTGGCCACATCGCTCATCTCAACAATCATTCTATTTCATTTTTGAAAAAACATTTTCCCTATATATTTCTATGTTAAACTTTGAATCCTCATGGGGCCCCAAGTATTAGTCCGGGGTTCACGATTTTAACAATTTAGATTCTACGATATCTATAATATAAGGATGCTTGCATAGTCTACTCAAAAATTGTAGATTGTAGTTACATATCTTTTCTCCATTCGGAAGTACTCGGGACACCTTGCACAATATTTAACGTTATCATCCGGGGTACTTAATGTTGTTTGCAATGCAAAATACCCATAGACTTTCTATTTTTGATTGTGTATTGAAACCTGAAGCGGTAGAAGCGGCGTTTCAGAACAGATAATCTTGACTATTTTCATTCTAGTGAATGGGTGTAGTTTGGGCCCAAATGTATTTATGATTATTGAGATATTACGCAAAAAAGTGGTGGAAGCAGAAACCTGGGACAGAGTATAATTAATCGATCAAAAATCATTCAGCGGCAGATGAGTATATTTAATTTAGTAATTCCCACCTGACTTCGATTACATTTTTCGCCTTTAGAGATATGATTTGGTAGTTTTGTGAATAAAACAACGCATTACTTCTACCGTTACATCACGGTCTATTCATGGTCTCTAATATACTACACAGTTAGATAACTTGTACTACGTTTTATTTTAAAGGTATTTCAATGATTAATTTAAATAAAAACACCGTCTTTGTTTTAGTTTTTGATGCCTTATTACCTTACTAAAAAGACAAACAACGTTAACTTTAGAAAAAACAGCAATACCAATCCATCCTCGCAGATACGAATACGAAATGACATATTTAATGGAAAAAAAACACACAAAAAAACACGGGGTTCGTTGCAGTACAGTTAAAATAATATTTTAACGCTCCAATTAAACTAGTTTTGGAACAGCTTACGTTTATTAGTTCAGACAAGGAATCAATACATTGGATATTAACAAAATTTACGTATCAATTTGTTCCAAAACGATTTTATTATTATAAAATGATTCACGCACAAAGCTGTTTAATAGTGAACGATTTTCAATATTTCCAAATTCAAATTTCTTACAATCGTGTATATGTTCGGCATGTGATTGCTGTACATACAGAAAAGAACGTTTTTACAATATCAGGTTTTCCACTTTTACTTTGAAATATTGTTTGGATATAGTTCTTTCTTCATTTATCACAAACTCAAAATATGATGAACCTAGTTTAAATGCACTTCAAGAGAGAGAGAGAGAGAGAGAGAGAGAGAGAGAGAGAGAGAGAGAGAGAGAGAGAGAGAGAGAGAGAGAGAGAGAGAGAGGTCACTTAAGAAATAAACAGCAATTTAAAAAGTTCACCGGGATATGAAGTTGGTTGGTCACGTGATCAAATCCTGTGAAGCCTGAAAGGCTTCCCAGTAGATTTGATCACGTACCAACCAACTAGTTTAAATGCACTTAGAGAGAGAGAGAGAGAGAGAGAGAGAGAGAGAGAGAGAGAGAGAGAGAGAGAGAGAGAGAGAGAGAGAGAGAGAGAGAGAGAAAGAGAGAGAGAGAGAGAGAGAGAGAGGTCACTTAAGAAATAAACAGCAATTTAAAAAGTTCACCGGGATATGAAGTTGGTTGGTCATGTGATCAAATCCTGTGAAGCCCGAAGGGCTTCCCAGTAGATTTGATCACGTACCAACCAATTAGTTTAAATGCACTTCAAGATAGAGAGAGAGAGAGAGAGAGAGAGAGAGAGAGAGAGAGAGAGAGAGAGAGAGAGAGAGAGAGAGAGGAGGGGGGGGGGGGTCACTTAAGAAATAAACAGCAATGTTAAAAATCTACTGAGAAGCCCTTCGGGCTTCACAGGATTTGATCACATGACCAACCAACTTCATTAAAAAGCTCACCGGGATATGAAGTTGGTTGGTCATGTGATCAAATCCTGTGAAGCCCGAAGGGCTTCTCAGTAGATTTTTAACATTGCTGTTTATTACTTATATTTACGTTTGAGATAGACAAATCGTTCAGAACTAATAAAACTACCGAGATTTTATGTTTACAATAATCCAAGCGACATGCAAGCGATAAGCGCATGCGGTTATCATTGTGACGTCACGGAAACGTTCACACAAAATTGAACGTTTTCGCTATTCTATGGGTTCATATAAGGAAGCATATTTGCAATATATACAGAAGAATATTTTTAATAATTTGTTTTTTAAAAGGACAAGGAAAAATCAACTTTATATTGTTGTTGAACGTCTTTTCCAGTTGTGATATGAATATGACAAGACAATTTTAATATTTAAGTAAAAGAAGAAGGAGAGCAATATAGTTTGTTTATAGACAATGCATGGATTTTTACGTTTGAAAAATAAAGAAGAAGGTAAACTTTCTTTCAATATATGCCCTAAAATTCAAAAGTTGTTTAAATCTCATGAAAATACACATCTATAATCTTGAACACGAATGTTTATAAAGTACTTAGTTAATCGCTTTTAATCTGTTTTTAAAAGGGAATGTAAATGACTTTAGCATTGCGTCATTTTCCTAAGATTTTGCCAAAATTTAAGAAAAATGGCACATTTTTGAAGAGGAAAATGTGTCCGCAGTCGTCGCCCACAACGAAACTGATATTATAATATTTTATGTGATATCACACAGAAATATCTAAAGTAATGCACGAAACCATATATTATAAAATTTCAAGATATATCAACTAGTAACGCCAATTGGAAACACTTTATTACTAAAAATATCTGAGTAAGTGTATCCTACTTTGTAAAACAATTCATGCCCGATTTCTATTCAAATCTATATATTTTCCTTTTAGCACACATATTTCTATGACTTTATTTATTTGTAATATTTATATGTAACTACCTCATGTACCAAGCATTTACCGAGTGGTTTTGAGCGAAGAATATGAACTTAAACATCACATAAGGAGAACCTGGTCCGATTTCATTTCCTATAATAGCTATCCGTCATATTTCCGATATTCTTTCTGTAGAATTCTAAAATATGAATACGTCTGAACTAAAATAAAGAGAAAATTTCTTATATATTTTAAATGATATAAATCGGGATACAGATATATTTGGTTTCTAAAAATTAGCATTGCTTCTATACTGACTTATACGAAAGACGAATAGGGCCACGTAAAAAAATATTTTTATCTCGTAATTACGAGAAAAGATCTCATTATTACGAGTTAATTATCTTGTTATTACGAGAAAAGATTTCGTTTTTACGAGTTAATTATCTCGTTATTACAAGAAAATATCTTGCAATTACGAGAAAAGATATCGTAATTGCGAGAAAATATCTTGTTATTACGGGAAAAGATCTCGTAATTACGAGAAAAGATCTCGTTATTATGAGAAAAGATCTCGTTATTACGAGTTAATTATCTTGTTATTACGAGTTAATTATCTCGTTATTACGAGAAAAGATCTCGTAATTACGAGTTAATTATCTCGTTATTACGAGTTAATTATCATAACGAGTTAATTATCTCGTTATTACGAGAAAAGATCTCGTAATTACGAGAAAAGATATCGTTATTACGAGTATATTATCTCGTTATTACGAGAAAAGATCTCGTTATTACGAGTTAATTATCTCGTTATTATGAGAAAAGATCTATATAAAATGGTGCCTTTCATTGTTATTTCATGTACTCTCTGAGTCTCTTTATGTAAAAGGGATGAACATATCTTAAAAAATTCATGAAAATTAGTGAAAAAAAACTTCAGAAGAAAGAGCAAAGCAGATTGATTAATAAATTAATTGACCGATTTATAAATATTAAGTATAATATGTTTTCAGACTCCAAAATGTTAATATACAAAAACGATTATTTTCAATATAGGATGTGTATAAAAATATAAAACACAATCCGGGGTAAATCCCGTATATCCATGATTGTTTGTAACTAATGGAATTGTGTTTTTATGACTAGGACTACCTGGTATTTACTTCGGAGTGGGATTCTAATAATTAACATGTACATGTACGTTGAAAAAGTCAAATTACATGGAATTCTTTCCACTTATTCGTATAAGAACGTCAAATCCGATTATTTTATGCAGAAATTAATAAATAATGACCATTGTTATTTTAAAATAATCAAAATTGAATTAACGTTTCTGGAAAGAAAATAATAGGTTGAAATGGTGAACCAATCGACTTGGAGGAATGGATCTGATGAACGAGGAACACTTATTATATAACATTAACACATATATAATTTAATATATAACAACTAATATGAATTTTATTATAACGATATATTTTCTCGTAATAACGAGATAATTAACTCGTAATTACGATCTTATCTCGTAATAACGAGATCTTTCCTCGTAATAACGAGATCTTTCCTCGTAATAACGAGATCTTTCCTCGTAATAACGAGATAATTAACTCGTTATAACGAGATCTTTTCTCGTAATTACGAGATAATTAACTCGTAATAACGAGATATTTTCTCGTAATAACTAGATCTTATTTTATTATAATTTTATTATAACGATATATTTTCTCGTTATAACGATATAATTAACTCGTAATTACGAGATCTTATCTCGCAATAACGAGATCTTTTCTCGTAATTACGACATCTTTCCTCGTAATAACGAGATAATTAACTCGTAATTACGAAATCTTTTCTTGTAATTACGAGATAAAAACATTTGTTTACGTGGCCCTATTCGTCTTTCGTAGACTTAGGGCATAGGAGGAAATTAGAATCTACGTGTAAATATGGGTTTATGATTCCTCACGTCGTGAACTTTGATTTATTATCATATTGGATTTTTCGCAAATTAAGGTTACTTGTAATTAGTAAACGAACTGTCTTCCTCCTGTATTCATAATCATTTTTCTACATTCATGCAAGTGTCAAGATTTTTTTAAGGGAAGGGGGGGTCTGAGGGACAGATTTGCGGGAGTCCAATACCTATTTTCGGTAACATAACTGTGAATTTAGAAATAAATTTTTCGGGATGCAAGAACCCCCTTACCCCCACCCCGCGCATGATAATTTTTCAATGAGATTTCAATTAATAATGACATAAAAAAATTGACATCTACAGTCTACTGTCAAAAGTATTCGTAAAAACATGGCGTCGCTCAGATTGAAATTCGGTAAAGCTGACAAATCGTGGAATCAGGGCGGTGCAGTGTAAAATTATCATCATGATTATTAAGATTTCCTCAACAAAATTATATTATTTTCGTGGCAGCTCTCTTGCCTTGCAAGGGAGATATTTTGATATGATGGCCCCTTATCTGGCATTATGAATTTTTATGACAATTTCAGTACATTGAAATAAGAAAATTAAATTTTATTCAAATTAAATTGTTTGTATCAATCGATTTGGTTGTATATCGTCATAGCTCAGTGGTTAAAGTATCAGGCTTGAATGAATTTAAAACTTAATTATAGAATTGGCCTTTCTACATGGTTATGTAGTAGGTTTATGTAAAGATCCCCCGGCCGCGGCCAACTTGAATATCCCTCGGACCCTCCCCTACCCCCTTGAATTTTTTTGGAACCGCACATGATCATCTTTAGCAAATGTATTACTATGAATGTTAAATCAAGATCTGCAGCTCTGAAAGCTAGGCTCTACAAAATACATGTAGATACTAGATAGAAACCAAATCTGTCAGGTAAGCAGTGTACAATGTATGGCATTACTTTAAGAAATTGAGATTCCCCCACCTGTGGATTAACAAGTAGAGAGGAAGAAGGAATGAGTGAACAGCTGAGTATAAGGTGTGAAAAATTTATAGAGAGAAATCAAGAGCATAGAGTGGAATGTACATGGGAAAAGAATAGTGGTTACAGAAGTTAAAAGATGGAATTTAAATTAGATGTGAGATAGCAGGCCCTTAGCAGCATCCATTTTTTCTCACAACAGACTTTTTTTCAATTAACATATAGAAAATTGAATTTTAAAGGAGCTGCCACCTCTCTGTCCAACTTTTTGGGAGCATGTAAAAAATTATAGTAGATAGGGTTATCCCCTCCCCCAGAATTAGAATTGATGAAGATAGTCTATCCCCTCGAGCTCCCCCTTAAAAACGATGCTACGTGCTTGGTAGATCTGAATACTTGGATTAGCGGCAACATCCATCCGTGGAGTGGATTAATCTCAGACCATGCTGACACATGTATGTGGCTGGACTCTGACTTTTCTTTAAAAAAAGAGAACAAAGCCGAGCAGTGTTCAATTAACTGATTAATTACTGTTAATATACTATATTACTGACATACCGAACTCAGTCTTATGAAAATTGAGGGATTTATAAAGTTTATAAGCCGCCCAAAGTTTAAATGGATAACGTTACAGTATCGTTGTTAATAATTCAATTCATGTATTCTGTTTTTTTATAAAAGTAAGTTGTTTTCATAATACTTTATTTGAAACATTTTGTTATCGAATAATTAATCGCACAGAGGTTGATGACCTGAAATTAAGAATTGATGACATGGAACAATATACACGTCTCAACTGTCTAAAAATTTCGGGTATTCCGGAAAATTCGAATGATAATACAGATCAGCTGATCTTAAATGTCGTGAACAATTTAGTTCTAAAAGAAAACGAAGAAAAGATCACGATCAAAGATATATCCCGATCACATCGAGTAGGCAAATTTAACTCCCACTCCCACAGAAGACCGAGAGACATAATTGTAAAATTTGTGAGCTACAGGGATCGGGCTCGTATTTATGGAAACAAACGAAACCTTAAGGCCTACAACAACAACCCAACTAAAAAGACAGACCCCATCTACATCAATGAGGCCCTTACACAGACCAGATCAGAGCTCTTTCGAAAAACAAGGGAACTTGTAAAAATGCGGAAAATAAACAGCTGCTGGACTTATGACGGTCGTATATTCGCGAAACTCAATGGTGTCAATGGAAAAAAGATTACCATATTCTCGACCGCGACCGAGGACCTCGAGCGCTTCAGTGACGATGAAGGTGACGAACATGACGACAACCAACAACAGCAGTTCCTGGCGTCAGCTCCACTTTCCATGAATTTAGCCACCGAATGTTGTTTATAAACAATTCCACGTGCGTGTTTCGTCGCTATCACAAGGGCGCTTAATTCTTGTGTAACACAATAATCAACGTCTACGAAATGTTTAACTTTCACATTGCAATTTTCATGTTTATACCTAGCAATACATTATTATACTGTTTATGTACCAGTTTTATATTATCGGAACCCTACCCTTTGCAGTCGATGTTCAGATGTACGTATGTATTCTTTCACGCACTTTTTTAAGGTCTTCCGTTTCTAACGGAAGACCTTATAAATTCTTCATTAAGGTCTTCCGTTGAAATTCAAATTTTCAGAGTCTATTGGAAATGTCAATAGCTCACTATAGCACAAAATATTGTGAAATCGCTTCTTCCGGTTTTGAGTTATTCCCCTTTGAAAATTTTTTTAGTGGGTCTCGTGTACACGCAAAGGCTCCGAGTTGGTACGTAGCAAGTAGTTTTAATTTACAAATCTTTAATGTAGACATCTTGAACGTTGTCCTCCCAGTTTTATATGTTTGATTAACCCACGTATACTACTTAAAAAATCACATCGAAATTTATGTTTCAAAAAATGCTAAATTTTGCTTATATCTTTGCTCCATAACTTTTTAGTTGTAAATATTTTTTAAACACATATAGAACAAAAGTTGTGCAAAATATTAAGGGCTTTCATTTGACACCATCAAAAGGGGCTAGCCCCTTCAATTAGGGGTCTAGATCCCTTAAAAGTCTTTGCTTTATAACTTTAAAACGGTAAATTTTTCGATATGGGCGTCCCTGCAAAAAATGTTGTTTGTGATCTTATTAATATCATAAAGCTCTTTTTGTGTTCGGGTATTGCATAATATGAGGGTAAAAAGTAATACGTGTAGACCAGTACTCGCGGCAATTTGGCAAAGTTAACGAAAGTCTTTGTGCATACAAATGACATAAAGTTATCACAGAAAGTATACCGGTTTATACGGGATGCCTTCATTCATAAGTTAACAATGTTTTTGAGTATACGTCGTGCTTTTATGTGAGGACTATAAGTCATGTTTTGTTAAGTTATTATAGTGATCAATCCTTTAAAAACGAGAAACAGAAAATATAAACATTCTTTTTCCTTTCTAGTAAAACTCAAATTATGGATGAAAAAAAAACTTCTATGTAATACATTTAAGTTATCATACTGCATGCATTTGAAATATATCTGGGATCTGAGCTGTGTGTGTGTGTGTGTGTGTGTGTGTGTGTGTGTGTGTGTGTGTGTGTGTGTGTGCCATTACGTAACCTATCTCTCGCCCGCGGCCGAAAAGATCGGTCGCGGCTGGACTACCTAGCGGTCAGCGGTTATCTAATACACACGATTCGAGTCTTACATATGTGTTTATTTCAGCAGCAAACACAAGAACTGTTTTAATTGTATGCCATAAAAGTTTATTCATCTTCAATTGATTTAATTAAACGATAGAGAATAAATAAAGAAAGCGTTCTGAAAAAAGGTAAAAGTGATATTATTCTAAATCAGAAGCATCGTCAGACATAGATCAAGTTGGGTTTGTAAGTCGTAAATATTCTTAAATTGTACAAATAATGTTTAATGTTTAAGATCAACACAAACCCCCCATAAAGATTAAACCTTTAAATGATGATCATCCCTCGCACATAGACGAGGAGATCCCGCGCGAGTGGACACGTGATTATTGATAATTTGTACAAACACCACTATTAAATTGTTTGTTTTATTTTTAATTTAACTACATTAGTTTAAGACGAAACGATAAATTTATCTTATTTGTACAGTTGATTTAGCATTGGTTTAAACGATGGTGCATAAAATCAGATAGAAACTTGACCATCAATGGAATAAAAGTAAGCCATCATTCCCAATCTAAATATGCAATTAAGGCCAATTTTGTATTTAAAAGATTAAATACAATACAACGCCGAGATTTTGACCGGTACATGTAATATCAACTTGTGTTTCAACATAAGATTAATATATTTAGCCATTTATTTCCGTTTATTAATGCTGAAACTTAGGAATTAATATTCGACCAACACAAAATCGTGTATAAAGTAAGTTTAACGAAGTTTTCATAAGAGTTGTACAAAAATTTAGCAGGGTGTACAAAGTAAAAGAGAATTAAAAAAAATCAAACATTCATTAAGTGTTCAACGTTCAAATCAAATCAAATTAAAATCAAAGTGCCATGCTACATTATTACATGTATGCGGTAGGTGCTGGCACGATAAAAGAATTGTGCGGAATTGAGGGATTCAGTGATTATTTCTAAAAATATTCACATGAAGTTTTAAACAAGTTTTGTTTTAATTCTAGCGGTCAGTTGATCACATTTGTAGTTCATCTGTATGATCGTTTGCTTTATTGTAAAAACACACTCATTGCTGTGCAATTTTTGGCGACTCATTGTGTGTTACATTTCCTCCTAATGTGTTTCACTTTGCGATCTGTTTGTTTATTCGGCCAGTCTGTGCTAACTCAACCACTCCGGCCGTACGACCGAAAATCTCGTGTCGCTTTAGTTCACACAGCCCTGGACATTGATAGTCTCAGGTAATTATGTAATTTAAAAACACTTGGATTGGTGCTTTCACTGCAGTGGTCAATTGTTTAAATATAAATGTAAAGTTTCAAGTGAAAGATCTTAAATTTATAATAATTACACATGTATTTGTTCTCATGTTTAGAAGTTATGAAATACGTTATGCAATGCAGTCGGTCGCCATAGAAATCATCAGAGTACTGCAAGTGTCGACAGTTTTCTTGTTTTTTTTTAAACACCGTGGAACATAATTCACTTGACTTAACAGAATAGCGACATATTTGCCTCCCAAAAATATAATTATGCACTTCTCAAAGTTACACTTAATCGACTTAAAACCCAGCAGAATATTTTATTATTACACTGAATGGGAGATTGTAAATTTGTAGCCACTCTGAAATAGTCAAGAACAGAAGAAATAATGTCTTTGTGACTTTCACTCCATCTTCTTATTTATGTGTATGAATCATACATTTTTGTTTCATTATATAAAAATTGTTTTTGTTCTATCTATCCTCATTCTGTAGAATTTCAGTATATTTATGTAGAAATCATTTATTGATACAAATAGGCATATGTCAATGAGGAGAGTGCAAATATACATACATGTAAAATAAGTTATTAACATGTATATGTGATATGATAGAAATAATTGTAAAACATAGGTCTATCTTCGTGCCGCACTAAAGTGGCGAAAAGGATTTTTGATCCGGTGGGGACTCTGCCCCCCCCCCCCCCCCTCCCGACTTTTTCTTTCAACCAAAATTTCCCTGAAATTTACATTTAGAAAATTAAATTTTGGGACATTGACACATCCCCACTCCAAACACACCTCTTAGATGAAGGCAAAAAAAAATATTTAAAACGAAATGATATTAAAATAAATAGAAGTTAGAGTTGCTTCACAACCCCTACATGTACCTCCCCCACGGATTAAGATTTTGAAGATTTGAGAATTTATCCTTTTATTTGCTTAACAAGATTTCCGATAAATTTCCTTTCAAAATGATGCTGAGTGCCTGCATGGCCAAAAATTATACGGAGAGTTATCCCTCCCACTGGGCACCTCTCGTATAGCGCGCCCTCAGGTGGGAGAAGGCGTTCTCGTTTATTTACAGTTTGTGTTTATAGTTTCAATCTTTTAATTTTAAGACTGCACTTTAAATAAACTATTCCATGTCTTAGCGGTAGAGGTGTAAGTATAAGTACAGGGAATCGAAGTGTTTATGAAACATAAAAACACTGTTTTCCATGAATCAGCACAGTGGATTTTATGTTGATTACACTATGTTATAGGCTTAGTTTGTATCCTGTCATCAGTTGTACATAAACGTATTAATCGTTTTGATTTTCTGGTCGGAATAATTAAATACACAAACATTTATGATGTGTGTTTTTAAGTAATCGTAAACTAGTTAATATCCCGCGCAAGCGCAGGAATTAACACTTTAAACATATTAAAACATGTTACAATGCTCCGTATATGGCCTCTATTCTTTTTGTTGCAACTGCATGACTGGAAAAATAATTATGCAAACATTTTCATTTATTTCAAAACAGGGAGTGGCTGTGCAGTGCGTCGTTTCTCTTCTCTAGATAAGTATAAACATATTTTTTGCATAGATTAAACTAAGGTTGTTAGATTCAAGAAAATTGGCCGATGGTTAACTCGCCCTACAATTTCCGCCATGACGTTTATTAGTCAACCCGTGCTCTTGTTTACCCTGTTCTGGAAAGTTCTATTCATCAAAACTAAAATCGCCCATTCAAGAAACGAATTTACTCATCTTATTTATTCAACATTTGTCGTATCTTAATTTCTATGTATACCCTAAATAAGTTCCCAATAAATATACTCACTCTTTACGTAATCATTCAATATCATTTAATTGCAAGCATATATTTTGATGCAAACTCCCACTGACTTGGATCCGCCAAAGCGTGTCCACCACCTTACTCTCATTTTTGCTATTTCGGGTTGGTTTATCGAAAATGAAAGATGGTTTTAAATTTATTTCTCAATAATTACTTATTAGGTAAAATTCAATTATATCTTATGGACATCAACTGACATGTGATGAAATACTAAAGGTGTAAGCAATTACTCTGGTGCAGACATTTTGTAGTTTATTGACGAAATGTGTTAATTTATAAGTATAATTGACATGACCGTGACGCAAGTTAAACGGAGAATTCGCCTGGTATGAAAATAATACTGTGAAAGTGAGTCTCGTTTTCGATTTTCTGAACTTACTATTATCATATTGACAATCCAGTCGGATGAAAACCACCCCTTCTCCTTTACACTCGTCAGGGTCTGGTCTGATAGATATCGATAAGAGGTCATCTTCACATGACCTCTACATTTGCATACAATCGAAATATAATCCCAATTTATCACATACTTGCCTTTATCTGTTTTATGAGAGGTGTAACTCTTCAATACTCTGCAGTTGGAGGTTACATAGAAAACAAGCATGAATTAATTTGTCTGTCAACTTTTGAAGAGTTAAATCCAATTCATTTTCTAAAGCCCTGATTGGTCAGAAGTTATGTTCGTGTGAAGATGACCTCCTTTCAATACCTGTCAGATCCTGACAAGGTAAAGGAGAAGGGGGATGGTTTTATTAAGACTGATCGACAATCCTATCTTGACTTGAAGCTGTAACAGAAGACCTCCTCGTTGCTTGCAACGAGCTCGGCTCTAGTTATTGTTATTCTTCTTCTATACGTTTTTTAAACCTCAATAACTTATTTGTTTGTCATCCGATTTAATTCAAATTTTCAGGGTATATTGACAATGACATTCAGTTTCTAAGGCACAAAAAGATTTGAAATCGCAACTTCCGGTTTTGAGTTATTCCCCTTTTTCTAAAATTTTAGAGGCATTCGCTCCGAAATGGTCCGTAGCAAATAGTTTAAAGTTAAAAATCTTTAATATTGACACATTGAACATTGTCCTCTATTTTTGTACTTTAGTTTTCTCCAATTATACCACTCGAATTATTAAATCGAAATCTATGTTTTAAAAATTGCTAAATTTTACTCATATTTTAGCTTCGTAACTTTTTAGTTTGAAATATTTCCTAAATATATATAGAACAATAGAACAAAAGTTGTGCATAATTTTAAGGGCTTTCATTTGAGACCATACAAAAGGGGCTGGCCCCTTAAATAAGGGATCTAGGCATCTGGAAATTCTTTGCTTTATAACTAAAAAACGGTAAATATTTCGATAGTGCTGTCGCTGGAAAAGTTGTTCTTCATTATCTTATCAATCTAATTGTAATTTAGTATTGTTTGGATATTGCGTAATATGAGAGTTAAAAGCTTCACATTAAAACATGTATAGCCGCTTTCATTTTGCTAATAGACAATAACTCCCTGTGCAGAATAATGTTTTAAAGTTGCAATCAATACTTTTCTTGTCTTCATTAGAATCTACAAATTTATCAAAATACGTTTTTAGTATTCCGTGCTTTTATCACAACTCGTTTTTGGATATGTCATGTTCTTATAAAAATTAAAAACAAATTAGAAAGCGGTTAATCAAATAAAGTTGATACATGTAATTGTTTGGTTTTCTTTTATTAACTTAGCAAAAGAAATAAAAACAAAACGATTGAGCATATGATTATAAGCATATAATAACTGCTACATTTCAGAACGTAAGCTTTGTGTAATGTATTTACGTAACTCATTCCTCGCACTTGGTCGTGGAGAGTTATCGCACCTTGAACGATTTGTGGTTATTTTGTACAGAAGCTTCGCACGCTAGTGACTACCTCTAGGTAGAAGCACGCGAAGTTTATGTGTGTCGCCGCCAGACGTCAATGAAAAAGCACTGTATATGAATTTTCCTTTTTTGTTTTATTAAGAAAAACCCTTAAAGATCTTTATATTTCTGTATTTTCACTTAGTTAACATTTTACATGTACCTGCGATAAAAATAAGTGCGACGACAGGCATTAGCAAGATCTTTGTTAATGCATTTATATATTATTAAAAATTAAAATTAATATATATAATCAAAATATAGATAAAGACTATCAAGCATAAATTCTGTTACAATCGACCTATAGATCCCTGACTTTTGTGTACACAATTACGTAACTCATCCTTCGAACATTGGCCAGGGAGATCCATTGCGTGGGAACTGGCGATCATCTAAATTACATAATCCTAAATAATGCTTAACCCAATGATACAAACATGGATTCGTGTAACAAACACCTCAACCCTTCTAAATCTGCACATTTTATATTTTCACGGGACTTTAATTTCCTGATATATATTTATGATAAAAAGGAAGAAAGCAAAAAACAAACAAAACAAAAACATGGAACGTGCATCGAATTTACTTTGTGTACATGTTACCCCAAAAATCTGACCGAATATGCCCCTTTGTCACATTTATTTAAATTAAACTGAAAATAAAAATCGTAACACCATGATCTTCCGTCTATTTTATAAAAGTTTCTCCCGGTTTTTTTTTTCAAAATACGTAAGTAAACTTTTTCCGAGAGAATTACTTTTGTTCTGATAAATAAGAAAAAACTGACATTAAAATAAGGATTATGCATCTTATGGCATCATCAAGAGAAGCAATATTCATTTCTGTAAATAAGGTTATTTAATTTCACGTTACATAGCGGTATCTCTATAAAATAGCACCATCTGGTGTAAAATTTAGACGCTCACATTTGCATGAATTCTCCCGCTGATATTTAATAGCTGATTATTATTTTGAATGTCCAAGTCTACACGTATCATTAGATAATATCAGACGACACACACTTCTCTGTAGAAATGTTCAGAGATGCCATCAATTTGACTAATTGTTAAATTTTAACAGCACGCAACAATTTAAAACTTGCACATAGTCTTCAAAAATTTAGAAAGATTAAAATGCAGAAGTTTAAAGAAACGGTTAAACGGTTTGTTTAAAGAATTTCTGAAACGATCACACAATCTGTCAAAACATGTTTTTTCAAAACATGTTTTCATGCAAGCTTTCAATCACAACACTTTATCATAACGAAAGCAGAACTGAAAGTTTAGTCATTATAATCGTTTGACACCGAATCATATATATTTTCAACTCGCAGCAACAACGGAAGACCTACTCGTGGCTTTGCAACGAGCTCTGCTCTAGTTTTATCTCTTTTCCTGCAATGCATGTTATCTACAGGTCATTTTCCCACACTGACCAGGCATGCAAACGTATGTAAATACCCATGTAGTTTGGGAAAGTCTCAAAGTATATTTTATATCATTCTTACACTTCTGATAGTGACTTTTTATTTTAATACAATTTGTTGTTTCAAGTTCCTAGTTTTACTTTGTGTTTATTAGGGTCTTCCGTCTTCAGCGGAAGACCCTTCTATTATTCTATTGTTTCTTTTTCAATTTTATTATTATTAAGGTCTTCCGTCTTCAGCGGAAGACCTTACTGTTATTCTACTGTTTCTCATTCTTCTATTATTTAAATATTCTTCTTGGTAGACACCCTTAATTTCTCAGCCATTTCTCCATCGATTTTAATGATTTTTACAGGGATGATGTCTTAGGTGAACCTCTCATTGCATACAACTTTTTGTCTGAAAATTCAACTCCGCTTCTGAATTATCTCCCTTTTTCATGTATTTTGGGACATGATATTGTCCACGCATCTCCTCAGAAACCGTTATAGTTAAAGACTTGAAATTTATGTGCAAGATAGAGTGGTTATGGTAGATTTGCATGCTTGTTTTAGATTTGACTAGAAATCATTGTCCTGGAAACTCGCCTGAACCTGAAAATGTTGATGTTAACTTTTTTGACAGTTTTTTGGGAAATTTGAGATTTGATCACGAATATCTTTCTTGTCATAAATATTTTGTTAACATATGTAGAACATTAAAAGTTTATATAAACAAGACCTTTCAACTGACACCAAGCAAAAGGGGCTGATCCCTCATATTAGGGGTCCAGAAGGGTCTAAAGTCTTTCATCTATATCTCTTTAATAAGAAACATTTTATAATGTGATATAGAAGCAAAAATGTTAATCTTCTAGCTCTTTATCTACGCATGTTAAAAGTTTTCGGATATGTTACATAATTAGGGGTTTTGAGGGGCTAGAAGTCCAATATTTTGATCATTTATATCTTAAAAAGGAGAAATATTTTGAAAAGCATTATATAAGAGAAGATGCTAAGAATAGTGTTCGTAATAAAATTTAACCATCAAAGTTTCGTCAAATGGACCCTACAGGGAGATAAAGGGTCGGCCCCTAAAGCAATCTTTCCCAAATATCTCAAGAACGGTAACACATTTCTGAACACTTAATGAACAAAATGTGTTTAAAATAATAAGATCTTTCAGTTGATATCAAGAAAAAGGGGCTGAAAAAAAAAAAAAAAAAAAAAAAAAAAAAAAGGAAAAAAGATAAAGAAATAGAAGAAAATTGTCTGTTCAGAATCAAGAGATCTTTTTTTTTTTCTTTTTACAAATCATTTAGCTGGTAAATAGCAAAATAAAGGTCATACATGTATCTCAACTTCTAAAATTGGAAGGAAGACCTCCTCGTTGCTCGCAACGAGATCGTGTCTAGTTATTAGGGTCTTCCGTCTCAGCGGAAGACCCTTCTATTATTCTATTGTTTCTTTTTCACTTTTATTTAGGGTCTTCCGTCTTCAGCGGAAGACCCTTCTATTATTCTATTGTTTCTTTTTCACTTTTCTTATTATTATTATTATTATTATTATTATTCTTTTTTTGTCTTACAAATTTTGTGCAGGCGATTTTTCGGAGATGGCTCGTTCGATTTCCTTCAAAATTTAAGGGTTGATGTGTCGTTATCTGAAGTTTGTACCGCCGTTTCCATTTTTCGATATTCACTTCCGGTCGGAAGTTATCGTCCTAAAACTTTTTTTAAAAATCAATTTTGTCTGCGACGTTTCTCAAAAACGAGTAAAGATAGAGGGCTGAACTCTTCAGTAATCATAGACATCCCGTTTTCCTGGTGCAGCATAGTCATAAAAACGTCCGCCGTCACTTCCGATCGTCACCGGGAGGAAAGACGAAAAATCGATTTTTTCAACTTTTTGATTTTTTGATTTTTTTCTTTAAGTTCGATAGTGACCCTTTTTCTGATTCAGAATATGTAATTTGTTTTAAAATCGATTAACGCATTCTCGTTTTTTTCTTTTTTTTTTCTTTACAATTTTTGTGCAGAAGATTTCTCGGAGATGGGTAGTCCGATTTTCGTCAAATTTTCAGCGTCGATCTGTTATCATTTGAAGTTTGTACCCCATTTTCGATTTTGTAAAAATCACTTCCGGTTTGGACTTATCCGCCATTTTGTCTTTTTTTCTTGACTTCTTGTCCACGCATCTCCTCAGAACTGACTAAAGATAGAAAGCTGAAACTTTCAGGAATGATAGAGGACATGCTAGTGTAATCTCTCCAGGAAAAATTATTGTCCGGAAATTCCGAGTACGGAAGCTAGCTAAGATCAAAATATAGGTCAACATTTTTCAATGAGTTTTCTTTAATCTACGCATCTCCTTAATAACGATTAAAGAACTAACACTGAAAATTTGAGGAATGATGGACTGTGCGTCTGATGACATCTTTCTCGAATTGATTGGGTGAATTTTAAATTTTTAAAGCATTTTAAACTCATTTAAATCGCATTAAAATGACCTCAGATTTATTTTAAAACATGATATTTAAGTTGCGCTTGCAAGTCTGCGTCTGATGACATCTTACTTGGACTGATTGTATGAAATTTAAATTTCTATTAAATTTTAAACTCATTTAAATCGTTTTAAAATGACCTCAGACTAATCTTAAAACATAATATCGAAATTGCCCTTGCAATTTTGTGTCTGGTGATATCTTTCTCGAATTGATTGGATGAAATTTAAATTTTTCAAAAATTTTAAACACATTTAAATCGTGTTAAAATGACCTCAGATTAATTTTAAAACATAATATCTATGTTGGGCTTGTAATTCTGCGTCTGATGACATCTTTCTCGAATTAATTGGATGAAATTTAAATTTTTCAAAAATTTTAAACTCATTTAAATCGTGTTAAAATAACCTCAGACTAATTTTAAATCGTGATATATAAGATGGGCTTGCAATTCTGCGTCTGATGACATCTTTCTCGAATTGATTGGATGAAATTTAAATTTTTCAAAAATTTTAAACTCATTTAAATCGTGTTAATATGACCTCAGACTAATTTTAAAACATGATATCTAAGATGCGCTTGCTATTCTGCGTCTGATGACATCTTTCTCGAATTGATTGGATGAAATTTAAATTTTTCAAAAATTTTAAACTCATTTAAATCGTGTTAATATGACCTCAGACTAATTTTAAAACATGATATCTCAGATGCGCTTGCAATTCTGCGTCTAATGACATCTATCTCGAATTGATTGGATGAAATTTAAATTTTTCAAAAATTTGAAACTCATTTAAATCGTGTTAAAATGACCTCAGACTAATTTTAAAACATGATATCTGAGATGCGCTTGCAATTCTGCGTCTAATGACATCTATCTCGAATTGATTGGATGAAACTTAAATTTTTCAAAAATTTTAAACCCATTTAAATCGTGTTAAAATAACCTCAGACTAATTTTAAAACATGATATCTAAGATGCACTTGCAATTCTGCGTCTGATGACATCTATCTCGAATTGATTGGATGAAATTTAAATTTTTCAAAAATTTTAAACTCATTTAAATCGTGTTAAAATGACCTCAGACTAATTTTAAAACATGATATCTAAGATGCGCTTGCAATTCTGCGTCTAATGACATCTTTCTCGAATTGATAGGATGAAATTTAAATTTTTCAAAATTTTTAAACTCATTTTAATCGTGTTAAATGACCTCAGGCTAATTTTAAATCATGATATCTAAGATGCGCTTGCAATTCTGCGTCTGATGACATCTATGTCAAATTGATAAGATGAAATTTAAATTTTTCAAAAGTTTTAAACTCATTTAAATCGTGTTAAAATGACCTCAGACTAATTTTAAAACATGATATATAAGATGCGCTTGCAATTCTGCGTCTAATGACATCTTTCTCGAACTGATAGGATGAAATTTAAATTTTCAAAAATTTTTAACTCATTTAAATCGTGTTAAAATGACCTCAGACTAATTTTAAAACATGATATCTAAGATGTGCTTGCAATTCTGCGTCTAATGACATCTTTCTCGAATTGATAGGATGAAATTTAAATTTTTCAAAAATTTTAAACTCATTTAAATCGTGTTAATATGACCTCAGACTAATTTTAAAACATGATATCTAAGATGCGCTTGCAATTCTGCGTCTGATAACATCTATGTCGAATTGATTGGATGAAATTTAAATTTTTCAAAAATTTTAAACTCATTTAAATCGTGTTAAAATAACCTCAGACTAATTTTAAAACATGATATCTAAGATGCATTTGCAATTCTGCGTCTGATGACATCGATCTCGAATTGATTGGATGAAATTTAAATTTTTCAAAATTTTAAACCCATTTAAATCGTGTTAAAATGACCTCAGACTAATTTTAAATCGTGATATCTAAGATGTGCTTGCAATTCTGCGTCTGATGACATCTTTCTCGAATTGATTGGATGAAATTTAAATTTTTCAAAAGTTTTAAACTCATTTAAATCGTGTTAAAATGACCTCAGACTAATTTTAAAACATAATATCTAAGATGCTCTTGCAATTCTGCGTCTGATGACATCTTTTTCGAATTGATTGGATGAAATCTAAATTTTTCAAAAATTATAAAATCATTTTAATCGTGTTAAAATAACCTCAGACTAATTTTAAAACATGATATCTAAGATGCCTTTGCAATTCTGCGTCTGATGACATCTTTCTCGAATTGATAGGATGAAATTTAAATTTTTCAAAAATTTTAAACTCATTTAAATCGTGTTAAAATAACCTCAGACTAATTTTAAAACATAATATCTAAGATGCGCTTGCAATTCTGCGTCTGATGACATCTATGTCGAATTGATTAGATGGAATTTAGTTTTTTGTAAAAATTTTAAATTTATTTAAATTGTGTTAAAATAACCTCAGACTAATTTTAAAACATGATTTTTGTAAAGCTCTTGCATTTCTACGACTGATGACACCTTTTTCAAAATCATTGGATGAAATATAGGATTTTCGAAAATTTTTAAACTCATTTAAATCGAGTTAACATGACACCAGACAGATTTAAATCACAGTCAAAATCTCATCTCATCGCATCTTATGAGAAATCGTACGGAAGACCCACTCGTTGCTCGCAACGAGATCTCATCTAGTTATTAGGGTCTTCCGTCTTCAGCGGAAGACCCTTCTATTATTCTATTGTTTCTTTTTCACTTTTCTTATTATTAGGGTCTTCCGTCTTCAGCGGAAGAACCTTCTATTATTCTATTGTTTCTTTTTCACTTTTCTTATTATTATTATTATTATTATTATTATTCTTTTTTTGTCTTACAAATTTTGTGCAGGCGATTTTTCGGAGATGGCTCATTCGATTTCCTTCAAATTTTAAGGGTTGATGTGTCGTTATCTGAAATTTGTACCGCCGTTTCAATTTTTCGATATTCACTTCCGGTCGGAAGTTATCGTCCTAAAACGTTTTTAAAAATTCAATTTTGTCTGCGACGTTTCTCAAAAACGAGTAAAGATAGAGGGCTGAACTTTTCAGTAATCATAGACATCCCTTTTTTCTGGTGCAACATAGTCATAAAAACGTCCGCTGTCATTTCCGGTCGTCACCGGAAGAAAAGACGAAAAATCGATTTTTTCAACTTTATAATATTTTAATTTTTTTCTGTAAGTTTGATAGTGACCCTCTCACTGATTCAGAATATGTAATTTGTTTTAAAATCGATCAATGCATTCTCGAGATATTAAGAATCAAAGTCGTGAAGCGAGAGTCCGAGTAGCTCAGTCGATAGAGTCGTGGACATGGCCCAGGCGACCCGGGTTCAAGTCCCGAGTGCCGCAAAAATTTTTCACTCATTTTTCGATCAGATTTACGATTTTATCTTTAAAATGATGAGTTTTATCAAATCTCTTCAAAAATCGGACGGAAGACCCACTCGTTGCTCGCAACGAGAACCATCTAGTTAGGGTCTTCCGTCTTCAGCGGAAGACCCTACTATTATTCTATTGTTTCTTTTTCACTTTTCTTATTATTATTATTATTATTATTATTATTCTTTTTTTGTCTTACAAATTTTGTGCAGGCGATTTTTTGGAGATGGCTTGTTCGATTTCCTTTAAATCTTAATGGTTGATGTGTCGTTATCTGAAGTTTGTACCGCCGTTTCAATTTTTCGATATTCACTTCCGGTCGGAAGTTATCGTCCTAAAACTTTTTAAAAAATGCAATTTTGTCTGCGACGTTTCTCAAAAACGAGTAAAGATAGAGGGCTGATCTTTTCAGTAATCATAGACATCCCGTTTTCCTGGTGCAGCATGGTCATAAAAACGTCCGCCGTCACTTCCGGTCGTAACCGGAAGAAAAGACGAAAAATCGATTTTTTCAACTTTTTTATTTTTTAATTTTTTTCTTTAAGTTTGATAGTGACTTTCTTACTGATTCGGAATATGTAATTTGTTTTAAAATCGATCAACGCATTCTCGAGATATTAAGCATCAAAGTCCTGAAGCGAGAGTCCGAGTAGCTCAGTCGATAGAGTCGTGGACATGACCCAGGCGACCCGGGTTCAAGTACCGAGTGCCGCAAAAAATTTTCACTCATTTTCCGATCAGATTTAGGATTTTATCTTTAAAATGATGAGTTTTATCAAATCTCTTCAAAATCGGACGGAAGACCCACTCGTTGCTCGCAACGAGAACCATCTAGTTATTATTATTATTCTTTTTTTGTCTTACAAATTTTGTGCAGGCGATTTTTCGGAGATGGCTCGTTCGATTTCCTTCAAATTTTAAGGGTTGATGTGTCGTTATCTGAAGTTTGTACCGCCGTTTCAATTTTTCGATATACACTTCCGGTCGGAAGTTATTGTCCTAAAACATCTTTTAAAAATCAATTTTGTCTGCGACGTTTCTAAAAAACGAGTAAAGATAGAGGGCTGAACTCTTCAGTAATCATAGACATCCCGTTTTCCTGGTGCAGCAAGGTCATAGAAACATCCGCCGTTACTTCCGGTCGTCACCGGAAGAAAAGACGAAAAATCGATTTTTTCAACTTTTTGATTTTTTGATTTTTTTTCTATAAGTTCGATAGTGACCCTTTTTCTGATTCAGAATATGTAATTTGTTTTAAAATCGATCAACGCATTCTCGAGATATTAAGCATCAAAGTCCTGAAGCGAGAGTCCGAGTAGCTCAGTCGTTAGAGTCATGGACATATGCCCAGGCGACCCGGGTTCAAGCCCCGAGTGACGAAAAATTTTCCCTCATTTTTTGCTTAGATTTACGATTTTTATCGTACAAATGATGGGTTTTATCTCATTGTTTCAAAACTCGGACGGAAGACCCACTCGTTGCTCGCAACGAGAACCATCTAGTTATTATTCTTTTTTTTTTTCTTACAAATTTTGTGCAGGCGATTTCTCGGAGATGGCTCGTGTGATTTCCTTCAAATTTTCAGGAATAATGCCTCGTAATCTGAAGTTTGTACCGCCGTAACAATATTTCAAAATTCACTTCCGGTCAGAAGTTATCATCGTTAAACGATTTTTAAAAGTCAATTTTGTCTGCGACGTTTCTCAAAAACGAGAAATGATAGAGGGCTGAAATTTTGAGAGGTGATAGATCTCCCGTTTTGCTGGTGTACCTCGGTCAAGAGAATGTTCGCCGTCACTTCCGTTCGTCACCAGAAGCAAATTTAAAAAAGTGAATTTTTCAACTTTTTTGTTTTAAAATATTTTTCTATAACATTGATAGTGACGGTTTTACTGATTCAGAATATGTATTTTGTTTTAAAATCGATCAACGCATTCTCTAGATATTAAGCATCAAAGTCCTGAAGCGAGAGTCCGAGTAGCTCAGTCGATAGAGTCGTGGACATGGCCCAGGCGACCCGGGTTCAAGTCCTGAGTGCCGCAAAAAATTTTCACTCATTTTTCGATCACATTTACGATTTTATCTTTAAAATGGTGAGTTTTATCAAATCTCTTCAAAAATCGGACGGAAGACCCACTCGTTGCTCGCAACGAGAACCATCTAGTTATTAGGGTCTTCCGTCTTCAGCGGAAGACCCTACTATTATTCTATTGTTTCTTTTTCAATTTTATTAAGGTCTTCCGTTTCCAACGGAAGACCTTATTGTTATTGCTTTGTTTCTTTTCCTCTATTATTATTATTATTTTTTTTTTTCTCCCACGTTTTCTCAAAAACGCTTCAGCCGATTTTGATGAAATTTTTAGATCTTATTCATGACAAAATTTGTAAGAAAATTACACTAGTTTTTTTTGGTCGTCACTTCCGGTCCCGAGATATTAAAGATTTTATGTTTTTGCTTGTTCACGATTTTTCTCCAAAAGTATTTGAGATAGAACTTTCAAATTTTCAGGGATGGTAGAAAGTGTCCTGCCGCAGTGCCCTTCGCATATCCGAACGTCCGCCGTCACTTCCGGTCGGCACCGGAAGGAAACAAAAAACAGTCAATTTTTAACTTTTTTGTTTTGAAATTTTTTAATATCATTGTTCGATAGAGACGCTTTAATAACTTCAGAATATGAAATTTGTTTAAAATCGATCCACGCATTCTCGAGATTTTGGGTTCCAAAGTCCTGAAGCGAGAGTCTGCGTAGCTCAGTCATTAGAGTGGTGGACTTTGGCCCAGGCGACCCGGGTTCAGTCCCCGAGTGCCGAATATTTTTTCTTCCTTAATTGTGTTAAGGTTTATAATTTTATATTTGAAATGATAGATTTTACTTATTTCCAATATAATTTTATCAAAAATCACAATAATAGCGACTTTTTAAAGATTAATTTAGGTATAATTATATGTCTATTGAAATTCTTATAGAGGGTTAAATGGAATTTAATGACGTGTTTAGAATTGAAAAAAAGAACAACTATCCCTCTAGTCGGCTTTATGGTGCACTCAAACGGAAGACCTCTTGTTGCTCGCAACAAGCGTCTAGTTATTATTATTATTATTATTATTATTATTCTTTTTTTCCTTACACATTTTGTGCAGGCGATTTCTCGGAGATGCCTCGATCGATTTTTTTCAAATTTTTAGGGATGATGCCTCGCCATCTGAAATTTGTACCGCCGTGACAGTTTTTCAAAATTCACTTCCGATCGGAAGTTATCGTCGATAAACGATTTTTAAAAGTCAATTTTGTCTGTCATGTTTCTCAAAAATGAGTAAAGTAATAGTGCTGAAATTTTCAGAGATGATAGATCTACCGTTTTTCTGGTGTACCTCGGTCAAGAGAATGTCCTCCGTCACTTCCGTTCGTCACCGGAAGGAAATTTGAAAAAATTAATTTTTCAACTTTTTTGTTTTTTAAATTTTTCCTTTGAAATTTTTACACTCTATAGTGACCCTTATACTGATTCAGAATATATAATTTGTTTCAAAATCGATCAACGCATTCTCGAGATATTAAGCATCAAAGTTTTGAAGCGAGAGTCCGAGTAGCTCAGTCGATACAGTCGCGGACATTGCCCAGGCGACCCGGGTTCAAGCCCCGAGTGACGAAATTTTTTTTTCATTTCTTGCTTAGATTTACGATTTTCATCATAAAAACGATCGATTTCATCTCAATGATTCAAATATCGGACGGAAGACCCACTCGTTGCTCGCAACGAGAACCATCTAGTTATTATTCTTTTTTTCCTTACACATTTTGTGCAGGCGATTTCTCGGAGATGTCTCGTTCGATTTTCTTCAAATTTTCAGAGATAATGCCTAGTTATCTGAAATTTGTACCGCCGTAACAGTTTTTCAAAATTTACTTCCTGTCGGAAGTTATCGTCGTTAAACGATTTTTAAAAGTCAATTTTGTCTGCGACGTTTCTCAAAAACATGTAATGATAGAGGGCTGAAATTTTCAGAGGTGATAGATCTCCCGTTTTTCTGGTGTACCTCGGTCAAAAGAATGTCTGCCGTCACTTCCGGTCGTCACCGGAAGCAAATTTAAAAAAGTGAATTTTTCAACTTTTTTGTTTTAAAATACTGTTCTATAAAGTTGATAGTGACCCTTTTACTGATTCAGAATATGTATTTTGTTTTAAAATCGATCAACGCATTCTCGAGATATTAAGCATCAAAGTCCTGAAGCGAGAGTCTGAGTAGCTCAGTCGTTAAAGTCGTGGACATATGCCCAGGCGACCCGGGATCAAGCCCCGAGTGACGAAATTTTTTTTCTCATTTTTTGCTTAGATTTACGATTTTCATCATAAAAACGATGGGTTTTATTTCATTGATTCAAAAATCGGACGGAAGACCCACTCGTTGCTCGCAACGAGAACCATCTAGTTTTTTGTTCTTTTTGTGTTGATCGATATATACAAAATATTGCCATACATGTGACTTTCTAATCATTAATACTCAAACCAAATGGCAGCCTACCTTTTGCATTATGACCTGTTCATTTATTGTTTTAGACAATGGGTAACTCAATAGATCAATATTGAGCCGCCGTGGGGTCTTGATTTCTATATGAGATACCACAACATCTTTAAGAAATCTTACTTTACCAATTTCAAACTTGCTTATTTATTACATGCAATTCAATCATTGCTATCCAAATCAAAACAAGTACTTAGATTTCTTACAGGTTGGTCTACTACTTTCAATTTTCTTGCACAATTTTTTATGTTTTGTTTTCTCTTGTTGTCTGGTGATATAAAAACTAACCCAGGTCCTCCTGCTGAGAACTCTCTTGGTATTATGCATATCAATATAAGAAGCATAAGAAATAAGATAGACTCTTTACTGTATCTAGTTCAAGACTTTGATGTATTATGTTTTACTGAGACTCATCTGGATGTAAATATTAGCAATGAAAGTCTGAGCATAGTGGGATATAAAACTAGCTTTAGGAAGGATCGTAACTCCTAGGGGGGGGGGGGGGGGGGGGGGGGGTAATGATATATATTTCTGACTCTATAATTGCTTCTCGAAGGTATGATTTAGAGTCCAACAATACAGAAATTTTATGGATTGAAATACCACATGCTATTGAAAATCTTCTTTTATGCTGTGCATACCACCCACCAAATTCTAGTAGTACTGTTTGGCAAAAATTTTCATGGTCCATCGAAAAAGCTCATGATATGTCTTCTAACATCATAGTTCTTGGCGATCTGAATGTCAATTTTCAGGATCACTGAGCATACATGTACTTTAATAGATCCTATTCTTGTAAGCAAAAACATCCAAACTCACGATTCAGGCACTATTAGTCATACACTCAGTGATCACAAAGCAACTTATATATACATACATCAAAATTCAAATGTAAATACTTCATACAAACGAAAAATTTGGGACTACAAAAATGCAAACTTTGCACTACTCAACAATCTTATTAAAGAATGTGATTGGAGTAAAATCATTAATAAAATAGATAACATAAATACTGCTACAAACAATTTTACAAATCAATATATGTCTATTATATGCAAATGTTTGTCAGAAAAAACTGTTACCATTAGACCAAATGATAAACCCTGGATGGATTCACTCTTACGCAAAACTATACGCATCCGAAATAGGTTGAGAAAAAAGGCTCAGAAATCTTGCAAGGATTCAGATTGGTATTTTTATCGAAAATTTAGAAATAAGGTCAACAATATGAAAAAATATGTCATTTCAAGTTATTATGATAACATTGATTCCTATTTGAGGGGTGCAAGTAAAAACAATCAAAAGCTTTATTGGAAGTTAATGAAAGATGTTTTTCACACCAAATCTACAACTGAAATACCACCTATGCATTACAGAGATAATAATGGCACTGATACCTTTGTATTTTCAGATAATGACAAGATTGAACTTTTAAATACATACTTTACTTCAATTTCCAATTTAGACAATAACAATAAGGATTTACCTATTTTGCAACTCAAGTGTACAGACAATTTTTTTTAACCTTATCATTCAAGAACATGAAGTTTTTGACATTTTATCTGTAATACCTGTTAATAAAGCAGTAGGTCCTGACAGTATAAGCCACAAAATGCTTTAATCCTGCAAAGAAACTATTTCAAAACCCTTATGTCTACTATTCAACAAATCACTATCACTTAAGACTTTTCCTGACTGCTGGAAATTGGCACATGTACCATAATTCCATTGTTTAAGAAAGACGATCCATCGATCACATCAAACTACAGACCAGTGTCACTGCTGAGTTGTTTTAGTAAAATTTTTGGAGAGATTGATCTTGTTTAAACATCATTCTATACAATTTTTTATACTCCAAAATATCAGGCTGGTTTTTTGCCTGGACATTCAACTGTTTACCAACTTTTAGAAACTTATCATTCTATTGTGAAAAGTATTGATGATGGTAATTAATGCTGTTTGATTTTTTGTGATCTTTCAAAAGCTTTTGACAGGGTCTGGCAGAAGGGTCTCATTTATTAACTTAAAGCATATGGAGTCTCAGGGCCAATTCTTGAATGGTTTATTAGCTACTTAAACAACAGAACACAGCAGATTATGTATAAAAACAAACTATCTTTTAGACAATTCATAAATGCAGGTGTTCCTCAGGGCTCAGTTCTTGATCCATTATTGTTTTTACTCTATGTAAATGATGTGGCTGAAAACATGAGATCAATTTGTAGACTTTATGCTGATGATAGTACATTACAACAGTGTTCAAGCAATATTTCTGTCATAGAAGATAATCTTAATTATGATCTTTATCTACTTAAGGATTGGTCAAAACAATGGCTTCTAGAATTTAATCCACAAAAAACAAAAGTTGTATTTTTTAATTTTAAAAAGTTGAAAAATTTCCTAATTTGTTGTTTGATGATTGTGCTTTGAAATATGTCTCACAACACTAGCATCTAGGAGTATTGTTATTTTCAAATTTAAGTTGGTCTAATCACATAGACACCATTGTTAAAAAAAGCTTATAAAAAACTTGGTCTACCTAACAAAACTTAAATTTACTGTATTTAGAGATATTTTAACACAAATGTATGTATCATTTATAAGACCACAACTAGAGTATGCTGTTGAAGTTTGGTCTGGATGTACCCAATTTGATATTGATAAGCTAGAAAATGTTCAGTTATATGCAGCAAGAATAGTTTCAGGTCTTTCAATAATAGCTTCAAGAAACTCTCTATATTTGGAAACAGGATGGGAACCTTTAATAATGAGACGAGACCGCTTTAAATTATCTACTATGTTCAAAATTCATAATAATCATGTTCCTTCTTATCTAAAAGATATAACTCCTGGAATTAGAAATGTCACTTCCCACTATGATACTAGAAACTTCTCAAACTATTCTTCACCAGAGACATTAATAACATTGTTATTTATGTCTCTGTCTTCACCTAGATGTAGATTAGGAGTGTTGATTAATTGTGTATTCGAATTATGTTGTGTACGTGTTACCATACCAGTCTTGTATTTTGTTTGTGTACGCATGTGCAGTTGGAGATAAATCTATGTTGCAAAGTTAACGTCGTGTACTGTTGTGTATGCTTTTGACTACTTCTGGCCCGTGTCAACATGGTGGCAGCGGTGAAAACTATTCTATAGACTCTCGGACACTGGTATGTGTATGATTTCTAATGCACAAGTGTGTATATTTCTGAAATTCTGCTAAAATCTTCACTCCACGTGTGACTATCGTGAATGTATGGCGCCCCCTGAGGAGAATGAAGATGTGCCAGTTCAATGTGCTTTGATAAATCCAAACCTACGATTACCACCCGAATTAAACCTTCTCACTGGTAATATATCGGAGAACTATAAATCATGGAAGCGCCAGATTGAAATCTACCTTATAGCTAGCGGAACAGCGAAACTTCCTGAGGAAATTCAGACTGCAACAATCATCAACTGCGGAGGTGAGCGACTTCTGAAAATTTATGATCACTTTGAGTGGGTACATGGTGAAGACAAGAACAATCCTCAAGATGTTTTCAGAAAGATTGAACAATATTGTAATCCTCGGAAAAACGAAGTGGCCGAATCACATAAATTCTGGAGCACCAAATACTTTGAACCATTTGACCAATTCCTCATCGAATTGCGCATTAAGGCAGCTGCATGCAACTTCAAAGAAGAGGACCGAATGATTAGAGACAAAATAGTGTTTAGTTGCACAGGCAAAATGCAACAACTTCTGTTGAGAGATGATGATTTAGATCTGAAGAAGACAATTAAAATTTGTCAGTCTTATGAACAAGCCAACCGACAGTCTGAGGAAATGAAGAAGGACAATAACCTCCAGACAAAGTGAAAATGTGTAAATTCTGTGGAAAAAAACATGCTATGAGAAAGGAATCATGTCCAGCATGGGGAAAAACATGCAACAAATGTCACAAAGAGAACCACTTTAGTGTGAAATGTCAAAGTGTCAACGTAGTTGAAAATGAACCCTATAGTGATGCAACAGATGAAGATGAATTTTGGCTCAACGCGGTACATGCCAATAAAACCACATTGACAGCAGTCATGAATGTGAACAACTGTAGTGTTCGATTTCAGTTGGACAGCGGTGCACAAACTAACACAATTCAGAAGAAGTGCATTCGTAAGGAACAAGTGCGCCCATCCTCATCTACTCTTCGTGTATATGACTCAGCACCTTTGAAAACTCTCGGTGAAGTTGACTTACCAGTTACTAATCCGAAATCGAATGAAGTGATGAATGTGACATTTGCTGTTGTAAGCAATAAACTGCAGAGTTTATTAGGACTTCAGGTGATACAGAAAATGAATCTCATTACTGTGAACGATGAAAAGTTCATCTCATTGGTGGATACCACATCAGACCTAGGTGACCTTGGAGAAGCTACACTCGTGGTAGACGATGAAGTTCAGCCGAAAACTCTACCTTGCCGAAAACTTCCACTTGCTATCAAGGACAGAGTCAAAACAGAACTTGACAAATTAGTTGACAGAGGGATCCTTGTTCCAGTAACCACACCGATGAGATGGGTCAGTCAGATGGCAGTGGTACACAAAGCCAATGGAAAACTGAGAATTTGTATTGATCCGCAAGCTTTGAATTCAGCATTATTGCGTGAACACTATAAGTTACCAACCCTTGATGACATACTACCAAAGCTTCAGAACGCCAAGTTGTTCAGCAAATTGGACATCAAAGAAGCATACTGGCATGTGAAACTGGATGACCGATCCAGCATGTTGACGACAATGATCACTCCGTTTGGTCGCTACAGATGGTCGAGGCTGCCATTTGGATTGAAAGTCTCCAGTGAAATCTTCCAGAGAAAACTAACCGAAGTGCTTGGTGACATTGAAGGTGTGTTCACAATAGCTGATGATATCATTATTACTGGATGTGGAGATACTACTTCAGAGGCTGAACACGACAACACTGAAAAGCTGAAACTGCTGTACTCTAGATGCAAGCAAGCGAAGATCATCCTGAATGATGATAAGAAAGTGATTGGACTGAAAGAGATCACATTCCATGGACACAAGATTACTAGTGAAGGTGTGAAAGCAGATGATGGAAAAATCAAGGCTATTATTGATATGCCTAGCCCAACAGACATTTCTGGTGTGAAAAGATTTTGTGGTGTTGTTCAGTACATGGCCAAATTCCTCCCTAGTCTATCGACAACTCTCGAACCACTCAGAACTCTCACACGCAAAGACACACCATGGGCCTGGTCTAAGAAGTGTGAGAAAGCATTTACTGATGTCAAGAAGCAACTTACCTGTACTCCTGTTCTTGCTTATTTTAATCCTGATCTGGAATTGACCTTACAGACAGATAGCAGCAAAGATGGTCTTGGAGCTGTCCTCCTACAAAACGGAAAACCTATCGAGTATACATCTCGATCACTTACCTCAGCACAACGGAAATGGGCTCAGATTGAAAAGGAGGCACTATCTATTCTAGTTGGACTTGAAAGATTCGATCAGTATACTTATGGCAGAAAAGTCATCATTGAAAATGATCACAAGCCCCTCGAAGTGATTCTCAGAAAACCTTTATCAACTGCTCCTCGTCGACTGCAGGATATTATGATGAAACTAAACAGATATGATATAACTTTCAAGTTTGTGAAAGGAGAAGATCTTGTCATAGCAGATGCATTAAGTAGAGCGACTGTAGACATATCCGATGTTCGCCCAAGGATCATGAGCATATGCATGGATCCGGACATCTCAGATGTACGTCTTGAAGAGATTCGCAAGGCAACAGAAGAAGATTCTGAATTACAGTGTCTTATTACAAACATTGCTGAAGGATGGCCTGAAAGAAAGAACCTGGTAGAAGACTCAGTCAGACATTTCTATGACTTACGTGAAACTCTTAGTGTTTATGATGGCATTGTTGTAAAAGGCGAAGCTATAGTGATACCAAAATCCCTTCGACACGATGTTAAGCATCGATTACACTCAGCTCATCTTGGCTATGACTCTATGATTCGCCGAGCAAGAGGAACTGTATTCTGGCCAAACATGCAGAGTGAAATAAGACAACTAGCTGACAATTGTTATGCCTGTCAGGAGATGAAACCTAGGCCAACAAAAACTCCATTCACTCAACCTGATGATGCAACCAAACCCTGGGAGAAGATAGGATTAGATTTCTTCCAAATAAAGAATCGTACTTACCTGGTCAGCATTGACTATTACAGCAACTATATTGACATTGCTTTAATGCCCACAACAACCTCAGTGAAACTTACCAAAACACTGAAGAAGCAATTCTCTCACTTTGGAATTCCCACAGTCATTGTCACTGATGGTGGACCCCAGTTTACTTCCAGTGAATTCCATAAATTTACCACTGAATGGGGAATAAAGCATGTAACCTCATCACCAAATCACCAAAGAGCTAACGGAAAGGCAGAATCTGCGGTGAAAGTCAAGAAACATTTGATCACAAAATGTGACAAGGAAGGAACAGACCAATTTGAAGCTCTGATGGAACAGAGAAATACCCCTCGTCAAGAAACCGGTCTAAGTCCGTGTGAAATGATGTATGGAAGATCTACCCGGACAAGACTTCCAAAGTTAGTACAACCCAGACCCTACAGAAATCCGAAACGAGAACAACGAAAGACGTCTGTGAAACGCTTTTATGACAAAACGGCACATGATCGACCTCAACTCAAGCAGAACCAGAATGTTTTCTTTGAAAGGAAATCGAATGAGAAATGGATTCTTGGTAAAATTGTTGACTGTCTACATAACCAAACCTACTTAGTGCAGTCACAGGACGGTGCAACTTACCGCAGGAATCGACTACACATTAGACCAACAAAGATAGAAGCAGTTATCCGTGACAAGTCTCCTGTGCGTTTTGAAAGCAAGAAAAGACAAGCTGAAACTTCATATGAGGAGAAAACCACAACCAGTCGTGAACCATTCATCATGACGGAGGAGAAAACTCTATACAATTCCAACTCCACTGTTCCAACCAACCTACCTCGTGAACATCGCGAACTCTTGAAGAATTTCATGCAAGAAACTCCTGCTGATGTTGAACAAGAAACTATCCCATTGCGTCGATCTTCACGTATCCGCAAAGAACCAGAAAGACTCAAAGACTTTGTTCGTTACTGATCGTGCAATCCATTTGAATATCACTATACATTTTGGACAGTTAAGAAGCAAACACAAACTCTAAATTTCTCTTACGACATTTTATTTGATTCAAAATTTATCTTAAGTGCTAATTTGGAAATCCTAGTCTCATATGCTCTAGTCAGTCTGTGTTATTTGTAATGTTTAATTTACTAAGTTTTATGTAATATACAAGCTCTTTAAAGAAAAGGGGATGTTGATTAATTGTGTATTCGAATTATGTTGTGTACATGTTACCATACCAGTCTTGTATTTTGTTTGTGTGCGCATGTGCAGTTGGAGATAAATCTATGTTGCAAAGTTAACGTCGTGTACTGTTGTGTATGCTTTTGACTACTTCTGGCCCGTGTCAACAAGGAGTTTTTAACAAGTTGTTTTTTCCTGACACTATACGAAAGTGGAATAATTTGAGTATTAATACAATTAAGGGAAGCTACCTCATTAAGTATTTTGAAGAAAAAAACTACAGAGCGTTTTTACAAAGCCTCTTAAGTATTTCTCCTTTGGTAGAAGATTTTTAAACATTATTCATACAAAATTAAGTCATAATTCGTATTATTAATTATGACTTAATTTTATTTCTGTTTCACTAAATGTACTATATTTACATTCTACTGTGTTTTCCCATTACATTATGTGATCTTTATAAATGCCGCTAAATGCAACAACCGAATCACTGCATGCGTATGAATTTAGATGTAATTTACATAAGTAGTTCCCAAACGTTATCGGTTTAAAAATATATTTCAAACGTTGTTAAAACTTTATATTTTACAATTATTCAACACTAAAGTTATTAACATGACGACGTTAAAAATGAATCATTCAATGCTATAATAATTGTTATATATATTAACTGTATGGCATTGTATATATTATTTATACAATAAGGAGAGGAGTATCTAAGTTTTTAGAACTTGTGTCCGATCCTTTTGACATTTATTAGTCAATAAAATATGTTCAACTCAATTATTTTGACAGCTAGAATTGCGAAAAATTATTGCTCTTCTTTCGTATGATAGAGACAGGGAACCAGTCTACAGACAGACACGAGCGCAGACGACAGTGGACGTGATGCAATCAGCGAAAAACTAGTTCTGTGGAAGAAGAGGTATAGACCTACACATCAGGGAGTTTGATTTATACAACGACTTAATATATAATTATAAGTAACTTTGAGGGGATTGCTAAAATATTACTGTCCTTCCAATGCATTAAGCTTGATTTCATTAGAACAATTAGCTGGCATATCATGATGAGAAATATTAGAGTATAGCCTTAATTAATGATTAAGATTATTTTAACTCTCTTCCACAAGTTAACAACAATTTCACAGACAATGTATTGAATCTACACGGAATGTTTGGTTTTGTGTTTTATTTAAACCAATCACGTGATTTTATACAGGTCGCCAGCCAGGAAGAGTAAATATGGATATTGTCGCCATTTTGAGTTGTAGGCCTTTATGAGGTGCGTAGTTTGTTAAACGTATCAATGTTAATTTCTGATTGTTGAAGATTTTAATCTAATGCTATAACAGAGTTGGCGAAATTAATGGCCTAAAATGTACCAGCTGATCATACTTATGAGTAGTTTTGAGGGAATCGTTAAACATGTTAAAATGTTGCTGTCCTTCCAAATTAAATAGCTTCATTTCTATTGACAAGTATATCATGATACTAAAATCATCCAGTCATCTTTGTAATCTGATAAGTTAATTAATATTAACGTTACTGCTCTTCAACTTGTGAAACATTAAAACTAGCACAATTCTCAGAGTAACTCGGAATGTTTGGTTTTGTGTTTTATTGAAACTACCCAATCATGATTTTATACAGGAAACCTAACCAGGAAGAGTAAAAAGCAAGGACATTGTCGCCATTTTGAGTTAGAGGTGAAAAGGTTTGTAATTTGTAAACTGTGTGCGTATCAATACATGTAACTATTATCATGATTATCTGATTAGGTTGATAATTTATACCTAGGGTTTTATCTCTATTGGCGTGCAACCAATTCTCGCCAAGTAGGCTTTTCTCGCCAGTGCATTGTTACGTCAATGTCAATATGATTTTATGTGTTGATAAAATGTCGTAACAATGCGCTGACGAGAAATGGTCCTTGGCGAGAATTGGTTGTTTGCCAGTATTGTCAATTCAGTTTTTTTCTGATCAAAATTTGGAAATTGTTTGTCATTGTTGTAAACTTTTCACATTTTCATCTTCTCCAAAACCGATAGGTCAATTTCATCCAAACTTGGCACGAAGCATTATTGACCCTTTCACAATAACTGCGGTACTGCTCTCTTGCAGGGCAAGTTGATATACTTTGCCGAAGTTTCAGTAGGTAGATAATTAAATGACGTACAGTCTAGACTGCCTTAGCGACCTTCTGTATTAAGCGACTCTCTGTCTTATGCGACCATATTTAGAGCGCCCAATGTAATTTCCTATTTCCTGCATTACGTGACAAGCGACTGTCATTTTTTTAGTCCCAAAATGTTGTGTGGACTGTTTTAAGCAACTTATACAAATTAAAATGGCGTTCCAAGCTGAGAAACAATTAGAAGTTTTTTTGTTTTGATAACCAATTAGAATATTTATCACCTTTCATATTAATGGTTATTATCTTTAACCCCCATACGTGTTATATTTCAAGACTCCCACAATATCTCAAATATTTACTCGAATTTTGTTGCACCCTGTATAAACAAACATGGCGACCCGATAGTAATTGAAATGCTTTAAACATCGGTTGTTTATTGTAACTTGGTAAACGGACGTCTCAGCCAAACTCATCTGGCCATGTACATGTTCAAGTTGAATCCACACATCGATATTTATAAAGAAGTTGTGTAATTAACACGTGTATAAAGAAGAAATTGGGAAGATGCTTAGTCAAATAAACAAATATGGCGGATTACGAGTCCGACATCATACGTGTATTTTAAACAGAAGTTTAGGGTCAGATTAATAGATATGAAAACTATGCATGGTTAAAACTATTTATTGTTACTTGGTAAACGGAAACATAAAGAAAACATCATAGATTGTTCTGATGCAGAAATATAGTTAACATCATTTTACTTGCCAGTCATTAATACAAAACAATGAAAACATACATGTACTGCCATAGTCCAATTGGTGGAAACAAAAACATACTGAGTTTACTAATATGCTCCCATTTATTTATCTTATAAGTGATTCTGTACAAAATTAAAAATATTTTTTAAAGATGATGAAATTTAAATTTCAGTCTATCAAAAACTAATCTATAGGTAAAATATATATAAATTTACTATTTGGTACCAAGTATTATTGATAGCCAAAAGGTAGCTAGAAAGACTGTGAAGTTAGTCTTGGACTGCGTTATGTGACTCCCTGTCTTATGTGACTTTTTTTATTGGTCCCTTGGATGGTCACATAAGATTGAGGTTACGTCATATTTTACCAAACTATATCATTTTGCCCTGCAAAAGAGCAGTACCGCAGTTACCGTGAAAGGGTCTATTGGGTGAAGGGGATTCAAATTGGGTCACATATACATCTTTTTTAAAGGGGAGATAATTTTGAATGATTGAAAATCTGTTGGTATTTTTGAAAAATATTTTTTCTCATAAACCCGGGAATAGGATGGGGCAACAATGGGGGTTGAAATTTTTACATAGGAATATTAAGAGAAAAATCCAAGTCTCAAAAACTAATAACCAATCAGTATGAAAAGCTGTAACTTGTGGGAAAGCATCCCCAGGTAGTGTAGATTCGTTTTTAAATCATGATCCCTATGGGTAGTGTTGGGCCACTATAGGAGGATTGAATTTTTACATAGGAATACATAGAGAAAAATCTTCTGAAAAATCAATTGGCCAGAAAAGCTGTAACTTGTGTGGAAGCATCCTAAGGTAGTGTAGATTCAAGTTTGTACAAATCACAGGGCCGTCACTCCCCTCAAATTTGAACCGAATATCGGACCCATTTCCAATGATTTTCCCAATTTCAGGATAAAAATTCCCAAATGCAACTTATAATTTGCACGAGCTGTTTGCCTTTTGGTCAGTAGATTTGCTGCAATTGATTAAAGCTGGCTTGATTATTTCCTGAATGATCAAGTAATGAGGAAGACACTAATGATTATTTTGATTAAAAGGTTCTCACAACTGGAATTTACCCCTGTGGTGAATAACAAGCCCAACTAGCAGAGTCATCTATTGGGTCGGTTATATAGCACAGCATTATAAGTGATGCATTTAAAAGTGCTCAGAAATTTACAAACGATGGTTATAAATTATTGTGATGTCAGTAGCATTGGTTGATATCTTGTAATTAGATAATAAGCCTTCCAAGTAAATGCTTAGATTATCATAAAATCATTTAGACTTCGTAAACAGATATTCTGCAGTTGTAATTGGGTCACAGGGTTTAATAATACCCGTAAATACACAACATGTCATTAACATATCACACGGAATTTTGCTTATAAGACATTGCAAAAATATAAAATCCATGAAATTATAATAATTCCACATGATATAAAATTGGTTCTCTTTTCTAAATTTGATTTTAATCTTTTTCTTATTTACTATTTTTGAAAAATTGTTTTTTTCAATCTTTGTCTGGGTAACCTTGATTTAAAATAAAAAGTGAATCAACAGGTATCAATTATGTGGAAAAAATGAAGTCTTCTTATTTTCCTGAACTCTATAAAATTTCAAATCAAAACTTTAAATTTATAAATCAACATGTATAAATAAAAGTTTAAAAAACTGAACTCTTTATAATTCTGAAAATTTCCCTTTTTGTTGTGTCTTCTTTTTACTCTTGGTTAGTTCCTGAGAACATCATGTGAGCTGTAAAACTTAAATTTTAAGAAGTGAACAACAGATTGTTGTATTAAATACAGAAGTCATTTTTAGGACATATAGTATCTTAAATTTTCCCAATTTTATAAAAAATGTAGATAATTTTCCTAATGGGGAGGGACCCGGTCCCTGTACCGAAAAGTGCTGTGACAGCCCTGAATCATTAGTGTAGATTCAAGTTTGTACAAATCATGATCCTCAGGGGTAGGATGGGGCCTCAATAGTTGAATTTTTACGCTGGATAATTTAGAGAAACTTTTTAGAAAAAATCATATTTTTAAAAACTAATACAACAAAAGAAGCTCATTGTTTAACCTGAGGATATGTTGGAGAAAAGTTTGAAAATCGTTGAAAATTTAGATATACTCTACCAAGTTGTCTAGACATTTTGTATTTGATACTCTAAAGACAGCTGAAGCTTTTTGTTGGCTGTTGTTTTCAGGTGAGCGATGTGGCCCCTGGGCCTCTTGTTGCATTTGATATACTCAAATATTGCTGAAATTTTATAAGCCTGTATATGAAAATCAAGAAAATATATTAACTGGTAATATCAGGGATGTATACGTCCGAGAGGTGTGTTCAACAGAGCGCCTTGGTTATATATGATATGTTTTTTGGTGCAACTGTTGAGGCGAGCTCAGCGTAGAAAAGAAAATTTCTCCCCTATATATTTAGTGATAAAAAAGGAATTACTCAAACATAATTAAGAAACAATGGTTTTTTCTTTGGTTTCTATTCCATTGTTATATTTCTAAATTTTTCATGGTCTGATAAGATTTAATTTACTGGAAATTGTGGGTTCAATTCTGATGACAGAAAATTCGATAGGCCAAAGGGAGCAGTAGTTTGAATTTTCTTTTCGGTTTGGGGTAAGAGCTCGCAGTGCTTACCGGCACTTTGTATATTAAATGATATTGTCCTTCATGTCCTAGGGCCCTGGTTTAACAGGTTGGGATTAATCACCAAATAAGTCATCATAGCCTGTTTGGGATATAATATCCCAAATAGTCAGTCACACTCTTTAAAACAAGTTATATCTATGAGTAATTTTTTTTTAAAGAATTTAAATTTCTTCCTGTCTTTTGAGCTTTAAAGTATCCTGTTTGCAAGAAGAGCAATTTTTTTCTTCAGAAAATAACAAAGTTTTATAAGAAATAGTCAAATGGACAAAAACTATGAAAGTGATATATCAACCTTTTTATTTTTCAGAATGTGAGTAAAAGTATCTGACCATGGACGAGCGTTGGGCCCAGGATGTGTTACGGTGCCGTCTCTGTGAGACCCCGGGCCCCCCTATGTACTGTGACATTTGTCACATCCATCTGTGTAAAGCCTGTGTGGGGGAACATGTCTCCGATGAATCCACAGAACACAAAGTGGTGTCATTTAAAAAGCGGGGATCTACTCCGAAATGTCCAAAACATTCCTCAAACATAAGTGTACTCTACTGTGAACAGTGTGACATTCCTATTTGTACAACATGTGCTTCCTCTAAAGAACACCATGGCCATAAATTTATTGAAATAACTAAAAACATTGACAGCAAGAAAGAAATCATTCAAAAAGATTTACAAGAACTAGAGAAATCCATTTATCCTAAATACCAAGAGATTGCATCCATTATCCCAGTCCAGAAATCTGCTCTGAACAAAAACTCCCAGAAATTCACGACAGCCATCGACAAACATGGAGAAAACTTGCACAGAGAAATAAACACCATTATCAGAAACCTGAAATCTAACGTGGAGGAAATGGACACCAAACACCTGGCCACCCTAAACAAACAGGAAGATGAAATCACACACACCATTACTGAAATCACACAGACCATTGCTGATCTGAAGCAGTTACTGGACTCCAATGATGTCAGCCGTGTCTCTGCCTACAAATCTAGGAATGAGGAATTCAGAAGATTGCCTCCTAAACTCACAGTGTCCTTACCAAGTTTTACCCCTCAGAAGATCAACAAACAACAGCTTTATCAACAGTTTGGTTCTCTGTCAGCGTTATCTATCAAAACAGAACAACATGGCTACACCATGGAATCTCCCGGTGCTGAGTCCTCTCCCCCGGACAGACCGCTCATTGATGTACCACGGATCATCACACAGATAAACACCAAGTATGGAAGATTAACACTAGGCAATGTGTCCTGTCTGAGTGATGAGGAGATGTGGACGTGTGGTAATGACAACATCCTGAGACTCTACAACCTCCGGGGGGAACTAGTGAAGTCAGTCCAAACCAAGTCAGGGAACTATCCATTGGACATAGCAGTGACAGGGAGTGGGGATCTAGTTTATACTGATAGAGATGATAGAACTGTGAACATAGTGAAGAATACACAGATACAGACAGTGATCAGACTACAGGGGTGGAGACCTCTCGGTGTCTGTAGTACCTCCTCTGGTGACCTCCTGGTTGTCATGGACAGTGATGATAAACAATCAAAAGTTGTGTGTTACTCTGGCTCCACAGAGAAACAAAGTATTCAGTACGACGACAAAGGACAACTTCTCTATTCATCTGGTGACATTAAATACATCAGTGAGAACAGGAACCTAGATATCTGTGTGTCAGACTGTACAGCCCATGCAGTAGTGGTTGTCAATCAGGCCGGGAAACTCCGGTTTACCTACACTGGTCGTTCCTCTACTACCAAGAGATCATTCACTCCACGCGGCATCACAACAGACAGCCAGGGTCGCATCCTGACAGTAGACCGTTACAACCACTGTATCCACATCCTGGATCAGGACGGACAGTTCCTCCGCTACATTGACAACTGTCATTTACAGGGTCCATGGGGTTTATGTGTGGACACCAGGGACAACCTCTTTGTGGCTGAGTACGACACAGGTAAAGTGAAGAAAATCCAATATGTCTAGAACATTACACAGCAGTGTAACATTGTTTACATGTATTACATGTTGACAAACTGAATATATGTATATATATAACATGTATTAGCATAAAGATAATTAACTAATTATATAATAGAGTCATGCATATAAAATACACGTCCATTTAGTTCATGTCAACCATATCCTTGTGTTGTGTATCATGTTTATACATCATAATAACAAACTGTTGTAGTGTAGTGATTGTCAACACATGGACTGTTTATACATTTAATGTCAAAACAAACTATGTACATTATAAGAATACAATCAGAGAAACGTTGTTTGGTATATGTCAAAGAAATCAACACATTTTAATGTTGACAAAATGACACTAAAGGTGGAATTCAATATCTGTAAACACTTTTTGTAGCTCACCTTTATATGAAGTTATGAGTTAATTTCAATCCTTTTTCTCAAGAATAAAAATATAAATCATACATTTTCTTTTCTCAAAGCAGAAAAAATGAAGGTACCACATTTGTTGAACATTGGAATGGTGTTTATTTGATCTTTGTTCCATTAAGATTTCTATCACTGAAGAAAGGGTAACTTTGGTTTGTTGCACACTATAAACCCTGCAGTTGTACAGTGTATACCTTAAATAATGTGTTATTATGTCTAATAAATGATTGTAAACAACTTCGATAATTGGTTTTTATGATTATTTTTTTGACCTCATAATTTTAAATATTACGGTATTAAAATGTACTTTGAGATTCAAAGGGATGGAGCAAAATGTCTGAATGTTTCGTGATCTGGTAAAAATTGTTTAAACTGTAACATTTTTAAAGTAGGTGGGTAGATGATATGTTGTCATCAAACCCTGTATACAGGCTGACCATTTTAATAGCATTTCCAGTTCAAAAGGTCAATTGGTCAGTAGATTATGTCAATAAGAGTCTTGTCCAATCAATGTCTTTTGAGCATTGGTTGACGGTCATTGATGTTGGTAAACATTATGAAGATTAAACATGCTGACAAGTGGATGAGGTCAAAGGTCACAAGGAGTACGACGAAGGGAGCATAAGTTGGCGCAATGAATATTGATTTCATTGTAAAATACAATTTCAAATTTTCATTAAATTTATTAAAACTGCAGGATTTTGGAAAAGAGTCTGTCTGATTTTTTTTTTACAAACGCGAAGAAAAGCAAAATGGTCTAAAATTTTGATTTTGATTGAGCCTTAAAACCTTGAAAATTAGCGGATTTGATAATAAGCCAGTTTTCAAAATAAGCCACCTATTTCTTGCATTGAAAATTACTCGAAAATAAGTCTGTTTTGAAATAAGCCAGTCATGACAGTGCCATTTACGAAAGATTGTGTTTTTTTTCATGCAAGATCTACTAAAAACAGTATTATTTTAATTATTTAATTATAAAAATTCTATGACATTTATGATTAGATTCAGAATAAAATTTCTAAATCTTTAATAAGGAGTAGGTATAGTAGTCGCCATTGCTAAAAGGTCACTGTTTTAAAGATAGACGCGCAGAATTAAAGACAAACATTTTCATTTAACTCTTACAGATGTTTAGCTGGATATCCTAGAACAAACAAGTAGTTCACAATCGATCGATTACAATTTATTGGTTTCATAATGAACCGTGATTGTGCTCTCGTCGCTTACCGGTATTATGTTTGGATAATAAGCCGTGATTTGAAATTAAGATAGCTTTGAAAATAAACCCCAATTTCTTACCAAAACTTAAAATAAGCAACGGCTTATTTTCAATGTTTTAGGGTATGTAAGCAGCTGAACTGTTTAATAAAACTCTAACAAAAGGATATTTTGCTAAATATATACCATTAATATTTGTACGGATTTTCACAGAAGACGTAAACATGTATTTTATTTAATCAAAACAAAATCAAAATGTTCATATACTATATATACATGTTCATACGTAGTAAAATGTCTGCGATATATTGGAGTTATCTCTCTTTGACCAGTCATGCAAATTTTAAAGTTGTCGTAATACTAAACTCAATAATCACAAACATTAAAACAATCCAACAAGATTGATATCTACACTATAGTCAGTTGAATTTTTTTGCATTTTTCATTTCCGAAAGATTCCATTTTGGCATCTGAAATTCAATAGCTCGTCAAATTCAATATTGACAAAAATATTCAACAATTTCCGGAATGATGATGAGATGCTTAATTTGTGTAGATCTTCAAGATGACAAATGAGCTTTGCATTTCTGGAAATGATTTAGTTTATTGGACCTATAAATTATGCATGCACTGTAAAAAAAAAAAATGGGTATCGTGACAAAACGGAACAATTTTATGACCTACATTATACAAGTTCAGTCAAATAATGGGCATGATGACAAAACGGAAATATGTTTTAAGAATTGCCATTTTCATGACTATACAAAAAATCCAGAAGCAAAGCCAAAAAAAGTTATGGGAATACTAGTAGTATTCCACTAATCTCAGGGTCATTTAGCTCCCCTGTCGCTTTTTTTTTTTCAACGTAAAAGTAGGAGTTACCTCCACCAATGGAATAACTATATCACTCTTCCACAATTCCTACGATGCCCCATCCCAAGTCAGTTCGTTGACCATACATCGTCGGCAGGTACAATAATATCTCTAGACACGGCCTTTGAACAGTTGTATCCAATAAGTAGTCCAACTTTGCAGTCATTTAGAGGTAAAAGTTCATAGGCAATAACTTCTAAAAGAGACCACTTTCTCGCAATTTCTGGCGTAGGAATAAGGAGTCTATTTGCAGGCATTAGAAAAATCAGCTTGAAAAAGAACTTAAACCGGTATATGTACCAATGTAAACAAAAACAAGGCACGAGCCTTGTTTACATAACAAAATATTTAGAGTTTTGTTTCTTGCTTATAACTAAATATTAAGAGTTTTGTATCTTGCTTATAACTTTACGACCGACAATCAAATTTTGGTTGATCACGAGAAATGCATTACTAAAGCATTGCAAACAATAAAAATCCAAAAAAATAATATTTGATAAAAATCGTTATAAAATACGCATAAAACTGATTTGGAACAGGTTACTACATGTACTTGGAAGTTTTAACTTTCCTATTCCTCTTTAAGTGTGAATAAACTAGATAGGTAGTTCTTGATAAAATAATTTATTCTTTTTAACTTACTATTCTGTTTTTTTTAAAGGCTAATTAACCTTAGAATGCTAAAATTTAAATGTGACGTAAAGTGGATTGAACCTTTTTGAACGCTGATCTTATTGTGACATTGGTATAATATTTTATACGATAATTTACAATTATTTAATGCTTGAGGCCAACGGCAGAGGGCATTAGAACACACTGAGCTGTTCCCTGCACCTCGGGGAAAATATTCTGGTCTATTGACTGCTCAAGCATTAAATAATTGTTTTATTACCTAATTTCATTTTTAGTATTTTGTGTTCACAATTCTAAATTACAGAAGGTTTTCACACCATTATGTATTCAGGTCATTATTAATCAATACCAAGATGAGCTAAATGATAAATTTTAAGAACAATAGTAAAACATTATAGCAATTAAACTTTTTCCAAAATACGCTGCCGGTCCAATAGATCGCAGTCTATTGACCGGCGCAGTCTATTGACCAGCGGTCTAATAGATCGCAGTCTATTGACCGGCAGTTCAATAGATCACTTTCAAACCTGGATACACATACAAAATAGACGAAAATATTTAATCTGTAATAAAACAACAAAATCCCTTTGATTAGGTAATAAAATCTATAATGTAGGCCAATTAGATCGCCGGATACAAACAATATATTAGTTTATATCAAAACAAAATTTAAAAAAAACCAAATCGCGCGGTAAAAAGACTGCTCCATTTTGATATCAATTTATAAATTAATTGACATTATAGTTAATATGTAAAGCTTTGATTCCATAATGCAACCCCGGGACTTTTGAAAGGATCAGTAACGGTCGGTGTCGTTGTGACGGTGGCGCTCCCTATGATCCAGTGAGTGGCCGTTGCCCCGGGGGCAAGTGAAGCAGGGTACGATGGGGAAACCTGTAGTATGAAGTGTAAGACAAGTTTCGATTTGCACGCGGAGTAAGACATCATTAACAGTGCAAGATAATTTAGATACCTTGCAAACTCTTTCAAAAACATATCTTCATTAATTTTAATAACTTCATTTTTCCAAACATTTTAATCAAAAGTAATGTTCATGCATGTAGAAGACATGCAACATGAATGCCTCGATCGGAAAACAACAGACCGCAACTTTCTCGACCGGAAAATAAATACCCCACTGGCAGTTGAGGAGCGATCGAAAATAATATGGCGATCAAATACTTTTATGAATTCATGTCAGCTTTAGGATTCTGTCTTAATAAATCTTACAAAATAATGATAATGCTTTCACTAATCTCGCCCGCAGGACACAATACACTTCCTTTAAGTTCATGATTAAATATTTAAACTATTTTACTTATATTTCATAAACAGAGTGTGAACCAGGGTTGTATGGAGATGATTGTGACAAATGGTGCTTCTGTAAAGACAGTAAACCTTGCGATCGTAGATACGGATATTGACCGGAGAAAGAGTGTCAAAAAGGCGGGGGGTTGTCCTCGTGTGACTATAGGGGTAAGCAAGAACAAGGGGAAGAAAACATAACGAACAAACGCAAAGTGTAGGCCCTTTGTTGGGCTCGGTGAAATTTTGATGAAAAATAAATGTCTTTACCCATCGAAACGCCTTCTCGATAATGTGTTTCTGTCAGATTTGCGATTTTATTTATACAAATGTATATACGTGTAAAAGAGGTACAAATGAAATCGATGACAGGGAAAATATCCAAGATATCTTTATTGACACAGTAATATTTTTCATTTAAAAAACAATTCAAAGGAATGAAAAAAAAGATTTATCACGGATATTATAATGGCCGTAAATGGGAAATCTTCTCTCCGTTCGGAAGTCACACGGAAAACCTCGAACAATGTTTCAACGTTATCATCCGGTTACTTTCACGTCTGTTGCAATGCAAAATCCCCGTAGCAAAATACGTCGTAAAATTTCCAAATAAATTGGCGATGTCATATTTTCGCTTGTTTAGTTGACTGAATTGTTTTGATTTCGCACGTATTATTATTTCCTTCTTTGTTAATTTTAAATTGAACGATATCTTTTTATAACAACACTTAACCTATTTTACTTTCATTCTTGATCTTTGACAGTTAAATTTATTACCTTTTATACTCCTACCACCTACATTTTCATTTCTTTGTTTTTGAATGGAATCGGCAATTCTCTTAATCAAATTATGCTCATGATGACGACGTAATGTGCATTTGTTTTTTGTAGCTCACCTGAGCTTACCTGATCAATATTTGTCAGTTGTCTGTCGGTGTTGTCGTCGTTGTAAACCCTAACCCTAACGTTTACAGAGTTTTGTGACGTGGTAGGAGGCTAATTTCTACCAAACTTGGAACAACGCATTAATGGGCGAATGAGATTCAAGTTGGTTTGATCAAATTGAGGGTCACACTTTATTTAAAAGAGAAATTATTTTTTAAAAAAAATGAAAATTTGTTGGTATTTTTAAAAAATTTCAAAAACCAATTGATCAGAAAAGCTGAAAGGATCATGTGCCGAAACTATTGCCTGCGGCCCATTTTTGTACGACAAATTATATCAAATCTACAAAACTTTTGATAGTTTTTAAACAATAGTATATAAATATGATGCCTTTTAAATTGTTTCAATAGTTCTAACACATTATAACTATGAGGGTATCTGCACTATCGTTGTTTTTAAGACCCCATCACAGCGGGAATTCGCCACGGTTTGTGGCCATTTGTTGTATATGAATAAAGATGAAAATAATGGGCGGGTCTTAGTACAATAGAGTGATGTGCCTGTCAATACATTGAACAGATTTGGGTCGAGACTGTTTTACATATCACGTGACAACATTTTCCAATCGAAAATCAAAGTACCGAGTATACTCATGGGAGTAATATTTTTATTTTGGTTATTTTTCTTTTTCTTTTTTTTTTCTTTTTTTTTTCTTTTGCTTTTGGGGTTTTCTTATGTTTTTTTTTAGTTGTTTTTTTTTCATTTGTTATATTTAATTGTTCAAGTGTGTGTATGTTTGCGGGAGGGGGATTAAAGGTTAGTGAAATCTTTTTAATTTTTTTAATTACCATAATGATATTTTTGTTGAATACTAGTAATCTGCTTAATTATATGTCTTTTCTAGAATTCAGTCATAATTAACCTTCGATTCCTCTCACCCCAGGTGTTTTTTTTTCAAAACAATAATAACTAAAAAATGATCGTGGCTAACAAGACTCCAAAAAAAAAAAAATAATAATAATCATAAAAATAATCGTAGTTTATATATATTTTTTCCTTTTTATCTAAATACTAAGTATATTATCAACATATCTTTGGAATGAAAGTGAAAGATTCTCTGGTTAAAATTTTATCGGCGCATGGAATAAATGCTAAGCATGGTTTTTTTTTAATCCGATGATGATTCAGATGAAGAGTCTGTTACATCACTAGATGAAGATTCGCTACTAGATCCAATCCAACACATTCTCCGGCATTATCTGAGTGTTTAATGACATCTCCTTGTGCCTCTGGATGCCTATATACCAAAGAAGGGAAGCGACGTGGGCACAACTTCCCATGAGACGAGCCCCCGACTCACATTGACAATACCAGAATTTTATTGGATCTAATTCGTCCTTGGAATCGAATTGTACCCACAGATAATATGACTTTGAGGATATGTGTCTAGATTGTATTTTCCCCTGTATTATATTTTCATGGTTTTCCTTACAAAAATATCATACCCCCGTCTTCATCTAAATGTTCAAGTGTTTATGAAAATGCCTGTTTTATTTAATACACCCCTAATATAAGAGATCGATGGTAATCTTCCACATTCTTGACAATTTTAGAAATACAGGATGATTTATCGATTCCAAATAAAGTTTTTAGTATGCTATTTGAAAGACCAGTACGCAGTTTTGTTAATAGAATTCCTACACGAGTTTTATTGCGCAAAGTGAGAATTGAACACAATTTTTCAAACTGTGATTTAGAAATTCCTGTCAAATGATAACAATCTTCATCACTAAGAGAATCGTTTTTGAAATGTATTCTATTGTTTTCAGATCTCAGCAAAAGGTTCCGAAAGTTTGTAAGTTGTTCCATCAGCTCTGCGGATGACATTGCTTTTGTACCGACTATTGCTCTATGAGAATAATTTTGCAGATCAGAATCTTTTAATTCTTTGCCCACAAAATGACAAGGACAAGCTCGTGCTTTCTCATAAAGAATTATAGTATGTTTTTAAAAAACTTGTGTGCGGGCCTTGCCGAGAATAACTTGCATTCGTTTTTCTTTTCTACCACATACAGTGCAGTATCTGTGTGACTTTGTGCCCAAAAACGTGTGCTTACGTCTGATGCAGGTGTGGAACTTGCATATAACTTATTATGTAGTATTCCCTTGTGGAAATGTAAAACGTATTTGCTACAAACGTCATTTTCTTGATCCCGTTTTTCCAATGATGGAGCCAAATGTCTCTCTACATGATCATTTCTTTTGCCTTTTAATGTCCTTCGATTTCTACAACTGGTACGCTTACTGCATACAACGCAACTAAACGATCAGTCTCGACTCAAGACAAACCTCGTTCAAGCTAATACAGTGTCCCTTTAAGTACCGGTATATAGATCGATAGTATACTTACTTAAAGAAAAACACCGAACGGATAAGTTTATACTAAATTACACCAATTAAAAAAATGATAAATATATCATATGCTAATGTAAACGAAGCCAAAATTGCTATGACATGAGCTGACGAAGTAGCGTGGACCACATGTACCCGAGCAAGTGAGAAGAATGTAGATCACGTGACATGCGTACAAAAAAAATAAGCGTATTCATCAGAACAGGTGAGTAAGGTTATGAAAGGTCACGCGAGTTCACGCCAGGTAAACAACAATCATTTGTTATGGGAAAGGCCATTTAAATTTTGGAATGTTTTTACTTACAGGAATCGAGCGCATTGACGTACATTTTTCTCCTTTCACATATAGGTAGATTTTAATAAAATACAGCAACTAGCCAAAGGAGAAAAATGTACCCCTTTGAGCTCATATATTTTAAAAGCTTTATAAAGGTGGGCGGGGCTATAAATGAATGGGAATTGGAAGTAAACAGTGTACCCCTATCTAACATTTAGTAATATTTCTTAAATCTGGTCTTTTTATTTTCGGTAAAGGTGTAATTTCATGAAGGTACACGTGTCAAAGAATACGTATATACAAACACAAGTTCAAAATTCGGATATTTATTTTTTGTCATTCTATCGAGGGTCCGCACGGTACATGATCCTTTGTGTAGAAGCATCCTCAGGCACAAAACTAATTTCCCGTATTCAAGAAACGAATTGGCTCTCTCTATTTATTCAACATTCGTCATATCTTAATTTCTAGTATATTGTTAATACATTCCCGGTAAATATATTTACTTTTTATAAAATTATTTAAAAGTAATTGATTGCTAGTATATCTTTTGATACTAATTCCCGCCAAAGCGTGTCCGGCACCTTACTTTACTTTTTCTTTTGCTCTTTCGGGCTGGTTTATTCAATTGAAATGAGTTTTTAAATGAATTTCACAATAGCAATTTATCATGTAGAATTCAATTATAGTTTACAAACATCATCTCATTTGTGTTGAAATACCAACTTTGATGTATTTAATACGTGTATTGCTACACATTATTTCTTATATTGTATATATATTATGTATTCTTTGTATCTGATGAGCCATTTGGCTTAAGGAATAAAATAAACTAAACCAAAAGCATTTCGTATTTTATTGGCAAAATGTCTTAATTTATATGTATAGATATTTGAATTACATGTATAATTGGATAAGTTGTTTGTTAACGAGTAATCAATATACTAGTATATGCCAATTTCCATTAAAATCCGTCACCTAGAACGGAAAATATTTGGGTTGTCTCAATTATTTCCGATCAATCATCGTATACAGAGATTGACCACAATGGGATGGGAATCTATATAGTGAAAAACCTTTAAAACCAATAACTGGAAAAGCTGTACCTTGTGTGGAAGAATCCTCAGGAAGTGTAGATAGGAAGGGTGGGACCAAAATAAGGTGGAATCGAATTTTTACATAGAAATATATAAAGTAAAATTTCTAAAAGTCTTCTTTTTTAAAACCAATAAGCCAGAAATGCTTAAACTCTTGTGGAAGCATCCTCAGGTATTATAGATTCAAGTTTGTTTAAATAATGTTCTCGGGAGTAGAGTAGGGCCACAATGAGGAGGAGGGGTATGGGATCAAACTTTTACAAAACAAGAAAGAGAAAATCCTTGAAAATCTAGTTCTTGTAAGTCATTCAGCTAGTAAAGCTGAACTAGTTTGTTCAAATTATGATTTCCTGTAGAAGGGTTGGCCAACAAGGGAATCTTTTAGATAGTAATAGAAAAAACAAATTCTGAAAAAAAACAAAGGGGTTTGTATGTAAAAAAAAAAAAAAAGGAAATATGTAGATAAAAGATATATTTTTATTTGACCTTTTAAGCAAGATCTACTGTACTAAATTGCCATGCTATTTTGAATTTGATACTGGAATGCTAATTTGATCTGAGCTATGGCTATCATTATTAAGGTAAACGATGTGTTCCCTGAGCATTTTGTTATATATACCGGTATGTAAAATCAATATGCTTAAATACGTTTTTCTCTCTTGTTAAACAGAAGTATGCTTGTATAATCCAAGAGGTAAGTTGCGTGACTTAATCAAATTGTAATAATGAAAAATGAATCAATCTTTTCTTGTTCATGATCGTAATAATGATGTTCATGATCGTAATAATGATGTTCTGCCTTTTCTATCTCAAGATGAGTCAGGCCGTATTACACAGGAGCTCAGGAGCATGGGGATAGGCATTGCTGTCGGATTGGTGTCCTTCTTTCTTTTTGGGTGTGGGTTTGGACGAAAAAACTCAGAAAAATGTAGATCTTGAAACAGCACAGAATGAAAATTTCAAATAGACGATAAAAGTGAAAAGGTGTGATATTATGGGTGTGCTTGATTGGTAGCGCGGAACTTTCGGGATCGGTGGATTTACAATCAAGTGCACCGGAATTAAATTCCGACGCAGTGCTATCAATCCCATGTTGAGAGGTAGTGTGAGAGGAATTGAAGATGGTGGCATGTACCATATAAATTCCAATTCCAGTTTTACTTGACTGATTGGTGGAATTTTAGGAACTCTCGAAATTGAATTCAGACTTTACAATCAAGCATGCCCTAGGCCCCGGCAACATTGAATTTGAAGATCTTTTACCGTTAATGCACCTGGCTTGTTCTCATCTCGTATTTTGCCATGTAGGTCTATTGTTGATCCTTTGGCCAAGAAGAACAGAAAACATATTCCAGCTATCTATATTGTGAGCATGATTTTAAAATTTGGAATTCAGTTCAGTTAATGTTTTTGATAAGTGGTTTCTTAATCAAGGTAAATGATTTTGAGTAAAGTCATGGTTTGAGTTAAAGATTCAGTAAGGTTCAATTTCTTTTCTCTTTTCAATAGACCAAAACTCTTTTACACACAAATAGAAATGTCAATTATTTCGTCAATTTTACATGTAATATTCAGTTAATAGAAAATAAAAATGCCATAATGAAGGTTAATTTACTTTGAATGAATTGATTATTTTTATTTTTTGATTAGAAATTGTTAATAGCATATGCTTAAAAAAGTTAAGTTTTATTTGTATTGCAAATTTCATTGTACAAATTTTATATTTAAATTATACTGTGTATTATTTTAGATAACTGGCGTTAATCCATTAGGGAAAATTAAACTGTTCAAGACACCATATCCTCAGAAATCGATCATTGACTTCATATTACTTTCATATTACCAACATGAGTACAATCAATGATTTGAGTCGGTCAGCGACTAAGAAAATCTTGTAGTAAATTTTGGAGTATTATTAAACAAAAATGAAATTCAGAGATTTGAAAGAGAAATGCTAGTTGTTTAAATTTAATAAGTTTTTTACAATGATATTTACTCTCTGAATAATGGTATAATTCAATATAATTTAATAAGTCTTTTACAGTGATATTTACTCTCTGAATAGTGGTATAATTCAATATAATTTAATAAGTCTTTTACAGTGATATTTACTCTCTGAATAGTGGTATAATTCAATATAATTTAATAAGGTTTTTACAGTGATATTTACTCTCTGATTAGTGGTATAATTCAATATAATTTAATAAGGTTTTTACAGTGATATTTACTCTCTGAATAGTGGTATAATTCAATATAATTTAATAAGGTTTTTAAAGTGATATTTACTCTCTGAATAGTGGTATAATTCAATATAATTTAATAAGGTTTTTACAGTGATATTTACTCTCGGAATATTGGTATAATTCAATATAATTTAATAAGTCTTTTACAGTGATATTTACTCTCTGAATAGTGGTATAATTCAATATAATTTAATAAGGTTTTTACAGTGATATTTACTCTCGGAATAGTGGTATAATTCAATATAATTTAATAAGGTTTTTACAATGATATTTACTCTCTGAATAGTGGTATAATTCAATATAATTTAATAAGGTTTTTACAATGATATTTACTCTCTGAATAGTTGTATAATTCATTATAATTCCAAAGGATACAAATCCTTAGCCATGGTAAAGCACTTTGATGGTTTAAATACTTATTCAGACGCCTCAAGAATAATATTTAAAAAACCCTATCGACCTGGTTTAAAAACCCTTAAAAAGCTCATCTAAAGATTAAATGGTAATCACATCTGTTCATGAATTATTTGGCCATCTGAGTGAAGGTTATCTATATAAAGAAATCTATATGTTTGTGTGTATGTGCGTAGTGTTCTGGCAGCATAAACAAATGCAATACTCCATTTTACATGAATGGTTCTTTATGTTTTAACTAACATTACTTAATTACAATGAATTATGCAAGTTTTCAATTTCGAAGAAAAAAACCCCGACACAACGAGGGCTTACAAAAGCATTTATATACTTAATAATTGCCTTATTATGAAAAAAGAATGTGTTTCGCGATGGGGATAAATGACGTAATATCATAAATTGATCAACTATTTGGTTTTAACTCTCATTAGCGGATGGACTGGAACACCCTCTATACCAAGACGATTGCTATCAGGCCTCCTGTGCACTGTATTTTGATTCTGATTCTTTCGAAATGCACTTCTACTTAATACATATTCGTACGAGGTTAAGTGGAAGTTACTCAAAACCTAAGTGGGCCAATCGTTTTTAAGATTGATTATTATTCATTTAATAATGTTTCCCTTCTTCTCAGTCACTTGACATTTACCGAGGCATAGAATTATGAAAGATGGATGTTATCATAAAACATTTAGAAATCTGTGAAATTTAACGACTGGTATTTTTACAAAGAACAACATTGCAGTGGATTTGACGGAAAACAACTCAAAAAAAATGGAAGGCCTGTGTGGAATACTGATATTGACTTTACTACTTTTATCAATAAATGGACAGGTGCTGAGCAAGGATTTAGGAAATGTGAATATAGACTCAGCGTTAAACCTGATGACTACAGGGCTTGGGCAATTTAGTCAGGGTGTTGAAACGATTATTGTGAAAAGACTTGAAGAAGACAAAATTATCATAGAAAAAAAATATGCGAGATATGTTAGAATCATTTAAAAAGGATATTGTCGATGAGCAAATGGAATTCGTAAAAAAACTGATCAGTCAATCTACAGCTAACGATGAGAAAATAATTGATTTACTTTCCAGTATTCGGACCGACCAACGACTACAAAGATAGGAAATTGTGTCCTTGCGCGAAGAATTAAAAGATTTTCATATATTTTACAACGAAAGTCTTTCTACAGTCCAAACTGAGCAGCGACTCCTTAGATGGGAAATGATGTCAGTTACAAAAAAATTGTCTAAAAAAGTTAATGAAAAGTAAAGTTATCTTAATTCAAGTTTTCAGACCGGACAGCAGCATTTAAGAAATGAAATGGCGTCCGTGACAACTAATTTGATACAACAATTGATATTCTATTAAACCAAGAGATAAACAATTTGAACAAAGCATTTGATGGGCTATCTGATCAGATACAAAACGAACAGGCTGCCACGGTCACTTTGATTGACTCCGTTGCCCGTAAAGCCAATCAAACAGTGTCTGTATGTACAGCAAAAATAGGAGAGAATTTTGACAATATAGAAACGAATCTCCAAAATGTGTTTCGTGATGAAATGGAAAAAGTTACACTCGTTCGTGAAATTGAAAGTGCGAAAACCAAAAACGTTCTTGAAAAGATAAGTAATACGAGTTAGCACATGGTCGAGCAGTTTTCCTCAGGAGAAGCTTTAAAATTACTTAGAAATGTAGAAGTGATTAGCCAATCTCTTCTTAAGGTGCATGACTTTAGAAGAGATGCAGGTTTTGATTGTTTGGACATTTTGGAAAAATATCCAAATACTAGAGGAAGGAACGGCGTGTACAATATCACAGCTCCGTCATCAAAACCAGAGCCTGTATACTGTGATATGACCACTGACTACGGAGGTTGGACTGTAAGTTCTCTCTCTCTCTCTCTCTCTCTCTCTCTCTCTCTCTCTCTCTCTCTCTCTCTCATATACATTCATTTATTTACACGCATACTCCAGAAACGGTAGTTTAAGAAAGAAAACATTTTTTTTTAATATATTGACTTCTTAGTTTCATCATTAATTTGTTGCACGCACATATTTTTAATGGTTTGCTCTGAATATGAAACAGGTGATTCAGCGGAGAGTGAATGGATCGGTTGACTTTTACCGTAACTGGACGGAATACAAGAACGGGTTTGGATTTGCTGATCACGAGTATTGGATAGGTGATCTTTTCTTTTCTCTTTGAAAAGTGTGACTGCTTTAGGACATCCTGGGCAAATATATAAAGCTGTTTTGATGCCTTACTTTCATATTATTGAGGACACTTCCGTATAAAATTCAAAATCTGCTCCGCCTAAATCCATGCAATAATGCGGTGTTTTGAATGCAAGCTTGTTTATATGTCCTTTTTCCTCAAGTTGTGATCCAATGGTCCTCAAAAGACGTTGTTTTCTAAGCTGAACAGTGATGCCCGGGAGTGACCAACTGCAGAACCCGGCATGTCGAGCGTAACCCTAATCCTAACCCTCAATCTAAAAAATAATAAGCACTAGACTTAAACCTGTGAAATAAAATGAAAAAAAATGGTCAAAACCAAACCCTTTCTAGTGCTAAATTAAATTAAATGTCTTCTGAGGATTTTTAAAATGAACTTGCATTTGCGTTTCTTGTGTAAGTATGTAAGTAGGAAATTCAAACCCGGTCAGATTTAGTCGTTGACCGGCATCGATTTCAAGCATGTAAATATAGGATCTCTCATGATTTGCGATGTTATATGATTTTTATCCAACGAGTTGTGTGTTTTCTATCCCCGAGCCTTGGCGAGGGGATAGAAAACACACAACGAGTTGGATAAAAACCATATACCATCGCAAATCATGAGAGATTCTTTTTATCACATGTTTTACAACGTTTTTTGTTAATCTCAATTTTTTCTGTACAAATTATAATTGTGAGCCGCACAACACATTAACTACGAGACGTCAACAACTTTACGCATGGAAAAAAGTTCCTCGAAGTTTAACAAACAAACATTTCATTTTCGAACAATTTCTTTATGAATTCATGATAAATAAATAAAACAACATTAAATGCTTCACTTTTACAACTCAACACTATTCAACTGTATTATTTTTTAGTTTTTCATTATACGTCAATCAACCGGCTAAACCTACGTAATGTTTAATTATGACGTCACGTGGCGTAAGAACACACAGTGGAATATAAAAGATTTATCGCATGAGTGATATCCACCGTATATTGAGATAAACATGTGATAAATGTGTATCGTTGCTGTAAAGCCAATATATACGCTCTCAGTCAGCGATATGACTCAGAAACATACATGGAACAGCCATATTAACATCTTATTTAGTTCGATTCCGCGACTAAAAATATAGTGCCAGAAACTCTGTAGAGAAAAATCCCATTTTTAAGGAATAGATATAATTTAATGATTATTTTTCAAACAAGAGGCCCATGGGACACATCACTCACCTGAGCAACAACAGACATAATAAAATCAGATTTATAGAGTCATATACAAAATATCTGAACAATGTCGTATAATAGATCCTGTATAAACAAAAAAATTCCCCTGCATATTCTTATGTTTATCATTGACCCCCTTTGTAACAGGATGATTTTACAGTCATATCACATATTGAGCATTGCAGTTCTCGAGAAGATGATCAGACCTAATCAACTGTTTATATATGGACTATAAACCTACATCAAACATTGAACCCTTTTTGAGGTCCAAGAATTGTCCAGGGGCCAGAGTAAACAATTTTAAAGAATCAACAATATGTCAAAATGCTTGCATATAAGTAAATCCATATATAAAAACCATTTGAATTTCTGAACAATTCAAATGTTTTCCTTTGAAAAATTGGAACCCCCCCCCCCCCAACCCTACTCCTGAAGAATATGATTTTGACAAATTATAATCTAGACTATTTAAAGACTGAACTGACTAAAGCTTTTCTAGACAATCTGTGTTTTAGAAAGTTTTTCCCTATATATTCCTATGTAATAATTTGACACCCCCCTCAAATTGTGGCCCCACCCTACCCACAGGGATCATAATCTGAATAATTTGAATTTTCCCTACCTGAGGATGCTTCCAGACAAGTTGCAGCTTTTCTGCCCAATTTGTTTCTGAGAAGAAGATTTTTCTCTATATATCCCTATGTATAAATTCGACCCCCCCCCCCCCCCATTGTGGCCCCATCCTACCCCCAGGGATCATGATTTGAATAAACTTAAATCTACATTACCTGAGGATGCTTCCACACAAGTTAAAGCTTTTCTGGCTGATCAGTTTCAGAGAAGAAGATTTTTAAAGAATGACTCTATATATTCTTATGTAAAATTTGACCTCCCCACTGTGGCCCCACCCTACCCACGGGGATCATGATTTGAACAAACTTGAATCTACACTACCTGAGGATGCTTCCACACAAGTTTCAGCTTTCCTGGCTGATCACTTTCAGAGAAGAAGATTTTTAAAGATTTACTCTATATATTCCTATGTAAAACATTTGACACCCCCCCCCCCCCATTGTGGTCCCACCCTACCCCCAGAGATCACGATTTGAACAAAATTGAATCTACACTACCTGAGGATGCTTCCACACAAGTTTCAGCTTTTCTGGCCTAATGGTTTTTGAGAAGAAGATTTTTTAAAGATTTACTCTTTATATTCCTATGTAAAAATTCAACCCCATATTGTGGCCCCACCCTACCCACGGGGATCATGATTTGAACAAAATTGAATCTACACTACCTGAGGATGCTTCCACACAAGTTTCAGCTTTCCTGGTCAAATGGCTTATAAGAAGAAGATTTTTAAAGATTTACTCTATATATTCCTATGTAAAAAATTCGACCCCCCATTGTGGCCCCACCCTACATCCGGGGATCATGATTTGAACAAACTTGAATCTACACTACCTGAGGATGCTTCCACACAAGTTTCAGCTTTCCTGGCTGATCACTTTAAGAGAAGAAGATTTTTAAAGATTTACTCTATATATTCCTATGTAAAAAATTCCACCCCCCATTGTGGCCCCACCCTACCCCCGGGGATCATGATTTGAACAAACTTGAATCTACACTACCTGAGAATGCTTCCACACAAGTTTCAGCTTTTCTGGCCAAAGGGTTTTTGAGAAGAAGATTTTTGAAAAATACCAACAAATTTTCAATGATTTTTAATTATCTCCCCTTGAAAGATGGTGTGGCCCTTCATTTTAACAAACTTGAATCCCGTTTACCTAAGGATGCTTTGTGCCAAGTTTGGTTGAAATCAGCCCAGTGGTTCTGAAGAAGAAGTCGAAAATGTAAAAAGTTTACGGACAGACAGACAGACGGACAGACGGACAGACGGACAGACAGACGGATGCCGGACAAAAAGTGAGCTTTCAGCTCAGGTGAGCTAAAAAACATATCAAATTGGTTATGTAAGATCAAACGTTTCATTTAATCTTACAAAAATAAATATACTCAAAACACGTGGAGACGTTTATATTTGTGCACATGGCGCATGAATTATCAAAGTGTATTCATTTAAGCATTGAATGCTTATTTTTGGATGTCGTCGGTCCTGTAACACACCAAGCAGTGCAGACAAATTTAATACCGCGCGTTAGCGCGGTATGATAATTTGTCTGCACCGCTAACACCGCTAACGCGCGGTATGATAATTTGTCTGCACCGCTTGGTGTGTTACAGGACCGACGACGTCCAAAAATAAGCATTCAATGCTTATATCTATATTCATACTGATGTCTATTTTTATGAAATATATGTGTATTGTCGCTGTAAAGCCATTATATACGCTCTCAGTTCAGGGATATGAAACATACATGGAACAGCCATAATAACATATTATTAAGTTCGCTTCCGCGACTAAAAATATAGTGCCAGAAACTTTGTAGAAAAAAATCTTTTTTAAGAAGGAGTAGATATAATTTAATGATTATTTTTCAAAATAACATATCAAATTGGCCATGTAAGATTGAACGCTTCATTTAATCTTACAAAAATAAATATACTCAGAACACGTGAAGACGTTTATATTAATTTCTGCACATGGCGCATGAATTATCAAAGTGTATTCATCGAAAATTGAACGTCGCAGATTTCCAATGCAAACATAAGGGGAAATATATACTGAATGTAAATATAGAAAATTGAACGTCGCAGATTTCCAATGCAAAAATAAGGGGAAATATACACTGAATGTAAATATAGAAAATTGAACGTCGCAGATTTCCAATGCAAAGATAAGGGGAAATATACACTGAATGTAAATATATATGTATGCATATATAAAACATATAAAAATATTTTTGAAGAAATTGTGCATACGCTTTAGCTCCATCAATCTACTTTTTTCTCAGGAAATTCTTCTTCATTAAAGACATGCATTTCAGTTGCTGAAACAGAGGATATCAACACTGATGAAATGAGACAATTTCTATCATTTATTTATGGCATTTCTATTTCTTCATTAGGAAACAATCAACACAGATTTAATTTCTACTATTGCAGAAACCAGGAATCAAACAAAAAAATCCATCAACAGAAAAAACTCAACTGAACTAGAATTTCTCATTGGTAGGTTTTAACAGCTCACATTATTAGCTGCAATAATGTAGCCCTCTCCCCCCCCTTTTTTTTTGGGGGGGGGGGGGGGGGGGGGGGGGGGGGGGGGAAGGAAAACATCAGATAAAAAAATCGGAGATGAATTCATTATTGCAGCTACTCACATTATATGCAATGACAAATCAAACAAAGGCATTCATTCATTCATGTGGTTTATGTCTGTGATCAATCAATTTTACATAGAATTTGAGATAATCCATCATGGAGATAATCCCCCATAATACAGGTACCACACACTCATAGACATGAATAAAACAAAGATATTTGGCACAATCACTGACACAAAAAACCAGACATTATTTGGGATGTTGTGTAATGATGTGTCGGTGATGACTGGGGTCTACTCAACAAATGACAACTTTATACAAGAGGAATGTTTTCTGGGGATAAGAATTAAATGTCTCTCAGGAAACTGAGTTTTCTAATAAATATTTGTGTACATGTACATATAAATAAAAAAATATTTCCACATATCAGAGCATTAACTGCTTTTCCTACAATCTAAATGCATGTTCATGTAAATATACATGTAAATTAAGTCCAAATCATTCGTGTACATTTTAAATCTCCAATCACTTTAAAAATTAAAGTAATGGTCTTCAAGTAGGGATATTAAATATAAGTAAAAATCAAATAATCTTATCATTTTATACACATGTAGATTAAATAACTTATAAATATTACACTTAAAAGTTGGGCATTTATGGTTATTTATGACAAGGGTTGAGAATAGAACAAAATGATACATAAAGCTTCACAAATCACAGAAGTTTTAGCTATTCACAAAAATTTATACGAATGAAAACATGTAGTACACATAATGATTTAGGTCATCACGACATCATTATTACATCATCACATAAATCAGTCTGATTTCAATCAATCCCTCCTTCTCCTATCATCAGCTGGTACAACAATAGGAGAAAGGAGAGGGAGAGCATGACTCAAATGACATCAGCATGAAAGCACTCTTTACTTTACAGAAAATATATTAGAAAATCAAACATAGTTTCTCACATTCACCCTACAGTACCATCCAATCCAGAAACAAGCCTTACATCTGTACACTGACACCATTCTAACATTCTCCCTTCATTCAATCATGAAGGGTTCTGCATGTATCAACTTATACTTGTACAATTAACAGTTTCTTACAAAAAAGACACATTAAGCCTAGCTTAGCATTTACATGTGTACAACAAATCACACACTCAGTCTCTTACATCCATATATTCCTGCAATATCCTCCAACACTGACAATTATCCTTCATCTACACAACAAAAAACAATCACTCTCTTAACAGATTATCATACATACACACATCTACTAATTAATTAGTTAATAACAATTTATGTTGTATGCATACCTTTCCACTGAAATGTGGAATTGTATGTATGGTTATGTTAATGTACCAATGTACATGTATATGTAGCTCTGCAATCCATCACAACGGGAGAAAGTTCCACAAGTTTGCTGGTGCTAATCACAGAAGTCTATTTTAAGGATTCCAATGTGGATAGGAATACTCAAGAGTTGGGAAAGAATCTCCCAACCCATAACGAAAAGATAGAAGAAATACAGCACTTTGTGTAGGATGCAGCTATAGAAAATTCTGATAGAAAAATTATCTGAATAAAATCACCCACAATGCAGTGATTTGAAAATACTATGTACACCAACTAAAAGTATATAATCAGCAATTATTGCTCTTCATCCATTCCTGTCCATTGACTTTGGGTCGTTTTATGAGGAAGGCATCTGGGGCACGACATTGGCTGCTGCGTGCGGTTCGTAATTGACTAGTCTCTGACCCACTAAATATCTACAAAAAACAAAGCCAGAACATTAATAATAGAAATCCTGGCATCAAATTATTGATGGTACATGTATAACATGATACATAGCATACAGTACATGTTCTTGTATTGTACATTGTAAGAACTTGTATTGTACAGTGACAATACTTGTATTGTACAGTAAGCAGTACTTACATGTATATTGTACAGTGACAGTATTTGTACTCTACAATGACAATACTTGTATTGTACATTGATCAGTACTTATATTGTTCAGTGACAGTACTTGTATTGTAAATTGACAGTGCTTGTATTGTACAGTGACAGTACTTGTATAGTACAGTGACAGTAAAAGTATTGTACAGTGACAGTACTTGTATAGTACAGTGACAGTACTTGTATTCTACAATGACAGTACTTGTACTGTACATTGATCAGTACTTTTATTGTTCAGTGACAGTACTTGTATTGTACAGTGACAGTACTTGTATAGTACAGTGACAGTACTTGTATAGTACAGTGACAGTACTTGTATAGTACAGTGACAGTACAAGTATTGTACAGTGACAGTACTTGTATAGTACACTGACAGTACTTGTATTGTACATTGACAGTACTTGTATTCTACAATGACAGTATTTGTACTGTACATTGATCAGTACTTGTATTGTTCAGTGACAGTACTTGTATTGTACAGTAACAGTACTTGTATTGTACATTGAGTAGTACTTGTATTGTACATTGATCAGTACTTGTATTGTAAAATGACAGTACCTATATTGTTCAGTGACAGTACTTGTATTGTACAATGACAGTACTTGTATTGTACAGTGAGTAGTACACAATTGTACAGTGACAGTACTTGTATTGTCAGTGACAGTACTTGTATAGTACAGTGACAGTACTTGTATTGTACAGTGACAGTATTTGTATTTTTCAGTGACAGTACTTGTATTGTAAAGTGACAGTACTTGTATTGTACATTGATCAGTAATTTTATCATATATTGAGCAGTATTTTTATTATACAGTGACAGTACTTGATTGTGCAGTGACAAAACTTGTAATGAACAGTGAGTAGTACTTGTATCATACATTGATCAGTACTTGTATTGTACAGTGACAGTACTTGTAAGAACTTTGATCTTGTTTTGCCTGACATATTATTGCCACCATTTGGTTATAGTTACAATATAACACAAATGATAGGTACAGTATGACTAAAAAATAGCATTCATTTAATTATAACAAAGAATTATCAATGTACATGTAATTCAATAACTTACTTGTCGTTTTTGATGTGCTCATAAAGTCTTTTAAACTGGCGAATTTGAAATATTAGAATCAACACACATATTATGCAGGCAAGAAGGAATGGGTAAATTCTTCTCAACACCAAATTTTCTACTTCAAATGGAAAACCTAGAGTAAAAAAGTCACAGATTATTGTCAAAGGGCACAGACAGATGTTTTGTATCAAATACATTCAATACACATGCTGGTCATGAATAAATGATTTTTATCATACCTAAGAAAGGGACAATACTCCTGGCCACTACATAGGGTACAGAAAGTGACATCCCTAAAACCCCAATTACTGGGGCACATAACTTTGTCAGAATAAAACGCAGATTCATGTTACGTATACCATCATTATAAACCTGGAATAAAACAGACAAAATGTTAGTTGAATTACAAAGCAAAACATTTGCTTTATCAGATTCATTGCTTTATTTAGATGAACTCTTGCCCTCTGACCTGCTCTATGACTCTCTTTAACCACCACTGGGGACCCATCATTGTCACAGCTGTCACGATCTTTGCATGTAGTACACCTAGTGCCCAGTCCTACAATATAATGTAAACAAACAAACTTAATCAAACAATATGACAGAACAGCTGACTACCGATAGTCTCTCTCCATTTATCCAATATAATCTTTTAAAAGCTTTTTAAATGGATTACATGGAATTTACCTGCCATGGAAAAAATATGGGTGTTTGATCCAGTGGTACTCTAAGTGGTGCCACCACCACCAACTCAAACAACAGTCCTAGCAACAATGGTACCACTCCAATCAACAGAAATGCCACCAGAATGCATTTAGATGCCTAGAAAGATGCAAAACATATTTGAAAGATCTATAATAGATACGTTCATATTTCAATAAGCTTTATTAAAAGTCTCTCTTGTAAGTCATATAAAGGTGTTATGGTATTCAGATTATTCATCTCTCTCTCTCTCTCTCTCTCTCTCTCTCTCTCTCCTCTCTCTCTCTCTCTCTCTCTCTCTCTCTCTCTCTCTCTCTCTCTCTCTCTCTCTCTCTCTCTCTCCTTTTATTCTAGAAAGCTGAGAACTGTGACTGACCAGAAAGACCCACTCCTTGACCTTGTTGAGGATGACTGAGGTCCCCTGGGGAATCCAGTTATACAGCACCGTCCCAATCCGGAGCACCACCCAGCAGACGTAGAGACCACATGCTGCTGTGTACAGCTCATGAATCTTGGCTTCACCCATCCACAGTGACATCAACTTACGCCCAACAAACACTGAAATAAGTGAATCAGTATATACACTGTACATGTTGATGACTTCTAAATGAACGATAGGTGTTATATGGAAGGACTGTGTAAGGCGTCTAGACTTACCAGGTAGTACTAAGGAGACCAGACTCATGAAGAAGAGAGTGAAACACAGGCACAGGACAAGCAACACAATCTGAAAGATTCACAGGAACAGTCAAATCATAAAATTGTATTAAACAGTATCAAGACTGGAACTTGCAGGGTATATTCAGATGGATACAATATTGGTCAAGGGAGAATTTTTGTATTATAGAATACATACATATATATATGTATCTACATAGTTCTTACTCTGAAAGGAAAGAGGGGTGGTCTCTTGTAGGATTGGAATCCTGTTGGACCCCCTCCTTGTAACATGGCCACATGGGCGGCTCTCAGTCCCCCACCGGCGGGGGGTGGGGCGGGGTTATTGGCTGCTGCAGGCTGGGGGTTTACAGCTGGTTCGCCCTCAACAACATTGTCCTGTAAATGACCAAAGCATGTCAGCATTTAGACACTCTATTCCATGACAACATATCTATAGTTAACATGCAATTAAACACTTCATTCTATTCAATGAACATTTACATGTAACTTCAGTGTACAATACTTTACATCCAATCACATAAGAGGATCTTACCCCATCTTGTATGACTGTGTCCCCCAGTAAGTAGGACCTGAGGCCCAGTAGATATGCTACCCCCACGGTCCAGCCCCGGATCAGACCTTTCAGCCACATGCGTGTGTGGCCTTGCTCCAGGAGGGCGGGAAGCACTACTTGTAACAGGAGGAGCTCAAGGGATAGTTCACTGACCGGCGCATCACTGTAACAGACAGGTCAAATGGGGTCAAATAAAGCAGGAAGAAAAGTTCTTACAATCTCACCATTCTAAAACATTCTTTAAAATGTTTCTCACTAGCTCTTAAAGCTTAACTTCTAACACACCTTAATAATCTGTCTATTGCTGGCTCTTACTAATCTCACTTCTAACAAACTCTATAAATCTGTTTTTCCTAGCTGCGAAGATGGCACTTACCTTGACAACATGACATGATATGGGAGAAAGGAAGCAAAGACCTTCCGTATGACCCTGGCTGGCAGCCATAACATCAGAAGCACGGTGCTGCCAAAGATCACCTTAAATGTAAACAATATTTATACATCAGTATATACCGGTACGTGTAATTGTATCAAGGTTTATTTAAATACAAAACTGAGGGCAGATTTATGTAAGGTACTGTAAAATGTTTATGTACTTACAACAGATGCTAGAAATCTTCTTGCATGGCGGTACACTGGTAGATGAATCATCTGCAAAGTAAATACTTGTATTATCAATCATCTAAATCATGTGTGATGTCTTTACCCAGTTTAACAATGTGATTTCATAAAATCTTACAATTCAAGTTGTCCTTGTAAATCAAAATGGTGCATAGTATTTATTTGACTTAGGGCTAATGGCAACCTCCTACCTCCTGTATTGGGTTGAACTCTGGGTCATTGAGGTTCCTGAGGAACCAGAGGACCCCTGGTCTGAGGACCTCTCTGAGGAGGAGGATGAATGAGGCAAAGTAGAACACATACACCATCCCCACCAGCCAGTGAATGAACATGGAGGTCCCGGGAGCCGCGTGGAAGCTGTTCTTTCTATCCTTGAGTGTCGCATCAAACATGGACTGTACAATAGAGGGATCAATGTGAAAAACTCAATAGAATATCATCATCATACTACAACATATAAATGCTAATATTTTATATATCTGTACATGTACCTAAAAATTGGTTTTATTGCGAGTTTCATTTGTAATGAATTAGATACAGTGATTTTTATGATATTTATATAGAGAAATATTGATAAGTGTAAAATAAGTCCACATATTCAATGTCAGGTCTGACATACTCGGGATTGCCATTATGGTAGGTCTCACTACCAAGACTGTTGGTCAGCTGGCCATGTAGGTGAGAGAACTGTGAGATCTCAATATACAGTTTGTTTTAGACATATATTGAGATATAGTTTGTGTCTTGATGAGATCTTGAGATGCAGTTTGTCTTTTTGAGAGCTTCTGTCTAAGTTGAGATATTCCCACTTTCTTATTTACTGTGTACTTTGTATTCACATGAAGTCTTACCAAGGAGCAAATGTCCAGCCACCAGCCACATATGACAGGGAACACGCCCACTTCTATGACAACAAGCAACATCACCTTAACGACGACATAACACAGACCAAGCACTCGGCGGAACCTACAACAAGATGGACCAACATATATGATACAAGATCAAGTACAATATTGGAACTTTTCATATTATTTTCTTTTCAACTGATAAAAAAGAAATGTGTGCTGTATACAGTTTTTTAAGCATGAAATATTAAATATCCTGCAAGCTGAGGAACAATTGTATATGCTTACTTTCTGAGTTTAGCAATGGAACACATCATATACAGAACAATCAGGGAGGCAGAGATTACTATGTAGCCTATCATGGTGGTCAGGAGGCCTTCAAAGTGGGTCGACTCCACCTACAACAAAACAACCAGGTCAGGTACACCTAAATAATGGTCATTGACTTAATCAGAGAGAGAGAGAGAGAGAGAGAGAGAGAGAGAGAGAGAGAGAGAGAGAGAGAGAGAGAGAGAGAGAGAGAGAGAGAGAGAGAGAGAGAAACCTACCATGTCATCCATTTTCAATCCAACCATTGTAAAGTGACCAATATGATATGGACAAAATGCTGTAAAAATAGATAAGATAGTTTTAAGACATATTTAGACATGTTCATCATAGATTTCTATTTCATTTATTTACTTAGTATACACTATACAACAAAATTGATTTGAAATACTAGTTATAGTTTTTTGACAATGAGCCTTTACAGCTACATGTATATAAGGTGAAGAAAACAAGTAAGAACAGTATACTCACCAAACACAAGAATGAACAGAGTGTTCAAGGACACCACCCAAAAAACATGTTCCTGTAACATAGGAGATATAGATCAGTGGGCCTTGTAACATTCACACAACTGATACAAACTCAATCTCCGTAGATAGCACCCTAACTCACCAAGAACACTAGGGATCCATCTAATCCCAACAGGCGCTCCCAGGTCAGCTCCTCAGCTGCCCGGTCCCACTCAATGGGATTCCAATTATTGTCATCTGTTCAGATACAAAAGGTTGGTCATGATTATATTTAGAGAAAACAATATACAATGTTTAAGGAATACATTTACATTAGATTTATGCTTTTCAAAAAATATTCTGGAATTTTGAAATTTTGTTTTCATCTTATCCTTTTGTTTAATTTTTTTTTTAAAAATCCTTATTTCCCTAGCTTGTGCCCAGTAATTAATGTACACTTTACATTGGTAGAATTTCCCCACCTTGAGCCCCATTATTCCCATTGTTTGCCCCTTCTACTCCCTCTGCCCCATCTTCCTCTTGCTCATCCTCATTGGCTGCGGGCTGTTCATCCCCTGCATTGTTAGCCTCATTCTGATTGGCTGCTGCTTGTCTTACTCTGCCTCCTAGCCCCACCAGGTTATTGACAACTCCTCCATCTAATGGATTCTGTTGGAATATACAATTATATCTGTCTCATACCACATAATGTTCAATCATGTTGAAAAAGAAGCCTTATTTGATCCATACTGAATTTCAGCTTCTTTCAGATCATCAGAGACAAGCTAAAATTCAACATGGATCACATACTTTTCACGGTAAACATGTGTATGCTTTGCTAACGTATTTGCAAACAAAAGGTTTTAGAACTGCTAAGCTTAGTAATACATGTATCATTAGATAAACATGTCTGTTTTCAAAAGAAACTTGTATTCTTTTGAAGAATAAAATACATGTACATATAAAATTTTAAAGTACGGTTGTTTTGCTACAAGTATTTGTTATTCACTCTGTTTCTGTTGGATTACCTACCCTATTGTTGTTTCTTCGTTGATTGTCTTGTTCGAGCCAGTCCGGCCCCCCTCCATGAAGAATTTGCTCTCTCAGCCACACCAGACTGATGAAAGCACAGAGAGTGCAGGTCACCACAAAACAGCCATGAAAGCAGTCAGAAGCCAGGTTCTCCCTACAAAATACAGAAAAATAATACATTCCATAGTTAAAGGCCAGATTCTTCCTACAAAATACAGAAAAAAACACAATTCATTAAGTGGTAAGAGGGCCATATCCTTTCAACAAGAAACACACAAAAACCAGTTTTGTCAGCATCAGAGGCCAGATTCTCCTTACAGAAATATGCAAATAGACCAGACAAAAATGCTGTCAAAGGCCCAGTTCTCCCTACTAAAAGACCCACTCATTTGTCTGAGGATTACGAACCCTCAGATAATTCAGCAGCCAGTGGTGATACTGTATTCATGAGTCTGCAGCTGCTGGATAACAATTATTATGCATCATATGCAGAACATGAATGAATGAATTCTTACTCTTTGACATGAAGATTATGGTAAATCGAAATGCAGAATTTTTTGGATCTTGCATATTCTTACTTTATTCAAAATCACTGAACTTTTCTTAGCTTCAAGAAAATTTCATGCTTTATGTAGATATGTCCCATTACACTTTTGTGGAAGAATCATCAATTGTTGCAAACACATGTAACAGGATAAGATATCAATACAAGTTAACTGGTAGCTACAGAATGGTACCGAGTGTTCTACTTACGTTGACAACATATCCAGAGGTAGCGTCAGCAGAGAGCTTACCGATCCTGTGAACAGACAGCGGTAAATCCGACCTGTGAAAATAAATATCATACAGTGACAAAAGTCTGCCCATTTACCTACAGTTGTGTAATGCACTAAAGAGGTAATAAATAAGAACTATATATTTCTGACATACATTTACAAATGTCACACTTGTATGTACATATCTTACACCATTCAATAAATATAATATGTATCATTCATGTAGGTTTACCCATCCATGTACTGTAATATAGTTATAGTTACTATTCTATCTAACATTTTTGCCGTAAAGCAGCTTCTACTGCATTAAAATGCTAAATACAATATGTTTACAGTTGTCCCCTCCCCAATTCCACTACAATGTGCTGGTACGTGTGTGTCACTCACAGGCAGTAAGGGGAACAACTCCAAGCCAAGCAAATGCCACCAGTGTGTAATGGAACCAGTACCGCACAGCTCGGCCAATACTGGACAACAGTCCTCCAAAGATGTCCCGTATTGGCAATCTCTTTGGCATATCAGGGGAATAAACTGAAAAGAAATGTTACAAATTTAAATTGTAATTTGTAACCTTACAGTAAATTTCATACTATAGTTAATTTCATTCAATATAATAACTGTGTGATGTGTGTGTGAGTGTGTGTAATTACTCACTTGGGGTAAAGGCAAATCTGTGTTTACATAGTTCACAATATTCCTTCCTACTGTATTTCAACCACTGCACCAAGCTGGAGAATAAAAAACAACAAATGTCACTAAATCATTCTTTTATATTGGTATAGAAGTGATGGAATCTATAATAGTACCCCACTAATGACTGTATCCATAAAAATTTATTGGATGATATCAGGAGCAAAAATCGTCTTTATTCCCAAAACATTGATTAAGGTTTGTGACATATTTTTTTATTTACATAAGATTGTATTTTACGATCAGATACACAGAAATACCTACCAGTCTTGGTGAATGTATCGTATACTTCCTGTGCACACACATGGATGATACAAAGGTTTATCTGGTGTGCTCTCACACCGACAGACACGACATATGTCTGAAAACAAATAATCAAATCATAAATGTAATTCTTGAACTACTCTCATTTTTGCTCACATTAATTTATTCATTTGTACAATTTAATTTGTCTATGGAATCATTATCTTATGACACCGAAACACTATAATCATAAACCAACCTGAAAAAAAATACTGTACTGAAAAAAATTCTGTACAGAAAAAATACTGTATTGAAAAAAATACTGTATTGAAAAAGTGTGTTCCTTTTCTAGTCAATGAAAACAAACAAAGCTAAGGAATGAGTAAAAGCTCATCCCTCATAGCATTTCCCCCACTTAAATACAAAAGAACTCTCAATCATCTGTGTAGAAATCAAAATAATGTAATAACCTGTGGGCTACTGTATTTCAGCTATTTCAGTGTAAACTGACCCTTCTGTTAATTGTAACAACTGTTCAGTTAATTTTATGGTGTTCATGCATCCAAATGGAAGGGTTTTCCTGCTATATGTAGCATCATAAAATGATGATTATGATATTCTTTTAATAACAAGAATAGCGTTGTCCATATAGGAAGGGTTGAAATACTGCAGATAACTGATGAATTAAACTACAACTTCCCATTATAGCCAGCACAGTTAACTGCTGCGAAGCGCCAGCAAACACTGCAGGCTCTATCGACAATGCCTTGATGAAGAGAAATTTCGAACTATTGCTCCCTTTGACATACTGAATTTTCTGTTGTCTTGCCCACAATTCTGTGTATATTACATATGGCTACCAATGTCATGTTCTCACAAGAACAGGTAAAAATGTTTTTTTAAGAATGTCAACTCATGTATTAAAAAGATGAATAAAGCATTCTGCGGATTAAAAAATGGTTCACAACTATAGTTGTTTTAAGCTCTTTTCTTGCCACATTGTTTGGAGCATTGTTACTTTGACTGAAATTGTTGAGTGATGTCTGCTCTACTAAGGCCTTAAAAAAAATTGTGTGTTTAGGATAACACTCATGAAAAAATTAGGTTAGGTAGGTAGAGAATTTTTTTTACTTTATCATATTTTTTTCTGCATACGGGCATATTTAAAAACAGGTTTTTAATGGAAATAATATGAAAATCATAGTCAGATGAAAAAAGACATCTAAAAATGGTAGGATCAGGGCATTTTTTTAGGTTAGGTCGGGTTGCCCTAAACACACAATATTTTTTTTTAGGCCTAACAAGAGGTCACAATGTTTAGACTGAGCACGCGATCTTTGGCATAATGAATAAATGGATATTCGGAGTCAACTGCACGTTTCTATTGAATCTGATAGTGAAATCATGATTGTGATATTGGCGTCACCCTCAGACAGCCATACTGTAAAACATAATATTTTGTTTTTATTAATTTTTTTTAAACACGTTGATACATCATTTATAGTAAACCATGCTATAATTTATCATCTGTCTATATTCAAATCAAATTTATGCTGCATGTGCCCCAGCGGTTGCTCGGAAACATATTAAATAGATATAAAACTTAAATTTTGATAAATTTATCAGGTACTGCAGGTTAAAATCTGTAGACTGCAACTTTAGTTGCAACATTCATTATAACTGTCCAGTTGTCAAGATGATATGTCTTGGAACCATCTGCTTGCTCACACTCCATATAAAAATGGATTCAATGTCCAAATATTCATTCAATTTTTTAATAAAAATGTTTAGTCTTTTCTATAATAACACCATGCAGAGCTTACATAGCAATGTTGCTCAACAGATTGTTAATTCCTCACACAGACAGATGTTTTCTTTCTTAAAATCCCAGCTTACTGACAATAAACAACTTAAAAGATATCAAAACTTAATAATTCCAAGTGTTTTGTGATATATAGATGATGTGAAATGAAAGCGTGTCTGTTCCTTTTAGAAATAATGTAGTAAAATTCGTATCAAAATAAAATACCTGTGTGAACTTCTGATTCCTCCATCTTTGATAAATAATTTTTGCTTCCGGTTGTCGCAAAACCATGTAGAGAAGTCATTAGTTTTGTCTGACTAAAAGATAATGTAAAATGGAAATAGATATAAACATCAGAATATATGCTTACGTTATATATGCATGATCTTTTTGTTTATATTTTTTACGACATATTTACGCAATGTTTACGGTGGCACTTGCTTCGGAAACCAGGGACGCTTTTGGTTTTGAATTTAGTCCGAAATCCCTCGATAGAGATACAAAAAAACTAAATAAGAAATGGTCTGAGCTAGTATAAGCATTAGTATGACAACTCTTAGCGAAGATATAGATTATTTAGCTGTTGAGACTCAGTCAGAAAGTAATGACGGCCGAGCTAGTGCGGCGACCTGGGAACATGAAGATTTAGCACAGGCAAGACGGAATTTATAACTATCTTAAATTGGATTATAAAAAAGACTGTAACGTTATATTCATATTATTCAAAAACTAATGACAATGATTTTATTGTTGAAAAATTAGTGGGCAATATGCTATTATGTGGGTAACACAATTAAATGTCAATTGCTATTAATATAATTTTATTTAGTACAGTATATGACTCTTCAAACCATATACAGTATGTGTTCCCCATCTTTTAGTCCGAAATATCTGACGTTTTCGTGGCTTTTTTAACAATTTTGATATTTTACATGCCAGGAAAACGTCAGAACTGGCGCCATTACGAAAACTGGAAATTCGCCGCCTCCAACTGGAACAGCATTCTAGGCTCGATTTTAAATAGACATATATTTAAACTCAATAATACAGCTTAAAATATAATTTTACTGCACATTTTGATAATTACACTGATAAACAGTAGTGTTGTTGACCTATTTTCTCACGAGATTTCAAAAATGCACAAAATCAAAACAAATCTCAACAGTTGGATAGAATGTGTTCAATAGTCTGTTTATGGGATGTAAGGACCCATAAAAGCGATATTAGTGAGCAGTAAAATCATCGTCTTATTAATTAGTTGTGAGTGAAACATTTAATTCAACTCGTAAATATTTAAAATCGAGCCAAGAATGCCGCCTCCAATTGGAGGTGGCGAATTTCCAGTTTTCGTAATGGCGCAGTTTCTGACGTTTTCCTGGCATATAATATAATATATATAAATATCAAAATCGTTAAAAAAGCCACGAAAATGTCAGATATTTTGGACTACCCATCTTTATGCTTATCAGTGAAACGTTATATGAAAAGAAATATTTTCCATTTACTATTAAAACTGTTGTTTATTTTAATAATCTAGTTTAGATATGGTGCACCTATATACATTAATTTATGTTTCAAACAAGGATAAATTATCAAAACTTAATTTATAGCCTATATTTTACTTTGAATTGTGCTTGCCCACCAGGGCCCAGAATTGGTAATAAGATGTCCTTTACCCTGATGTTCTGCATTTTGATAATATTGTTTTTTGTTCTCTTTTCTACCTCATCTTACAACTTGCATGTATTCTTTTATGTATATACATGTATATATACTATATATAACAGTCTGTCTCATTTTTTTCCCGATGACATTGATTTCAACATTGAAAATAACAACATAAATAGTTCAAATTTCTCCCTAGATATAAATATACACATAAATCATTTTACGATTGGGATCAAGATATAGGTTTAATCACCAAGATTACCTTAAAGCATTTGGCATTAGATAATTATGGCACCCTTGGACCAACTTTACACTTTAGTGTTCATTATTTATATTACCCATAATTATTTTTATGTGCATCTGCTTTAATTTGCTATTTCACTCTGCTTTATATTTGAATGTGCATTCTCTATTTCATCATCCTATATCTGTTTTAAGTGTATATATATATATAGACTTGATGTAGTTATTTTGGATTTAGGTTTTATTGTGCTGATTATAGAATTGCAAGAACATTAATATTATTCTTAATGGTTTAAAATTTATTTCATTGAAAATGAAGTGAAATTAACCACCATGCTTTCAATTTAACATGTTTGTAGATATCATTGTGCCTTTAATTTACATCTATTAATTGGATTGACTCAGGTGAAGATAAGGGTGTTCCGGGGGCACACAGATTCTGTGAATTGCTGTAACTACATCGACAATGACACAAAAATCCTGTCTGGGTCCTCGGACAAGTCGTCTCGTATCTGGGACATTGACACAGGGGAGTTAAAGCACCACTACACAGGTGGTCATGAAGGGGCGATCTCAGAAACTAGCATCAATGACAACAGTCGAAGGTGAGAGAGAGAGAGAGAGAGAGAGAGAGAGAGAGAGAGAGAGAGAGAGAGAGTACATCCTTAATGATCATCACATCTATCTCCTTGAAGTATCTTCTTTTTTAATTACCTTACGAAATTATGAAATAATAATTTCTGTGGATTGAAATCAGTATGCTGTTTGCCAGTATATTTTCATTTGTTTTATTTTGTCATCACTTTTGAGATATTCCAGAGAGTGAAATTTTTTCAAATTGTATGTAATTTTCATCAAGATGATTTATTTCAAAATGATATATATATTGATCTACAAATTGAAAAAAAAACTCTAATGTATATATATGTAGTTGATGTTTCAACACTGCATGTATTGATTATTTGTAGGTTTGTGAGCTGTGGATGGGATAAGAAGGTCCAAGTCTGGGACGTAGAGACAGGAAACATTTTGGTCAGTAAAATTTGCAACAGTAATAACACTTCAATTAAAATCAATGTCATAAGTTGTTACACATGATTTGTATTTGTGTGTTACAGTGGACAGGACGACATGCAGGGATCGTCACTTGCTGTAGGTTTTCTCATGATGGAAAAATTGTCATCTCCGGCTCCGATCTAGATAACACACTGAAAATCTGGGACGCCAACTCTGGAGAGCTCCTCCAGAACCTTCAAGGTTGGAATGATAATCTGATAATAAATCTATGTTAATTCAACATAGACTGATTTTTGTACCACGTCATCAACCCAATTCTCATACTTATGTCACTGACTTAACTAACACCCGGCCCCCTCCAAAACATTTTTCATTTACCAGTGATCACAGTATTTGTTTTAATTTTTGGAAGTTATTCGATGTTTTTTGTTAGCTATGTTTATTTAAAGTTTCATGAATTTATTTAGTACTTGTGACAAATTTGCCTTTTTCTTTATATTTAGATACAGATGACTATTGTTGTATCATTTTTTTCCCTCTGTTATAGACATGCATGAGAGCACCATAACAAGTTGCATATTTGCTCCTGCTGACGATAAAGTCATAACAACGTCAATGGACAGAACCTCCAAGTTTTACGATCTCCGGTCAAACAAAGTCACCATTCAGTTGGAGTAGGTCAATTAACTGTTGATCAGTCTATATAACCACAAAATCATATACTGATTAATCTTTGAAAAATCTCATTAGATGTACATATGTACTTTGATACATGTACTTATTAAAACCAGTCCTGTATTTATAATCGGAGTATCAAGAGCAAAGTTTATTATCATAGGAAACGTTAAAAGATTATCATAACATACATCTTTGATTTCATTTAGAGGACATGTCAACATAATTGCGGATTGTGACATCTCTTTTGATGAGAGAAAGTTTGCTACAGCTTCCTGGGACAAAACTGTAAAGATCTGGGATGTGGCTACAGGAGCATACAGGTAAGTTATTGTGTCTGCCAGCAGCAATAATGTAGACCTCTCCAATTTTTTTGACATCCCCCCACCCCGCCCCTAAAAAATTTGTGTGAGGGTTACATTATAAAAGTTATAAGTCTCCCCAAACATCTCAACAGGTTGATAGTCGGTATCAGAAGTCCTGGCAGACTGCTATTTGTGACAGGTCTTCATAATCTTTCTGTTAAATTTCTTAAAACATTAAAACTCCGCATTTTTTTAATCATTCTGATTTATTTCTAGTTCAAAGCGACATTTGTAACGAGAGTTTTGATTTTGTTTGGTAGGACAAGTGGACCAGGCTGTCTCCAGGGATCACATGAGGGCACAGTCAGCTGTTGTCAGTTCAGTAGGGACGGTAGGTGTACACTGACTTGACCTTGTCTATTCAAACAGGCTATCTGTAGGTGTACTACTTGTATCGGTAGTTTTATATGTGCAGACATATTTAATCATGATTTATGAATCTCTTTGAAGGGCTCATGCTGGTGTCTGGTTCCTATGACAACACGGTAGTGGTCTGGGATGTGGATAATGAAATGCAAAAACTTCAGCTACAGGTGAGATATAAAATTTGTCGAAGTTGAAAGTGATCAATCCCCAGAACTCTTTCTTATTCAGCAATAATTGTACCACTGTATCCTTTTTATACTTGCTTTTATATACATGCAATCCATTTAATTAATGAAAATTATTAAATAAAATATGTAAACACATAAAAAGAATAGAATTATCTCTCTTTCTCTAACAAATACCTTGTTTATTCAATAAAGAAAAATAAACCTATTGTATCCTTTTGTATAAGCTTATAAACTGATTTAAGACAGTTTACACTTTAAAAAACTATCTCTGGAAGCTTGAAAATCACTTCCAATATTTTAACCCATTTGAAAATATTCTCTCTCTCTCTCTCTCTCTCTCTCTCTCTCTCTCTCTCTCTCTCTCTCTCTCTCTCTCTCTCTCTCTCTCTCTCTCTCTCTCTCTCTCTCATAAAGCAGTCATGTAAAAGAATAAAATGTTCCAACTCAGTTTATATGAGTTAATAATTCATATTCCTTAATACAATATAAAATTGAATTTTCTACCACTACATGTAGAAAATTTGATGAGAAAATTCCTTTAATGAATGACAAATAATATTAGTTATCAAGTTTCAAGGATAAATGTTATGGTAATAGGCTTTTTAAAAGCAAAATGAATGCACTATCCAGCCATGATCTCTTGAATCTTGAAAATCACTTCCAATATAATAATCCGTTTGAAAATATTTCTCTCTCTCTCTCTCTCTCTCTCTCTCTCTCTCTCTCTCTCTCTCTCTCTCTAATTTAAACATTTAATTAAAAAATCAAATGGATTAGGTAACAGGCAAAGCCTATGTAAATCATCTCTCTCTCTCTCTCTCTCTCTCTCTCTCTCTCTCTCTCTCTCTCTCTCTCTCTCTCTCTCTATATATATATATATATATATGTGCCTTTTACATGTACTACACCCACAGAGTGCTTGTTGGATACAGGATGTGCAAAGACCTTGAACCAAATTTTTTAGTTAGAGTTGAAGGTCAAAGAAAATTCCTATAAAATGTTTTTCATCCCTATGTCTGTTAAAGGATAAAGCTTTGAGATGGTCCCCATCTTACTGATGTTTATAGTTTCAGCTGTTAGTCATGATCATTAGATTATTTTGTGTTATTTAATTGCAGTGATCTTTAGGTTGCCATGACTATCTGGCTTATTTTTTTGCAGGGTCATGATGATTGGGTGAATGATGTATGCTTTAGCACAGACCAAAATAACATCCTGTCTGCCTCCAAAGTAAGATCTGACAATTTTGATTTTCTAACAGAAAAACCAGCAAAAGTTATCATGATATAATATCTTAATTTGTTGTTTCTCCTCATATGATGTAAAACTGTGCCTTAAGTTTATCAAGACATAATTATAGTTACAAGGACCTCTAACAGATTAATTTTCCCTCAGAGCATAATATAAATTTTGAAGGATTTATGTTACATTTTATATACTATAAATTCCTTATTTTACGCAGTATTTAATTCCGTGATTCAACTGTTTTGCATCAAACCGCGATAATATAAAATCGCGAATGCCAAATTTTTATCATAGTTCCATTTAGTTAACATGTATCTGAAAAATAAAAGCGAGATTTTAAAATCCTCGAAATGTACTTATTGGGATGTTAAGCGGATATTAATTCCTCGCGTTTAATTAGGAATCTGCAGTATGCTAGAGTAAAACAACTAAAATGAGAAGCAATATAAATGTTCCCAAATATGAATCCATACAAGACATCTACTAGTTCTTGTACTATTGCTCTCGTTTGTCACATGATCCTGACAATTGATGTGATGCCTTTCATCGACCATCGGATAATTGTCAACTAATCCTAATCAGAGTGCACTTTGGTTAGACTAGCAAGGACTTTTTTTATTGACTGTTGCTGTTTTTAAATATGTCATTACACATGAACTATATAGGAATGTACAGTTTGTATGATAAATATGCTTGATAGGATTTTACATTTTATATGATAAATATACTTCATAGAATTAAAGGTAAAACAGTTTGTAACATAATGATAAATATACTTGATAGGATTAACAGTTTGTATTATTATCATACTTTGAACTAAGGATAGAATTTATGAGTATATGAATATTTTATTTAGGATTGCAAGTTCATATGACAAATATTTTTGAAAGGATTGTACAGTGTATATAATAAATATACTTGATATGAAAGAACAATTCATATAATGGATATATTTTGATATGATAGAACAAATCATTAAATGGATATATATATATATATATATATATATATATATATATATATATATATATATATATATATATAATCTGTGTGTGTGTGTGTGTGTGTGTGTGTGTGTGTGTGTGTGTGTGTGTACTTGATATGATAGTACAGGTCATACACAGCATCGTTCCAGTCATTTTTTAAATATACTTGATAGGTTTTACACTTTATACGATGAATCACACTTGACAGAATTGTACAGTTAATGTAATGAATATACTTGATAGGATTGCACAATCCGTATGTGGAATGTCCAGGATACTGAAAAAATTCCAGTTGTCCTGGAAAGGAAGAAAGCAATGGGACTAAGTATTATGAAGGTACCTTATTTCTTTAATCTCAATTCACAGACTGGAATATAAGTAAATGTATAGTAGTTTATTCTCTTGTTAATTCAATACCATATATTTTTGAATGATATATAGAGGGAAATTTTGGTCTATTAATGACATTGTTGAAAATCTTTACTCTAGGACTTGGCAAACATTCAGAAATTTAGACTTCCCTCTCCCTAACTAATGCATACGAAAGACGAATAGGGCCACATAAAAAAATATTTCTATCTCATTATTACGATAAAAGATCTCTTAATTACGAGAAAACATCTCGATATGATGAGTTTATTATCTCGTTATTACGAGTTAATTATCTAGTTATTATGAGAAAATATGTAGTTATTACGAGAAAAGATCTCGTTATAACAAAAAATATATCGTTATTATAAGTTAATTATATTGTAATAACGAGAAAATATCTTGTTATTACGAGCTAATTATCTCATTATTACGAGAAAAGATCTCGTAAATACAAGAAAATATTTCGTTATTACGAGTTAATTATCTCGTTATTACGAGAAAATATCTCACTATTATGAGTTAATTATCTTATTATTATGAGTTAATTATCTCGTTATCACGAGAAAAGATCTCATTATAACAAGAAAATATCTCATTATTACGACTTAATTATCTCGTAATTACGAGTAAAGATCTCATAATTACGAGAAAAATATCTCATTAATTACAAGTTAATTATCTCATTATTATGAGAAAAGATCTCATTATTACGAGTTAATAATCTCGTTATTTTGAGAAAAGATCTCTTAACTACGAGAAAAGATCTCATTATTATGAGATAAAGATCTATATAATATGGTGCATTTCAGGAAAGACATCAAAGTCGATTGATTCACCCTTTCAGTATATTTTTCTTTCCTTATTTTAATTTTGATTAATTCTTAGATAACAATGATCAATACTGATTAATTTCTACACACAATTCTATTAGTTACAAATAACTATATAGTTTCAATCATGGATATACAAGATTTACCCCAGAACATGTTTTATATATTCATACACAACCTATATTGAAAATAATTGTGTTTGTATACTAACATCTTGGAGTCTGAAAAAAATTATCCTTCATATTAATAAATTGGTTAATTAATCAATCTGCTTTGCTCCTTCTTCTAAAATTTCTTTCACTAATGTATGAATTTCTTATGTACATCCATTTTACATAAAGAGATTAGAACAATAAAACTCACTATTTATATAGATTTTTTTCACGTAAAACAAGCTCTTTTCTCGTAATAACGAGATCTTTACTCATAATAATGAGATCTTTTCTCGTAATAATGAGATAATCAACTCGTAATAACAAGATCTTTTCTCATAATTATGAGATAAAAATATTTTTTTATGTGGCCCTATTCGTCTTTCGTAAATACATGTAGTTTGCACAATGAAATATTTTCTTTTCAGTGTTCAAATTGTGGGAAGCCATTTTCAATTTCTCAGATGGACAGTTTTCGGGACAACACTATTTGTGTTTTCTGTCGTCTTCAGAATCGTGAACAGGAAATGATATCCATCATGAATTCTGTTAAAGTTGACGAAGACTAACCTACTGTGATATAACTTTATTTTCTTCAATGTGTTACTTGTATATAAAAGTTTATCTTTAATAAATTATTGAACAGTCAGAGGAATATATTTGTAATGTTTTTAGGGTCACATGAGTGACCAATTGCAATTGGTCTCTACAACTGTCATCGTGCATCGTGCTTTAACAATTTTACAATTTTAACTTCTTCTCAAAAACTACAAGGCCAATTGTGACCATTTTTGGTGTAAGCATCTCTAGGATAAGAGGAATATAAATTATGAAATTTATTGCCTTACCTGGAGCCTCATTGGTGGGGCCAAATACATGTATGCAAAAAACAGCCAAATTTTCAAAAAACTTCTTCCATATATATACTTGGGAAAAACTAAATGCATGGTTATAATGTCCATGATGCCGTCTACCAAAATTGTGAAATTCATAACCCCTGGGTCAGGGGTTCAGACCCTAGGGTGGCGCCAATATAGCCATTCAGTGAAAATGTTTATTAAATCTTAGAAAATATTCTTCTCTGCTCCCATATATATTTGGGAAAAACTCAATGCTTGATCCCGATAACCATGAAGCAGTCTACCTAAATTTTGAAATTCATGGCCCCTGTGTCAGGGGTTCTGGCCCTTGGGTAGGGCCAATATGGCCATACAGAGAAAATGTATTAATTAATCTAATATTTTCTTCTGTACTATTACAGTTGTGGGAGATAAACTACCGGTAATTGCATTGTTATTATGTTACATGTAGTAATGTCCTGTTCTTAAATTGTGAAATTCGCTGCCCATGGGGCAGAAGTGGAGGCGTTTTTAGCTTACCTGAGCTGAAAGCTCAAGTGAGGGTTTCTGATCACATTTTGTCTGTCATCCGTCTGTCTGTCCGTCTGTCTGTAAACTTTTCACATTTTTAACATCTTCTCCAGAACTACTGGGCCAATTTCTACCAAACTTGGCACAGAGCACCCTTAGGCAAAGGGGATTCAAAGTTGTGAAAATTGAGGACCATGCCCTTTTTCAAGGGGAGATAGTTAGGAATTATATAAAAATTTTGTGAAATTTTCAAAAATCTTCTTCTCAAGAACCATTTGGCCAGGAAAGCTGAAACTTGTGTGGAAGTATCCTCTGGAAGTGTAGATTCAAGTTTGTTCAAATCATGATCCCTGGGGGGGGGGGGGGGGGGGGGGGGGGGGGTAGGGTAAGGCCACAATGGGGGATTGAATTTTCACATGGGAATATATAGAGAAAAATCTTTTTAAAAATCTTCTTCTCAGAAACTAATTGGCCAGAAAAGCTGAAACTTGTGTGGAAGCATCCTCTGGTAGTGTAGATTCAACTTTGTTCAAATCATGATCCCCTGGGGTAGGATGAGGTCACAAAGGGACAAAAATTTACATAGGAATATATAAAGAAAAATCTTTTAAAATCTTCTTCTAAAAAACCATTTGCCTAGAAAAGCTGTAACTTTAGTGAAAGAATCCTCAGATAATGTAGATTTAAATTCGTTCAAATCAAAATCTTGAGGAGTAGGGTGGGACCACATTGGGGATCAAATTTTGCAAAGGAAAACAGTTTAATTATTCACAAAAATTGAATGTTATAATATATGGTTTTACTTATGTGCAAGCATTTTGACATATTGCTGATTCTTTAAAATTGTTTAGACTTTGGCCCTTGGATGATTCTTGGGCCTCACAAGGGGTTCAGAGTTTGATGTAGGTTTATATCCCATATATAAACAATTAATTGTTTAGGATCTTTTTGAGAACTACAATGCTCAACATGTGATATAACTATAAAATCATCCTGTTAGAAAAGGGACTTGATTACAAACATAAGAATATCCAGGGGGAAAAATGGATTTTTATTTATACAGGATCTACATATATTATACTACATTGTACAGATAGTTTGTATTATGACTCCATTAAGCTGATTTATCATACCTTAATTGTTCCTCAGGTGAGCAATGTGGCCCATGGGCCTCTTGTTTATTTTGGGAGGGGGGATGACAAATAAGGCCATATAGTAAACACATATTTTTCTTAGGGTAATTGCTGTTTGTTGTCCGTTTACAATTTTAAACTTGTAATCATCTTGAAAACTATAAGGAAAATTGTCACTTTGCAATATTGTGTTCTATTTTAGGGAATCTACTTTAACTAAAAATTAATTTCCTGTGCATTGTATGCTTGTAGAAATAAGATTTATTGCACGCTGTGTGCATTATAAATAAAACTGAATATTATAAAAGATTGACCATTAAAAGCTTGTAGGTCTCTTTTTACCAGGAGTTTACAATTTTGGGCCTCTTGAGCTATTGGTAAAGATAATCCGAGATTCCTCTGACTCTTGACCCCCCCCCCCACCCCCCCTTTTCATAAATAAATGTTTTTCAAATATCAAATAATAAAAGCAGGGGTAACAGTCAGAGGAGTCTCAGATTAGGGTTTAGATTTCAATATGAAGCTTAAAATGCAAACATGAGACTCTATGACATTGCAATCTAAGGGCTATGGTACTCAGATGACCGTTAAGGCCTGTGGACCTCTTATCTATATGACATAGTAAAATATAGCAATTAAAAGTGTGAAGTAGAAGTTATCTTATATAATTTTGTTGGTTATGTGCAGATATCCTGTTGGCATGGTCATAACAACGAGTTGATATTAGGAGTCAGCTGTAAAAATCCTTTACTATAATACTGTAACAATGATAGAAATTGTTACATAGAGCATCAAATAAGACAGTCAACAACAAAACAAAAAGTACATGTTAAATCATTTATTATCACAGACAACATGATTATATAGTATTTTTACATGACAATGAGTGGAAACGAACTGTATTTAGGATCTAGGTCACCACATTTAGGTCAAGGTCATGATGATTCAGATCAAGATATTTGGATTACATGTATTTGGATTGACAAGACATACCCAGTATACATTCTTGTCATCATTATGTTATGTTGGACATGTAAAAAAAAAAAAATTTGAAGACAAAAGGGTAATTACAAAATTTGAAAAAAATTTTCAGGTATAGCTTGCAGATTTTTAAACAGGGGCAATTGTTCTTTTATCTGAGGATCAATCAACATTATAATTACAAACAGGAAACTCAAAAATTGCTGCTGTGGTGATGAAGCACTTGTATTACAGAGATTAGATCCCCATGCAGCTGAACAGAATATAAATAGAATAGTATAAACGAGTTAAAAAAAGAAAGTAATAACTTAGAACATGTACCAGTACAATTAAATCTAACAATGAAACGGTTGTAAATTCTCAAAATTATTGCAATGAGCAGTGTAAGTTACAGTCACCTCTCCATTCCGTAAACAAACCAACTTATTAACCCCTATTTTTACTTAATATAGTTTACACTCTGTTGACTTGATTTATCTATCGACTCATGTTTCAGTATATTTATTAACTCATGTTTGAATAGATTTATTTATTGACTATGTTTGACTTGATTTATTTATCGACTCTTGTTAGAGTTGATTTATTTATTGACTCATGTTCAAGTAGATTTATTTATCAACTCATGTTTGAGTGGATTTATTTACTGACTCATGTTCGAGTTGATTTACCTATTGACTCATGTTCGAGTTGATTTATCTATTGACTCATGTTTGAGTTGATTTATCTATTGACTCATGTTAGAACTGATTTATCTATACTCATGTTCGAGTCTGTGTTTATGATAATTTTTCTATACTCATGTTCGAGTTTTTTTTATCCTTTGACTCATATTCAAATTGATTCAACTTTACTCTTGTTAGAGTTGATTTATCTATTGACTCATGTTTGAGTTGATTTATCTATTGACTCATGTTTGAGTTGATTTATCTATTGACACATGTTCGAGTTGATTCAACTTTTCTCTTGTCAGAGTTGATTTTTTTTTTATTTGATTGACATGTGTCAGAGTTGACTCTTTAATTACCTTATGTCTAAGTGGACTTGCACTGACTTACTAGTATGTCTGAGTAATTCTCATTAAGTCATATGTAAGTTAATAAAGAGACATGCACATTAAAAACAATATTAAGTCTGAAATATTTTAAACCAAGTATTATAAGAACGAGATAAACATCTGCAAGAGCAAAAAATATTAACAGATATAAATCAATCTATGATACAAAAACATTTCCAGAAATAACCAAAAAAAATTGATCAAGTTATTAATGAAATTGTCATATAGTGGTTCAAAACTGGTCAAACTTAAATTGAAAAAGCTACATATAATACCTGGTTTAAAATACCTTATCTCTGGCACTGAGAACAACAAAAAGAAAAATCATTGAAAAAACAGTAATCAACTCGATAATAAAAATTACCATGTATACAATTACAAGCTATGCAGAGCACATGGTTAGCTATGAACAACAAGTAATATTTTACAGCTTAAAGACTTTTCATTGGAAGTTCTTACAATGGACATGATGTAGGTCAAAGTATTTATAGATATTATCAATCCTAAACAAAAAATTAGGCATGAAATAAAGGCCCAATTTTTTTCTGAGGTCAAAAATGTACTTTCCTTTTTTACAGAGAACCAGACCTGCTTTAATTTTCTTTTTATTTGTGTTATATTGTATGTATACCCAAATTAAAAATTTGTATCTCTCAAGTAATCTAAAGAAGGCTTAAACAAATATGACTTCATTCCTGAATGTTTTTGACATCTTTCTATTGATATGTTATAGGCTTTGCAGCATCTCAGAATTTTTTTAAATAACCTTATTTATGCCTTTAGGAATTACTCCTGATATTCTAAAGACTATGCATGATAATGCAAAAATTTTAAGGATATTAACCATTAAGGTTAAACTAATCATTCGTTGAAACTGAATGCCATATTGAAGAGAACTCATCTCTGACTCTTGTTACCATAGCAAACAATTAACAAGACTGCTATATACTTTATGTCGATCATTTTAATATATTGGTCAACAGAAATTAGCAGTTCTTGTAATGCTCTAAATATTACAAACATTTGTCGAATAATTTATAAGACATTATATTTAAAAACAAGCCAATGCCTGTGCAGATCCAGAAAATTTTTCAAGGGGGGTGGGGGGTCAGAGGGATAATTGTGTTTGCCAAGGGGGGTCTGAGGCATATTTTCAATAAATTTACTATGTTAATTCAATAAATTTTAATTTTCCAGGGGGAATTGGACCCCCCTCCCCTAGATCTGTGCATGTTATGATGTACATTTCAGAATTTCAGAGACCTGAAAGAAATAATTTACTGGTACTATTTCGATACAACCTCGAAATACAGTTCAAATAATACACAACAAGAAATTCCTTCAAATTCTCTGGAAAAGTTTACCCTTTGATAACCTTAATACAGAGTTTAAAGCCTAAGAATTTTTCTTTGCTTCATCATTTGAATCTAATAATCTCTCCTGATTGATTTCCATGGTAACACCATGCTGATTGGTTGTTGTTGAAGTGCCCTCTTTTTCACTGGAACCCTGGCGGCCATGATGTCTTTTTAGATGGATTTTGAGAGTACTATTCTGAGCTGTAGCATATTCACAAAATGTACACTTGAATGGCTTCTCACCTGTAATTAAATTAGAGAAAAAAACAATGACTAAACTGTTGACGAGTTGCATAAACATACATGTTAACTCTACCACTTTACACGGAAGTCTATCGCTTTTTAACTCTGTTTCCCGCCTACCACTTTTTAAAAAAAAATCTACCCCTTTTCTTCAAAATACATTCGTTGTTTTGAGAGATTGCCATTTTGGAAGCTATTTTGGTCCAAAAATCGCGTCCGTTTTGAAATAAGCGTGTGACTTGAATCTGGGGCATACAAACGCTTTTCTAAGTTAGGTGAATGATAAGTTTTCAAGCATGTGATTTACATTAAACAATGAAAGAAGCCACTTCCTGTGATTACATTAGTTACAAGACATGTCAATATAATCCTTGCCAAGGAAAAAGAAACTTTGCTATTCTACACGTGGCTGTAACAATGATTGAATATATCTTTTAACTTAGCCATATAACTGTAACTTGACTTGCATTTTTTTGCAACACTGCATGATTTGTGAAAAGCATGTAAACATCTTTTTTAATATTGAAAAAGAATATACGATTATTACTAGTTCTTACTTCTCTTATTTGTTAAATTTCGGTAACTTAACCTACTTTTACTGAACAATGGCAATTGTTAAAGTCTCTACACACAAAGATTTTTTTCATAAAAAAAAAAAATAATCAATTTGATGGTAAATGCATGCAAACTTTTTTTGCATATGTTGATATTTCTAAACATTTATAGTCTTTTATATTTTAGTTGATACCCTCATTACTAATCAGAAACTCTATCTACATGTATAGTATACGGTAGAAGCAGAAATATTTGTTGAGGATTTAATTTCGTTATTTTCACTGGCAACAAAATGAAATCCATGACAAATTTTTAACCCAAGTATTCATAAATATAAAGTTGATACGTAATACGTTTAAGAGATTATGATATGACGAAATTAAATCCCAACGAAATTTTATTTGGTTTAAAAATAACTAGATTTTAACCCCACAAATATATGTGCTTCTACAGTATAAAATATGTGCTTTAATATACACGCATAAAAGGCCGCAATGCTTCCTCTTTTCCTGTTTTTCACCACAGGAGGTTTACATGTATGGCATAAATACCATACAATACCATATACAATGTATCTCGAAACAAGAACATTTACTTTTAGCTAATTCTAATTTTGATGACTCATATTCAAATATGAATGATACTTAAACAACTTTTTACAATTGAATTTCTTTTGCATTTGAAATGACACCACAAACTAATCAAAGAATAGCATCTCACAGAAAAATTAACTTGTACTGTAGTTTTTTAGATACATAATAATTACATAACTGTAAACGATGGATAATGCAGCTCTTTATGAGAACTCTCTCTTTCCACAACACTCTCTTTTCCGTTCTTTACCTGTATGAATGCGGATGTGGACTTTCAGGTGACTTCTTTCTACTGTGGAATAGTCACACTGCTGGCACTTAAAAGGTTTGATGCCTGAAAAATTCAGCAATATGTTAAACAACAACGTACTTGTGTATACATTCTTAATCAAACAGCAACATGGAAAATGTTCAACTTGTCTCTTACCTGTGTGTTTACTCATGTGCTTTTTCAGGTGAATTCTCTGATTGAAGGCATTGTCACACTGGTCACATTTATATGGCTTAGTGGTGGGGTATCTTCGCTTTCGCCCAAGCTTTCCATCAGCCTCCTCACCGGATTGGTCATCTTTATCATTACTTTCACCGCACTCTGAAGAGCTGGGAACCAGATTAAATTGCCTGGTGGCCTGTGAGATTAAGGAGGGAATATCGATGCCATAGATGTGAGAGTCAGATGATACAGAGGTAGAAATACTGCCTGAAGTTGAAGAGAAAGTTGATATGTATGAGTTACGGTCACTGAGTGTGGAGGATGGAGTGCTGTCAGAATGTATGCCATGTTCATTGGAAGTTGACTTTGTATCAGATCTGCTAATCTTGCTTGTGTCTAAAGCTTGTGTAGGAATTGTGTAGGAAATTGGAATGGAGAAAACTGCTCTTGGCTTGATAAAGAAACTGCCCCGGTTGGGTTTCTGGGAGTTTGCCTTTGAAGTTGAGTCCCTGGTCATGCCTGTCATGTGGATCCCCATGGAGTCTCCATGGCTACTGTCAAAGTTGGTAGTCCTCATGGATTCTGGGGAGGCCTCATTGTCAGACCTTGAGGTTGATACTTCTCCAGACTCCGGCTTCAGGTCAATGTAAATTGTCCCTTGACTTCTGCTGGCAGGTCGCCTAAATGGAGAGTCCCGAATACCCAGCATCCTCCGCCTGTTGAATTTTGTCCGCCAGTAGGAGGGGACGTGTTTAGTCTCCATGTGTCTTTTACGTTTCTTTGGGGCTACAGCATAGCAGCACTTCTGTAGGCTCTCATGGGTCCCTGGAATGACCTCCACCCCACATTCCTGACTGGAACAGCAGGCATCCTCGCCCTCCAAGGCCTCCTCTGGCATGTCTCCTTGTCTCTCACACCTGTTGTCACTCTCTTCCATTGCACCACTATCTCCTGTACTCTCTGGAAAAGTGGAATCTGGATTTCTGATTGCTGTGCCACCATAAGCACTGGAATTATATGAGGCTGTATTTGTCATTGCACCATGAATGTTATTTTCTGTGCTGAATTTTGGTACATCTTCCTTCTGTAATTCATGAGATTCAGTTTCTGAGCTGGTTGGGGAGATGGAAATTCTAGGAATCATGGAGGCACTCACTGTAGAACACAGCCCACTGAGGTGACAGGCGGAGGCTTCCTCTGTCCCCTCCAGCACTGTAAGGCTGGGGCTTTCTTGAAAGCCTCTTGTTGTCTCATTATCTGAGAGTCCGACATTGAATCTGGTGATGAGATTCACTGGGATATCATTACTTACATTTATCGGTAGCTCTTTTGTTTGTGTCTCGGATGCGAGCACTCCATTTTTATATGGCCCATTTTCAAGAAAAAGTTGGAGGTTATGGGAGACTTTGGCATGTTTCAGAAGTCCTACTGCAGTCATGAATCCCTTGGAACAAGCAGAACACAGCAAACCTATCGAAATAGAAATGTAAGAGTAAACACTAAACACCAGATTCTCATGCTACATGGTTAAGGTTAGCTTTATCTATCACATTTCCAGAGTCCTATACAAAATAACACAGTAAACTTAACAAACTTCCTATTGTCAAAATAGTCAGTATTAAAATAGGATATTTTATCATACCAAAGGAAACTTTATTTGTCGGCTATAAAGAGTTTGTTTATAGTAAACAATTCAGAGTTAATATCGGACTTTGAATTTAACATAGCAGCTCAGATAACACCAGAAAATCAGTGACCACACCTGCCAGGAACACTTTGTAAAAGTTTGGTGTTCACTTAGATTTGTTATGAGACAAGAGGCCTATGGGCCACATAGCTCACCTGAGCAACAATGTCATCATCTGACTAACTCGGATACAAGCAGCTTATAATATCATTCACAATACAGTACAAGATTATTTCAATGCATCATTCATTTTTTTTTATCCTTCTTTGGCTCAGGTCAGTTAAAAAGAGAAACTGGAACCAAGAACTCTTTGGTTAGATATGAGGGTATTCACCTGGTTCTGCTTCTCCGCTAGAGAGCACATCACAGTCCTTCTTCTTGTGCTCAATAAATGTCACTATGTTTTTCAATGGGAATTCTGAGAGGCATTTACCACATGTCAGGTAGTCATTTGCATCATCTAAAAAAAAAAAATCATCAAATTCAAAAAGTTCATAAACTCATTTTCTTATGATAGTAAAATTTACTGTTGTATTGACATTTTCCTTTTCATTAACGTTTGGGATTGGTATAAGCAGAGGAAAAATAAGTATAAATATCAATACAAGTACATCTTTTAAATATCTTTTTAAAGGTCAATATGTATGCAAAGTAATTCACTTTGACTGATAATATGTTTAATTATATGTAACTATAAGCGAGTAGCCACTGATAAAGGGAGTCATCATATTAGTATCATTATTAGTACTATAAATTCACCTATTATGTATGTATATGAGAATACTGATGAGATTTTCTGATGTAATCAAAATTAGCAATATCATACGGTCTTTCATTAAATTACAACCAAGGATTAAAAGATTTGATATCAAAGAGCTGTATTGGGGAATGGGGGAGAAAAGGGTAGACATGCACCCCTTTCTATTTAAAGGGGAAGGAAAGTCAAAAAAATATTTTTATTTATCTACACTTTTATGTACAGTAATACTATACCAATAAAGTGGTTTAAATTATCACATGTGGTCATGCTGTTTTGAAAATAAACTACATAATTAAGTTTTAATGCACATTTGAAGTTAGAGAAATCATATTTACTGGAGGCTGACATGATGTAGAACTCTTTTGTATTAAGGTAAGGTTTGAAGTTACAGCGAGATAACTCACAGATTTTCATTATTTCAGCTATGACGTCAAAATTTATATGACGTCATAATTGATTTCAGGGTTTTTTTTCATATCGCGGGGTTTTGTAGTTTCATTGAACAAATAACAGGACACAAGCATTTTATCAATTTCCACAAAAATGAAGTCCGCATCATATGGTTTTGAATATGTTTTAATAACATCAGAAGACACATATACTGAGATACGTTTTTCCTGAAATCGGTGGACTTGGAAAGGTTTCAACTAAGATGAATTTGTTTACATAATAGTTGTCCAAAATTATGACTTTTGTTGCATTTTATTCTATTTTTAAATAGTTCATTAGAAATTTAAAAAAATGAATCATGACATAAATAGTGACATATCATTTTCGAACATTTTAAGCATAAATAACCCCCATAATAGTCACATATAAAATGTATATATTTTCACAAAATTATATACAGTCAAACTTGTATTAAGCAGTCACCTTTGGGAGGCACCCAAAGTGATCTCTTTAACAGAGGTGACCTTTGAATAGAGACTTAGGAATTTACCATAATTAATTACCTTATTAAAAAAATTATTGAAAGTTTTTATATACTTGCAATTTAGCATACTAATCAAAATGACAAAATAATTAATGAAGTTATTGATTTGGAATTTAATAGCATTTATTATATTTTAAAAAAGGTGCAATTACATAACAAAGAATTTTGCATGCAATTGTTAACTTTTTTTTAATTTTTGAAAAAGTCACTTATTTAGTCTGCATTCCAGATTTGCACTTAATATTGTCTTTAAAAATTCTGTTAACATATCAACAATATCTGTAATTTTATCCAAAATTTGGGCATGGCCATGAACTCTTGCATAAACTTTTCAACATGATTATTTCTTAACCGACCGTATCTGAACTCAAAATCATATTATTAAATCGATGGATTTTCTTTAGCCTCGTCGCGGTCACGAATGCTGGTCAGCTTGGCACCTGGTAAAACCGGCACTTGGTGAATTCAGCACCGAGAATAGTGAATCCGGCTTTCAGTAAACTTGGCATCTAGTAAATTCAGCACCTGGTGAATTCGGCATCTAGTTAACTCGGCACTTGTATATTATTCATTTATCTCTTTGTTTCTAGACGAGACTGTATAATAACCTGATATGTATAATGTCTTCATGACCTGATGGCATGTATTTTGTAAAATACTGATTTGTGCAATGAAATAAGAAAAATATTTTTATCTATTTATAGATAGTACTATTTTCTATCAGAAAAACATAAGAAATAATTTATATTTTCTTTCAAATTAATTTTACAGAGCATATAATTTTTTCAGGGGTATAATGTCCTTATTTTTTGTATAATGACCTGATGGCATGTATTTTGTAAAATACTGATTTGTACAATGAAATAAAAAATATTTTTACTTTGTTATATAGATCATACTGTTTCCTACAAAAAACACAAAAAATATTTTGAAAATTCCTTTTATTTTTATAGAGCAGTTAAAGAAAATCCAGGGTTATAATGTCCTGATTTTTATTTGGTATAATGACTGACCTGATAAATTTCAACAGTTTATTAAACACCATTTTCCAGCTTTATATCTGAAAATTTATATTAAAGAGGGATCTGTATAATCTTTACAATAATAATTTTGCGGGGAAAATTATTATTCTTTTCATGTTCCTTTGATCATATAAATGGAATATAACCTAGTGTCATGATTTCACAATGCTCAGATTGACTTGATTTGCTATTATGAATGTAGGGGATATATCTCACAATGGTTCAATTTGATAGTTTTGAAATCAAAATCAGGAAACTGTCTGCTGCATATTATCTGATTCAGATAAATTTCATATTATAGTTTAGTTTAAACAATATTTTATTTTCAAAATGAAAATCATATCGGACAGCAGGCATAGCCTATTTTTGTCCTCTCCTTAAAAACAAGATCATGGTATTAACATTGTGTACTTTTAGAATAATACAAGTATGGTACAAGAAAATAAATGATGTACAAACAAAAGATGCATAAACAGCGATAATTAATGAATGAAAAGGGAAAAATACAAACAAACAAAAAAATAATAATGAAGGAACATGATAGACAAAAGAAATAGTAATAATAAAAAAAATAAAGAAGTAATAAAATAGTTCTGCAATACAATTTCATATTATAGACCACTTGAATCTCTTTCCAATTAAGGACAATATTAAAGATATTCAGAGGAAACCCACATATTGCTTTCTAAAATTTAATTTTTTATGTTCTTTATTTTGTTATGATAATATTTTTTTAACGTATAAATATGTCAATATATTATTTTTTCTGGTAATATGTGTCAGATGATGTACAGTTCGTAAAGTATGTTTGACAGATTGTACCCACTCTGTATATATATATATCCAGCAGCCTGAATACATGATATACCGAGGTCAATTTTACAAAGTAACTTATTACTTACGACCACATTTATTAAAAGATACATAATAATTCATTAGCTACTGAAAGATTTTTGAATTGATTGAATTGATATGATTTATGCTGTGCTGTTATCCATTGCTGTTGTCTTCTTGAAGTCGCAAGAACGAGTGACACAGGGAATTTAAGCCCATGTGTCGAAAGGGTCTCTTCATTAACCTCCTCATAATTAGTACCTCACCCCTTCCATTTGTACGGGGAATATACTGTCTAATAGCAACGGGTACCTCTTCCATGTATTCTAGGAATACACTGCTGTCATCTTGTTGGTTTAGCAATTAAACAAGGTACACACTGAATAATACATGATTAAGTACCTTCGATGTTGAGTATACGTAATTATTAAAATGTTTTATCATAAATACACTGCAGATAATATAAGAAATAAATTCATATGTTTTACAAATCGACCTTATTTCTTCCTTAATTTTATAGGTAATTATTATATTAAACATAACATATACTTTTTGTAGTTAGTTGTTTTTAACTGTTTTTATTCACCATAGTGATAAGTGAAATTTTTATTTATCATAAGCACATAATAGTTTTGTGTTTCTTTCTATATTTTCCTATCTTTAGCTATGATAAAAAATAACAAGGTGCAGAATTCACCAGATTCATAATGCCGAATTCACCAGGTGCCGAATTCACGTGCCGAGTTCACTATTTACGCAGGTGCCGAATTCACCAGATGCCGAGTTGACTTGTTACCATTTTTGACACCTATTTCATGAAGTTATATATTTAACAAACACTGTAAATACATGTTTAAACAATTTACTTTTTCGCCATCTGTATCTGAACTGCCAATTATATAATTACATCGATTGATTTGGCTTCTTTTGCCTCAGGCGTATAATTATTGTGTACATTAGTTACCTAACTTACGGAAGCCATGTTTAAAATTTATAACCACAATGGATAATAATCAATTGATTTATTGTACTTCATATTTCAAGTTTCCTTTCCCTGTAAGATATAACTCGGTTTTCAGTTTACTACTAATAATTAAGACACATAAATATTTTTTTAAAAGGAATATGGACAAAAAAAATCTTGTGAAAACAAGATATTATCTCGGAAAAACAACTATTATCTCATGAAAACGACATATTATCTCATGAGTGTAAACGACATATCTAGTCTTGAAATTATATGACCAAAGATTTGAGAACCATTCTGGGACTCGATCCCACTTGGACTTAGATATCAATACAAAAATTTATGACATCACAATTATCAGAACTTTATCAGTTGCATAATCATGAAATGAGTGTATATGTCAGGAGACTTTCCTGACATTTTCTATGAATAATCAAGAAATCATATATTAGATTATCTTTTGATCACTTTTGATCTTGTGTAATCCATAGGTATTTCATAATTGTCAAAATTTTCAACTGTCACCAAACAAGCCTTAGTTTTAAAAATTTCAGATTAATTTTAAATTATAAAAAATGAAAATCTTCATAGCACAGTAAAAACTACCAATATATTTTTTGAAACGTGTGCATGTCAACAGTCACGTGCGGTCCAGAGAACCCGAGGTCAAAAACCAAAAAGAGACTATTCATGCTACAAAAGAGGCCTACCCGAGAGTTCGCCCATGTTTTTTTGACTTCTCAGTGGTTCGCCGACTTGCTTCTCATAACAGAGCTTCACGTTACTATAGTCAGGTTGTCACACGGCACTTGCTCCACTCCTCTAAGTAAGTCTGTGTGCAAAAATCCGTCTTATTCTCCTTACAAACCGTAGCACACGGTGTTATTAAATCACCTGGCGATTACGTCAAACCTTGAAAAATATCAAGACCACACTGGATAAACCCATGTTTCATTTTTAATTAAATTCACAGAGGTATTGGAGTATAATTTTATATGTTTTGATTTGTGTTATACGATAAAACTGTTAACATGAAAATAGAAATTGAAACCGGAAGTTGAATGACTGATTTCTCGGCACGAAGCAAAAATCATCCCATGCTTTTCTAAAACAGTTCTTTTTTTCGGCGAGGAAAGAAGACCAGAAAAAGTATATAGTTCTTTTAAGCACATACTTTTCAAACCGTATCTTAAACATAAGTCTCAGATTTACATAAATGTATGTATTAAAAGTTAATGATAACGTGCACCTGCTGTTCGAATTTCCTCCGAAAGTATTCAATGTGACGGGTTACTTGGTGCTTTTTTTAAAATGGGTGATGGCAATTCCCAAATGTTTCATCATTATTTATCGACATGCTGTATTCTCAAGTATACAGCTAGTATACAGCTATGTGCATTAATTATATTTTACTAGCTAGATAGGGAAAATGTATCTTTTTAGTTGTTTAGGCTTGAGAAATACTTGAATGTTATTTCAGTGTATAGTCTGTCCCAAGATATTTATGCCGCACATTTGGACGATTTTTAATAAAAATACACATACCTTTGAGAGAAGTGCAATTGAAATCGATAAAAGGGAAAATTTCCAAGATATCTTCATTGACACATTATCGTTTTTCACTCAGAAAAATTCACAGGAACGAAAACAGATTTCTTATGGAGATTTATAATGGGGAATGTATACATCTTTTCTCCATTCGGAAGTAACTCGGAATACCTTGCACAGTTTTTCAATGTTATTATTCGGGTACTTTCATCTCTTTTACAATGGAAAATCCCCATAGACTTTTTATTTTCAGCCATGTATTGAAACCCGACAAGCTAGAGGGGGCTTTTCAAAGGGGAAATCTTGGGATTTTTTCATACTATTTGATGAACATCGTTTGAATCCAGAGGTATTTATAAATATCGAATAATTTAAGAGAATGTGCGGCAAAAATAACTTGGGACAGAGTGTAGTATTTTTGTTTATCTGAGAATAATTATATAGTTTTTGTTTGGCCTTGTGTAAACTAACCTGAAAGTGAGAATTTCTGGTTACTTTGTCTGTCTGTCCATCCGTCTGTAAACATTTTAGATTTTCAACTACTTCTCCAGAACTCTGAGCCAATTTCAACCCAACTTTGCACAAAGCTTTATTGGGTGAAGGGGATTTAAGTTTGTTAAAATGAAGAACTGCATCCTCTATTAAAGGGAGATGATTTAGAAATATTGAAAATTTGTTTGTTTCTTTAGAAATAAAATTTTCTTCTCAAAAACTGATTGGCCAGAAAAGCTGTAACCAGAGACATAAATAACAGAGATTAGCAACTGATCAAAATCTCGCTAAATCTCGCAGTCCCTATTGTAGAGTATTACCAGTATAAATCAGTATATCTTTCTAATAAACAAATATATCAAAATAAAAACAGCTAAATCCTATTACCAAAACATTCAAAATATTATATTTTCATGAGTTTGTGTCTTGTAAACAATATTAAAAGAGGAGTTTCAGGTGGCAGTTGGCTACCCGTCGTCTGAGATTTCACCAACGTTTTATAGCTGGCCTATATATTTTCTATATATTAATCTTATTTTTCAATTTATTGCTTCAAAAACTTCTAAATCCTATGCACATTTTTCATAAAAACAATATACTTTTGGTTTAAGATCAATATATCAATTTACTAATATATAGTTCTCAAAGTAAGGTTGGTTCCGTAACATTTTGCAACAAAACACGCTAATGGCGGAGTTGCCAATCTCTGTTAATTTATGTCTCTGCTGTAACTTAATAGAGTGGAATTATCCTCAGGTAGTGTACAAATCATAATCCCCAGGGGTAGGATGGGGCCACATTTGGGGATCATATTTTTACATAGGAATTCATAGTGAAAAATCTTTTAAAATCTTCTTCTCAAAAAGCCAGAAAAGCAGTAACTTGTGTGGAAGCATCCTTAGGTAGTGTAAATCAAGTTTGTTAAAATCATAATCCCCATGAGCATTGTCCAAATAATTTGTGTATTGCTCCAAAACTTACTTATGCCTGCTTCTTGGGCATAGGCAAATGACACGATTTCTCCAGGCCCCTCTTTCCTTTGCAATCCTTTCCACCTCTTTCCAGTTTTAGCCCATTCTTTTAATGTTCTCCTCCAAATCTCACCGCCATGTGTTCCTTGGCCTGCCCCTCTTGCGTTTTCCTTGAGGGTTCCAGGATATGGCTTGCCTTGTTGATTTTATCGCATGGCTTGTGTAAAGTATGCCCTATCCACCTCCATCTTCTCTTCTTCTTCAGCAGGGCTTTGTTCTCTGCCACAAATGGCTCCATAAAGCTCATTTTATTATGGCTCTTGTTGCTCAAGTAAGCGATGTGGCCCATGGGCCTCTTGTTTAGTAGGCATATGGACTTTTTTTTTTTAGTGAACCTGTATTCTTTTTTTATTACTGATCAGTAAGTCCTTTATCAAAAATAGCCCCACAGATCATAGAATACATACAATGGTGAGAAATCTTTTGGTGTATCTCGCAAACTTTACTTACCATTAAGTGTTTTGTATAGTACTTATGGGTGTATAATAACACCCCCCTCCCCCCCTCCCAAAAAAAAGTCAACAGGTGGCTGAAACCTTTCTCTTACCGCCATCCTTTTTCAGCTCACCTGCGCAAAAAGATTAAGCTTTTTTTATCAAAATTTGTTGTCTGTTGTTGTTGTGAGCATTGTCGTCACCTTATATTTTATTAGGCCTAACAAAAAATTGTTTGTTTACGGTTACCCGACCGACCCTATATTTAATTGCCGACCCAAATTGTTTTTTCCATCGTTAGAAATCCGCAAGTCACATGTTTGAAATCGAAAGCGAAAGTGAAAGAAAAAACACATTATTCACATGTTCATTACTGTTCAAATTGGCAAAAAGAAATTCAATGTGGGATGAAAAACATTTTTTGAACACTTTGTGTGTAAAACTTCATCTCTAGTGTCTCTCTTTCCCACCCGTTTGTCCATGCAGTCAGTCTGCTATTTCAATCCCCTTGTTGCACCGGAAATCTCGCGTTGCTTCAGTGCACATAGCTCTGGACTTCGATAGCCCAAGGTTATATTTATGGCTGCAAATCATCAACAGTTATGTAATAGAGTAACTTGGAAGGTGCTTTCACTGCAGTGGTCAATTGTTTAACAGAGTCTTACTCGTCAGTCAATCGTTTTCACATTAAGGTGCAAGATCGTAATCTGAGAACCAGCTGTTTCAGAGTACTGCATATGTTGGCAGTTTTCGTATTTCTTTGAAAGATCTTAGATGTAATTCACTTCATCAGAAAACATCAGGGAACATAATTGCAAAAAAAAATTAAAAAAATAATAATATATGTACTTTTTAAAGTTATTCACTAAAGTGAGATATGTTTATGTATTTTTCAAGGAATTTTATTTATTGTCATATTCACTTAAAAACAACTTTTCACTGAAGCTTGTAATGCAACATATTTGATTTTAAACCCAGCAGATTTTTTTTTTATATTTGGCTTGTCAAAATGGGAGATTATAAACATGATAAACATGTAGCTTAATTCTGATATAGTCAGTCTAGAAAATGAGAAATAAGGCTTTTATATCCAAGCTTTTATTCTATCTGTATGTGTCCATAATAGTACTTTTGCTTTTGTTTCCTTTTAGTTTTTTTTACCTTAAAATATAGAAGCATAGAAATCAGTATCTTTACTTTTCAAAAGCTTTGATACCATACTGCTTATAAATAGTACAGTTATGCAAATTGACACACGTCAATCAGGAGTATGCAAATGTACAAATGAAAAATTGTTCATATATATTCAAAAAGTTCAAAATATTATTAACTAAAACATATACATATATATATTATATGAAATATGATAAAAATAATTGTAAGACATAGGTTGTTCTTCTTGCCATGCTAAAGTGGCAAAAAGGGATTTTGGTCCAGTGGGAGCACTGCCCCCTAATCAGAGTTTAGCCAAATTGATTCAGATAAGAACTGAAATCAGTTGTATTTCTCCCATTGATGTGCCATACTACTCAAGTGCCACTGATGATAGTCAGTGCAATTTGGATTTGAAAAAGAAATACAAAACTGTTTTACCATTGTGTGGTAGCTATCAGGTAGTTGGAAAAAATATATTGTGTAAACCACACAATGGTAAACAGTTTTGTATTTCAGTTTTAATTATATGACGATTTCAAAGTCACATGTGTAAAAAAAAAATTCAATAAAATAAACAAAATACCCTACCTACCGACCCTATTTATTTATAGCATGTAACAGTAAAACAATTTTTTTTCTTTGTCCTTACAGATGACACAGTGTAAGGGAGAATTTAATGGCAACTCACAGGCACCTGACGTTTTAAGTTTTTATCATAATAAAAATAAATACCCTATACCTAATTATGCACAAGGTACCCATCGCCGCCATCTTGAATTTATTTCAAACTGTCACATCAGGTGGAAGTATCGCTTGAAACTCATCAGTAAAATTATTTTGCGTGCCAACAGTACATTTCACATGTATGGTGTGTTTAAATCATGATACTTGGGGTTAGGGTTGGGCCTAAACAGAAGAAAAATCTAAAAACAAATTTCTCATAAAAAACAGCAAGGCCATGGTCTGTCATTTTTATATTGAAGCATATTTAAGGAGTGTAAATTTAAGTATGTTCAAATCATGGCCACTGGGTGGAAAAGATGGGGTCACGATAGATCAAACTTATATATAGATACATTGGAAACTTCTTTAAGATCTTCTGAAGAGCAGCATAGTTATGATAAGTTGTGTACGTATGAAAACATTCTAAGTAATGTAGATTTAAATTTTTTTCAGAGCTTGAGCTCAGAGTTTAGGGAATGGTAACAGTAGGAGAAATTGTTTTTTACATATGAATATATTGGAAAAATCTTCTCCTGAATAACAGCAAAATCATAATCCTAGTCAAATTATTTATCAAGGCATACTCATGCAGTTATTTGATAATAGTATGCAACCCAATTTCGGAATGTAAGTAAAAAGAGAAGAAATTTATGCTAAAGCTAAAGTTCAAGTGAGCTATGGGGTCCCTGGGCCTCTTGTTGTTGTGGAAAACCTTGATTGCTTTTATACACCAATCACTGTTTTAGCAACTCCCCCCCCCCCCCTTTTTTTTTTTTGATAACATTTATGGTTACTTCTATAGTAAAGATTTAGTTATGCTTGCCCCAGCCTTGGCCAGTATAGTATATACACATTACTGACTGTTGGATAACTTACTGAAAGAAAAATTATTTATTTTGGAAATATTATTATAATTATGAACAAAAATCATGTTTACTTATGCAAACAAACGTGTAGTTGTATATAATTTATATACCGGTACATTTGTCTTCCCTTTGAAATTGTGTTTATAATAAAAACAAAGTAATGAAATTGTTTTTATAATATTGACATTTTCCAGTGCCTCTGTCTATGATAACTCTGTGAATCGATTTTGTGATGTATAGCCCAGTACATTTCATCAATGACTATTTTAATATTTGATCGTACAGTTGCTGAAAATTATAAATATAAGTAATAAGGAATTACTCTTTGAATATTGACACTTTATGAGGTAATCAAATTCAGTTGGGCGTGATCAAATCTATCAGAAAGCCCCTTGAATTAGATTTGATCACATCCGATGGTATTTTATCATCTCATATCCTTTTATATATATATAAAAAAGATACAATCAAAGGGCAGACAAATCAATAATCTTGATTGTTGCATGAAATCTATAATAGTTGTGTCCCTTGATGCATGGGGGGGGGGGGGGGGGGGGGGGAGGTTATTGTTTAATTGCCAACTTGATTATTTGAAAGCATTATACATATATGTTTTCAGTCACACTACCTGTAGCCCTTTTCACAAAAAAATATTCAATTTCTTTAAATCATTGCTGATTAACAAAAAACTTAAGAGCCTTGTTCAATTTTGCAAATTTTTTTTACAAGAATCAAATGTGAATACGGTATATCTCATAATTTTACAATAACTCAAACCCTCTTGCAAGTACTTCAGAACTGTAATGATTTATCATCATGTAATGTAATATAATACTGGAGTGTTCTAATGTTCAAGAATTCATTTAGCTTTTTTTTTTTTTAATTTTGTCAAGAGAATTGTAATTCCAAGAGATCCTTTAATCTTTATATTTGGGCTACACTCTGATCCTATTTCTGCAGACATTTATTCTATCTTTTTGATTATGAAATCCTCCATCTATTGGAAAAGATGTCTTAATGAAAAACTAACAATTCATGAATTACTTAAAGAAATTAAAACACATATATCAACTCTAAAGTATATAGCTACCCAAAATTGCTGACTTGATGATTTCAAACCATTGACCCCTCATGTTCAACGATTACCTTGCTGTCTCTCTCTCTCTCTCTCTCTCTCTCTCTCTCTCTCTCAAAGGAATGATTTTGTTTTGAAGTAAGTGTACATAAAGCTGTTGTAATCACTTTATTGCATTATTGTATATAAATGCATTTGATTGTTCAATTTCAAATACATTTGTAATAAATAAAAATTAATTATTTTCCTCTTCTTTCTTTATAAAAGTATAATCAAAATTAAATGTATTCAGATCATTAATATGAAGGAAAAGGTTTTCATAAATTACGCAAGATATTCTTGTTTCATTCAAATTATGGTCTTAAGATTTTTTTGTTAAAATGGCTATGGATTACTGATAACATGGGTGTAGATCTTCAGGGTTTTTTTTAACAGAAGGTGTTGATTTTTATATTTTATTATTGAATAGGCTTGATCACAAAGATTAGTTTCTGTGAAGCAGTTTATCTTTGGTAAATTTCTAAATAAAGTTGTTGCAATAAAAGTTAGTTTATAGTACTGTATTCAATTTTTTAGTCAATCTAATGATATGCTATTTTCAGAATTAAAATATTTAAAGGTCCTCCACATCCAATGTTTATACTTTTTATAAGAGTATGTAAATGACATCTGAAATAATTAAAATTATTTATATTCTTGCTGTACTCCGTAGCTCAATGAATAAGCAACTGACCCAAAGACCTCGAGTTCAAATATGGCAGGGAATTTTGTTTATATGAATTGCAATAAGTTTTTGAAAATTAAATTTTTCACTTTCAAGAATATCAGATATCTTTAAAAAATTTGCCAATTTGCGTTGGTTTAGTGGTTTTTTCCATGAGGTGTGAAGGACTCTTTATTTCAACAGTACAAAACAATGTATTTAAACACTTAGGGAGCTCAGGTGACCACTCAGTGATATTTATTACAGATTAAATCAAAGCTTTTTTTCAGCTCCCCATTTTATAAATCTAATTTTTCATAACTTATGTTTAATAAGATTTATATTCAAATCCATGGACAGGAAAGGAAATAGCTAGAATAGATTTACTGAAAAAGAAGTGGCTATTCTATATATTTATTGATAACTTATGTATACTATAATAATCTTTGTAAATCTGAATATCTATTAGTATTTTTAAAATAAAGATAATAAAGATCAGAGTTCTTGTGTTTCAACAGGGACTTTAAGAATTTTTTTCATACCTTTAAAAATATATATATTTATTTTCTTTAAAGAAAATTTAGCTTTCACACCCAGCAGATTTTCTAAAAAGCACTCTTTGTTCTAACTTGATTTGTAAATAATATCAAGCCTGAAATGAAAAATATATATTAATTATTTATAGAATTGTTTTTCATTTAATGGAAGCTGATTCCTTAATCAGTAATTTAAATGCAAATATTATTTTTTTAATCAACCAGAAAAATATCATTTTCAGAATATGAATTATACACTTGGTTAGTTAATAAGTTCTTCATATGTCAAATTAATTATGAATTGAATTAATCATTCAGGCTGAATATAATGTGCCTATATGGAATGATAATTCTTCAATGCATAGGGAGAAGAGTTGTTTTTACCTGTACTTTTGACAGGTACTGGACTTGGGGTTGGTCACGAAGTAGGAAGTATTTACCGGTGTTAACCTGTTGTTCCGCATTGATTAGCAAGAAAATAACAAAAATCCCTGACATTTCCACCATATTTATTTGCATGTTTGCAATTCTCCATTGAGCTTTGTATGGCAGCTGTCAATAATATTCCTTTAACTGTATTAAATCTAGACTTTTGAAAAAAGAGAAAAGAAAAGCCCTTATCCTGTGTGGATGGGGCATTGTATGTAATGATTACTATCAAATTGTATCTTTAGACTGTCATTTCATTTCACCAGGGGATCAAAATCTACAGAAAAGATATTTTTCTTTCTTTTCCCTTTGAACTTCTTGGAAAAAGTGCTTTCTTTGTTGTTTTTATTTGATGACAAAACCAGCTGGCCATTGCAGATGTCGAGTGCAAATCTCCTCTTTGCATAATAATTCTTTATGGTATTAAAAATCAAATTAGTGTGCACTTAATAAATGGGATATGTGATTTTGATGTTAATTAGTACTGGGCGACTTTGTGCCATTTTTTTGTCATTTGATGTAATTGAATTTGGTATTTTTTGTAGTACTGAAGACACAGATGCTCGCTTCACACTCCGCTGACATTTGACATTGTAACAACTGATTAGAGTGATTTGTAAAAAAGCACCGTCAACTAGAAATTGGGTCATTTCCACAGATAATGGAGAGGTAAGTTTGCTCATCAAGGATCAAGGGTCAATGGCAATACAAAATGCAGAGGTATTGAATAAAGTTATAAAAGCAGCCTCTTCGTCAGCAATATTTTTACGTTTCCAGTCAATTTTATTGTCTGAAAGTATCTTCCAAAGGTATCCAAATCAGGATCATTACATAAAATATTTAAGTGCTAATTTACTGATACATTAAAGCATGTAACCTTGGCTACTCATGCCAGATGTTGACCGTTTCATTTAGACTTTGGGTTATCTCCAACAGCCATAGATGTCTTTCTTTCAAATCTGTAGTTACATGTTTATCATAATTGAAAAAGGATAAGAAATAAAATTTAATAAAAATGTATTTTTCTGTCTACACTTAAACAGAGGGTGTCTATAACAATGGAAATAACATGAGTATATTTAGCTGAAGTAACACAGCTGTAATTATACACTGTGTAATCTAAGACAGTGGTTGTGTATTTAAAACAATGAAAAGGGTTGTCTATTACAATAAAAATGGATACAGTGTACATTGTGTACACTTAGACAATGCTGTTTCTTCATAGTGTACACTTACACAATAGTTGTCTATCACAGCTGAAATTTACTCTGTGTATTCTTTAACAGAGGGAATAACACTGTATGCTTGTAAAGAACAACTGCTTTGTTTCACAGTTGTATTTTAACACTCTGTACAATTAGACAGTGGCTGAATATGGCAGGTTTACATGAAGACAATGTCTAATACAGTTGAAACCACATTGTGTACACTATAAGCTTATATAACCATTGTCTATATACACATTGTCACATAATAGACAATGTTTGCCATTCACAGCTGTAATTATGCTGTGTACATTCATTGCGTATCTGTACAGATGAAGAGCTGAGTGTTACAGTACAACTAGACAGAGTGTGATTGTCTAAGAGACATGTTTGTTGATGATCGCTGAGTGTGTACAGCTAGACAGTGTATGACTGTCTAAGAGACATGCTTGTTGATGATTGCTGTGTATGTACAGCTAGGCAGTGTGTGACTGCCTAGGAGACATGCTTGTTGTCGCTATGATCTGAATTGACTGCTGATTCAGCTTGGGCCTGATTTATGGTAATGACTCCTTTCTGTCAGGTTGTCCACAATAATTCTGTATTATGTTGGCCAGATCAACTTAACCTTGGGCTGACCCTCATCCTATATAAGTAACCCATTGACAGATTGAAGGCATGTAGACCTGTTCTTTGGTCTGATTTACCAAATTAGGATGCAAGGAATCGGAACTGTCTCCCAATGTCAGTGCAAATCATACAGTTTTCACATGCGGTAAAAAAAACAACTGAAGATGAAGTCTTTACTTATTTGATTTAATGACATGCAGTATGAGTTTTTATATTTTTTGCATCAAGTATTTCAACAGATGTTTAGAGTCCTCAGGGTTTTAAACTAACTTAAAACTTTGCTAACCAAGTGGGCTTATGAACTTTGCCATCTCAGGGGCCCACATCCAAATTTGCATTTTCACATTGCCCACCTGACGTTAGTCACAAATGGCAAGTGGGCGATTGTTTATTTCAAACCCTGGTCCTCTAAAAATAGATTTAAAAATTACAGAAACTAAACTTCCTTAAAAAACACAAAATGTTGATACATTATTGTAGATGAAAAAGTGTAATGCAATGGTTATACAGTGGACCCCGCTTAATATAATAGTTATTTTGTCAGGAAAAATTATTATATTAACCGGACTATAATAATAACCGAACCTAGCTAAATTCAATGTGTACAAGTATGATATGTACCTATTCACGTCATGTTTTATTACTATCTATTTCTAGACAATACAATTTCCACAATAATTGATGATTTCTTCTAAAACTTTACTTTTAATGCTTCAAAAAAGTTAATTTCATGGATAAAGTTAACTATTACAAGCTGGGAAAATTGCAAGATCCACCAATATGCTTCCGATGGGTTGACATGCTTTCATTTTGTTTTCTGCCTGTACTTCCGGTTTTGACTAAATCTAATAAGGCATTCATGAGACAATTCGTTTTTAATAACTTCTTTCATTAAAAATCAAATAATCCATAAAGCTATGCAGAATTTTCTTATTTTCTTTGAATTATTTTGCCCATTCTTCCTATAGAATAAAGGCATATTTAAAAAAGATTTTGTCACCACTTAACTGCAGTACAAATCGTCAAATGGAACATCATGTACAATGCTAAGCCATGTAAAATATCCCATTTGTTATAAATTATTTTACAAAAATAAGAGGCATTCACTTATTCAAACTGTAAAGAACTTCAATATATAAGCGATGTCACTTGACAGGTGCATAGGTAAAGTACCCAAGCCACGTGCAGTGAGGCGTGACTAATCCTGTCTGGCCAGCACTGTCGGTAAATTTCAAAGGGATTTTGGGGAGTCGGAGTGTTTATACAAGCTTCTCATGAGGGGCTAGCTCGTGAAAAGGGTGTGAAACTCAATTGACAGGCGTGATCTTTCTATTATATTAAGCGGGGTGCACATTTTAAGCTATTATAATAAACGATGTAAAATACAATGATTTATTAAGAAATGGTTTTGTGTTTTGAAAAACTATTATATTAACCGAACTATAATATTAAACGGGTATTATATTAAGCGGGGCCCTCTGTATTACCGTAATAAAATTGATATCATTTATGAATAATTCAATTTTGATTATAACACTCGACAATTTGATTGGCTAGGCTAAGCAGGTTTTAATTTATTGCTGTAAGTCTGAATAATCTTGAGTTCTACATTAAAGTTATGCATGTTTGAAAAACGAACTATGTTTTAACATAGTCACAGTGTCTGCATTAAGCTCTTTAGCCCTGCATGCTGAGGCAGTTCAGAAATTAATTTTTGAAAAAAATGAATTAAAATCCACTTGATTGTCTTTGTGAATAGCCAAATAGCATTCTTAAATCTGCATCAATTTGGTTATTACAAAATTACACATCATATTCCACTAAAAACTAAATTGAGTTTATTTCTTTAATGTAGGAATTATTTAAAACACAATGAGGAATACAATTGGAACCTTGACACTACATGTAGTAACAATAATTTTTTTTATCAGTCATTTAGATAAGTAAAATAAAAACACATGTATTGTCCTGTGTTGAAAATATTTGTTTGTCTCATTCATGTTGTCTTTAGATACTGCCATTTTTGGATAAGATTTTTCCATCACTTTGTCTTTGTATTTGACCTTATGTCACTTCTTTGATTGGAAAGATTTAAGTGACCTTTTATTGTATGGTTTGTAAGGTCATGCCCCCTGATGACCTACATGTTACTGGCATTGCATGATAGTATGTCATTAATACTTTTGATATTTATATACAGTTGTAGTTTTTTAGCCAGAGGGAATATTTTTTATGTCTTTGTGTATTGCATCGTTCAGTTTCATAACTTCTGTGACAAGTGCAGATAATTCATTTTCTCATGTGCATGACAGATAGGAGTCTAAATGTCCAATGACTTCTCTACCTCTTAATTAATACCCATAATCTTAATTTAATGATCCAAAAGAAGCTGCGTGAAGTCATAAATAATTAAAGACGTCATCAAACTTAAATGTTGTCCAGGAGACAACTTCATTACAAAAGTAACGAAATACTAAAATATTCTCAAAAAACCATCAATATTTATCAAGATTCATGAATAATTAAGTTTTCAAAATAAATTTTAAGATTGCAGTGGCTTTGAGGGAATGAATGGTCATAAAATTCGGAGTCATTTATTAATAGTTATTTTTGGCGGGTTGTGATGGGATTCATGATGATGACTGTTACGCAATACCAAGAAGTTTGTGATCGTAAAGTTGAGTTTGGTTGACACTACCAGGCCATCCATCAGCTAGGTGACAAACTGGACAGTTGTGGGGCAGGGGTAACATGAATTAGCAAGGTGGCCTTATTATGATCCATCATCTGGACAGCTCTGTCCACGGATTAAGCAACAAAGCTGACCCCCTACGACCTTTCAAAAAGAATGCTACTTTTGTTTTCGCTTTTCACGTTTTTCTACTTTTCAGCGAGGGGTGGATTTAAGATTTTTTTTTTTAAGATATATTATTCACCTTTAGGAAGAGAAATGCTGTTCAATTTTATATGAATTTGTAATTCACCTAATTTAAAGAAATCGGTACCCATTTAAAGATTTTTGTCTCTTGAGTAATGTTGGTCATAAATGATCCCTGGTAGTGCATGGTTCCTTGTGGACGTCAGAGGCGTCAAAAGTTGATTAATAAAACGGCATTACGAGACTCAGTGTCATTAGAAGATTATTTAACAAAGTTGTTGGTACTAATTTAGTTTCATCCCCTCAGTGCATGTTTTATGGGGAATTCATTTGGATTTAATTAAATATTATAAAGGCTCCATTGTTTTGCATTACTGAAGAATTAATGAAATTTTTGAGATTCTCGGATAAAAATATTTTTTTCTCTTAAAATAGAGGCAAATAAATGATTACTTTCTGTTAAATTTAGAAATTTTGTATATGAATCAAAATCACTTCTGAAAGGTTTATTGTATTTTTAACAATTAAGCACTTGTAATTTTCATTGTAGAAAAAAAATTATTTTAGTGATTTATTTACAGTATACTTGAAGTAAAATATTGAAATAACAAGTATACAGCTAGCTCCATTTTACTTTATAAAATGCTTGTCAATGAATATGAATTGTCATCAAAATAGTTACATAAATATTCTTTATAAAATCAGACATCAGAGTTTCCACATCCCCCCCCCCCCCCCCCCCCCCCCCCCATCCAAAAAAAAAAGACCCACAAAAAACAGAAAACAAAAAAACCCTCCAAGAATTACTAAAGTGTGACTGCAATTTTGTTTTAATAATAATGATGCATAATTTAATATATGAATAAAATGAGTTTCAAGAATGATTTTTACAGCAAAGATTGCAATAGATATCTATGTTAATCTTAGGAAAGAAATACTTCAACTATATAAATATGACAGTCATATTGATTTGAAAGTATGAAAAAGGAGGAAAAGAAGGATTTAAACATTAAGATGTATCGGTACACATAAGGTTATGGGTACTAAAATTTGTGACATATTATCTGACCGTTGATACACTTCACACTGAGGAGTTTTGCGTTATCCAGTAGATATTGGCGCATTTAACTGTTGCGTCAGTCATTTATCACACCTTCTAAAGTACACGCTACTCTTTGGAAATTCACAGGTCTTTGATCTAAATGTTATATCATGTGGTAATTTGATAAAATTTGAATAATTGCTACTGCTTGAATGATTTTTTTTATATCAAAATCAAATAAAGTGCACAGACTGCTTTTTATATATTGTACCCTATGTGCATCCATTATTTTAGCTTTGTATCAAATACACGTATGCTGTTTAGACTATAGTTTTAAAAAATTTCTATATAACCTATTTGCATGTTGCAACGTTCTTGAATGTTACATCAAGTCAAGCAAGTGTCAAACAGAAAAGTCCATGCACCAGGTCAAAAGGTCAAGGACATACTATACTTCTGGTTATTTTCACGATGATTTAAGTTCAATTTTTTTTTTTATGATAAATTTCACACCGCAAAATAAAACAATGTGCAGAAATTATATCCACAATTCTTTCCTTTTAGAAACTTTTGAAATCCCAAAACATAACTGACGCAAATAAAATGTTACACATTTACCCCAATTTCACAAATTTTATGACTAGCACCAAAAAAATTGATATACAGAATAGCGACACATCATCTTCCCGTGGCTTTGAAGAAAACCATTAATGTGTCACAATTAGCGGGACTGGTTCTGAGAGAACGAAAACTGTCTCCTGCATGATACGCCTTAACTTCTCTTGTGTTCACGTTAGGTAGATATCCAATAAAAATATATGGAATTAACTGTTAAATACTAATCTTTTTTCACAATGATCTAATATTTTGCTTTTTTCGCTACCATTTCCATGTTGCCAAAAATTTAACATGCCAAAATTTTATCAGTTATAAGGTGATAAGAGAGTAAAAAAAAATCACAAAAAATAACCCAAAAAACAAATGTTACAGATTTACTTCATTATTGTAAAAATTGCAGTACACAGGGAAAAAATTGGAAAGATTAATTTTCTCTATTTTTCTATTAGAAGTTATACTTTCTTTCTGACAAAAAGAAATTGATTTCCACATTATGTTGTTAAAGCAAATAAATAATACATACATGTGTATGTTTTCTTATGAAGATTGAGAAATAAAAGCATAAAAGAAATATTTGTTAAAAATGCTTGAGAAATACAGGAGGTGATGATTTATTACATGTAGATGCTCGTAAAACAGAGCCAGATAGTGAATGACTTTTTTACTTGGATATCTTGATTTGATGAATTCAATAAGGATAATTTTAATGCTTGTGATTGGCAAACGCCATAAAACTTTTGAAAAAATTTGAATAATGAAATGAAACGGTAGTAAATCATTGATAGTTTTATATTCCTCTAAGGTTTTATGTCCCCTATTCATAATAATTGAGTTATAATTGTAAAATGATTGTCACTTTGCCTGACAGTAGAGAGAATGATAAAATTCACACCCCCATAGAATTGTAGGGATTCTGTATAATAAACTGTCAGGACACCAGGAGTCAGACTATGCTTAATATAGACAAATCATTGGTAGAGTAACATAGGCGGAAACCGCGCTCACTAACTAGAGGGATACGCATAGTCGCACAGTCAATATATAGTCACTGAAATAAAGAAGTTCTGTCTCAAATCACAAAGTAATTTTGCTCTTTGTTTGAAACTCATGTCCATAAGAAGATTTTACTCAGGAATGAAAAAGATGGTAGAGGGAATCTTATAAGTTAAAGAGTAATATTCTTTTAGTTTCTGGTTGTGTACATGACAGATTGTCACGACTGGGATCTTTTCTTTTACCAAGTTCTTAATTTTGTGATTCTGCCTTTTTGTGTCAAATTGCGAAAATGTAAAATTGCAAGCACTAAAATTCTGTGATAATTTCATATATAAGTTTACAACTGTCATTAAAATTAAGGCTAGATTTAAAAATTTGCATGGGATGCAGCGGATATTGATATTTCACGTTTAATTAGGGATTTACAGTATTCCTACTTCCACCCCAACTATTAAAGTTTATGGAGGCAGTAAGATAAACTAAATGTTACGCGGGTGTTAAATAAAATACTGTACCAGAATTGTTCAAGCCTGCATGTTCAATTTTTATGGAATGAAAACTCGTGAAAAAATGAGCAAAATAATTTATTGAAGTGAAGCATGTTAGATAGAAGAGATGTATTTCAGTATGGCAAACTATTTCTTAACCATAACAAAATAACATTTGTCCAAGTTATCACTGCTAACTAAGCTTGAATTTGTGTACTTTGGTTTGTTGAAGTTCGTTAACGTTAGGCATTTATCAACAATGGAAAGTAGGAATATTTCAATTGATAATAAAGTTCATCTTGTGGAAGATTGATTAGGAAACGGTGTTCATGATTTCATTTCACAGTAAGTTATGTAAAAGTAGGCAGATAAGGGTTTAACCTTTTAGTGAGATTGGGTTTTTAACCAAGTCTGCATAGCTAACATTTTGAGACAAACATTGATATGATCATGAATTGACAGATTTTTCTCCAGTCCATATTGGGTAAAATAGTGCCAATGTATCCTTTCTCACTTGTATGCATTCCTGCCTAATTTTGCCTGGGAAATTCTCTGATAACAAATGTGGTCTTAAAAATAAAATGTTTGTTTTAAAGAAAAGTTCCATATATCATTGAAATTCTTGAAAATTCTATTTACTTAAAGTAAATTACTTTTTAATTTTTATAAGTCAGCTGGTATCGGACTGCATAATTCAAGGAAAACATCCTGCACTTGCTCCACTTCATACATTTTAAAATGCATGGATGTATTTTAATGAAGGGAAAACTGACACATAGGTGCAGTTTATAGTGGCTTAGGTTAGCAGTACTTTGTAAAAATGTCCGAATCCAATTACCGAATAGATCATGTGACCTGCTGGTTCTATGTCATTGCTGGGTTATGAATTCAATCTCTTGGTAATTTTATTGAAAGAAAATAAGTATCCATATCTGACAGATGAATCTAAATTGAATTGAGTACTATGACATTGTTCCTCCATCGCAGTAACAATCAGAATCCTATGAACAATTTATGAAGTTGCACTGACATTAATCAATAGATAATTTATGGCACAGTTCCCAGGATTCACTTCTATTTGTTATGCCATTTCAGTTTTTATCTGTTGAAAAAAATTAAAGCTCGATATTCCAGGCTGATTCACTCTGGACAGGTGCTCTCTCAGATTCCGCAATTTCTATTTTTACGGACATCTGCTGGTTCGCTACGAAACTTTTAGTCTCGCGACACAGCTTCTATGGAGTTCATTGAATTTGGTCGTCAATAGAAGGCTTAATACCCAGCACGTGTCCTCAGTATAATTATTTCAATAGAAAGGACACTCATTAAAAAGCAACTCTGACCGGTAGCTGAATACTGTTCATAACTCTACATCAGAGTTAGCCAAGGGTGAAATTGCAAAGATCTTCACTTTGAAATTTGTTTGGTGCATCTTTTTGTAAAGTGTTGTTCAGTTGTTTGTAATGATAATGTGGATGAGGAATTTCTTCTGATTATGAGCTCATTTTAATTTGCTGGACGATAAACTCGGAAACTGGTGACCCTTGCAGCCAAACACTGTCACTTTTAGTCCTGATGGTGCACACAAGAGCAGGTTTCTGTGTTCCATTGTGAGTGCATTCAAATCCATCTTTTGGGAGCAGGAGATTAGGGGAATTAATCCCTTTTTGAGTGCAATATAATATTGAGCAATTTGTTTGTAATGAGGGGATGCTTACCAAGGATAATTCAGCCCTTGTGAACTCTGATGGCTTGGATAAATAAATGCCGATATTGATTGGATGATATTGCTGTAGATTATGACATTCGGTGACATAGAACTCCGATTCGGTCTTGAGTACTCCAAAAGTGCCTGAAACCATGAAGACTTGTGCTATTTCTTCCCATGGATACAATCCAAAACTTATCGGCCGTACAACAACATTCAAGGTAAATTTGCTCCGTAACTGGCCACTCAAAGGAAGAGCTGTTGTGTATGTTTTCTTGAGAAATATTGCATTGGAAATGAAATAATTTGATGTGCTGGCCATACTCTGTTATTAATAATAATTTTCATAGGTGGTCACTGTTTTGTGTACGATTTTGCTAGCCATTAATTTCGTTTGGATGAAATAACATCAATGTATTCTTCAATTAAAATGGTATATACCAGTCCATGAAACAGATTTACCTATGCATTATACAGTTTTACAATAAATGGAAGAGAGATTATTTATTCTGAAGACGTCGTCAAAATTATAGTTTTACCAAATCGACTGTACTGAGGAACCAGTGAGATTGCTTAGAGGTCACATGATGGTCAAATCTCATATTCAATGTAATATTCATTTAATTTTCAAATAAAACATGTTATATATAACAGAACTTCAACATGTACTAAAGAAAATTTTTTATTTATCAACGAAATGCTTCTTCTGTATTTTACCTGCTTCATGCAGATACTTCACCAGATAATACCAATGTTTACGGTTATGAAGTGACATAAGTTGTACATGTATATACTGTTAAGCTGTACTGTAATACATGGAGATACCCAGTGGCGGTGTCCCAAATAGTTCATTTTGTACTCAGGAGTTCTTTTTAAAGTACAAGGTATAGATTCCCAATATGGAGGTTGCAATCTCATTAAAGCTATTCAGTTTGTGAAAAGTGTAATCAGGGTATTAAGTTGATTATTGACAAAGTTTCGTTTGATTTCTTTTGTGTTTGATTGATCCTATTGACTTTACATTCAATCATGATGTCATAATTTGGACCTGTGCTTTCCAGATCTTATAACATAGAGGAATCTCCTATCCATCTGCAGACTGAATACTGAATTCTCTTTCTTGTCAGTAAGCTGAACCAAAGTGCAGCCAGGAAAAGTATGACTTAATAATGGATTGTGCTTCAGAACAAAAGAATCTTCTTATTTCAAAAAGTACTGCTGCAATCTATTTGTGGTCTGTTATTTATTAAAATAGCCATGCTGATTTTATGACTTTATGAACTAGTTAGTTCCTAATGATGCTAATTTATTTGTAAGTACTTGCTTGTACTTTAGTAGTCCTGATTTCACTGTAACATATGCAGAAGGAATAATTAATTATCAAGAAATGACTCAAAGGTTCAAGCACTGAATTTGGAACTATTCAGTCTTTAGTAGTCAGTACCAAAAAAAGGGAAGAACAAAATAATTTAGAGTATATTAATACAAGATTATGCAAAACCACTCAAATATTCGTTTTTTAAAATATTTTGCATCTAATTTAATGTACCGTTATTACGTTTAACTTATATCACGTATTATTGTGGGTCTTTTTGTATACAGGAAATCATTATTTATTCTTTACTGTCCATATTCCTCTCTTTCTTTCTCTCATTCTCAGACACATCATTTTTCAAAAAAATGCTACAAAAAGCAATAAAAGTGGGGGGAAAACACAATATTTTTGTGTGCTGCTCTACAGAAAAGTGTATAGTTGACAAGCCCAATCAATGCATTTTCCCATCAAATTAATGACTCTATATGATATTCTCTAGTGTTCAATAGAACAAACTAACTGTAACCTCCTGTTGCCATTAATATTCCATACTGTGATGTTCCAACAATAAGATTCATCTTGTAATTAAAACTAATAGGGGAGAAATGATTAATGCTTTCAGAAGTACTAATTTGATTTTCCTGGAATAATTGTCTGTTGACTGCCAGGGAAGGCCATTAGACCCTGTGGTTTGCAGTTGCAATTTAAAACCTTGCACACAATTGCACATTGTGCATTGTACGTGATATTTCGGGGGTTAAAAACCATGGCCATTAGAGGATACATGAAAAAAAATTCTATTTATACATCATATATGCTAAAAAATACATTTCATAATAGTTATGTAAAAAAAAGAATCCATTTGACAAGTTTATTTCCTCCTGTTTCATTTACCGTATCATATTAGGCAAAGAATAAAGAGCAAAAACATATGCAAGTGTCAAAGGTCAAGGTCATTTTCATTTGACAGTGACCTTTTCTTCACATTAGATTTCTTTCAATTTCCAATGAATATTGTTTTTGAATTGTTACATAATTCAGAGGTCTTGTTAACCAACAGAACTAGAGTTTGAACTCAGACGAATAGGAAAAAGAAAGCCCACTAGCTATCAACTGACAAGCACACATTGATGTATGAAGATTTTTCTTTCTTCTGACTGACTGAGTGTATTTTTGAAAGAGAAGCATTTTGTCAGACATAAAATGTGATCAAAATGACAGATAATTTGAATACTGTTATTGATGGGAGAATTGTGATTAACAAGGCTATTGATTTTATAACAAAGAGCACTTGATGAAGAAGAAAGTTGATCGCTGATGATGATTGCATCCACTCACTCAATCCTAGTGCATATCTGCTGCATTAATACAGATTTCATTTGGAAGCTGCGATTATCATGGTCAGAAATCATGGCTGATCCACTGAGAAACGTTAATTGTCATTATTTAATTAATTAATTACTGAAATTTAAATATGGACATTTTTTTAGCCAATGCCAATTTTTCAGTTAGAGATTAAAGAAGGAGAAAATTTCAAAATTGTTTAGCAGTTGAATTTGGGAAAGGGGCTCAAAATTTTGTGGATTAAGATTTTTTGTGAGTTATAAGAGAATATTTAGGAGATTATTTGGAAATTCATAAAAAAAATGATGTTTTGTTTCATTATTTACAGATGATGCAAATTTGAAGGTAGAGGGTACCTGAGAATTTTGGCAAAAATAGTCATCATAAATCATTCTAATGATTTCATATAGTATACTTAATCCATCTGACTGCACAATGTCCAGATTCAATCTTTTCAGATTACAGAATATGTTTGGTTGACTGTATTACTATTGGTTTTGCATATGCAGATATTTTGACTCCAAAAAAGGTTCATTTATGTTTTATTATTTTAATATCTTTTGCAATAACTGAACTGATGATTCAAAAACATTACTTGAACATGCACAGAATTTAGCAAAAAAAGGCAATCACAGCTAGAATACGATAGTTGAATAACATGATTTTGAAAAGATAGGTGTAAAATATGGTATAATGTGCCTGTGGTAGATCATTATTGATATATCAAACCCCTTACCATTATTTATTAGTCATTCATTCTTTATTTGCACAAGACATACATCTTATGGCATAGGTTGTTACATATAATTAAAATGCAATATTGCAATAATGGTATGGTACATGTACACATATAAACTTAGTACATTGACAATGTATATATAATAAATTTTTTACTAAAAGGCGAAAAAAAAAAAAATTTCTTCATTATCATGAATTTGAAAAGCTAGATGGAGATACTTCCCCAAATTACAGTTTTTTTAAATTTTGAACACTTAATAATTGTATCAATTTGTATACAGACGGTTTTTTTCCAATAAAATCTAGTCAAGAAAGTAATGATATTGTGAGTAGAAAACAATCAGCAAATCAAAACAGCAAATGCACAAATTGTTTCCCATGTTGATTAGCAGGGTTTAATTGTCAGTGAATGATAGACATTCTGTTTGAACTTCAAAGTTTTGGGCCAGTCTATGATCGGGAGTTTTATTGAGGGACTGTGACACAGTGGAGGAGATGAATTAAGGTCTGTAATTTATGTGACCATTTCCTAGCTTAGGTGATCTTTAATGGGGGTTATTTTGTCATAAAATGCCAATCAATGTCAACCCTGAGCCCTGACCCCGATGGTCAAGTCCAAAGGTATTATCTACACTGCACTCAGAATGCATTCAAGTCATCAGGAAAAAGAAACATGCATAAAACGGCTGTTAAGACCTTGTATAACACGACAAATGTATTTATCTTAATTGCTTTTATATGTGTCATATTCACTATCAGAATCAAAGGACCTCCATCTTTATTTCTATAGTAGAAATGTCTACTTTGTAAGTATTATCTCCAGTAATGAAATGCAGGAATATGGTAATGGCAGGCGGAGAATAGGTCAGTGGAACAAATTTAAATTTAGGCAGAGGGGAATCCACAATTCACACCTTTCCTACATTTATGTAAATCTTCAACTTTTGATCGATCACTTTATGCAAAGAATGACTGCCGACAAAGACGTGCAGATTTATGCATCAAAAGTTATATGCATAATAATAATGCTCTCTATCTTCCCATCAAATTTTTCTGGAGGGGATCATTTGTTAAACAATAGGAAAAAATTTGTTTAGTTATGGCTGTAGTTGCTCAGTAGCTGTTAGATGACAGTCTTGTCTTCTTTTTTATCCATGAAAAAAATTGTATTAAAGAGACTCTGCAGTAGTTTGCTAGTGGGGTTTTTGTATTTTTCATGTGTTGTTTTTTTTTTTTTTTTTGTCAATCTCTTTTGTGAGTCCTGTGGGATAATAGCTCAGATTTAAATCATCCAGTTTGTTCTTTGTTAGATTATCTACGGTAATCTGTCATTTACATCTCATGAACAAACAATTTTCCTTTTCCTGCAAGTTCTAGTCTGAGTCACATGATCCCGGTCTTTGGAAGTCATGTGACCAAGATGACAGGTGTTATAATTAAGATGGCACATTAATACACAGGTGAGCCCTCAGTCAGTCGAGAGAAATCTAAGGTGTTAGCTGTGCTTCAGATCATCTGTTACTCAATCACTGGATCACAACTTGAGGGTTTATTTCTTGGGACTTGAGTGAACTTGCAGGAGATGTACCCTTGGTGTCGTGACTGATTGTAACAATGTTGGATATCGAGGTACAGTTGTGTTTGTTGATTTATCTGCAGGAATCTTGTCAATATTTTATCACCCCTCTTTGGAATCTACCTGTGTGCTTGAGCTAATAATTGAACTGGTTGGGTTAGCAGGGAGTTTAAGTGTTGGCCTGATTATTTGTTTCAATCTCTCTTTATGGCACTGTGATCCATCAATGCACCATGTCATTACACCATTTAGTTCATTCTGACCAGGTTTATAAGTTTGTGATACTTGACAGTGTTGATGTTTGGACGGTTAAATAGCCCGGGGTACAGGTATTTACAAAGGTTAACGAGTATCATTCTTGGGTAACTGTAGCCCTGTTGGATTTACCTGTATGACTGCTTAATTTCAAACCCCTACAAATTTACCTCAACACATGGTCCACAGCCTCATATTGTTACAACCCTGTGTCTTAATGGATATGTGCTGGGCTCAGCTAACAGAATTATGATGTGAAATTTGGATGTTCCTTTTGTTATTATTGTAAGAGGCTAAGATATTTCAATTACCAGTAGGTCTATTCTTAATTAGTTCAAATTTTAGAAATTTTTAAGAATAAGATTGAATGACCACAGAAATGTTATAGATGATTGATAAGAGTTCCCTTAGAGCTAATCCCTTCTTGCAGTGTTTGAAGCAGTATGGGAAAATTCCCATTACTGTTAATGTTGTCCAACTGAATTTTATTTACCTGAAGAGGAACATCAATCTTTGTATCAATCTAATGTGATCTAATCAATTAGTACTATCATATGCTAAAGGAAGCCTCTTTTTCGTCCTGTATATTTTGTTTTAAGAGTTTATATTTATTGCAAGTTACTGTAAGACTTAAATATTCTGCCTTTGTTACAGTCTGCTGCTTATCCGGTATAAATTGTGGTACTGGTATCTCATTGTTATCAATTAATGGAGATAGACCTTCATAATTAAATTTTTGAGTTACTATAGTATTTTATATTTATTTGTATATTTATTTTTGTTATAATTTTTATGATTTTTTAAATTTATTTATTTTTTGGCAGAACCCAGCGATTTCTAGTGGTCTCCCATTTCTGTCGTCATCGGTAATGGGTGATGTGTGTGGACCTGAAGCCACTTATATAACCAATGAGGTAAATCCGCTCAAATTCTTACACTTCACTGAAATCTAAATAATTCATGCTGCAAAGAAACATTTACTAAGAAAGCCCAAATTAATTGCTGTCAGAAAAGAGGAGAATTTTTTCCACTGCATGGGAGTCATCTGGTGTTTTTCTGACTTGTTAGATTTAAACCCCCTAACAAAAGTAGATTTAATCAATTACACATTTGTAAAAAAAAAAAATGGGGAGAATCATTAATCGAAACCAATTTTCATATAACTGAAAATAAATAATGAATTAAGGTATCCGATCCACGTTAGGACCTAATTTTTCTAGCCTTGAATATCCATCATGTATTAAATACTCTGATTTTAATTCAAAGCATTTTAGAGTAGAAAAAGATTTACCAAGAGAAATTTTCAAAAATATTAATAACTAGGTAGTAATTAATTAATGAAGATTGCATTAAGGTCTATGGGGACAGGCACATTTTTTAAAATAAAAAAGTAAATACTAATAGTATCAATAAATGCCTTGGTGGAAATATGTATTTAATCATTAGGAATACAAAAACTACTGAAAAATAAATTTTATACCGTATAGATATTTTTAGAATTAATTTTTATAGATTAAAAGCAAAGGGGGGGGGGGGGGGGGGGGGGGGGGGGGGGGCAACTCTTCAAGAAACGGAAAAGGTCATCTATTAGGACAAATTCCGCTCTTGCATATTGATTCTTAAACATGAAAATTATGCCTAAGTAAACTGAGTATTAAGCCCATGCATATCTGTTATGCATCCAGATTCATTGAATCTGGGGCTATTATGGAATCGGATACCTTAAATCTTCTCTTACTTTGCTTTTAAGCAAATTTAGCAAAACTTTGAAGATACATGTATCATTTATGCACTACCCTTGCATATTTTACAGTTTGTGTCTAGTTATAGAATTCTTTATTTAGTAAAATCATCAAACCTGAAAAAACTATTCAATAATGCATAAAGAAATATTAAAGTTGTTTGTGTGTGTGTGTGTGTGGGGGTTATATTTTGCATGGTATTTCATTGAATGAAAGTCATTCATAGGTCAGATTGATCCCCTTGAGCAGGAATACACATCATGCATCCGATGAAGTAATAGATCTTTTCTTATGGCCCTTTTACATTAATGGACTAGCTAACAGTACATTAATGTCATGAACTGCACTGGGGTCACCTGTAAGGTTACATTGTGTATTCATGTTGACCCCAAGTTCACTTGTCAGCATAAAAGTGTCATTTTCTGCAAACATTCATGTTAATCTTCCAGAGGATGCATACAAAATAGACATGAAATTATAAGTCACTGTATAATTATTGTATGTTGCAATATTGGGATTATTGTTTTTCTTCTCCCCCCCCCCCCCCCCCCCCCCCCCCCCCAAAAAAAAAAAAAAAAAGAAAAAAAAAAAGATAAAATAAAAAAAAATGTTCAGATGCAAAAATGTTTGGTGAAAGATGATATTAAAATTATTTCATTTATTTAATTTCCACTATTTTGGATAAACAGTAGGATAAATTAATTGTTGGATAAATTAAACTTTTCACTAATAATGCTAATAAAGTTGAATTTAAAAGAGCCAGAACCTATATATGTCTTTTCAAAATTTTACTGCACATAGCAGATACATGTACAATATAATATCTGGATAATTGTTTCAAAGAAAGTGTTGTTCTTATGATTTATTTTTTCAATTTCATACACAAGACTGCAGATATGAATTGAAATAATTGAGTAATATTTTTTAGAATATATTACATGAATTTTGTGCCATTGTAATGAATGTTTCGTGCGATATTTCAATTAATAAATCAATGTAAATTGAGAATCAATAAAATAAATGAAATACGATACGTACCTTGTGTGATTCTAAAAATATTTCAGTCATTTTGTAAATATAAAAAAATTCTTTATTTATAAATATACTTTGTTGAACAAAAGGAATAAAGAAACTTAATATTTTTTTTCTTTTTTTTAATAAATTTTTAAATGAAAACTTATAAAATTTAACAGAAGTGAAATCAAGTATACCTGTATAAAAAGAATTATGTCAAGTTTAAGAAAATAAGAATGTGTTTTGTAAAATGATAGCTAGCATATGAAAAGTTGAGTGAAATAACAAATGGTTTTAAATTTGTAGAAATTTGATAGAAAGATGCATTTAAGTACATTGGTATTCATTGACCATATGTCAGGGTAATTTAAGAGCCAGTTTTATCATATGTCGTAATCCAATTTCTACCTGGAAATCGGTGAGTTTATGTTCAGGGAGCATTATAATCATGTTAATTAAGAGTTACATTGATGCACCTGTTACTGTTGATACCTAGTCTTGAATTTGCTGAAAAGGTTTTGGAATGAGTGCAAATTATTATCAATATCTACAGATTTTTTCACATATTTTTTTTCATCTGTGACCCTACCTCTGTAGAAATTAATACATACACAAGAAGAGGACAGACAAGCATCAAGAGGTTTTTTGCAGACTTTTGTTTAGCAAATGCCTTGTGACAAATTAAGATAAACTTCCTGGTTTAATGTGGTTTTAAACTAGGTAACCATATCCAGCCAACAGTTGTGTGTGATATCTTAAGGATGTGTGTAAAAGTAGTTTCTTGACAGACAACAGGTGGTGATCGAGGATCCCCAAGCCTTTGTTTGGGTATTTTGTCCTCTCGCCCATGTTACAGGATAAAAAGACTGGATAACAGTTAACATTACTTTCTGATGTTTAATTCCAGACGTGTTGAGCCAGCAAAGTGTCGGCCCATGTCAAATTTATAATAAAACAGCCAAATTTTCCGAGATGGTTTTGAGATAATTATTGAAAGGTGATTCACTTGGTTAAATTTTGATCAGATTGACTTAATATCACTGATCCATTAACAAATAGAAATGCCATATCATTGCAGTTTCAGTTTTTGTGTTTGGCTGTTTTAGATGTCATTGCAGATCAAATGCACAATATGGAAATTTGAGACAGAGAACAAAATATTTGAAAGGCATCTTTTTTTAATATGATCCTAATTTTTAGGGTGGTCATGGCAACACATTTTTTCATTACAGTATAGATAGTACTTTATGACCTAGGTTCTCATACTTCAATGATTATAAGTTATTTTAATTAATTTCTGCAATCAATGTGGAGAATCTTTTAAAGTAACTAACTTTGTAGTACCCCTGTTAATTAATTCAAAACCATGTTTAAAGTATGCTATTTCCACTTGGAGAATTCACGATCTCTGTAAAGATTGGGAATTTCTTTGAATAATTGATGGCAATTGACAATTTTGTTTCCCTCTTCACCATATGTTATTTGGTTTTGGTTGTCCTCTATGATGGGAATTTTTTTTTTTTTTTTTTTTTTTTTTTTTTTTGTGGGGAGAGGGGTCCTCGAAAAACACAGATTGGTTAGATGAAAGAATTAGGTAAAAGAAATTGTCAATGACCTGAATCGAGAAACCACACCTAGGTTACTTGAGCCCCTATGTTTATCAATGACATACCTGGATTAGTGTATTTAATAGAATGAGACTAAGAATTTAATTATTGTTCATGCAACTGGATTGACCCACTAATTAGATTTTATGACAGTGTACATATTACATCAAAATCATCTAATGATATTACTTCAAGAAAATAGATTTTGAATTTTAAGTATAGTCTTCTTATGATTCTATTTTAAATATTTTCTTTTCCTTTCAGACATTCCATACTCCTTGTTTTGATGACGATTTTGACATCACACCTTTGAACTCCCTTCCAGTATCTAACAGTGTATCACACACCTTACCGCAGGTCCAGACCAGCTACCCACAGCATTCCTACCCCCAGTTTGTCTCCCCCCAGTATCATCCCTACTCACAGCATCATCACACCCCAGTCACCAGTGTTGCCCCTCTGAGTACAACACCAATATTTCCCCCTCAGAACTTTGATATTCCTGACATTTCCCTTACAAACAATTTTGACCCCTCAGTGAATTCTCTGACGTCTATGGCAATGATGACCAGTTCTATAGACAATGGCAATCCAAATTCATCTTTTGTGCAGTCCTCGATGGCTGTCACAGCCCCTACAATGACCAACAATGCTGCCATCTCTGTCATTAAAATGGAGGACAAATATATGGAACCGAATCAGCAGACTTCTCCAAGTCACAGCTCTAACTCAATCTCTCCACCAAGGGAGAGCAGTGAGGATAGCAGCGATGATTGTCTCCCCCTGGCCCAGGTAAATATTTAAGTAATTTTAATAACAATTTTCTAAAACCATGCAACTAATTAGGGTGCCTTCTATTAATTGCAGAATGAAATACATGTATTGCTTAATTTGTACGACAACCTTTTTCTGGTAAGCAGTTTTGAAGTCAATGCAAAAACCCTTAGATTATATAGATATGAGTTTGAAAAAGAATAAATGAGTGCACTGAAATAAAGCCGATACAAACAACCCTTTTAAGTACAAGTTTCTTTTTATTTTGGTAATTAACAAGCTCCTTTTTTAATTTAGATCATCATTGTTGGGTTTTCCATTTTATTTCTTAGAAAAAAAAACTAGCACCGTAAACCATCTGTCGTTGACAAATTTTGACCCCAGTGTTTTAAATAACTTTTTTAACTATCATAAAACTGCACACTTGATCTGATGTAAACACACAGGCTCGTTCCAATCTTCTTATCACTAATATTTGCCGTATTTGGAGTCCTTTTAATTTTTTTCCTTGTTCAGCATTCTTGTAGCACCTGTTGTTAAACTAGATGTGATCAGGAGATTTTATCATTTCTGTGTTGCACAACTCGGCTTTCATTTGAGAATATCCAGTGACAATCGTTAAAAATTAAAGTAGATTTAAGCAAAAATGTATTTGTAATCGTACCAATGTGATGATTTTGACTCCAAAATTATTAACTAAAGTAAACAAAGCAAGAAATTATCATCAAACCAGTGACTCACATTTCGTTTTATTAAATGGAAAAATCTAAAAAAAAAAAAAAAAGAAAAAAAAAATTTCACAATAATCTAGAATCTAGAATTAACATAATCCTGTTATAAAAGTGGTGGTATGAGAAGTCTTAAAATTGTCTTATTGACATTGAATCAACATTTTTCGTATTGGAATACTTTGATATGTATAATCATAAAAAAGAAAATATTGAATTGTTTTTTGTTGTACCCTAGACTTTGCAAACGAGTAAATTGTAGAGGATATATCACCTGTTGTGCTTACCTATGTAAAAGTTAGAGATTCTGGTTACCTATGAATGATCAAATACATCATCATATTGAAGGTTATCTGTGTAAATGTTAGATATTTAGGCTACCCCTTTGGGGTAAAAACATTGAGGTAATTCACTGTTTCTTGTGTATACATAAGGTTTACTTGTGCTAATATTTTGAATAAGCTTGTGTACATATCGAATATGTAAAATTTGTGTAGATACATGTATAACGTAAATGTGACATGTGTGCACATGTAAAATTGAAACGATGACATACTTTTTGATGGTTCACGCCGGTATGAAGGTAGCAAACATGGCAGAAAAAATATATTTGAACTTCTGATGCAAGACAAATTGCAACTGGTTAGATATGCGTAGGTTTTGTCTGGAATCTAGTGTATGAACACAACCATAATTCTCTAGAATATGGGGAGAAAATACTTGATAGATGTAAATATGATATAAAGTAAATATGTGAACTCACTGATGTTTCCTATATGTAAAAAGAATTAACAGAAAAGTTAGAGGTATGTAAATTTGCAAACATTATAAGCATGTAACCTGTCTATGTTCACAGCTCATGAAAAGACAGGCAGCAGCAAAATCAATTGTCGAAGAAAAGGAACCCTCCCCTCCTCCACCAACTGGAGTCACTAAAACCAGAAAAACACCCAAAAAGAAGAAGAAGAAGGACCCTAATGAGCCTCAGAAGTAAGGGACCTGTTAATATCTACTTGTGCTTTGTATTTTAAATATGTTTTTCATAATATGTTTGGTATTATAAAATGTTTGAAATATTATAGTGAAGAGAGTCTATGGAAGAATTTGTTTATTTGTACCTTCACTAACGAAATACCTTCATTGCTTATATTGTATTCCACAGACCAGTTTCCGCCTATGCCTTATTTTTCCGTGATAGACAAGCAGCAATAAAGGGAGGGAACCCCTCGGCAAGCTTTGGTGAAGTCTCCAAAATCGTAGCGTCAATGTGGGACAGCCTTGACCCAGACACTAAAAATGTAAGTGACCTATGTCAAATTTACAAGAAATCTATTGGGAAAGGAATTTTCAAACCATTGCCTTGTCAAAAGATTTTATCACTAAAACATTACAGCGAGGGTTATAGAACATAAATCCCTATGGCCACAAGTGTCTGATTTTAAAGGTAGAAGAGTTTATATTCAAATACACAGTCAAAATCATGATGTTGACCTGGTACTGTGGATTTGGAATAACACATTCTCCATAGTAAAAACTGCTGTTATTGTCGGGGATAATTTGAGGCCATTTTTACAGAAGTGGCCATTAAGGACCATCAGATAGAACAAGATTGATGGAGCCATGCTGAAGCACACACAATATCTGCTTTATCTTTTGATTGGTCTGATAATAATTCTACCCTAATGGAATATCAATTAGCAATGCTCTTGTTTGCAGTCAACAAACAGAAATTTACGAGCACATTATTGTATTTTTTTTTAATATTAATTTCTTTATATTATAATGAAAAATAGGATTTTTCCCCTCTGTCCTATGAAATCCCATCTTGGCAATAAAGTTGCTATTTGTGTGTTTAATAACTTTTAATTGGAGCAGAATATAGGTGCAGCTTATACATTAAATCTAAAAATACTGGTAAAATGAACAAGTTATAATGCTGTCTAAGCTTAGTCTATATTTGATGCTTCTGTGACACCAGTTTAGCAAACTTTGTCTCAAAATGGTGAGAAATGTCATTTTTTATATGAGCATTTTTTTGTTTGTGCCAGATAGGATTTGCATTTTTGAGTAGTTTGTGAATTTCAATGAGCATGTTCTACTAAAATAACCTCGTTGTCTAGAAAGTCCACACTAGTACCACGTAGTATTAGGCACTCGGTGTATAGATTCAGAGCCAGTTTATTTTTTTCCAAGAATATTAATCAGATGAAAGACAGGTTGCATATTTGAAGCCTCCAAAAGTTCTTGTAAGAATGATATTTAATTAGTTTATCATGTTGTCATGACTTTATAAATAATTTCTACTAAATTGTTTGATAAAATTATCCAGGTAAGCATTAATCATATACACGGTTGTGGTAGTACATTTCTGAATCATAGCTATGGTACATTACTGATTCAGAAAGGTGACCGAAATACTGTCGCGACCGTGATGCTTTGAGTTCGATCTGGAAGACATTATTAGCGTGACAGATTGTTTAAGGTTATATTACGGAGATAGAAGAATGGACATAGTATAACACAATTGAAACGAAATACAAAGGCTGGGACCAAATAAAGCAGAAGTTGATATCTAGGGGGGGCTCTGATCAGATAAGTGTGTCCCTTGATCTCCACCATACAGGGACAGAATCTGGCCACCAATTGTTCCACTGTGACCTTTAAGTGCTTCTAATGTCCACTACAGCTCTTTAAAGAGCAGTTCTATTGTACTGTAAGCCATTACAGAGCCTATTTGATCCAGTCAAGCTCTACACACATACAGCATTATTAATGTATCTACGAGACTATAGGAAGGGGGGATGGGGCTGTAACAAATACATGTAGTCGTTCATTTTTAAAAACAATTGAGGTTGTCTATAGTTTATTAAATGCCCACAATTGTACTGAATTTTTACATTCTTTATATTAAAGATAAATAAATCTTTTAGTATATATATGAAGACTATTTTTATGTTGTTGGGTTTTTTTTTCCAGGTGTATAAAAAGAAGACAGAGTTAGCTAAAAAGGAATATCTAAAACAATTGGCTGCTTACAGAGCAAGTCTTGTCTCTCAGGTGAGTTTTCACTAAGTCTCCCCCCCCCTCCCCCCACCCCATTCACCCTTACTCCTACCCCATCAAAAATGTTTGAACCTAGTGTTAAACAAGTGACCATGGTGCCCCAAAAATGTGATGAGTGTGAGGCTATTAATCTCACACAGGGAAAAACAACTTGTAAGCATTATGGAAATTTAACATATGTCAAGTGATATTCTACCTGCAGTCCTATGATATGACTGTTTTTAACTGAGAGCCTTACCATCTGTCATGTTCGGGGGGTTTTTTTGTTGTTGTTTTTTTGGGATTGTTTTTCCCCCCAATTTTTATGTGCTTTAACTCAGTTATGTCAGCTTATATGGATTTCCATCCAATTTATTGGGCAATGTGTATAATATATACTAACTCTGTCAGATTACTTGACCAGTAAGACACATGCAGGACTTATACTGTCAATATCTAGGTGTGATGATGCAACTTCTAAAATTCACCTGACCCATTTGAAGTACATGTAATATCATAAAGGATGTCTTCCAAATCGACAAAAAAGGGTAAGGAGGACTGTTAGTCTTCCAGTTTGACGAACAACAACTATAAGCATCAAACCCCAACTGTACTCTATCAATTACTAGTTTGAGTTATTTTGAGTTATATTCAGAGTCTCATTGTTCAAGTTCAAGATTTAAAGTTTTTTCACCCTAGAATGCAATATATTACTACATAAATCAAATTCATATGCACAAAATATGTAAAGCTTCAAGAAAATTTATTGATAATTTCTTATATCCAATAAGATGATATTAAAAAAAAATTAAGTGATATGAATAATTCATTGTCTTATTTGTTTAGCTGTGTTTGCAACTTATGACAATTTGTGTGTGTGTTCTTTTAACCAGATTTTTTTTTAAGTTATTGATGCATTGAATTCTTTTTTATTAAACTCCTTATTTAGATGATATAAAAGCCTAAATTACAGCAAAGTTGTGTGTTATCATTCTAACGGTGCAAAGTCAGCTGGCCTTCAATGCAAATGAACCATCCGTGCTTTTGTTTGATATTTGCTAAATGAAGCAGGTGGGAATCATATAATGTAGGTCACCTTCAAAAGGCGTTCATTTCTAACGCAGCTCTCAATCAAACATTCTGTTTTTCTTGAAAAATTTTGCCATATGCAATTCGCAATTTTCTTTCAAATGAATGATTGTTTATTTCTATGAATTTAAGATTGGCAATCATTTATTTTTTATAATACAGTATTTGAATCAGATAATGAAAACGGGGACAGTAAGCTAACCTTCTTCCTATACCATTACATTTAAGGCAATGCTTTGCTCCAAAATCAGCACATTTCAAATGAAAATAATAGGAAATTTAAAACTACCAAGAGATGAATTATGGCAGTATTCCACAATATTTAGCTTATTGATACATTTTATACAAACAGAAAAGTAGATTATACCAAATATTATCCACAGTCACAACAAAGCAAACACTGTCACATGATAGGTCTGAGTCAAGAAAGCTAATGTTTGATTGGTGGTTTCAAGTAACCATGGAATCCAGTCATCAGTCACTTTTAACGAGAGAAAGCAGATCAAACACAATTGGCTCTGCACCTGTCCTCAATAAAAAACCAAGAATTATGGGATTGATTTACAATTATCTGAAAAACCTATTATTTCTTCCTTTTTATTATTTGGATAATCTGCATATAGCTTTTAAACATTTGTTAAAAAAGAGATGCCGCTGTTTTGGAAATAATTACCTTTGTTACAAATATTCAATTTCACAGAATGAACTCCAGTAATGGACCCGGATTAGGTGTTAATATTTTATCTGTAGTTCACAGTAATATGATAAATAGAGCATGTTTGAAGAGAGTTTGATTTACTTTCAGTTACCCATGGATGACAACAATCCGTATGGAAACCTGATGGACAAGAACCAGTTTGTACGCCAAGCCCAGAACTCTCCCATGCACATGTCCCCTAATGTGTCCCCACCCCAGGGTGCCTGGCCGATGACCTCAATGACCATGCAGAACCAGTCCCCACCTGGTCTTCATGGCATGTCCCCCCAGGGCCACTCTCCGGACAGCCACGGAATGTCCCCACAGGGTCAAGGGATCTCTCCTCTTCATCATGGAACCAATATGTCACCTTCCATGGGAGACATGATGATGGGGCCCCCCTCCAACAGCCCCCCTAATATGGGCTACAGTCCTCAGCATCCTCATGTGAGCCCCCAGCACATGGTGTCCTCACCCCCAAGACCTGTCCAACAAATTGCTCCAAGACAACCAGTCCTGGGACAACTGATGGTAATACCCTTGTAATTTTATATCATACTTTATCTTTATTCAATTTTCTTCCCAATCTGCTGGTATGTTGTGTTGATCAGATTGATCATTTATTAGGACCTGCTATTTCAGGAGGAGGCTAACATTTGTTTGGACGGAGGAGACATGATGCAGTCGATGTGCATCCGGAATGGTTGTACGAACCCCACCATCGAGAGTCCAGGCTGGGACAATGAGTACTGCTCAAACGAGTGTGTGGTCAACCACTGCAGGTCAGTGCTCGCTCATGCAGGCTATCTGGGAGGAGGGGATGTTGTATCTACTCAGACATCTAGTTTAAAAGTCATTTGTGAAATACGTAAAGTACAGAAATTATGAAAATTGAATATATATGGCAATGAAATGAAGATTTCAGGAAATTTATACCTGTAATTATTCTTCATGAAAAATGCTATTTATTTGTTGCATCATATTGATAGCATGTTGATATCGTAAGTCTCCAAATTCTGTGTCAATGACTACCAACACCGGTCTTTGTGTTCAAAACGTAAAAGTTTACAGGTCCGATTGAAAACTAACACTTTGTATTTCTGTTGTAGGGATGTGTTTACAGCGTGGGTTTCATCTAGACAGGGCTCAAACCAGTTTACTGTGAAATGATCAGCTTACTCCGAGGGCACATGTTATATAAACATACAGCAGAACTGTGAATAGTGCAAGGGAGAGAATCCATGTTGTGTCCGCTAGTGTCTCACGCAGTGGAAGCTGTGGAATGGAAGATTGTGGGCCTGATAACACAAAAGACTTGGACTGTGTTCATTACACTTTGTTGACAAGGCTATCAGAGTTACTTCCCTCATTAGTTTTCATGAGAATTAATCTCCCGTATTGTATATGCATTTGACTGTATGTCTGTTTGTAATATTTATAGCATTCCTTGTGGTAGAATATTTAATTGTTCAATCACAGAACTTGTGTAACTGCAGTAATTTTGTGGAAATGCCTAATAAGGCACTGATACTATAACTAGTACGAAAATTGCTGGGTAATTGTTGTTTTCCAAGAAATTGATGTACGGTAATCCATCGACTTCATTATTCATCCTAATGGTTATAATGTTTGTTCATTTATCAAACAAACATTTAGTATGATTGCTTTTCATTTACAAATAACAATGGCCATTGTTGACATTATCTAGGCAGTGCTTTCCTATTTCTGTGTTGACATCAAGGAGAGTCCTTCCTATTACAATTCTTATATATTCATATCATATATGTCCATTGTATAGACATTTTTTATACCTGTCTGGTGAATAAGTATCAAACCAGTTGCAGGGTCTAATTTAGATGTTCAGAAATAATCATTTTAGCAAACATTTTGTTTGGATAAACTGAGGTGATTGTAAAGACGTTAGAATTATTTATGGGAACAACCTGTTAGGATATAGTATATCATGAAATGTGAAAATGAGAGAAAAAAAAATTAAAAGATTGGAAATTTTAAAAAATTCCAGAACATATTAAAAATATCAATATTTTAAGTCTGTTGAGTTATTCAACTTTTCTATACTTTGAAAGAGAAGTAGAAGAATTTACATAGATAAAAAACACTTGGCAGTCTGTTTGTATAAACATACTTGTTTCTATTGTTAATTGTGATTGCTCTAGTGAAGGGTGATACAAATAAACACACAGATGGAGATAGATGCAATGACTTTGTATTGAGATCTGTGCTTAATGTTAATTAAAAGAATCTGCTTATTTCAGTTGTTTGAGTTTTTACCTGGAACCTGTCTCACAGTCTGTTGTCACGTACACAACAACCATTGTTCTGTTACACTTGTCAAACAAAACAGCATGCCAGCACTTCTGACTCAATTAGTAGGGTTGAATGATATTGGCCATGTTTAGACTATGTAAATTTCCTCTGCAGAAGAGTTTTGTTTAAGTATTCAAATTTCTAAGCTAAAATTGCAAATTTTTCCTTACAAATTTATAGCATATGGTTGAAAGAATCGTGGTAGATCTGATGGGTAATTTGTTGACCACACAGCCTCTTTAACTGCTATACTTGAATGCAAAACATTTGTATACAAGTGATTGATAAATGAATATTTTGTCTCAATTGCTTGATTTGTAAAAATATTAGATATTCATTGATTTTCCACATGAATGAAAAAAATACAGCTTTCATAAACAAGATAAATATGTAAATTGTTCAGTTAATCAGTTAATGGGTAATAAGTATGATAATTTGGTTAATATGTTTGTTTCCATCACTCTTTGGATAAACAGATAAATTGAGTGAGTTACATAGGAGGAACAGCCAACTTTGCCATTTATGGAATATCACTATTTTTGGAAATGTAATGCCAGTCAATGCTCTTAATTTCGATCGATACCGAAATAATCCTGTATAGCCATTGACAATGATTGTGAATTGATATGAATAGTTAATATTGATAAATGAATTGAACTCAACATTAATAGATAATGCGTCGACGGTTTGAAGACAGTTTTTAAAAGTTCAAGAAATGCATATATTCCTCAGCTGTTCATTCGCATTAGATCTTGATTCGGTTTTGTCACTAGTTGCAGAGACTTGATGACTTATGAAATGGGGGAGGAAAATATGCCCATGCAGTACATATGGGCATTTGACGATAGAAGGAAGATTTTACTTACAGACAAATTCAGAAAACGCACAGACGGAGGGTTTCTCGTTAGAATGATATGGTAAAAAGAAAATTGTTATAACCGATCATATATTTGTCAGAATTGGCTTTGACACAGTGATTTTATTGAAGGAAAGATAACCAAAAACAGCTTAACTATTGTAATTAATTAGTAAGGAGTTATTCTTTGAGTATTATGAGGTGATTGAATCCAATAAGATAACCTCAATCTAAGAATGATTCCTTATTGCTTATATTTAAATAAATTTCAGCTATTGTTCAATTAAATTATGAGTTTTACTTATATTATGCAAACCCCGTCTTGCACTCCAACCGCGTCATTGATGAACTTTACTGGACCACACGTTACAAAATAAAGACACTGTAAAATGTAAATATAAACTGATAATGACCCTAAGACGGTCAGATCACAAGACAAACGCTTTACTATGTTTGTTGACTGAAAGCAAAAATATTAAAATACGAAGAATAAATATTAAGGTTTTCCCCCGTTTTTCTAGCATACTGGTTTTAAAGGTCAGAGACCACCTGATAAGAGAGACAACTCTTCTTGGAATCAATGACTATAGATTGCTATTCTTTGGTGTGCGAGGTAAACCTTTTTACACTGATCGTGGAATATTTACATGCGTAACCAAAAGAGACTTTCGTACACGGAAAATTCTTTTCAGAATTATTGCTATAATGTAGTTACAGAGGCGAGATTTGGCTTGACTTGACACGAGTTTAATATCCCTGCCAAGCCGGATGTCGTCGAATCAATACCTTTGGAAAAAAGGAAAACACTTTTTTTTGGAGGGGGGGGGGGGGGTCACTTGTACCCAGTAGCTAGAGTAGCCGAAATTTTATTCTTTGACTATTCTGAGGTGATCAAATATGGTTGGGAGAGATCACATCCTATAAAACATGAAGGCCTTTATGACAGATCTGATCACACCCGACCGTATTTGATCACCTCATATTATATTCCAAAAATGATTCCTTATTTCAGCAATTGTACAAGTAATGATTATATTAGTAATTGATGAACTATATTGGACTATACATTACAAAATCGATTCGTAGTGCTATCTCAGACAAAGACACAGGAAAATGTAAATATACATAAATGCATGCAATGCAGATTAAATGTTAAGTCATATCTCTAGCATAGAGTATCAACCCGACAGACGGATAGTTAAGACAGCATCCGGAAACTGGAGATGCCTGTCTCGGCCCGTCGAAAAGAAAATGTCTCGCCCGCAAGAGGGGAGAGGCTTCCTTCCTATGATTAATCATTGTTTTGTGTCAAGTTCCTTCATGGTGTCGTATTGTTTATTTTTATTTACTGGGTGGGTGTAACTACAAACCTTACATACGCATGTGTATCGTTAGTTTTATAATTACATTCACCCTGTAAATTGATCTGTATATTTAGTTATCTAGTCTGTTTTACAAAATTCTCATGGATGTAGATTCTGGTTTTCGAACCGTCAATAGAAAGAAGGAATATCACATTTTGCGGGCTAGGGTCGATAATCAGCTGCATCATATCTCGGGGGCATAGGTCCAGGATCAAAGATAGAACATGTTACTCTACATCTATCATCTTGAAGGTTTAGCTTTGAGTCACAAGCTTTCAAAATGCATTCAATATAACTCTCTCTAATTTTTGGTATATTTTTTATATATCTTGGTGGTTACAATTCATTTGCACATTAATCATTTTAAATTTTTATTTAGGCGTGACGTCATGTCGATGTCGTATGCATACACTCTGAAGGTGTCTGAAGACGGACATTGCAGCACGGGGACTTTTGAAACAGGATGTCATTGTTTTCTCAAGACAATTCAACATCCGGGACACCGGGGAACAGCCTGGTACCGAGAGAAGTTCACTGGCTGACGTCATGGTGCACGTTTGAACTGACTGTCTGCAATCTACACCAAAACCAGATACCACTAGTACAATGTTATTAGTTAAAAACTATAAGAAGCTTCTAAATTTAATGCAAACTTACCTGATGATATGACATCATATGGGTCTTGTGAACAAAAACGAATCTACAATGGGATATGATTTCGAGATGTAATATAGTATATTTTAGAATATACAAATCTACAAATATGTTGAACCATCATTTTGTAATGGAATTGGAGTTTTGTAAACACGGAATTGCAGTAACCAATACCCAGCTCTCGACGTCACTGAGTCCGGACCTTTTTTTGATCATAGATTTCAGAGCACGTGTTTGGCACCGGAAGCTGTTGAGTAGACTATTATGGAGAGCTAAATCAGAAGGTGGAAATAAATTTATTGTTATTAAACCTATAGGTAACTTTATATGATTATGTCTTTTGTGACGTATTTGAATTGAAATCAATGAATTCATTACAGTGGACAAACCTGAAATACGTACGTGTTCTGGTGACTTCGGTATTGGATTTGTGGTCACTTGATGAAACTCTGAAACCAAACAGGCAGAATTTATGTTTTTACATTTTTAGCTCACCAAGACGAAGTCGTGGGGGGGGGGGGGGGGGGGGGGTATGCTATACCGTCGGCGTCGGCGTCCGGACCTGATCAAAGTTTTTGTCGCAGGTCCTGTATCTAAGATATTACTTGTCCTATCTTAACAAAACTTTCACGGATGATGCATCTGGACCTACTTATGGACTTGAAAGACTTGGATGCTGAATTTGGGCCATGAATTTCAGATGCTGGAGTAGGTTAAGGTTTTTGGAGCAGATGCCCTTTGATAGCCATTTCTAAGTTACTACTGGTGTTAACTTCACCAAACTTGCATGGATGGTGCGTCTTATAATACTGATGACATGAAGGCTGAATCTGAGCCAAAGGTTTTGGATGCTGGAGGAGGTTAAGGTTTTTGGAGCTGGTTAAGGTCTGATGATTATATCTTAGTTATTACTGGTCCTAACTTCACCAAACTTTCAAGGATGGTACGTCTTATGATACTTATGCACTTGACAGGCTTGAATGCTGAGTCTGAGCCAAAGGTTTCGGATGCTTGATGAGATTAAGGTTTTGAGCTGGTTAAAGTTTTAGGAGCAAGTGTCCTTTGATAGACAAATCTAAGTTATTATTGGTTCAATATTTATCAAATTTGAATAGATGATGCATCTTGTGATTCTGATGCACTCCGCAAGGTTGATGCTGTATCAGAGTCACAGGTTTCAGATACTGGAGGAGGTTTAGTTTTTTGGAACATCAATTTTTTTGTATATTATGATACGATATTTTATCATAAGATATTGCTATATATAATATTGCATATAATGCTACAATATTGTATAATATGATATTGTATTATATAAGATATTATTGAATCACATGATATTGTATCATATCAAATGTAATATATAATATTGTATCATATGATGCAATATTGTAAGATATGATATTTGTATTATATAATATAAAACAATGTTGTATCAAATTATATTGTATGATATGATACAATATCATATCATGTATCATATTTGATACAATATCATGCAATACAATATCATATGATACAATATCATATGATACAATATCATAATTCATAAAACGATATCATACTATACATACAATATGATATTATATGTTACAATATTGTATTGAATATTGTATGATATGTTACTATATTGTATCATACATTATGTTATGATATTGTATTATGTGATCAAATACAATAGTGTATAACATGATACATAACCTTATCATTTTATATGATACAATATCATCTCTTGATACAATGTCATATCATATGTAACAATATCCTATTGTATCATTATATATTACAGTATTATATTGTATCATATCATATGACACATTATTATATAGCATCATAGGATTCAATATCGTATTTTATATTTGTGTATTGACTAACAACGATCTTACAATACGTGTGAAATAAACATATGATTAACATTTTTTTAACTTATGATATACGATATTGTGTCAAACCACAGGTGGTCTCATAAAGGTGATGCCCCATAAAGGTGATGTCTCGTCTCGGTGGGCTTTGTAATATGTGATTACCTATGTTTTCTAGTGGGAGAGAGTTTATTTTTTAAAACTATTTTCATATTCTCTAATTTTGAGTGCCATATTTAATGTCTCAAAACAATACTAGAACTTCCTTTACTTTGTTAAATCTATGATGTTTTAATGATACGGTCTGTTTCCTTTGTTACTGTATATATACATAGCGTATTTGGTAAATTTATACATGTACATGGATTATTGGTTCCTTTGATGTTGGAAGCACCGGGAATAAATCTGAATACAATCCTTAGAGATTTAGTTGGACTTCATATTAGGCATGGGTTCTTGGAAGAGTTTCCCGACAAAACTTTTAAGTATTCCTCGACAATGACCGACGTATCCGGGGATTTATTGATGAATTCCAGCTCACGCCCAGGGGAGTTCTATAATAGCCCTGTACATGACGCAATGTTCGTTCGTTTAGTGTAAGTACCTTACAATTAACAGGTAATGGAAGCGTCTAATGGCCACAGAACAATAACAGACTACAAAGAAATCTCAGCTATTGTGTGTAGCGTTGGGAGGTGATAATTAATAGCACAAACAGTAATGATTTTAGCAGAATTCTCGGGAAAAATCACGAACCACAGAATCAAGAAAAGATTACTATTATTGTAATGTTGTAAATTTTGAATTTACTGGGTGGATGTAAATACAAAATTTACAACATGACATTTTGTAAACTTTGTATTTAAACCCACCCAGTAAAATGTACAACTTGACACTTTTACTCAGATAGTGTTAAAAAACAAGATCGAATGTGTATGGTATTTTATATTTTTATACCATACAGTGTATAATATAATATTCAAAACTTTCTGGCTTACGGATGAGGAGTCGGCCATGCCATTAGCAGTCCCCGAGGATGGTGGTAAGCAGAGGAGTGCGGGGGCGCTCCTATCAGACCAATCAAACTCCAGCTTTCTTGGAGAAGTGACGTCATCACTACCAGAACGATCTGAAATCGAAATCAAACACATCCGTGACGTACTCAAATATTTATAAACGTTGTTTTTTATTATTATTTATGACCAATCGTAAACATATACCAACACCTAGGCGCCATTCGACAAATATGCCATCTCCGCTCTTTCAGTCCCGATTTCAAGTCCTTTATAATTGGTTAACCCTCAATACAGTTGACTTTTTTACGTCGAAGTTTCACTATCATGCTAAGGCAGCGGATGTGAGATTGATCCAGTGCATTAGGAAGATAATGAGTCCTTCCTCGTTAAGAATTCCAGGCAAGGGTTCTCGTTAGCGCGGGGTGTAACAAACTGAGCGTCCTTTGTCCTAGGATGACTGATAAAGCGCAATTAGGAAAGAGGGGAGCAACAGGCCATGAAACATGATTGGTCATAAACATTGTATAAATCTCTCTCTCTCTCTCTCTCTCTCTCTCTCTCTCTCTCTCTCTCTCTCTCTCTCTCTCTCTCTCTCTCTCTCTCTCTCCCATACACATATTTAGTAGATATATAAAAGCACATCTATGGATATACCGTATGAAGATTTGCTATGTCTCTTTTAATGACATTGTCGGTCACCAGGGGCCACATGGTTACATGATGATTTGAATACTATAGTATAATTGTGCCAATTTGAAGAAAATAAAAGTCAAACTTTAGTTGTAGTTTAAAATATTCAGGAAATTTCGATCGATTAAAACTTGTATTTTACTGTTGGGGATGTTTTAACTTTATCGGAATATATTCAATGGAAGCAAATACAAAGTTTTTATGGCCATTCAGGTAATTTCAGACGATGTACAAGATTATTTGAAAAACAATTAGAGGTGGGTTATTTTGCGCATCAAAGAGTTATAATGATAGTTTTTCTGCAACAAGTCTGTTATCCGCAATGTATAGTCGGATTTTTGTTATGAATTAATTTTCAGAAACATGACATTTGCCAAATGTTTATATAACGACTATACATATATGTATACATATTGTTCCGTGTGTACTAATGAATAGTTTTTAATATTTATAAACCTCCATGCATAACCCCCTCCTTCTACATTCGGATATTTTCAACAAACCAAGATGGACTGAGACCATTGTCATCAGGGGATGTCTGTTGTTTGTTTGACGTCCCTTCGAGATAGTTTAATACCACCCAGAGATCACGTATGCCGGTAAAGTGTCTATAGATACTGTCTGTACACATGTACTCGATATACTTAATATACCAAAAGTTGCGCGAAAAATTCCAATTCATTTTTTATTTGATGCAGATTAAAATCTAATGTTATGAACTAATACAGTTCCTGGTACGTTATATTCCTCACATCAATAGTCAGTGCAATCTGATTAAAATCATATCCTCGATGCTCTCCTTTATATAATATGTCGCTACGAGCGTCATATCATATAGCGTCATTGGAAATGCTTTCATTATCCTTTTTTTGTAACAAAAAACGAACAATTTTACATATGGCAACTGTCTTTCATCAAAATCTTTCTTTGACGATAAAACAGCAACAGACAAGAATCTTCCGGGTAGACAACATTCAGAAGTCGGTGAATTTTCATCGATAACGGATTTGCAGGACAATGATTTAAAATAAAACATAACTAATTCAGACGGAATTAAAATCAAAGTTTTTTTTAAAGAAAACGTTTTATAGCTTTAAAATATTACTATTTTCAAAAAGAAAATAAGAAAACAAACTTACCATTTTAATTAGTGGCGTCTTTGACATTCTCTGTGTTGGTCGATACCACTATCTGATGCTTACCTTGGGAATCAACGGAAACTTGCTTACTCCTTTACGTATTGAATTATTCAATAAAGGAAGCCGCGGGAAATACCGCGAGTCCTCGTCCTTTGATGAAGGGAGTCACACAACGACAAAATTAGCCGGCGCCGATCATCAGCGACCTCTTCCTCATCATCGTTGCAATCATTTTTTATCATTGATTCCATGGTCGTCTCAAGTGAGAATCAAAATTATTGCTGGGGAAGGGAGGAAGCCTATTTTGATATATTTGCTATGTATATTCAAAAAGTTTAAAATTCCCAGTGGGATCTGACCCGACCCTCCCCCTTCTTATGGAACCTTTTCCAATTCAGTCTTCTAAATTCTCGTTAGAATAATTGCTATTAACAGCTCCACCCGGGCTCAATTTGATTTATATTTATACAAACTTTTTATTCAACTTCGTTGACATTTTGGGTCTTGTATCCCATATTTTATCAATCTCGGGCACGAAGCGTCGTTTTTGAAAGTGTGTGTGTGTGTGGGGGGGGGGGGGGGGGGGGGGGGGGGGGGACTCATCCAAAATATCGGGGGCGTATACCTATTACTTTAACTTTAATTTCTCTGTTATTTTCCATATTTTTACTTCGCCACGTGCCAGAATTTCTATTACAAGTTCATGATTCAAAATAAAACGATTTCATATCAACTCAGAAAACACTTTACCTTTTTTGGGGTCATTTTTTTTTTTTTGTGTGTGTGTGTAAAATAACATTCGTTTTTCCGCAAGAGGTGTGTACTGTGAAAAATCATACAGAATACAGAATAGTATTTGAATACCTTCGATGACACAGTGGATACAGCGTTAGAGATAACATTGGATACAAAGATTGATAATTTTAGTCCATACAAATACATTGTAGTCATAAAGCAGTTATATATTGGGCAAATTTAACGCACTGAAAGTTATGATTTTTGGCGGATAAAACCCGCTGCATAAAAATATTTATAAACTTATAGCGTGTTTAAATTAAGATGATAAACAATTGTTTATCTTGTTTTATGCATTTTTGTTTTGTTTAATGCATTTGTTTTTATTTTTTGTTGTTTTATTGTTGTTGTTTGTTTGTTTGTTTGTTTGTTTTTTTGTGATTCTTGAGAAATTATGCCATGGACTCTTGACGTTTGATTATTAGTTATGGATAAAAATTAATTATTAAAATCGTTCCCAACTTATATTATTTCGTTTTTTCTCTAACATTAGGGACTTAAATATTAAAGTTAATTTCTTTTTCAATAAACTCGTGTATAATTATTTGGTTTTATTGGGTTGGAAAAGAATGAACGTTGTGAGTCAGGGAATAGTTCAATACATTCGGAACATCGCTCGGCCTATTCCGTCAAGTCGAGAAAAAACTGAAAATTTAAGGAAATTCGGAAAATCCTGTTCCGCTTTGATTGGTTTCTTTATTATAGAAGTCACATAAACGTTTAAATGATTTGCAATCACATACAATTTTTAAGTTTCTTGAAGACGCGGATCAAGTTTCACTTTTACGGCAGAGAATGGTGTTACCTGTTATTTGTAGACGGATTTAATCAATTTACCGACAATATAGAAAAAAGTCATGCCGGTAAGTATATGAAGTGCAAAAGAAAAGTTAAAATTTTGTAGTTTATCTTCTTAGAAATTCCAAGAGTGACGGATTTGTGCAAAACCGACAACATGCACAACATATGGTAACAAACGTGTCAAGATTTCTAAAGCCTCGTGGAAATAAAAATATTCATGACAGTTAGGGTTGTCAACAAAGATTATTGAACCTCAGATTAGCTTCAAAATTTGCGAGATGATGATACAATGTAATGCGAGTGTTGGGACAAATGAAAAAAATTCTACTTTATACTCTGTCCCAAGTTATTTTTGCCGCACATTTTCTCAAATTATTCTATATTTATAAATACCTCTGGATTCAAACGATGTTCATCAAATAGTATAAAAAAAATCCCAAGATTTACCTTTTGAAACGCCCCCTCTAACTTGTCAGGTTTCAAAACACAACCCAAAATAGAAAGTCTACGGGGATTTTGCATTGTAAACAAAATCAAGTACCCCGGATGATAACGTTAAAAAATTGTTTGAGGTGTCCTGAGTACTTCCGAATGGAGAAAAGATGTAAACATAGCAAAGAACTAAATAAAAGTCAAATGTATTGCATTTAAGCAGTATGTATTTTGTGGGATATTAAGGCAGTATGTTTTGGCAAGAAAATTAATGAAACGTAAACTGGCTTGTTACTTGATGTACATTGTAGTAAATGAAATTCTTTACGTCGTAGCTAAAAACACAAAAATATGTTGTGATACCAACACATTTACAGGCAATTGATAATCTTCCTCAAAAAAAAAATACATTTCAATTTTCAAACCTGAAGTTACTTGATGATGAAGAAAAATTGTGCATTAAGGCTGATAAGCATAGTTCCGTGTTCCAAATATGATTCTGTCTCTTTCATGACCTGAAGCTGAATGTTTTTGATCGCCTGAGGGAGTGTACAATGTGAAAAGAATTGATTGGTTAAATAGTGCTTTTTTCCCCTCTAGCCCAAAGGAAAGCAGGGTACTAAGGGTGCCAAGCAGATAGTGGAAGAAAACAAATCAACACTTCAGTTTTATCAGTATGTGATCGGTGGAGTCAATGTAAGCAACTTCTTAAACAGTCATTTTGTTGATAGATTTGGATAACTGTTTAGACTTGAATCATGGTTTGAAACTGAGATGAAAACTTTACCGCCGTCTTATAAAGTATTTTGTATAATTGTAATAATGTTGATTTTTGAACCTTTCTTTCTTGATTAAAGGTTTTATACTTGCTGTTGCAATATTTTCTCTTCTGGGAGTCCTTCACAGCACTTTATGTGGTAAGAAAGGCAGACATGTAATATATTATTCATATTATGTACAACTTCATAGTAATCAAGTTATGCAAATGTGAAGTACAAAATCAAAAATAAAATCAATTTAGTTTTGATTGATTTTCTAGTTCCTTTGGCTGTCCTCAGTTGCACTCTGTCTGGGTAGCTACCAGTTCATGGCCAGCATGGGGCGGGCCAAATACTCAACGGACGGAAGCTTGCTGGACAGCGGCATCGATCTGAACATGGAAGCTGGCATGGCAGAGTAAGTATTTAATGGCAATAAGATGTGTGGGAGGCTGTGAGTGATTCATGTTATTAATGGTGTGAGAGGCAATGAGTGATTATTCAGATGAGTGGTTGATGATATTAAGATATAAATGCTCTTCGAGATGCCACAATTATATATTGCTTTTCTGTTTGTTCCGAAATGAAGAATAGTTAAAGCCTGTGAGATAAAATTCATATACATGTACTGTGTTAATTGCTTACACATTTTTAAAAATATTCCTCTCTAGTTACTAGAAAAATCTTTGCATTAGTTTAAGAAAATTGTCAATACTATTTTAACTCTTAGAGAAGATGGGTCTAGAGGTGTCCACCTTGATGTTGAATGTTTCTATTTCAGGCATGCCAAGGATCTAGTCCTCCTTACAAGCATTGTGCAATGTCTCAGTCTGATATCTAACTACTTCTGGATATTATGGCTAATGGTAACAACTCTATATACTTGATTACTGTTGACAGTGTCTCTGTTATCCTGTAGTTTATGGATATCTCTTTCTCTGTGATTACTGATACAATGTCAAAGTCAAACAATCCTATCTGGAAAGTGTGAGACCTGACAAAACCAAGATAAAGCTTGATTTGCATCTCTGTTCTAGTCCATTGGATCAGTCTCTCAGGGTTTTACGTTTAGGCTCATCAAGTAGATATGTTAATATGTATATGTTATAGGTATCATCTGTTCAAAGTTCTTAGTACATATATACAAGGATTTGTAATAGAACTCTAAATACAGTCACAAGTAGAATATTCTGGAATAGATGTTAAACAGCACCAAGTCATGTTTATAAACCAATAAATGCACTTATATTAACACCATTTTCCCACATTAGGTTTATCTGGATTGAATTTGAGAGTTTCTACTCAATTTTTCTTTTGCAGGCACCAGGCCGAGCTTTCTATCTCCTCTGGGTCAATATTCTGGCCCCTTGGATTTTTGCACCACCCCCAGAAGTAGATGAGAAAAAACAGAAGAAAATGGAAAGAAGGATGAAAAGACAATGAGCTAGTTTTAGGAGATTTATTTATTGTTTTGCACCAGTCATTCCCTTTTCTATTCAGAGAATGATGAGAGCATGTGATTAGTGTGTAATAGTAATTTTTATCATAACAATTTGTGCTGCAATTTTGTTTGAGTGTTACAAAGTTTATATTAGAATATCATATTAATTCTTTCATTGGAGTTCAGTGTGAATGTATGCAATGATTTGTAATGGACTAGTGTGGTGTCATTTCCCTTCATGGCCACATGTACATTGTAGCTCTTTTATTTATAAAAGCATTCTTGCAACAGTCATTTATGTATAGACTACAACACATAACATCGTTTTATCCAAGGAATGAGATATGAAGCTTTTCACACAGTTGGCAAAAGACAATAACTTTCTGTATACTGAACTCCATCTGTTTATTCATAAACAGGGACTTGTTGGTTTTGAGAAATCTCTTATACTGGTAATTACATGTAATATACTATCTTACATTGAGGATTAGAGTATGATTTTTTGAGTGTTTTAAAGTGAAATGATAGACAATGTCTATCAAATGCATACCGTAAAACATGCTTATAGCAAAGTGTCAGAGCCAAGTAATTGTCATTCATTATAAATGTAATTTGTTGCATGTTTATTGGTTAAGTTCATAAAACGTTATGAAACTATTTTCACTCTAAGAGGGAATTCATTAAAAGCATGTGCGCTTTAACTCTGTTTTACTGTATACATGTAATTAATGTCCAGAGGTCTCTAGTGCGGTTTGTGTTGGCACAAAATGAACATTGTATGAATAACTTGGTAATCAGATTTTCATATTTTTCAATTTCTGACAATTATTGAATATTAAAACACATTTTTAAAATACTGTTGATTTGATATAATTTCAGAGATTTTGGATGTTAAAAAGGTACATGTATTGATTATTGGAGAATCAAATTTTTACAAATTTAAATATTTGTATATAAAATGTTAAATATTAAATATATTATAAAATAAATTTTTTTGTCATGCCAATTTTTAGCTTTGGATTAATTGATGACAATGATCGGGAACATTTTATGTTATTTATAATGTAAAAACTTTAAATAGAAAATTTTTAGCATAGGAATTACAGTAAGTGTCATTTTTAAATAAAACTAGAATTACCAGATAATTCAAGTCAAAAACCTTAATAGAAAAGGAATAAGAAATAATAGAAATACCAGGCACAAGTTTTTCATTTTTATTTTATATAAAATGCAAGTATTGTAGAGATTAATATAAAAACTTTGTGGACGGAATTTGTGTAAATTCAACAGACCCTAGCCTGATGCACCAATATACATGTAAAAGTGCAAGGTATGAACGAGATTGCTGATTCTTAACAACATCAGCAGAGCTAATGAGTAACATACAGACAGAACAATAATATCAGCTGACATTCACTGCCTAATACATGTACTTTACATATACATGTATTTCAACTACATGTACATATGTATGTATGTACCGTAGAGGGATTAAAAAACCATTGCACAGTTAACATCACTCGAACACTATATAACACCATCCCCTCACGATACACAGAAATGCCACTATATATTACCACATATACATTTATATCAACTAAGCAATGATTGTATTATGTACTGGACTTTATAAATGCATTTAATCTACAAGAAAACAAACCAGACTGGCAAGATGGACCTGCTGGAAGGTTTAAAGAATACAAAACTGTATTTTGATTTCCTCTACGTCAGAATACGTTAAATATCACATGCAGGATTCAGATCTTTACAGTTAATATCACCTGATGATGGTGCACATTAATCCAAGACTTGTTTAAAATTCAAGCTGATGTTTTTTAGTCAAACACCGAGTCTGGGGCTAGGAGTCCATGTCTCTGTAGAATAAAGCCGACCCTGACAGCTTTTCGGAACCACCGGCATCAAACTCTTGTCGCTGTGGGCCTCGGGAATATCCCTCTCGCGTCATATTGGTGTTATCACGGGAGAGGTTCATGGATTTCTTAAGCTGATCATAGCTCCAGTTCATTTGCTGAATTTCGTTTTGATGTCTACGCTTGCTGTCCTCCAAGTCTTTTAGGAGATGATCATTGGTGTTTACTAGTGACCTGCAAAAAATCCCAAGATCAATGAGGCACTGACCAAAATAACACTAATCATAAAGAGCTCCTCAGAGAAGTGAATCTTGCAAAACATTTTGTGATATGAATCGACTTGTGGTTGGAATATCTCTTTAAATTTTTGCTTATATAAGTTATGAGCTTTATATAATGTCATTAAACATGAGCTGAATGACATTGAATTGTGGCACCCTCGCCCCCAATATCCAACAATATCCAACAACAACAATGTCAACAAGAGATATAATATGTTGTTGAGCTTGTATATCATTGGTTGTAAAATATATATGTTGTTGAGCTTGTATATCATTGGTTGTAAAATTAATTTAATTGGACTGACTTGTGGCTCTGTTGCAGCATGCTGGCCAGCTCCTGAACCTGCCCAAACTGCTTCAGCCGGATCTGTAACATCTCCACCTCCGACTTAAGGATCTCATTCTGTCTCTGGATATCATCTGTAAAGTACATCAACGCATCCGTTTATTTTGAGTTACAACTCGGTTACATGACCTCAAATACTGAAAAACAGTGTACATATTTTATAAGATATATTAAGTTTAAAGAATTTATACAATGTATGCAAACTGAGACCTTGAAACTTTGCAACCTACAGAATTACTTGTAGATCATCAGGAGGAGTGCATAAATACCAAAGACCTTATTTCACAAAATTCAGTAGCTATTTTTTATTTTTATTTACTTTGAGTCCCTGAAATATCTTTGAATTACTGCAGTAACTTTAAAGTTGCATGAATAATGCAGACCATTAAAATCACACACACCTTTATAGAACATTAACAGCATTGTACTTATATACACAATAAAAAGCTTCATATTCTAGTAACCTATATAACATTCTGTACCTAGCTGGGCTGGATTGAGGCTGGAGACTGTCGTGTGTTTTGATTCTTCAGTTTCTTTCAGTTGAAATGATAGCTTTCTGTTTTCACTTTGATATTTCTGCAATTTCTCTTTAAGTTGTTCCTGTTAGAGAGAAATATTGAGTAGAATATAAATAAAACTAAGCAAATTCATGTACATGCACTCTATTGGAATTCTACTCTATTTCCATTGAAATCTCAACTCTATACAGTCTAAATAGAAAGCTGCAACCCCATGGTCAACTTACCACATCTCTGTAAGCCTTTGTAAGGGAGTTTTTCAACTGTGTCTCATTGACAGAACTGTCAGCAAGGTTAGCTTTGGATGCCTCCTCATACTTCCTTAGTCGATAATTCTCATCCTGGAGAGTTTTTAAATGACCTTGAAGCTTTCTCCTCTCTTCAACCTCATCTTCAGACTTCAGGAAGTTTTCTATCACACCATAAGCCAGAGCTGTAGGGATATTGAAGGTTGATTTAATTGAATATTGCAAGATGTACTGAGATTGTTTCACTTTCAATGTACCGGTACATGTACGGTTGTTTCTCATATTGATTGCAATAAATATGTTTTACTTCGCATTTACTAATTAATATGCTATTCAAATATATTGACTATCAAATATCTACATGTAAATGTTTTTGTAAAAACATTCTGGATTAAAGACTCAGAAATTATTAATCAACAAAAATACAATTATAGTTTTGGGAATTTAAAAAGCATGCACAATTGGTTGAATAAAATTGAACATATTTTATTGATTAAATCAAATGGATTGGACACAAGTTCTAAATAACTTAGGTAGTCTTTTCCTAACAATAAAATTTATAAATATTGCCAATAATTTATGTAAATACATATAAGAATACATGAATAAACAGCTGGTTGGATCAAACAGGTCTTGGATTTGATTGATTTTGCTATATAACCTTTGAACTTGGCATGCTTGTGGAGGGATTTAGATCCATTCCAGTAGCGGTCAACTAGATCTACAATTTTGAAGAGGAAGGCTCTATTCTCGGGGTTCTCTGGTGCCATTCCTCGCATGCTTCCATTTATAATTTTAGAGTCGTCAGGTGATCTTTGATGGTCTGTTCCATTCACCCTATGAATTCCAAAGTCATCCTAAAAATGAAAGTCAATTACTTGAGCCGGAGTTGTTGAAATAATTTTTTACAGTTTAAAATTCAGAATATGGACAATTTTAACTCAGTGGATAATAGAGGTTGAGTAGTAAATACATGTACAAGTCTTTTGATTTAGCATTTGATTTCAGAAATTATATGGCTGCCAATGATACAAATGCTTACATAGCTAATAATTCAGATTTAGCCATATCAACAGAAAACAGTAAAAACATTTTGTTTCAACACAGGATTTCTTGCTTCAAACAGAAACTATGTCAAATTTAAACACTTGGTTCCTACCTCAACTTTTCTAGAGGGGGCGCTGTTTGATCGGTGATGCGCATCCTCATCCTCTCCAAATGATCGTCTTCTCTGGGTGGGAACCCGAGGCAGGTCCTGAGTGATCTCCCTTGGATTTCTGTTTTGTTCTGCATAGACCTCTAAAAAATTCATACAAATGAAGTTTGTTTGTAGCAATTGAATTAACAATCAAAATTGTTTCTATCAATAAATACAACCCTGCTACTTTATTCAGTATCATGAGTTAAGATGAAAGAGTGTCACGGTTTGAAACAGCACACTGAGAATACAGACCTACTGACAAATGATCGTTGCTAGCACTGACCTGCATTGGGGTGGGGGGTAAAGTAGCCGTGACTTTTGAACTTGTTGTAAGCTTCTGCCTCATCCTCATACTGCAGATTCACATCATGCCTGAAACCATAAAAATTCATTATTTCCCACATGTATATAGAAAATAAACCTACATGTATATATAAAATAAACCTACATGTAAATAAAAAATAAATCATTTGAGAATGTGGGTGACAGATGTGGTTTCTCGGATAGGGCACAGGTAGATTCAACATCAGGATGGCAGTAAATAACTATAAATTAAGTATGGTATGACAAACTATCAAATCATTAGACATTGCCTTGTCTTACCTAGATTGTGGATCATCATAAGAGGTCACATTCACCACAGGAATGTTGGGGTATTTCTCAGCATAAGTCTTTAATCTCTCATCCACCTCTACAGGTGGTGGTGGAGTAAGGGGCCTCTAAAAAAAACAATGTTTATATGATCTTACAGGATGTGATTTCAAGGTTTATATTAAATCCTTTTATCATTCAGAGTTTTGTCCCTTTATACGTGTACCAGTTTAAGGGAGAGTACGAAGTCTGTTCAATTTAAAGATCTGAGAAAAGACTATCAGCATTACTTTTTTAATGATGAACATTATATTAATTGACTTGAAATTCAGAAAAATCCTGTATCTTTACGCTGTTCTGTAGATAGAGAACTCACCTCACGAGGACTGTCTGTTTGTTCCGTATCCAAGCTTTTTAACACTATCATTCAAAAACAATGATTACATCATAAAAATTTCAATAAATGTACCTGGTAATAGTAATTTGAAAAACTTTATTAAAAAGTCAATGAATCTATAGCAATTGTTTTAAGCAAGCATTTATTATGCAATGACAAGCTTTTGAAATACATGTAAAACTTAAAAATATCTAAATTAGAATAAAAATATGAAAAAGATAAAACTAAAAATACTAACCATCCAATGAATACTCCTGCATCTGGTCTTCTCTGGCAGATGACCCAGTTATAGGACGAGGTCGACTAAGGTCACCACCCGACCTTGCAATGAGGTCAAGAACAGCCACATCATCATCATCTAGGGCTGAAAAAATTTTTTAAACTGTTAAAAAAAAAATTATCATCTAAGGTATACATAAGAACACTGTATCAAGTTCATAACATTGTACCACTCTAGAGGTTCAGAAGCAGTCATACCCACAACTCCTTTTCCAACCCCCCTGACCATTTCCGCCCTTGGGTTTGGGGCTTTCTGGGCAGGCTCCTGTTGTGGTGGGTGGTGGGTCATCTCTGTGGCCTGACTGGAGCTGAAGTGGACCAGGGCAGCCTGTCTCTCCCGGTCCCTTACCCCTCGGTCATCTGATCCAACCAAAACATAAGTAGATTAGATTATTGGAGATAGACAAAATACCGGTAGGCTTTTTCAAGAAAAGGTATTTTTTCCTTTGCCCTATATATTACGGTACATGTAGTATAGCAAGTAAACATTTTCCCTAAATGAAGTCAATTTCACATTATGAGTGTCTCCATTAAATAATACAGTTACTGATATATTACAGTCTTAAATGCAACCTGGAAAAAAATGGACACTTTCGACAAGGGGGAACTCATATATTTGTCCTGGAATAAAGAGCCACCCACATAATTCGGCCACACAAATCCTCACTATTCATGTTATAAACATAAAAATATAAATTGTGATTTTAACAATGTGAATGAGAAAGCTTACCTAGTTTCTGAAGATTTGGTAGCATATGGATCATATAAAGTCTGTAATCCGGCTCAGTCCGGGTAACTGGATTCAGGCGGAGATCCAGATCCTTCAGATTTGTATTGTATCTGAGCCTCTTCAGTTCCTCCATTGTCTCTATATTGTTGTAATATCTGATCACATGTTAAGGGTCATAAGTACATAATTACCTTTTTTGTGGGCATTAAATTCTCAATCAATAGGAAAATCTACAGAATTTTACATGCAGAATGTACAGGTAGATGTTAAATAAGGTTATTCACAATTATTTCATATCAATTTTTTCAATGGAATTTATAATTAGATGTACAATATATATGAATGAAAATGGTTTCAGTTGCATTGGCCTTGCAGTTTTCTTTTAATTTGGTAAAGGATACAAATTTAACTTTTCCAACAGTTTTAAATGTTCCAGTCCCTGCAAAGAAATATCAATAATTTTAATTGCAAAAATAAATAATTAACCTTGGGTGCATGTAATATTCACTCACCCAATGTCAACAGACTATCAAAACTTGCTATTTTAATTGAAAGGCAATGAAATACTCCATCCGAAAACAAAACACAGCTTTTTTTACCTGAAGGCTAGCAATGGAATTCCTGGAGAGATCTAAGGCCTTTAATCTGGAAAACTTCCGCAGAGAATTTCCCAAACAAACAACTTTTTCATGATAAGTCCCGGGCAGCGATAAGGCTTTAACATCCTCTGAAATCATGAAGCATAAATTTTGACTCATAAATGTATAAGACCTAAACAGATAAAGGAAGAATAATAAAAGTAATGATATATATTTCAAAGTCCCTTTTGACAATTTAAAAACTAAACAAATCAGATTCAGCACAAGTGAAATAAAACAAACTTGCAGTTGTTTAGTTTGTATAAAAATTGTACTGTTATTCTTTAGTTCTAGTAGAATTTACAGTCTGGAGCATTTTAAAATTTGCAAAAAAGAAAAAAAAAAATTAAAAATTATTTATAAAAAATGAAAATTATAATTGGTGAGAAAGTGTGGTGTTCATTGGACAGGCAAAATAAAATGGCTTTCTGTGGTCAATGGAGAACAAAGAGTATACAATATAATTTACACAAGTGCAAATTGCATTGTACAAATTGGGTATTTCTTAAGTTTCTTCAAAGTACATATAAATGAAAACTTATAAGAACTCTTGATTCTTTGAACTTTTCGTTAGCTTATCGCGTAGGTTCAGCTAAAGAGATATAAAATACAAGAGGTTCAGTCTAAAATGAATTTTGAACAATTGAATTTATTTTTTTTAAAAATGCAGAGATCCACTGAGCTACTGATCCACTCGCTTAATATGGGAATTGGGACCACTATCAAACCTTTCCACTTTGACCATAAAGGTTCAAAGAAGATCTGTCCATTCTTTAGTACACAAATTAAACTCATATATTAATATACAACTGTCAAACTCCCATTAACTTCTAGATCTGCCAATGAAATTGGCCATCCATTATCAATAAATATCTTCTGACGCCCCTGATTTAATGTAACAAGTATGTTTTAAATGTTAATGGACTCCTAGTCTGACATTTCAAACCTATTTCAACAAGCACCTGTTGTTTACAGTATCTGATAAGAATCAATGACAGACCACGTGTTATTTAAAATGTCAAATAATTTCTGGTGTCACCGCCGAACATGTTTAAACTTGTGCACATAACAAATAAATATCAATCGGCAAACCATTAAACTGATTTACTGCATATAATGCAACATGGTCCTGTATTCATGGCATTGCCTCGGTGTCGTCAATTTAATGAAATAAAAATAATTGGTACATTAATTTTTAAATATTTCATAAAACATGAATAAGTTAAAGCACATATCTGCAGGAAATGGTTATTGAGCTGAGGTAGAGATTTTGCAATTCATGCTTTCTGTACACACGATTTCATCACCTATTTTTGATTATTTTGCACACTTCTTAAAGTTAAATTTCTTACCCAAGTTATCATGCTGCAGATTTACCCGGTTTCGAATCACTTCTTCTGACAAAGTAAGCGCCATGTTTTCAAAACAATATGTAATGCTCAATCCGAAGACTGGATAAATCCGGAAAAGAAAAAATAGAAATAGATATTAGTTAAATAGGTAATGACATTATTTGAAAACACAGCTGTAGTTAATATATAAACATTCCCGATCATAAAGATATGACTGAATAGAGAACTTATTAATCACTTTTATTATTTTAAATTTGATCGGGTTCGATATTTCATAAAACTCGATGCTTTCAAAACTTGTTCATGCCTGGAAACACTTCCAAAGATGGTAAACAAGTTATGACAGAAACACGACACATGGTTTAAAAATCAACACAACCTACCAAAATGTCTAGTTTGGAAATCGTTACGGTAATATTCATCCGAAACTTTAAACAAGCACATACCATATAGATTTTTTAGGTTCACTTTTTATGGTTATAAATATTGGAACTTGTAAGTTGATTTAATAAATAGATGCATAATTGTCATCTACAGGGTGTGTATTATATTATGTTTGACGGTGTGACCATTTAGGATGAGCACAGCATATTGCGCACTATTGTCAACTACCTCCCAAAGACTGCACAAAACTGATCATAAGCTTGCACAAAGTATTAAAACATGATATTATCAGCCAAGAGGTTGCAATTTACACTGAAATAGCAAGTACTTATCACACATAATACACAGAACAGACGCATGATCCACCTTTACAATTTATTGCGATAAATATAGTGCTTGCTGTGACGTCTTACATAAACTTTCTTTTGCTTTAATGTTTACGTTACTCGACAGAATGCAAAGAAATGGAGGCATGTAATATTAGCTCTATAGATTCCCTCCAAAGTATGTGCAAAACAAGTCAACAAATCTCATAGCACTACAGGAGCTACAAGGAATGCCAGGTTGCTGCCAAAAATAATTCTTGATAAAGCTGGATGTTCAGTTCCAACTCTTTCTTGCAAACTTGGTCTTAAAACTTGCTTCACTTAAAGGTGCTTTGTACCAGCAAGCTGTGCTCACTATAATTTTGAAATAATAATTGCTGTTATACAATGGTAATGAGAGTCCAAGTATATGTAAATAAACATAAGCTATAGACCCTTTCATGATAACTTATATGCTATTTTGCAGGGCAAATTGATAAAGTTTGACTTAGTTAAAGTTTGAAAATGATTAAATGACAAAAATTTAACGATTGCTATTACATCATATTTTACCAAGCTAAGTCAATTTGCTATACAAAAGAGAAGTACCACAATTACCGTGGACTCCGGGGTCTTATAGTAAAATTCGAAGAAATGCAAGTATATGTACATACAGTTTTAATATTTATGAAATCAATACCTCTCTTTTATTTTGTTTTATGATCATTTTTAGAAATGTTTACTTAAATGTGTTTCAGAAAGAAGTGGATAAATTGTATAAGTTTAGAGATCATTTTGTTGAAAATCATGGAATTGAGAAGGCAGCACAAAAAACGGAAGAAGTCAGTAAACTTATGAAGGAAACATTGCAGGCATTGGAAACTCATAAAGGTATTATTATTCAGTCCAACAATTTTTGCGTCAATTATTAATAACTTACACATCAGAGGAAATTAAAAATGTAAATGCAGAGTACATAACTGCAGGTCATTAGCTCGATGGGAAATTTCAGAAAATATTTCGCTAGCTTTGGACTGATTAACCTTATTTTCTAATACATTCAATACAAATAATCAGTTCAAAAAATTTCTCAGACATTTTACCTTATATGTCATCACTTTACTTTCCACTAAAATCTGCTTTTGTATTTAACATGCTTCACTTTTGGAGGTCAGTTACATGTATAAGGGAAAGTCTAAGGCAAGTGAAGCACTGATATATAGTAGTAAATTTTCTGAAGAATTTGATAGGATTAAGCATTTTCACAGATTGTGGTAGAAAATCAGGTTAATCGGTCCAAAACTAGGGGAGAGAGATATACAGCAAGAGTTGCTGGTTTTAACCTCACTTGAACAATTCATTGACTGTCAGATCAATGTGTAAAGTTCACTCACACAAAGACATAATATGATGATGTCATTATTTAATGTCCTAAAATTGAGGTTAGACTGCTTTGAATTATAATGAGTTCTCGAAGATTAAGGAAATACACCGGGTCCTTTAATTAGGAGTAGGGCATACATGTTTATAGAGTTTCTTACAATTCATTGTAGTTTTGCATTGCCCCCATGAACTTGAAAAATCAAAGGTTGCTCTGGCTGACTCATGACCTTATGAGCGACTTTGAGTCAAGGTCACATCATTTTTATGTTTAACATCAAGAGGTCCTAAGATGGTAATATCCCTGCATAGACTGCTGTAGTTTTCCAAACAGAAAAAAGTTTGCAGATTTTATGGTCCTTCATGGATTATGGTTTCAAACTTTTCACTTTTTCAGACAACATCAAGGACAAGGCAGTGTTCTACATGTTACAAGGTAAAACCCTGAATGTCCTCCCCTCCTACAGCCCAGAGGCCGAGGAAGCTCTGTCTAAAGCTGTCAAGCTCGACCCCAAGCTAGTGGAGGCCTGGAACCAGCTGGGAGAAAACTACTGGAAAAAGGGCAAAGTTCCTCTGGCCAAAAATTGCTTCACAGGAGCCTTAAATCATGTAAGGAATGATTATGAAACGAAAGTTAAACTGAAAAAAAAAACCTTTGATATTGATTTAAATTTTATTTTATCCTTTTCTGGTAATATAGGTAGCAGTGTAAATCCATTGCAATATATATTGGAATGTATAAATTTATGCTACCTGTGTATTTACTAATGATATAAATGATGTACTGTAATGGAATACATATTTTCTTATATTCATTATGAATACTGGTAGTATATTGGTGTTAATTTCATGCTGATTTCTTTCAGTCAAAGAACAAAATATCCTTACGTAATTTATCAATGGTGTTACGGCAGATCGGAGGAAATCCATCAGAACGAGCTAAGCTAGTAGAGGAGAGTGTGGAAAAAGCCAAAGAAGCAGTACAGATGGACATTCAGGATGGAACTTCATGGTGTACGCACTTACTGCTGCCTCAGTAATATGTACATGTATATATCCATGTGCCATACTTTAAGATTTTGGCACTACATTATTCCACTTCAATTTTGATATTAGTTTGTACTTTACTCATAGCCTTAAAATATGAAAAAAAATCCATTTTGACTTTGCAGTGATTTTAGGAAATGCCTACATGTCTCTTTTCTTTGCTGTTGGCCAAGCATCACAAGCTTTGGATCAAAGCATGAAAGCTTATGCTCAAGCAGTGAGTGACTGAATCCTCTTACTTCTGTAGAAATATACTAATGCCTTTAACTTTTGTAGAAATATACTGATAATGTTAAAACTAACTGTAATTGATATCTATTTGTTCTTCTCTTCTTATTTCATATTGGCTGTAAATGCATTTTTTTTAGTATATTTGTATTTTTTAGAGTTGGTTACATGACAACAATACTAATCCATAAGGCCATAAATTATACCCTTTAAATTTTGCAGGAAAAAGACTTGGTTGCAAGAGATAACCCTGACCTTCATTTTAACCGAGCTGTGGTAAGCTTTGTACATGTACATCTATGTACATTTTTTTTCTATCAATATTAGTGACAGTCTTACAATTATTTTGATGTAAATGATGACATACAGTTGAACTTCAATATTTTGAACACTGATATCACGAATACAATGGATAAAGTGATTTGTAAGTCTCAACCACTTATTTTTTAAGTATTTTACCTTCGATATCTCGAATACTCGGATATCTCAAAGTTTTTAAACTGTCCCATCTACTTCGAGATAAGGAAGTTTGACTGTATGTATGTATACATGTATGTTCTATGCTTAGTATCTGACTATCATAGTTAATTTTATTTTTAACTTAATTCCAGGCCTACAAATATGAGGAGAACTACCCCCAGGCCTTGGCTGGGTTTTCCCGAGCATCCCAGCTAGACCCTAGCTGGCCTGACCCCCAGACCCAAGAGGCACATCTCCTGACTTTCCTATCTAATGTGAAAGAGCTGACTCAAGCAAAGGTAATATTCTTTCTGTGATACAATTACAGGAGCATGCTATCAAATCTTACACTCATGATCTTTTTTATGAGGGGAAGTTATCTCCCCTGAAATAGCAATACTAAAGACTTGAAGTTCAGAGAGATTCAGTTGAGTTTATTATATTAAGTGTAAGTGTAAGACTGTGCGTAAATTAAAGTGCTAATTGCATGCTGTAATGTTTGTTGTTTACATCTTGTAAAAGCCTTATAAATGTATTTTGTCTTCATTTCAGGGGAAAATAAAACCAAAGAGGTTGCAGACTATGATCGAGGGATTAAAATCCTCAGATCTTGGGCCATACAATGGAGGAACCTACACCAGCCCACTGGGAAAATCAGTGGATTTAACCAAGTGTAAATTCAGTGAACTGAAAGCAGAAGTCAACCACAATAAGGTCATTCTGGGCAAGGTCGTCTGTACCATAGCAACCAGTGAACCCGTGCCTTTGTAAGTTATATGCATGGAAATATATATTTGATCTCTTAATTATTTAAGAAATGTTATGTAAAGATTTACAACAGTAGATGTATTATGTTATTTTTTTTTCTATATTTGTTATAAAATTGATGGGTTAACAAAATATTAGATACTTGATTATTTTATGAATAAATTTTAGCCATCAAGAATTTACCTTTTAAAATAAAATTTAATTGCAAGCTACATGAAGCAATTCATAAGAACAGCATGAGATTTTGACATTGAGGTTGTTTATACATTTCAGTACGTTTTGTATGGTGGACAATGAGGAGACATGTTTACCGGTGACTGTGTACAACATCGCTCAGGGGAGCGGGGTCAAAATAGGGGACAGTGTTGCTATTCCTGAACCTTACCTGCAAAATGTCAAGGTCAACCATAAAAACCAGGTCAGTTACTGTATAACATGCATATCATTTTTATGATTAAAGTATTTCACTTACATATAGCATTAGTAGATCAGTTAATTTCTTTTGAATCAAATAAAAATTCATTCAAACTTTGTTATCTCAAACTAGATGGGACTGTTTAAAAACTTCGAAATATCTGAGTATTCGAGATATCGAGGATAAAATACTTTAAAAATAAGTGGTTGGGACTTACAAATCACTTCGACATATCCATGGTATTCGAGATATCAGTGTTCGAGATATCAAAGTTCAATTGTAATTGTTATAAGATATAACATTTGATGTCTGAAAATATATACTGGTAATAGCATTTCAGATATCAAAATTTCTATATAATCAATCATTTTAGATTTGAACTGTTCCCAAGAATTGAATTAATATGCTTTATATGTAAAAATATTATCAAGTTTAAAGAGTGAAAAAATATTGCAAATTGCATTAATCATGTTATTGTTAATATTTTTTATGTTAGTTAATATTTTAATTTTCTTTTACCCTCAGGAATTTGACTTTAGAAGCATTCGAGTGAATTCACCAATTGTGCTAGCTGTGAATGGGAAAAAGTTTGGGATTGACAAACAAGCTCCATCAGTGCTGGCAGTTCATGCCATGTGTGACTGATTCGTCTCCACTTTCATGAAAAATTGATCATTTTACAGCTACGTGTAGCTCTAAATGGACTGTATCATCATATAGCATTTCTGTGAAAATATGACTTACCATTAGATTGATATTTTTAAAAAAGTACTGAAGTGCAGGGCAATTCCTTGCATTAATTTATTTGCAATAAAACTTTTCCCATGACATTTTGGTTTTTTTTGTTTGTTTGTTTTTTTCTTTTTCTTTGCCATGATCATGATTGTGTTTTCTATGCTTTATTGTTAAAGTTTTGTGAAATATATATGAAATTAATAAAGTGAACTGTATCATAATTTCAAAGGAAACTGGATATTTCGATTTTGATAATTTTACGGTCGGGATCGAGATCCAAATATCTACTTTCACTTTGTAAGTGAATGCGACATGTATTTGTCTGGGGAGAAACATGATGAAAACATTAATGAGTGCAATCATGGAGTATGATTTTAATGAAACTTGGAGAGAGAATCCACGATCTACAAAATTGCTGCAACAGCTTCAGACAGCATTTACCGTAGTGAAAACAAATTTAAAAGTGTGGAATGAAGCAATAGAAGGTTCCCAGCGTCATTTGAACAGTGTGAGGAACTTGTCAGAGCAACGGTGGTGCTGTGTGCAAGCTCAGGGATTGCAAGAAATTACTCAGAAATTCCCTAATGTGAAAGAAAAACTTGTGTACAAAATAGACAAAGAAATCGACAACCATATGACTCATCTTTATTCTTCAGTGTATGTTTAGATATAGATCTACAAATTTTGTACAAATGCGTATCATTTCATCCAGTTTATAACTAAGAATTTACTGAATATTTTGAAATTTGCAAATCTTAATATCTCGATATTTGTAGTGACATCTGTAAAGAGGCTGTCGATAAGGTTGTGAAACAGAACGAGAGATGTCAGATCCTGTACAACAAAGTACGTGAGGACTTGAGCCTGATTACTCATAGATCCCCAACATGTCCATCTGTTGTAGAAATGATGGAGTGGTTACAAGACATAGAATGCTCAATGATGAAGCAGTATCCTTATTTATTAGAAGTCTGCAGAATCTAAGTCATTAATGCAATTACTAGATATGTATGTATATTTATGAATATATCAGTTCAGAAATATGCTAAATTCCATGCTAACTTATTGAAAATCCAAATTCCGCCAAATATCATACATGCTAAATATGATACAGTAATTTGAGACTCGTTGGGATAATGAATCAGACTTAAAATGCTTATAATCATCATTTGTTGACATATATTCTCAACACTGAGACATTTTTTCTTTTAGTATTACTGTAGTGTTGTAACATCATCTTCTCTAGCCAAGGGTTTTTGGTCCACTCTGCTGTCCAGTATGGGGAGGGGAATGGACTGAAAACCCTTGGCTAGCAAAGGTATGTATCTTCAGAGACAAGAGATTCATTCTTTCCATCTTTAATAAGCAACTGTTTGATTTGTTTGTCAGAAGAACAATATTCAATCTGATTTATACTTGTCAAGGTATGTTAGAACTTAGATATTTATCACTTATTACAAAATAGACTACTGGTAATTGTTAGAATAAAAGTAAATACCGGTATACATTCTTACTTGCACATAAAATCCTTGACTTCCTGAGATATTCTGTTAGGAAGCACCTGCTTGACAAGCTTTCCATCGCTGTAAAGAACCAGGGTTCTGTTCTGTATAAGCAGTGGGAGGATGAGGACACTGAGCTTCATCAGACCGTGAATGGTAAGGCTCCAGAGACAAAAGCTCTTTGGTCTCTATGATGACTTATTTTTACTGCAGGAAAATTTTACTTGTATTTATTTTCTAGTAGCAAGTGTTGCATCTTAATGATGTGCAAGTCAGTGAAGTAATTATTCCTTCAATGAGTGTCAGTATATTTCTATTACTCTAGAACTTGTATACTGGTAGAATTGGAAGTTTCATATTTATTTCTAGTAACCATACATTCCATGCTTTACACTATTATAATAGCAGTTATTCAGGTATATGTAGGTACATGTATATATATGATTACTTATTTGGTTTCAGGGTATCTATCTTTCGTAGAATTCTTTTTGGACATGAAGATTGTGACCTGATTTCAGATAACTTCCAGCCAGATGACTACTGTAAATTCCTGTGTTCATATTGTTCACATATATGGCCAAGCTGGGTATTAGAGATATCTGTTTGATAGCAGTGTTCACACAGACTTTATGTATGAGCACCGTTCAACACAGAAATGACGTGAATAAAGCTTCCAGCTATCTCCAAAATATCTGTGATTAGAAAGAATCTTGATTTTATTGTTGAAATAAATCAATGTTTTGAAATACTGGTCATTTGTAATCATATATATATTTAAGCTCTGGGTTTCAGTTTTTATAATTGGTAGACATGCAACGTGAACTATTAATCTATCAGAGATGAAAAATTTTGTTTCATACAGAAAATATTAATAATTTTAAATCCAATAATTACTAATTATTGATCAAACCAATAGATGTGTAGGAATAAATCAATTTCAACTGCCAGGATATCTCGGCAAAGAAAATACATGTGTAAACATGTTACTGTATGCTTATATAACTAAATATTATGGGTAGTATGGGTTAATCTCTAGTATGGTATATCTACTATAATCTCTGGTATAGGTTAATATCCAAGTACCTCTACATTTATAAATGCAAAGGCAGTGTTGGAGACAAGGTGATCAATAAACAGTTACATGTGTACGGTGAATTGGGACATTAAAAGCAAAATTCCTAAGCTTACATATATCTTTGTGGAGCATATGGCTCAGTGGTCATAGGTGTTAGTAACCTAAAGGTTGCTAGTTTGAGCCCATTTGTGGTCACATGATGTTGTGTGTTGTGTCCTTAGACAAGGCACTTTATCGATTTAATTATCTTAGCCCACCCAGCTGCACTATGAGTACCGGCTTACAATGGGGGTTAACTGTAATGGACTGGTGTCCAATCCAGGGGAAGTCAATAACACTCATTCACTTAGCACCACAGAAACCAGAGGTATACGGGTCCTTTGTATGTTATTGGCTCAGAGAAGGGTTTTATAAATACATGTATCTTTAAATTTGTAGAAGTAGTAATTGAAGGCAAAGAATCTCAATATGCGCAGATTTTAATACTTATAAACATCTCAAAGGTTATAACATACAATGAATGTATAGTCAATACACAAAACATGAATTGTGAGATTTATAAATACATGAATATATCTGGTGACATAAAGTGTGACATTTTTGTTCAGAAAGTTATCTGATGTAGTTCATATACATATAATTGAAAAAAAATGATATGTATATTTTACATTTTTGGGATTTTATATTTCATAATATATTTTAAAATAGGCAATCAAAAATATTTTGACTCTTTAACATTAAGAACATGTTTGCTTCTACTTTAATTGTATCACAGAAAGTTTATAAGACATGAGTTTCCACCTGTGTATTTTTTTCTCCAATGAGTGTGGTTTGATGCACACAATTCAAAATACCTATCTACTGCACAGGTAAAAAAGAAATCAAAACTTAAAAGTGAAAAATAAATAAAAATTCATTGAAACAACTAGCTTTACCAAAAGTGTCCACCACAGAAGAAAAATTTTAAGCTCGAAAATTACAGGTAATAAAAAACAATGGGAAAGCCTAACAAATTAAATCAGCTGTAGTAAAAAAAGTTAAATCACTTTAATTTTCATCAGGTGGTCTGTATGCGTTCAGATTTTGATTCATACTTCAATATCATTCAAATATTTTCTTTCAATTACATGATGAGGATTTAGATAAAACAGAGAAATAACTGGCCATTTCCCTGCAACATTCAGCAGTCCACACTTTAATACCTCAATGTTTACAAGCAGTCACCCTGGTTAATGTACAGATGGTACTATCTTGAAATGGTTTAATTAGTTTAAAACTAATAAACTTTGGCAGCTTATTCATCTATACCAGTATTTTGGTACATATATGTACCTTTTTATTCATTATTACTATATATTAATTCAGCTGCAAATAAATCAGTTCTCAAAAACTGTTTAAATGTCTGAATCATATGGTAATATTCTTCTCAAGCCTCAAACAGCATGATTAATATTCACTTTTAATTAATTAATTGCACTCTGCATAAATTAATGAAATCAACAGTAATACTAGAGCAACAATGGGTTGCGCCAGCTTATTGCATGAAACTAGCTATAGCCAGCACTAATACTGATCAAAGTCCTCAGATGTATTCTAATTGATAGAACTGTAATTATTTAAGCTCCCTCGTCAGATCAATTTTTGTTTAAAATAGCACAGTTCATAATCTTTTAATGATTATTTTACGACAAAATATTGAAATTGAGAAATTAATACCCTACATCAACTTTAAAACTGATCATAATTTCAAAAATTTACACTTTTGTTCAGCATAAAAAATCAAGGTATTGAAGTGTAAATGGTTGCAATATTAATATTAAGCTGATATCTCTTAGTAATCATCATCGGCATTGTTAATTTCGTAATGAGTTCCTCTGCGATTGGTCAGCTGGAGACCCTCCTGATAGGCTCGTTGTAGTTTGAGTAATGTCTGTGCCATGCGATCGGCTTCCTGTCCAGTGCCGAATTGTTGACGTATTCTGCGGAGTTCGTTTTTCTCAAAGTCCTCTTCCTGTACCTTCTGTTTTTGAAGCTCGGCTTTCCTCCGCCTCTCCTGGTCCTTGAAAATAAACATCCTTATTGATATTTGGTATTACCGGTAATTTATAAATTTCTTACAGGGGCATGGTCATGATTTTGGTCAGATTCTATTTTTCTGTTTTTATTATTAACAATGCTTTAGGAATGCATTTCTAATGATCAAATGAAATCTGAGAGTCAGTCGTAGAGTTATAAGCAAGATACAGGGCTCACAATTCTTCATCATGTAAACAAAGCTTGAGTCCTGTTTTTGTTTACATAGGTTCAATATACCACTGAAAGGTCTTTTTCAAGCTGATATGTCTATCTTCTCATTCATTTTAAGCATACATAAACAGTTCCTAACATTTAGCACATTCATTTTAGGTCTAAAACTGGAATTTTCACTTCAACATTCAAAATGTAAACAAAAGCTTTGTTTACATAGCAAAGAATTGTATTAAGCTGTGCAACTCGATTATAACTCAACAAATGACACTCAAATTTTGGTTGCCTATTAAAAATGCCTTACTGGAGCACTGTAAACATGAAAATGGGAAAAATAAATTTTGACCAAAATCGTGACCATGCCCCTTTAACAGACATTAACAACCTATTTATTAATACATGCAATATCAAAAGAAAAGACACCTTAAAGCAGATATCAAAATAAAAAAACCTGTAATAAAAACAGTTGTTAAAAAAATTGATTCATTATTATTACAATATACTTACCCTTATGGCAATTGATTCATTATTATTACAATATACTTACCCTTATGGCAATTGATTCATTATTATTACAATATACTTACCCTTATGGCAATTGATTCATTATTATTACAATATACTTACCCTTATGGCAATTGATTCATTATTATTACAATATACTTACCCTTATGGCAATGTCATTAGGGTCGCCGACGTTTATTACTGGCTCTGATTTGGATCTCTGGGAGGAGTTATCACTGAACATGGAAGGAGTGGGAGATACTCCAGCCTTTGCATAAATTTCAGCTAACCTGTATTAATCAGACCTATTTTTAGTATCAGGTAATTGAAACAACATCAAAGAATTAGATAAAGTTTTTGTACCAGCTAGGTAGAATTCTGTTACGTACTTCCAGGCACTGCATCTGTGTGACAATTTTCATAAATAAACTAATTAACTTTTGAACTATTGTGATATTTATCTTTGTGCGAAACATGTAAATTTTATTACAGTTTAACAACAATAATAAGTACTGTGATAAAACTAGAGGTACTGTGAGCAAGCTCACAAATAATACCCCACGCTAAGAAAATATTATACATGTACATGTAACTCAAGTATTTCTCTATTAGAAAGTAATGGATGCACCACTTTTCTTCCAGTGAAATTGACCTTAAACAATTGACCAAAGCTGAAGGTCAGGACATATTTTCAGGTCACAGGCAATCTTTGTGTCAACTTTTAGCTTCTAATCATATTTCATTAAAAGATATTGCATAGACAGGAATTATGCATTTTTTGACAATGACCTTGAATTTGCAAAAATGACCTTGGGTCAAGATCATAGCACACCCTCAGGTGATTCCAGGGTTCCTACCCCCCAAACTTAGTTAGTGGGGGTATAATTAGACCATATTTTCAAAATATGAAAATCACACAAAACATTTTAATTGACACTAACTTTTCATTCCTCTGTTTCCGGCGCATTTTGACCTCATCCCAGCTTGGGAACATGTAGTTGTTTTTGACCGGGGGAGTTTTACTGGGGGTCTTTAAGGGTTTGACCTCTGTGTACTTCACCATTGCTCCATGCCCTGGGGTACAGTGGAAGTAGCGTTTACCCTTGTACAAACCATTGTGAACAGAATTTACTGAAATAAAAATATTATTATATTAGTTTGTTAAAGTTTGGACTCTGAACATAAAGCTTTATATTTGATATCCTAGCATTTCTCAAAATTTCCTTATTTTGCTTGAATTACAAGTCAACTTACCATTGTCATCCAGCTTTACCCCTACATACAAGTTGGGTGCTATAGCGTTATCATCAATGACACCGACAAACTTCACAGTACCTGTCAAATCAAGATCAAAATGTTACAGATTTACAAATTAAAAGAGGACTTTGCTTTGATCTTAACCAATGATTTAAAAATTTAGTTTAAGATCACTGCATATCCCATATCCAACAAGCACTCTACAGGTGTAATATGGGGCATATTGGACTAAAGGGGGTAAAAATTGAGTCCAGACAAGGATGTTGCACAGATGCTATGGCCTTAAACTTTGACATAAAATCATGGTTCAAGATTACTGCACTCCTCTAACCCAAGGGCAATCATTTGTAAAGACTGAGCTAGACTTGGCCAAGAAGCCAAGGAGAGAGAAAATATGGTCCAAAGCTGGATTTTTAAAAGATCTGCTATGACCTTTACCTTACCTTTCACCTAGAAACTTGGTTTTTGTCTTCACAACAAGCACTCTTTTTCTGAAGTATGTGCCAGATACGGCCAAAAGGGGAGATAATATGGTTCTGATAAAGATTTTTCAAATAGGTGTTTTATGGCCTTGACCTTTGTCCTAAAAACATTATTCAAGGTCATTGCATCTCATTTATCCAAGGGCACTCGATGGTTGAAGTATGAACCAATTTGGGGTAAGGGGAGAGAAATATGGTCCAGATAAGGATTTTACGCAGGTCTGCTAATGCCGCTATGACCCTAACTTTTGACCTGGATACTTGGTTTAAAGATACTACACACCCTTTACTAAAAGGTACTTGATGTAAAAGCCAGATTGGGCCATTAGGAGAATAAATAAGCTATGACTTAGTGATTTCAAAGGAATGGATGGATGGATAGACTGACCATTATAGGGTGCTTGCAGAGTGGTGCCCTAACAAACCTGCATGATTAACATGAAACTGATGGATTTTTTTTTTACATGAATACACTTGACAATTACTTTACTCTCTTGACTGCATTTTCAGTGTTGAGAAAACATAACTGAATGAGTCAAGACGTGTTGAAGGAAATAAAGGTTAAACTGACAATAACCCAGAAAGCTTTCAAGAATAGTTGATGGCTTGCTTCATTTACTCTTTCCTTTTTATTATGCAGACAATAATGTCATTTATATAGGTCTTTGATGCACAAGTTAGTGCTTTGACTTTCACCACAATTTGAAGATCCGACCTCTGTGTCAAATTCAATCAGCTTGATGCATCAGATTGGAAGGAAATAGATACTGTATACAGGGTTTTTTTCGCCCTGTGTAATTTTCGCCCTTCTACATTTGAAAAAAGTTTCGCCCAGTCTTAAATTCGCCCGCTGATGAGGGTGAAAGGGGTGAAAAATAAAAAAGGGCAAATATTTCCCTGTATACATTATATTCTAGCTTGTATATGCACATTATTGACTTTAACTTCCTTATTTAGCAACCCTGATAAAATGTAAAAAAAGGGTTAAACTCCTAAATAACTTTATTTAGCATTGATATCAGAGAAAAACCTGGGCCTTTGTGATTCCAGTGTGTACATTACCCTATCAGTTATAGTGACAGGGTCACTGAATCTGATAATGAAAAAACATTAACAATTAATGGACTGCAGCAGAACCTCTGTACAATATATGCAGACACATGTGGAAGCATAGTGAATAGGTATTACTCAGTATATAAGACATTTAAGTTTGGGCATGTCTCAACCCCCCTTGTAGATAAAAATTAAATACAGGCAATTGGTGGGGCTTCAAGGTAACTTTTTCACCTATTGCACCTGGAGTACCCTTTATTTTATATATTGAAGAGCAATTGACATAACACGTTACATAGACCATAGATTGGGTTAAGATTCCTTGGAACCCTTTTTAAATATTAATCCATAAATCAAACAAGGTGTCTAGGGAATTCGTTTATTTTTTCATTTGTTAATCCTCGGAAGTCTTTGGTTTGATTTCATGTTGCAATGCAGCAGATATGTGCCCCTGAATTTACAGGCAACAGGACAAATTTCATAGAGTTTTCTTGACATGAATAAAATCCAACAATTAAACAATTTAAAAAACCAACTTCTCTAAGAAAATTAATCCACCAGCTATGGTAGGAGCAGAGGTCTTCCAACAGCCATTTTAATCTCTACACTATCTCAAATGCAATACCAGATTATGCACACGTGCAACAAATTACGTGATTGCTAGTACTTCTAATAACAGCTTTGAACAAAGGTCTGCTACCACACAGTATTTACCAACTATCTGATACTGGTTCAATATTTCATTAATCAAACCGTCATCAAACCAAAGAAATCTAGTAACAAACCAACAAATTAAAGAATGAATGCATTACTGACTTGAAATAATTAAGAACTAAATAAAATTCACAAAATTAAAGTGGTATAATTTTTATGCATGAATTGATCATAAAGACAAAAGTTTGTCTACATATTGAAGACTGTGCATGGTAATTAAATCAACTTTTAACAACAAATGTTAATTGTTTGTTTTATATCTTCAACAAAATCCAACACATCTTATTAATAATATGTGTGTGGAATTCTAGTCTGTTTGTCGAAGAATGTCTCATTCTAATTGAACAGTAATGTTTGTTCAATGAGTTTTCCAGAATACAACAACAAAACCTGGCTACTGGGGGAAAATGTTGGTGCTATCCTAATGAAATATATGCAATCCAAACTCACTAAACACAGGTACAGTTATACCAACTCTCTACTCACAGTTATACCAACTCACTATTCACTTACCCAAAGTTTTCTGACTGACATCAGACTCATCATAGATTTTACAGAGGTTAGCAGCTAAAAAAGAGCGCATTGGTTTTTATGTGCTTGACCTTCAACTCGTGAATTATAAGTCTGTTGAACTTGGCAAATTCAATGTTAATTTGTGTCACTAAACCTAGTAACAAAAAGTCTTAGTGCTATTAAACAATGAGTGTTTTCTGTGAGATTATTTGCATACAGTTGATGTCGTAACAAGCATATAAAGGAATTAAAAACTTTTTAACTGAACAATAATTCAAAGTTTTTGAATACACAACACTTGCTTGTGATGTATTAATGGAGAATTCACATTTACAAGTACCTGCTGTTTCAAGACATCCATGCACTGGAAGATCACATCAGCATATTGAAAATTTAAGAATAGCTAAATGCGGTATTAATTTGACAACTTGTTTATAAGAAAAATATGTTAAGATAATTGAAGCAAGCATGAGAGAATATGGGACCTGCCCTTACCAGGATATTTGCCATGAACTTCGACTCTGTCTCCCACTTTTACAATGCTGTTTTTACAGGAGAGAGGAGCTGTGTTCTGAGCCCTGCTTAATGAAGACTCACGAAGCAAGTCAGAGGCATCGTTGAAATTATCCTTCCAGAATTTTCGACAGGGACCACATGTACACATAAAAGGATCTACATCAGACTGAAAAAGAAAATCTTAATTAGACTTATAAAAGTTTTCTATTCTAATAAATAATATAGGAATTAGAGAGATGTTTTCCTTTAAATCTAAAATTGAAAGATCTGTATAAATAAAAACAAAAATTTCACATATAAATTTCCTATAATGTTACTTGATGATTGAACTTACTAAGCGATATCTTGGAACAAGAGCCATTTTGACCAATGATGATATGACACCATAAGTAATAAATATCCCAAATAAAATAGCTCTAAACAAAACTTCCTAAGCAATTATCATGAATTATGAATATACTTCCTTCACTGTAAACAGGTCCATTTAGAAAAATTTGATGGTTTATGGTTGCTAGGTTTGGATAGCATTGCCTTCTTAACACAGCAGTCTATGTTTTAACTCAGGTATGAAGGTTACATTAAGATAAACAAGTAGCTTATTGTGACAAAAGGAAAGGACCTGTGTTTCAGTGAGGATGTAGTTTAAATCAACAAACAAAGCCGTTTACTGTACGAAAAAGAGTAATGTTTGGTTCTAAGCAGTTCGACCATGACTAAACTTCAAGCAGTGTAAAATACCTGCGGCATTTAAATCAAGACTCTAATTTCATATGAAGTCAATGAAATGATAATCTCATACATCAATAAAATCTTAAGAGAATTTGGCTGGTCATAAATACAATTTACCTTGTGTTCTTGGGTAGACATAGTTTGTTACAATACATATATACAGACAAGACACGCTAAGTGAAAGTTATAAAAATGGATCACATAATTTTATCTCAGTCTGATGGCGTCCTGGTTGTTAAGCACCATAGCACCTGCTGCACTTCCGGTCCTCGCCGCTTACACCAAAGAGAAGTGGGATTAAAATGTCAAATTCTCTACAGAATCGTTGTATACATATTTCTTATGTATGGATCACTAAATTGGATGAGTATCATTATAGTAACTGTTTTTCTACCGTTAAATTTAGTAAATCATCCACCTTATTTCTATTGATATTTGGGACTGCAATGGCCACAATAATATTGAACGCGAATGAGGAGAATCTACGGTACAGCGAAACGATCTCTGCGCGCAAGTAGGCGAAAAAGGTAAGATCAAGTATATAAGTAACATTTTGCCTCAGCGATTTGATGATGATGAGTTTGCTATTAAATGTGTAGATCTTAACATTTGAAAAAGGAAAAATGAGACGATGGCCTGAGCTTGAGTCATATGATAAGTAAATCACAGAAATACATTGAAAACTGGTATATGTCTATTGCGAAATAATCCATAAACACAATCTTAGTAATTGTGTGTTTGTAAAATCTAATGTGATCTGTGTGATTTACTAAGTTTTGTGAATCTCAATCTGAAATTTATATAGCTATCTTAATATCAGACAATACTTAAGCGATGATGACTCTGATGAAGATGATGAGACTTGCCTGGATGAAATGCCACTGATGTATAACAATGAAGTAAGCTTTAAAATGGATGAGAGCGATTCTCTTGTCAACAGGAGACGGTACCGAAACCAGTCCAGAATAGGACAATGTATCAATGATGGATGGGAAAGCACATGTGGAAGGTAGATTTTACTCTGACCAAAGAAATTCTCCCATCGCGTTTTGCTTAATTATTCGATATTTGTAGATTCTGTGGGGTTCAAACAGCATTCTTTCAATAATAATTAAGTAAAAATCTCAGATTTCTCCTTTTGAAATGCCCCCTCTAACTTGTTGGGTTTCAATACACAATTAGAATAAAAGGCTGAGGAGATTTTACATTGCAAATGATATGAAAGTATGTGGATGATAACATTGAAAATTTGTGCAACGCAAGGTGTTGTGGGTGACTTCCGAATGATAAAAGATGTCAGATTTTCCAAAAATAAACCTGTTTTTGTTCCTGTGAATTTCTACAGATATAAAGAAATAACATTTCAATTACCGTACAAAATCTTAGATTTTTTCCCTATCATTGATTTGAGCTGTATTTCTTTGACTGTTTGTGTATATTTTTTTTAATTTGTCAATAGTGATGGACACATTAACTTGGGATAGACTATATGTAGAATCATATGATAGTTATAACCAATTTAAATACAAACTCTGTTTACCCTTAAAAATGTTTGTTTGCCAAACTTGGTAATTATTTTTTTGTTAGGTAGGTAGGAAGATTATTTTTTTTAAATTTGTGCAGATTGTGGCTTCGTCAATACTTGTGAACACCATTTTTATGAATTTCATGAAAATCACAGTTTCAAGAATACATAAATTTGTGATCATGCAATCATCTTATCAATACAATAAGTTTTTATAATTAATAATTAGAAATTGCACATAAATGAACATTTAATTTTGTGGATCAACTCAACGTAGAAATTGATGAAAATTGGTATTCAATGAATATTGAACACAATGATGAAACCACAATAATAGAGCTCGTTTCAAAATAACATCGATTTTCCCTCTTGGTGACACTCTTGTTTTTGTCAGCAGCTCACTAAATTCAGATGCCCATCGCTTTGCTGGCATCAAAGACATGCCGCCGAAACACCTAAGCAGTTCGACCGCATTTGAGCTCGCCTTGTCAGCATCAAAGAAATGTCGTCATCTTAATAATTATTCACATTATTAATTATTTATTCACATAGATACATGCATACATGCATGTATATACAAGTATACATTCATGCATTTACAGACAAATGTTGTTTATATATCAACTTCCTCAACACCATATGTCACAGATTATTCCCAAGATTGAATTGTACATTTACTTCCTCATCTCTCTCTCTCTCTCTCTCTCTCTCTCTCTCTCTCTCTCTCTCTCTCTCTCTCTCTCTCTCTCTCAAGTCATCAGCGGTGAACATCTTAATACCGCCTACTGCTATCTGATTGGACAAGGGTCAGTCAAAATTTTTTATCAGCGAAGACATTGTATGGGGTCAGGATTAAACAGAAAGATGTCGATACTAAATTGTACATCCTACTTAGCACAATTGGCTGCAACTATAACGACATCAAATATTCAGCGTGCTAAAGATAAAATCAAAATACTGAAGTACTGACAGGAGTTGATTTTATTGATTATTATTAAATCAACGATATGTAATTTCACATGGCAAGTAGTTATTTAGATGTATTTGAATTATTACGCACATTTTTTTCCTATATGAATTCCGACAAGAATTACGAGCTATAGACGGAAAACCCCATATGAATCATGTTGTGTAATATTTAAAGATAGAATTAATGCCTCAAACTCTACGATGCATTATGTATCAGTAATCAAAATTTTTCTGGAAAAGTATATTCAGGCAATTTTTTAACAAACAAATAATGATAAAGTTTAGTCTACGCCAGCACTGATTCTATCTTTAGATTGGATAGTCTGCCCTTGATTCCAAACGCAACCGCTCTAGAAAATGCGCTTTGGTAATCAATGACAACGAACCAGCTTATTGAACTCTGGCGTAGGAATACAAACGACTTCAAAATGTCTAAATTGTTCGTACCATTTAAACTCTGAATATTTTTAAGGTATTTATAAATAAGTTTCCTTGAAAAACAATGTTTCTGAATACATTACATCGAATTTATTAATTATTTTCAAGTACTGAGTCTTGTCAGTGGTGATGATTTGTGATTAGGTCCAAACACTGTTTCACTTTCGTTTCGCCAGAGTAACTGCATAGAAGAGTTGATTAAAATCAACTCCCAAAAACTGAGGAAGCTTTCTTAAATATCTGATGAAGTTTTACTTTGCTTAGCTAGCTAAGCTTAATCTCTCTCTCTCTCTCTCTCTCTCTCTCTCTCTCTCTCTCTCTCTCTCTCTCTCTCTCTCTCTCTCTCCACACAGTTGAAGAAAGTCATTTCAAACATAAGAATAATTTCAAATATTAGTTTATGGATATTATAAATAAGGAAAATAGTTGTATTTCAACCTGCAGTACACTATTCTTAATCTAGTAGCACTCTTTCAAGTGCATGAGTTGTTGTAGCGGCGGCGTGTCTTTGATGCCCATGAAGCGACCTGTCGACCAAGTCTAGCGAGCTGCTGACGTAAACATTGACTCTCACCAAGTGGGAAATTGACTGTATTTTGAAACAAGCCCTAAAAAACTATCAGTTTAATTTTTGTAATTAACTCATACAAATAGATGTTGGGAAAGATTGTGCAATAGAAGGAAAGAGTACCACCCTAGAAATGTCCCAATAGGACTTCAGAGATCCTCAGATGAGAAGTATCCAAAAAATGTCATTCGCAATCAGAAGTACAGCATCTTCACATTCATACCAAAGGTTTGCTTGAAGTTAAAACTGTGGATAAACTATTCATTTGCAGATTTTAAGTTAGTGTCTATCAAAATTAATTTGGACAGGATTATTGTATAATTGGTTATTGAGATTAGCATTGTGGATTTCCAAATTTGATAAGATAAGTTATAGACATATATGCAATATGCAGCTGTTTATTTATGGTTCCATTTCAGGTATTATTTGAACAGTTTAAGTTTTTCTTGAACCTATACTTTCTTGTGATGGCATTGTCCCAGTTTATACCAGAGATCAGAATTGGATACCTTTACACCTATTGGGGGCCTCTGGTTAGTACATTTTAGTATCCTTTATCTATTGACCAGGAAGCCTTTTCAGATTCATTGACAATTACCCAAAACTAATTTCTCATAAATCAAAATATCAATAAATAACAGTACGATGACTACCGATACATGTATTGTATATGTGGAAATATTCAGAAATTTCTTAATGTTATCAAATGAACACTTTGGAAAGTTGGTAACGATCATTACAGTTTGTTTAAATTGATTGCTAATTTTTTACTGTCATGAAAATAACACAAAATGCAGACCTTGTTTTTCAAGAAGTTCAATACATTTTTCTCTGTAAAATATCCACATTAAAATCTAAAGCAATCACTTTTCAAATGAGTGTCCATCTACCAAAACTGTAATACTACATGTGTATTCAAACAATACCTGAAAATGCAGTAACATGTATACCAGGACTGCGTTTTATAAAAGAACTTACGACTAAGTCGTAAATATTTTCGGTCTCATGGAATGGTCTTTAAGGAACAAAAATATCAAACCATTTATTTTCAACTATTTTGATTTCCATATATTTTACAGATTTTACAATTAAACATTGATTAGTTTGAGATTAATAAACATTCATTAATTTGGTCGTAAGTCGTGAGTTCTTTTGTAAAACGCAGCCCAGTACATTAATGATCATTGAACAACAAAATATACTACATGTACATGTTTTTGTGTAGTGTAATGCATACACTGTGCTGTAGCATCCTATTCAGTTTGTCTTTGATTTCAATAATGATCAATCTGTTAGTTTTGGAGTTATTCTTAAGTTCTATATGACCTCATTGTGGTACATGCTGCATTAGGTCAACCCTCAGCAATATCTCCACAACGATTGCTATTACAGACTGAATACAGTTAATTTATGTGCAAGGTTTATTTACCCTGCACAGCTGTCGGTGGCCATTGTGCTGTGATGGCAGCTGTTGCATCTCTTTAAAGGACTCACAACATGGGGCTTGTTTCACTTATCATTCATGAATAGTATGTAGAGATCCATCAAAGATCAATACATTGATTATGATATAAAAATGGATTTTTGATGTCTAATTCATAGAGACTATCAAAAGGAATGTTTTTTTTAAAAACAGAAAACAAATTAAATACATCTTCAGTTAGACACTTCCATACAAGTAGATTCGCACAATGACTTAATTAGTACATGAATAAATAGATTGCAATTGTCATTTTTTTCAACTCCTTGAACCTTTGATAGTCTAATCCTTGTTGCACTTCTGAGATTTGTGATTCTTGTGACAAATGTACCCTTCTTTTAGGGATTTGTCATTTTTGTGACAATGTGCCGAGAGGCCCTGGACGATTACAGAAGGTACAGACGTGACAAGGAAGCCAACTCCCAGAAATTCCGCAAGCTGACCAGAGATGGAATGGTTCCAGTGCCCAGTAGTAACATCAAAGTCGGGGATCTCATTGTGGTAGACAAGGTTAGTGTGTTGGGGAGGATCAGTGCCTTAATTTAGATAAGAAGAAACTCAAAACTCATTAAACAGGCAACAGTTTCCAAGGTGTGAATAAGATGTCGTAAAGCATTGAATAAACAAACCAAGATATGATTGATTGAAATAAAAAATGCGTACCTGGGTATTTGAATTCAGGACCTCAAGAGTCTGCTGTTATTCCCGCCTGTTGTACATGCTTGTAATCAGGATGTTTCTATACCACTGTGAATTTGGTTGAGAATGTAATTTTTTGGGTTAAAGAGGACCATAGTGTATATGAATGTGTACTGAACACCAGGTACTTTGGTTTATTAATAGAATGAAATTATATCAATAAACTTGGTAATTATTTTTGCAGAACCAGCGGGTGCCAGCAGACATGGTTTTCTTGAGAACGACTGAGAAAACAGGTGCTTGTTTCATCAGAACAGATCAGCTGGATGGAGAGACAGACTGGAAACTGAAACTAGCAGTACAGAATACTCAGAAACTGCAGACCAGTGTGGTGAGTGATAGCCTTGTAATCATCAGCATCTTTCTGTCTCCCTCTGTGTCTGTCGCTGTCCTACTCTCTCTGTGTCTTTGTCTCTGTCTTTCTGTCTCTGTCTGTCTGTCTGTCTCTCCTCTCTCTCTCTCTCTCTCTCTCTCTCTCTCTCTCTCTCTCGTGGTTGTGAATATTTCAAGATTTCTCTGTTTTAGGACATCCTGGACATCCAAGCAGAAGTTTATGCAGAAGCCCCACAGAAAGATATCCACAGTTTTGTTGGAACTTTCAAAAGGGTCAGCATTAATATAATATTAATCAAAATTATTAATACAATTTTGAGAAATTCTCAAATAGCAACAGTATGACCCCGGCAGCCTCAGATGAGGCATGTTTATTACTGTATCAAATTATTTTGCCTTGGTACCCATTGATTGTACCTTCATGTTCACCAGCTGTAGAAAAGTTGATATGTAAAAAATCATGACATTGTTATTTTGTGTACTTGCAGTATGATGAACCTGTGGAGGACTCGCTGAGTGTTGAGAACACGCTGTGGTCCAATACAGTGGTGGCTTCAGGCTCAGCCCTTGGGGTAGTGATATATACAGGTGCAGAGACACGTAGTGTGATGAACACTTCTCAACCTCCATCGAAGGTACAGATCGAGTGTTTATATATGTAGATAAATTGGTTGATAAAAATATTATGTTTTTAAGATAACTTCCCAAAATGCCTGTCATTGGCTTTGTTTTTCATTGGAGCAAATCAAAGTTCATCTATGGTAATATGCAGTCCATGCACAAAGGAAATTGTATCTGGTATCTCTAACTTTTATCATTCACGATTCTTTATGTCACAATCCATAGCAATGACAGAATTTGACCGGTCTTTGACCTCCTTTTAAGATGTTATTTGTGTGTGTGTCTGTAGGTCGGTCTGCTGGACCTGGAGGTAAACACTCTGACCAAGCTGCTGTTTTCTGCCGTGATCGTCCTGTCTGTGGTCATGCTGGCTCTGAAGGTTTGTATTCACTGACACCGACTCTTTATACTTGGATTTAATGCAGCTGTGGCTCTTCAAAATGATTTTGAATAAGGCTTACTTGAACATGGTACTGAATTCTCTAATTCAAGATCCTATCCGAGAATACCATAACTTGTCTTCTCTTTAGTACTGTTTATTGAATCATGATATTCTGTTGTTGACATTTTTAGATATTTTCTTTTTTCAGGGATTTGAGGGGCCCTGGTATAGATATCTCTTTAGATTTATTCTTCTCTTTTCTTACATCATACCCATAAGGTACAGTATTTTTTTCATTTTATTTACTTGGGTATTAGTTTGTAAACCATGGAACATAATAAAAACGATCCAATCTAAAATTTGAAAATTTTAGAACTTTAATCTGAATTCAGGATTTTAATCATTGAAACATGTTGATTATTGGTAGATTCTTTGTCAATTGTTATTAATTCTATAATCTTTGAAATTAAGATTTATCTTGAAATGTTCTATACAATGTCTGATTTTGTTTCTTAACTTTTGTTCTGTCTTTCAGTTTGCGAATCAATCTAGATATGGGCAAGGCAGCATATTCATTTATGATTCAGAAGGATAAAGCAATCCCAGAAACCATCGCCCGGAGTACCACAATTCCTGAGGAACTCGGCCGTGTTAGCTACCTCATGTCTGATAAGACGGGCACTCTCACTCAAAATGAAATGGTACAACATCTTAAGTACAGTATTGTTATTTGCAATTTCAAAACTTTACAGTTGTTATTAGTACATGTGGTAGACAAGAGCATTCTTCATTAACAACTGAAATAAGATTAGGCTTTCAATTAATATGGTTCTTATTGCTTCCAGGTTTTCAAAAAATTACATTTAGGTACTGTGTCATTCACACCTGAGACAATGGATGAGGTAAGAATTTACAGAGCTGGTCTGTTTGTCTCTCTCTAGGTACTGGTTTATATTACTGTCTTGTTCAAGAAACATTCTGTTCAGAAAAATAGGATCAATATAAAGATAAGTTTATCAATATATGAATATTTACACTTATGATAGCAAACATGAATTTTTAAAAATATTGAACTTCATCAGATTGTAAACCCGTGGTAAAGGAAATCTTACAAGATACAGGCTATTGGAATCAGAGCTACAAGTACAAAATTCTTATAAACAGGTGCAATCCCACTTGAGGACTACATTTGCCCAACAACAGAAGGAGCCCCAGTCTTCACAACAGCCCTTCTTGGGCCCCTCTATGACCCCCTCACGTAGCAGTGGGCCTGTACGTCGGACGGTCATCACGCGAGTGTTTGAGGCAGTGAGGGCCCTGGCCCTATGTCACAATGTCACCCCTGTCTATGAGGAGAGTGACAACAGTGAGGCAGGATACGAAACTGAGGCTGACCAACAGAGTCAGCAGGAAGTGGTATACCAGGCTTCCAGTCCCGATGAGGTCAGTTTCAAAAATTTTAAATCTCCATGCTATGAGGTACAGTGGTAAGAAATTTAAGTCTTGAGGTGTTTTGAGGCACTTTAACATATGTTGATTATTGAATATGACAGGTATAATTATTATGCAAATTAAAAAAAACAAAGACAAGAGTTGATAATGAAGAAGACAATCACTATATCAGGGTTAGTTGTGACTTGTATACAAGTAATTGATTCAACTGAAGTTTGTCAGACATTATACTAACATGACAGCACCATGTACAGTTTGTACCCTGTGTTCCAGGTAGCACTAGTAACATGGACAGAGAGTGTGGGGCTGACGTTACTGAAGAGAGATCTGAACTCCATGCAGCTGCGAGCCCCCAACGGCTCGGTCATCAACTATCACATTCTCCACATCTTCCCGTTCACCTCGGAGACCAAGAGAATGGGGATCATTGTTAAGGTACCCCTCTCACTTACCACTTACCACTAGATTAATGTTCCTTTATATGAACGAGTTGTTCTTAATTGATTTTGTAAACCTATTGTCATATCCTCTATTTTCAGGAAGAGAAAACAGGAGAAATTTCCTTTTACATGAAAGGAGCTGATGTTGTTATGCAGACAATTGTACAATATAATGATTGGCTGGAAGAAGAGGTAAAAGGTCATGATTTTGTGAAGGAATTAATTAAAATTGGAATAGATTAATTTTAGATTTATTTTTTTGTTGTGGTCTCTCTTCAGTGTGGAAATATGGCAAGGGAGGGGCTTCGTACTCTGGTGGTTGCCAAGAAAATACTGACTGAAGAACAGTACCAAGAATTTGATGTAAGTTTATAAAAGATTTATCATACCAATCACATTAGAAATTGAACTTTCAAGCACAGGTTATTTTATGTCAGATATGTCAATCTTGATTTACATTTTAATTACTGTTTTTACATAACTATGAAATCTCAATTGCTATTGAATTCAACAATTAAAGCAGTGTGTGTCAAAATCTGTAGTATTTGATATGTGTAATTAGAAAAAAAAGCCACTTACAGTGTTTTTGAAAAACTTTAGTTTTGTCAAAGATAAGTAGGTGATAAGCAAAAGAGAAAAATCTTCTATTTTATTTTACAGAATCGTTATCATCAAGCTAAGATGAGTATCCAGGACAGAAATACTAAAGTCCAGGGGGTGATAGAAAGCCTGGAGAGGGACATGGAGCTATTGTGTCTGACCGGGGTAGAAGACAAGCTACAGGACGGGGTCAGGCCCACACTGGAAATGCTGAAAAACGCTGGCATCAAGGTCAGAATAAATTGTGCCATCCAAAACAGTAATTACAGATGTTCAAGCAAGTGCATACGTTGAATAAATTTCTGGGGTTTCTTAATGCTTAGGAACCCAGGTCAACTAATGTCAATGCTATATAACAAAGAAAAAACTGGCATGAAGGTCATTTATGTGAAGGTCAAGGTCCTCTTCATAATATCCCAAACAGAAACATCTGATTCAACATAATGCTGTCACATTTCAGTTCTAAAAAATATTTACACTTATATGATAATTATGCTGTTACTTAAACACTAATAAGTATGGACTAGTCTTTAATATTCAATATTGAATGTTCTGTGACAGGTTTGGATGTTGACAGGGGATAAACTGGAGACTGCTATATGTATCGCCAAGAGTTCCAAGCTGGTCTCTAGGACACAGGATATCCACATCTTTGGGGTGGTCAACGGCAGAACGGAGGCTCACTTACAACTGAATGCACTCAGAAAGAAACAAGACAATGCGCTGATAATCACCGGCAACTCTCTACAGGTATTGGGTTCATTTGTAAAATGGACATCAATCAATTGATAATTTTTTCATTAATTGTAATTGTATTAAAATGTTTTCCTTGAAATATATTGTAAACCAACTTTTATTTGCGACAACTTTATTTCGCGATTTACTGTTGATAATCTGGCTTGCGATGACTTATTTTTTACGAACAAGATATAGATTATCTAGAAAATAATATACCATAGGTATTTGAGAACTGGTTCGCAGCAAGAAATATTTGCAATGACGAGGCTATCGCAAACCTCACGAAAATTTCTCACACATGAAAAAAAAAGTTGGTTTACAGTACATTGTAATATAAAATTTGCTACAGGATTTAATCTGAAAATTTTACGACAAAATTTGTTTTTCACAATGAATGATGGATGAATCCAGTTTGATAATGATTTTCATATTTTATGTTTGTGATACAGGTGTGCCTTAAATACTATGAACATGAGTTTGTGGAGTTGGCCTGTCAATGTCCATCAGTTGTCGTCTGTCGATGTTCTCCAACTCAGAAAGCGGACATCGTAAAGCTTCTACAGAACCACACAGGCAAACGCACATGCTCGATAGGTACTGATGTCTTTTATATGCTGACATTTACCAGTATATGATTGGTTTTATCATTAAAAATCGTGTAATGTTACAATGAGTAAAAAAAGAACACAGTCTGTACCAAACAATGTTGAATACGGTAGCACTGAAGGACTTTTGATGAAAAGCTAGGGTAAAATTCTTTGAAACTGGAAGGTATTATATTCTAATGAAATATTTATTGCAAGATCTTTAAAACAACTCTGTATTTTGTAGGGGATGGAGGAAATGATGTCAGCATGATTCAAGCAGCCAATGTTGGAGTGGGAATCGTGGGTAAAGTATGTAACATTTCACATTACCCAGTACTCTTAATGATTAAACTCTATTAACATGTTTTTCTTTACTGAGTTTCCTCCAATTGTAGTTCATATATTGTATGACATTCTAACAACATGGTCTTTTGTTGTAATTACAGGAGGGTAAGCAGGCATCCCTCGCGGCCGATTTCTCAATCACTCAGTTCAGTCACATTGGTCGACTCCTGATGGTGCACGGCAGAAACAGGTCAGATAAAGGAAATTTTGTACATCATTGTCTGAAAATAAGACTTCATAAGAACTGTTGTTAGTTTGAAATTGATGACATGATGTGAAAGGATGCACCAAAATTTTTAAATGACAGACAAAAATTAATGGATATATGTATATATATTTGTCTTGTTTTGATCTTATGAAATGTTCTGTTATATTCATAGTTACAAACGCTCAGCTGCCCTCAGTCAGTTTGTCATGCACCGCGGCCTGATCATCTCAACAATGCAGGCCGTGTTTTGTTCAGTGTTCTATTTTGCATCTATTGCTCTTTTCCCAGGCTTTCTCATGATTGGGTAAATATTGAAATATTCAATTTGCAAAACTTTTGAAAAATTATGATGGATATTGTACATGGGAGAACATTTTTGTTGCAGATTAATAAATACATGTAAATGTGATTTTGTCTCTTATGAAAGAGTTTTTCACCCATAAAGTTTTGAATATTTTTATTAAAATTTTTATTAAATTGTTCATATTTTTACTACTTCTGAAGAACATTTGTGTATGTTACAGCTATGCCACAGTTTATACAATGTACCCCGTGTTTTCCCTGGTGCTTGACAAGGATGTGTCCGCAGAAACAGCAATGACCTATCCAGAACTGTATAAAGAACTAGTCAAGGTAACCTTTCTCGATATATTTTTTTTCAAGGAAATCTTAAAGATTCAGAAATGTAACCTTGTGTCATATACTGATTTCTGAAAAAAAAGTTGTTTGTAGAGCGTGCACTTAATTATTCACTTCTCATCTCTGTTTCAGGGGAGATCACTGTCTTTTAAAACCTTTTTCCTGTGGGTTCTTATTAGTATATATCAAGGTGGGTTGTTTGGATTTTGTGTTCCTGTATCATGTTATTCTAAAGGAGGGTACAGTGTACACCAATAAGTACATGTAGATAATGCAGTGTTCACAATGAGTACATGTAGATAACCCAGTGTTCATAATGAGTACATGTAGATAATCCAGTGTTCACAATGAGTACATGTAGATAATCCATTAGCAGAATGATGCTATGGTACAATAGTGACAAGACATGTACATAGTGTTGTTTACAGATGACCACAAAGTTAATTTCAGTACCATAATTTTTTATCAGAGGACCTTTCTCAGATATTCATATGATGCATTTATGGTCATAAAACGTATTTACAAATATTGTGAAAATTGCATACATGTGGCTGAAACAATATTTATATAGCACATACATTTTTAACACATCTTTTTCCAGGTGGTATCATTATTTACGGTGCTCTGTGGCTTTTTGACGAGGACTTTGTTCATGTGGTGTCCATAACGTTCACTGCCCTGATTCTGACAGAACTGCTGATGGTTGCCTTGACGATTAGAACATGGCACTGGGCCATGGTTGTAGCTGAAGTGTTCAGTTTGGCAATCTATATCGCTTCTCTCATCGTTTTGCGTAATTACTTTGGTAAGTTCATGATTATAATTTGTCCCCCAGATAATGAATTGCTTCTTTAGATGTTTTGTTCCATAAAGAGCCTTTAAATAAAAAAAAATTTTGTCCGACTGATGATAAAGTTTTGCATCGTTTTGTTACAGATGGAACATTTCTGAGGACCTTTGACTTTATATGGAAAGTGGTGGCCATTACGTCAGTTAGCTGTATACCCCTGTATATCCTAAAGTACCTGCGCAAGAAGTTCTCTCCCCCTGTATATGCCAAATTAACGTGATAAACTTCTCAAGGTTCTTTTTTTTGACCGATTTTTTAAGATTTGTGTACGGTACATTTTAAGAAAATCACCAAACAAATGTTTGTGTATTCTGAGCTTATTGGATTTCTCATATTTAATGTTTAGAAGCGGCCACAGGGTGTTTCAAAACTTGTCCCAACTATACCCTGTAGACTTCTCGACAATAGTTGTTAGTCATTCCAGTTTACAATATTTTCATTGTAAAAAAATTTTCATTTTCTAAGTGCTTTGCCTGATGAATGATATGTAAAACCATGCATTTAGTGCGATATTTTTAATAATGTCTTGTACAATCAGTGCTGTCGAATTTTTACTAATGGAAACTATCAGTCTTTCTGTGCAGTTCAATCTTCTGTGTTGCTTATATTTTGTTTTGTTTTTTTTTCTTTCTCTTTTTATATGTTTTATATATTATTGATAATTCAAAAACTTGATGTTTGCTGAATATTCTTACAGAGAGCACATGTAGCAGCAGGTCCGTATCTTGGATTATAACAGTATAAATGATTAAAATAATCACTCAGCTCTTAGTTATAGCACTTGTATAGATATAGTTTGTTTCAAAATGAAATGGTAAGAAATTGTTTACTATAATAAAGTCAAGTTGCTTCTGAAATGGTAATAAATATGCGACTACTTTTTCGAAATTTTCTTTGAAATGAAAACCAACTTTCTGATTTCTGTTTTCAGTAAAGCAAACTTTGGATTCAAAACAAGTTTCATACTATCCACAGGGTCTAAATGTTTACAGTTCCATTATCTAGTGCAGCTAGACATATTGGCACATATATAATAAACTGATTTATTGAGATTAATGTTATTCTTGTGCATGTTTTGTATTTATTGCTACAACTTTTTTTCTGGGGCATGGTAAACCTCTGAAAATAAAAAAAATATTCCATCAAATGTTGTGATATTTATTTAGTCATTATACATACTTTAACCATTATTTTCTTAGTACCTTGGTGTAAGAAATTACAATGGTGTCTGTGACTAAAGAGACACTAACAATCAGACACTACAAATAGTAGATGTACCAAGATAGCCTGTTTATCAACTGTGTTGTGACCTTTATTAAAGGTCCCAAGTGCAAGATAAAAAGAGTATGAAATGGCTTATATGTCACAAGTTGGTTATGACCCCAAACTCCAAAAAGGATATATTTAATCCTATAACTTTGTAATCTGCATTCCTTTTACATACTGTTTACAGGATATCAAGGTCAGAAATCCACAGCAAAGTACTTAGAACAATGTAGTATGAAAGGAGATTCCAAATCATGCATATGATCATGACCATGATTTTTGGTTTGATCTACAACCTCAACAATTGTACATTCAAGCATTTCTTCAATGAAATAATATACTTGCAAGGTTGAGACTCGATGACACATATTTCGTGTGAATTGAAAATCTTGTGTGCATTGTTTAAATTTTAAGAAAGTTTACTAAAACATGTACGGTAATAAAGATGGGATGTTGACAGCTTTGGTGGGCAGTCACATACTGGGTACGACACATAGATTGTTACAAGCGTTACTAACCCTACTTTCAACCTCGAGGAGCAATCTCTTCAGAAGTGAGGGTCACTGAGCTACATATTGTACACGCATAACTAAAGAATTGGTGAATCTGAGATAACTTTAATGATACAACATAGTAATAACATTAACAACCAGGTTCAAGTAAAACTTTTTGTATAAAATGGCCTCAGTTCTAAAAAGCTCCAAAAAAAAATGTCAAAACTTTATGTAAACAAAAAAGAAATAGGGAATTCTACAAAATTAATAAAAAGAAAGTAAGAAAAAAAGCTATAGATTTTGCATCCAATATTTTTTTTATTAGATATACATGGTATATCTTGCAGAGATATTAAACATATTGTTGGCACAAAATATAGTGCGTGGTAAGAGCACCTGCTACAATTCAAAAACAAAAGACACTTTTATCCTTCCACTGCTGAAAAAAGGAATATTCTAATCGTCATTTTCTGATTTCACTAAAATGACACTTGTCAATTTTTGCAAAATATGTACCAGTATTCCTTTTTATCAATGATTATTATTTTTATTGATCTTGTCACTTACACATGTACAAACATGGGCTGATCTTGTCGGACATATTAAAATGAACTTTGTAGCAAGTGTTCTTAAGAAACATATGCTTGCATCCTGTAACAGGAAAAATTTTTCACAGGTTTCAATACTCCTACAATCAAAGCTCTCAATCATGGATTGCATCAAAAAGAAAAAAAACCCTACATATTTCTCCACTGCTTTTCAATATAAATTCTAAACCATTGTAACATATGAAGATCTTTCCTATTTATTTCTCTGGCACAGACAGATGACATGTTTAACTGTATAACTACTCTGCATGCATAAATGTTGTGGACGAAAGAGCTAGGCTCCCAGAATCACAGAACATTCAATATTGTATAACAATAAATATTGAGTTTCATGATCAATCACAAACAGAAAGTGCTTCAAGGTTTTGTTTACACTCGAGACCAATCAGACTCAGCTGTCCCCAGTTCTAAACTGCACTTATACTCAAACCACTCATAAAACATGTTCTAAAGATAATAGTTCTACCCAATTCAAGAATTTACAATTAATTCCACACACAGGATCTTGTTCATAACTAAGAAAATGATATGCAAACCAGTGTATTCTAAATAGTCCTTAGCAAACATCAGCCAGTACCCTGGTAATCCACTCACTGTCACAAAGTTGATACTTTGTTGGTGAGGTGTCCTTTAAAATTATACAATAAATCATAGAAAGAGGCCATTATGTGTTTGTCTGTGCTTTCTCTAGTTATGCACTTCTGTTTTCCAAGTACACATATACAATGTTTGTTATTCAAGATACAATTGAAATAAATAATTTGCAGCAAAATTAAAGCATTGAACAGATGTCTACATCACATTCTACTGAACGATTCATTCCTATAGCCTCTGTACGTAGTATATCAGTGTTCATCAGATCTGTCCCTGGCCTGTGGTCTGTGTATTGATGGATTAAATTCCCGGGTACTGTCCTCCACCGTAAGCATTGGACGACGGATAGGCAGGGCCCTGCCCAGGGTATCCACTGGGGTACCCCAGGGGGGACATTCCAGCAGGCAGAGAGCTTGGATGTCCAGCTGGAATGGTACTGTGAGCTCCAACAGGGAATCCTCTTGGGACACTGGTCACAGATACACCTGGAAAGCCCCCTTGATGTGCCAGGGCCCCTGGCATGGTCATCACAGGGTTACCTGGGGCATAACTGGTGCCCTGATGTAATTGATGAGAGCTGAGGTATGAGGGGGTCATGGAGGGATACTGTGAGGCGTAGGCCAGGGTAGTGGTGGGCAGGGTCTGGAGGGAGGGGTGATGTACAGGCTGGGCTGACCGAAACTGTACCCCGGCGCCAGCCATACTACTGGGGTAAGCCATTCCTGGAACAAGGGAAACAGTACATTACAATTTACAGATAAACAATTAACCAATTGAGTCTGTCAAACAATTTATTCATTATCATGATGCATTGAACAATATAGAGATGACAAAATATCAGATAAGTAAGCCAGAGATATCACATGGCAATATAGCCAGGACAAGCCCCCTCTACTATATAATTATACAGCTTATGAAGATTAGTTTCTCATTTTCTCTTTAGAAGAAGTAGCTTATGATTGAAAATAGTTACAAACCTGATGGGTAACCAGAAATGGAGCTGTATCCTTGCATGGCCTGGGCTGTAGTACACATAGGAGCCCCAGCGTACTGCTGACCCATTGCTCCCGCTGGACCGGGGTAGCGTGGCTGGGTCAGAGACGACCCCTGTACCAGGCCGGGCTGAGAAGGGGGGTAGCCAGAGGACGGGTACCCTGGCTGTCCCTGAAGACTACCTTTGTCTACCGTGGGAGCTCCATAAAAGTTCATTCTCTGAAATCATTAAATTCAAATTAAAAAACTTCCCTTTTGAACATAGCATTCATAAATCTTCATATCTATATTCTCAATATCTTAAAATCTAAAAACTAAAAATTGTTTTGAAGTACAGAATTAAATCATGAACTATTGAGAGGTGAAATTTTGTCCCCATCATATGTTGTTAACCCTGTATAGTGTGACAAAAAGAGTTTCTCCTTCAGCATTTAATTTTTAACATTAATATTCCTATTGAAATATGATAACATCCATTTCTAGTCTTGAAGACCAACACTAGGTTAGATGGGTTCAGTTTCATGTCTAGGGAACTAAAATCAAGCATAAATTATTACTCAGTCTTTGAATAATTTTTAATGTGTACATATGCTGTGGTATCGTAATATGCATGGATTCGTTAACAAAATTTAACTAGATATTACTGGGATGGAATTTCATGGGTACAAATTTACTTTAATAAAGTATTTTTCAAGCACGACAATTTTCATTATTTGTGGGAATATTTTTTAAAGGTAAGGAGTATCCACAAAATCCATGAAATATGTCCCCGATTCTGTTTTTTCTTCCTTAGCAAGGAATGGTTGTCATTTCCAATTAATTGTAAGTATTGGGCGATTAAAATGATGATTTCCAGAAACAACTGAGCAATTAATCAGACAATATTAACATATCATCTTAATAAAACATCCAAATGACAACTATTCCTTCTCATCAAAATTAAATAATAGCAACATTTAATGCAAGCTTTATAGTAGAAAGGCTGTCAATATTGTTTAAGATTGTTCTTCCTTCAGCAATATCCAGTAACCCCAATATTTACAGGTCATGTGGTGCAGTGGTAAGCCCTGGAGATACAGATGTCACAGGTTAGAGCCACACTGCCAGTTCTCTTATTTTTTCCAAGTCACTTGCTATAAATACTTTGTCAGAGAATCTGATTTTAATGTTTACAATTCATGTACATTGATGCCTGAAGGTTGAACAAACTTAAACTTGTTCAATACTTATATATATATATTTATTTATAATTACAATCATTGAAAACTTGAGCCAGATATCTAGTACAGTCTGTCCCAAATTCATTGTTTTTGCTGATGTTTTACTATATAATTATATCTTAAATTATTAATTGAATAAAAAAAAATTCCAGAAATTCATCCCTTTGAAACTTTCCTAGAAATTGATTTTGTTTATTCATTTTATGCTTGACTCATAATAGCAATCAACAGAATTCACAATTATGTGAAGATTGATCTATCATTTGTCATTTACCGTGGCAATGTTGGGGAACAGTTTCAAAGGAGTAACATTGGAGGCTTTGAGAACCTACAAATCTGGGACACACTAGAAGCTTTGAGTGATGCCATATGTAATGCATTGAATTACAAAATGAATGTTACTGTATTCATAACTTCATGAGATACATTTATATTATGGTAACCAGTAATGAAGATTCAGACAATTCTCATGATAAATTGAACATTTCTTGTAGTTTTTGTAATTTTTTGCATTACATTGCATCTTTCATAACCCAGGGCTCGGTACCATACAACTTACATGTACTCACTCTTGACCTTAGTTTTACTTTCCAATATACCTTTGGTAAAAGTGAGACCCAGGCCCCAGGATCATGAAGCAAACTTAGACTCAAGTCAAAACCTGTACACTGTCTTAATGTCTCTTGATTAAAAACACTGAAAAATTGAAATGCTATTAAAAATGTCTTGATATAATGTTGTGAATTACAAATTTCAATTGTCATTTTATGATAAACAATTATTTTATAACTTATTGAAATTTTGACTAAAATCTGAAATTGCTTCATGACCTCGAGGCCAGATCAACAGTGAGCTCATGTTAGTGTTACGGCAGCAAAGCCCGCTCTATTAATTACACATACCATGCACAACACAAGATTGGAAATATTTGTTATTATGTTGCCGTACATATTTCTTCTTAGGGACTAGACATGCCTCACATTTAAACACTGTGAAATCATATGAATTAATGGTGATCACATTTAAATTGATTGTGGTTTCATAATTACTAAATTTTTGAGTTTATAACATCCCTTGATGTGGAAAACCCACAGAAACTGATCCACACATAATTTTCTGATTCCACAGTACATAATACACATATACATGTAAATAATTGTGTACTTTTAAAATTCACAATTATTTTTTAATAATTGTACTGCATGGTTATGGAAAATTTTGAAGCAGACTTAATTAAATAAGAGTAAATATTTAACTAATAAAGCACAGCTACAATGAAGTTCCAGGATCTCTTCATTTTGTTTAAATCAACATAGTACATTTTTATTCATAATCAATTGTTTGTCTCTGCATTAATCACACAACAGAATCGATTGGTCTGCGGTTCAGTGTAACTGTGCTTGTTCCCAGATAGGAGGAGCTATGTTAAATACCTACCAAAATGCAAATTTCTGTTCCTCTTTAAATCTATTGAACTACAAAGACAGAGTACATAGTGCATAAGAAATAACACAGCACAAACAATGCAGCTTAGTGTGATTTGTGCTACTTTAATTTCCAGTAACTCACACAATGAATATCATTGTGCTCACAATGAATATCATTGTGCTGTTACTGTAAAGTTCATCATTGCAGAGTAATCAGGATGTAACATTTTTTGTGCTATCTTAACAATAATTACAGTGTGTTTATCTATGCTGCTGTAAATTTGAAGACAGCAACACAGACGATGTAATGTACCTTAACATGTGCTGTGCTACCATATCACTGATGGCAGCACAAAAATGTTTGTGCTGCCATGGTATCTAAATGATAATTCAAGTGAATTATCCAACTAATATAATCCTAACTACATTTGACCTTAATCCATGTCATTCTGATTCAATCTACTGATGACAAAACACTTTCTAGTATTTAAACAAATATAAATGTATTACATGCATGCCTTATGGACTAACCAACACACAGACTACAGCATTTACATATAATATATGTACTTGAATAATCAAAGATATTGGAATACTATAAACTTAAAAAACCTAGTTCATAATACATGTGTCATAATATTTTGATTTCATATTGTTGATCCCACAACCCCCAATCAGAGAAAGTATTAATTGGAGGTATAATTCAAAAACTCCTAATTAAACTTTAGGACAAAACAACAATTAGCAATATTTAAAAAAACAACAAAGCAATAAATAGCAATGAACAGTGAGGGCTGTGGATTCATGCCATCCCTACAATATTTTTTTGTACCTTGTGACTATGACAATCATAAATAAATTAGCAAATTAACATCTCTTGACATCATCTGGTGTTTTCCCAATCAGCAGTATGGTTACACAAACTCATCATTCAGCACAGCCCATGAATCAATACTCAGCTACAGACATACTTAATCAGAAGTTGATGCATTGATTTTAGGAGTTCCAGCCACTGAGTGACTAGACACTCGGCTCTCACTATTTTCCAGACATCCCGCCTCCCCTCTGTCCTCCTGCACTGTACTCTCAGCTGCACTCCCCTGGTCTACATTTTCAACTCTGAGTACTCTATCTGCCCCTAGATGTACTAAGTCTGACTCTAGTGCACCAAGAAATATCTAGTTGACCTAGATTATATCAAAGTTTTGCACCAGAAGTTAAACTCTGTATAATTATATACAAACAAGATACACAGTTGTTATTGATTGATAGTTAAACAGTCTGAAACCAGACGGTAATAGTAAAGGAGAAGTTACAGTAAAAGCGTTATTGATCTTGATCTTCTATTAATTATCTATGCATTTGTTGATTTTGCTTGCTTCAGAGGGATTTGTAACAATGGTTTATTTGTTTAGTGATCTATCAATATTTCTTGCCTTCCTCATTCTCTCTCAATTAGTTTCCAACATAAGCATGATAAGTTGTTGACAGAAATGAAGTTCATATATACAGTGGACCCCGCTTAATATAATAGTTATTTTGTCAGGAAAAATTATTATATTAACCGGACTATAATAATAACCGAACCCAGCTAAATTCAATGTGTACAAGTATGATATGTACCTATTCACGTCATGTTTTACTACTATCCATTTCTAGACAATGTAATTTCCACAATAATTGATGATTTCTTCTAGAACTTTACTTTTTATGCTTCCAAAAAGTTAATTTCATGGATAAAGTTAACTATTACAAGCTGGGAAAATTGCAAGATCCACCAATATGCTTCCGATGAGTTGACATGCTTTCATTTTGTTTTCTGCCTACACTTCCGGTTTTGACTAAATCTAATAAGGCATTCATGAGACAATTCGTTTTTAATAACTTCTTTCATTAAAAATCAAATAATCCACAAAGCTATGCATAATTTTTTTATTTTCTTTGAATTATTTAGCCCATTCTTCCTATAGAATAAAGGCATATTTAAGAAGATTTTGTTACCACTTAACTGCAGTACAAGTCGTCAAATGGAACATCATGTGCAATGCTAAGCCATGTAAAATATCCCATTTGTTATAAATTATTTTACAAAAATAAGAGACATTCACTTATTCAAACTGTAAAGAACTTCAATATATACAGCGATGTCACTTGACAGGTGCATAGGTAAAGTACCCAAGCCACGTGCAGTGAGGCGTGACTAATCCCGTCTGGCCAGCACTGTCGGTAAATTTCAAAGTGATTTGGGGAGTCAGAGTGTTTATACAAGCTTCTCATGAGGGGCTAGCTCGTGAAAAAGGTGTGAAACTCAATTGACAGGCGTGATCTTTCTATTATATTAAGCGGGGTGCACATTTTAAGCTATTATAATAACCGATGTAAAATACAATGATTTATTAAGAAATGGTTTTGTGTTTTGAAAAACTATTATATTAACCAAACTATAATATTAAACGGGTATTATATTAAGCGGGGCCCTCTGTATTGACTACTTGACTGGACCAGTCAATGGAGTGAATCTGTGTGTCTTAAATTTATGTACAGTAGATGTATATTGAGTCCACTGATTTCATATATTGAGCAAGCCATCTACTATGATTAGAGTTAGGGTCCAGTCATGATTGGGGATAGGGTGGGTTCAGGTATGATTGAAGTTGGGGTGGGGTCAGGTATGATTGGGGTTAGGGTGGGTCCAGGTATGATTGGAGTTAGGGTGGGTCCAGGTATGATTGGGGTTAGGGTGAGTTCAGGTGTGATTATGGGTTAACCAGCTCCAAAAACCTTAACCTCATCCAGCATCCGAAACCTTTGGCTCAGATTCAGCATCCAAGGCTGTGGAGTGCATCAGTAACACAAAATGCACAATCCATGCAGATAAGATCAGTAGTAACTTAGATATGGTCATCAAAGGGCACCTGCCCCAAAACTTTAACCAGCTCCAAAAACCTTAACCTCCTCCAGCATCTGAAATTCATGGCCCAGATTCAGCATCCAAGTCTTTCAGGTCTATAAGTAGGTCCAAATGCATCATCCATGCAAGTTTGGTGGAGATATTATAAGTAAAAAGATACAGGACCTGCTCTAAAAAAAGCTTTAACCAGGTCTGGATGCCGACGCCGTCGGTATAGCATAAGCCCCCCCCCCCCCCCCCCCCCCCCCGGCTTCATCTCGGTGAGCTAAAAATTGACAATATTCTAACCCAAGGATAAGACTTTGCAGTTTTTATGACAAATTCACCTCTCTGTATGTAAGCCAGTAAAGGAATAACTAAGCAAACAGATATATTTTATTTGAGCTTTCATCCAGACTGAGTGATAAAAAATTCTGAAAGTGACATGATCTTAGAATTAAAGGACAAGAGCTCAAAACTTTAGAAATTATTAGATTTGTGAGCATTTCAAATCAAAAGAAAATTTAGGCACTATTCACTTTCAATTTTTTTCTCATTATCTATCTCATAATTATTATATATCAAAATGATTAGAGGCATACACCTGATGAATTTTGATTAAAAACATGCAAAATGTTTATACTGTAAGAAGCATCTAATTTTCTAGATCAAAAACTACAATTTTTGTGCACTGTAAATTACAATTTTTTTGAATGAGAGGAACTGTAGCTCTATGGCATGTCGATCCAAATTTTCCCATAGAGCTACAGATCTGCACTACAAAGAGTGACCATAATCACAGCAAAAGAAAGATAACTCTTATTAATATCACCTGAATGAAAGACTGACATGTTAGGTACATATTGTGGCAAAGAACTAACGCTAATCATTGAGACATTTTTCTTGTACCGGTATTTAATATATTTGTATATAAAATATATACTCTTCAACACTAAAATATTGATCTTCATACCAAGATGAAATCAATAAGTAATGCAGCAAGATGAAATACCTCCATCTGTCACTTCATGGCTTTAGATGAAAGCACATTTAGTGTACACATTTTAACTTGGGGTTTTTTTCTGCAGGTGCTAGTTTCGCATTTCGATTCCAAATAAAAAGTATATTCATTTTCTGCAATATTTAATTTCTACAATTTCAGAATTGGTGGATGAAAAAATATTATCAAACACAAATCTTTAAGTTTTGGATACCACAGAATTTAACAAAAAATAGCATCTTGCAGAAAAATAATGTTTTACTATATCAACGCAATTTCTATTGTCTAACATCTCACAGTCATATCTATATAATATTAAATGTCATATTTTTATTTTTTGCAAGAAATCCATTTACTGTAAGCCTATTTTGGTAATTGAGACTCACAAATCACGAAAATAAATATCTTATGGGTGAAATAAAATAGCTTTCACTAGTGGTTGAGAAAATGTCAAGTGATTTGCATTAAATATGTCTAACGGTTAAATACATAATCAAACTCTGAAGAAATGAAGTTCTTTTGCAAAAAATAAAGTTTCACAAAATCAATCTAATTTCCGACACAGCATTATCAACCTAGTGTTTTTATTTTTGTTAATTTAATGTCCAACATAGCAATAACAATTTAATGTCTAACTTGATCACATAACTTAGTACAGCAAAACCTGTTTATGGCAAATTTCAAGGGACCAGAGAAAAAAACTTTGTTATAAACCGTAAGTCGTTATACATTTATAGTGAATTCATTATAAAAAAAAATCAGCTGACTGTACTTCAAACTATCTTAAGTTATAATATCAGTATTACCATCATTTACAAATAATGTCATTATAACCCGTTTACTTCAATTTGTAAGAAAATTTGAATTTGAGTATTTTGTACATGCATCTTAAAATTTCATGTATCTTCATTGAAATTTGCAATGGAAAATATTTGATAATAAATGACAAAATACATGAAATTTTTCAACCGGGGTCTTAAAATAACTTTATATATATTATAACCGTTTTCGTTATATATGGCAATTTTCTGTTGGGGTTATATAAAAACTTTGCTTTTTTGACATGAAAAGAATTCATTATAGCCATAAATTAACTATATCCATGTTTATTATATGTGAGTTTTGCTGTAATAAACTTTTATCTTACAAAGCCACATTAGTTAAGGTCAAGATCTAGTAAATGATTCCAGAGTGTCTTTTTGGTGCTAGGACCATTATGATGTCATAATTGATTTGATGAAAATTTTTCCCGTACTTTACGGCTTTAAAGGAATTATGTAGAAAATGAAACAGTTTCTTCACATTCTTTATCAAATCATGGAAAAGGTAATCCCGATATTTATATTGAATTTTATATCATTTTAAAGAGGTTTTTTAATGCCGTTTTTGAAGAGACTGTAGGCATTCTAGATATATTTCATTGGTCAAAAATGGACAAATCTCCGAAATTTGTTCCCGATTTCCTTCATATTACATAAAAATTGACTGTTCAAAACATGGTTTTCACTATGTTTACCAAAAATTTAAGTCCCGATACACCCTATCAAACAAACTATTGTTGTGAAGCATCATTGAAAGAATTTATATCCTGAATTTCATAAACCTGTAGGCATCTTTCATTAACTAGATCTTGACCTTAATATCTTATTTTCATATAGTTTAAAGAATAGTTTATAAAACTGTTGATCTCTAGCACTTGATTTTCCTAACGCTTCCTCTGAAAACATTTCTGGTTTTCATTTACTCCATACTCCATGTTAATTACAAGATGACAATAAAGCTACATGTTTCACATAGCTAACAAATAAATTCTTTGCACATATAATAAATAAAACACAGTTTTACTGGCTATTTTGACAACACAACCTTTTAAGATAATTGTTCCCCTGCACAGCAATTATTTTCCTTGGCTGCGCCTATAAAAATATTTGCTCACTTGGGGACGACAAATTTGTTGTTGTCTTCAAAGCCAGTATTCTTAAATAGGTGTATAATGTAACAATTTACATCAACCTTACAGCGAACTGATTAAGATATCTATGTAAATTAAAACACAGTTACAGCAAAGCACCAGTGAGTATTAATATTACAGAAATAATGATTTAGTTGTATTTTATTATCTTAAGATTACAGTAATGAAACTGACTTTGCTGTAACCATGAATTCATTATAGGAGTGTTCGCTATAATCATGTTTTCCTGTAGATCTAATGTCTAACATATATATACATGTACAAAGGCCACAAACAATTAATCTTTAGATTCTCATCCCCGCCCGCTCCTCACAAAATGGCCCGACCAAAGTGTTTTATTTTATAATGAAAAAAAAAATTGTGTGGAAAAAAAATTTCGGGGGAAAGAAAAATTGGGCTTGGTATACAAAAAATTCAGAACACTTCAATGGCCGCTTGACATGTGGATTATCGTTTGATTCTAGTGTGTTATAATTAACAATTAATTTATAATGAAATGAAATTAAAAGATTTAAATTGGTTTGTGTACTCATTTTAGCATTAACAATCAAACAAAATAGAGCAATTGTTTTTTCGAGAATGTGAAATAGATATTTTTGAAAAATAAAAATTAAAAAATAAAATCCACCTACCCGCCCTATATTTTTTGCAAATCAGGATCAGAATCTAAATATTTATTTTATGTGGCCTAGCTAACACTATCATACGTACTATGTAGCCATATCAATTTAAAAGCAGACATATTTTAAATATCCAATGTCTATAACCATGCCCTAGTGTCTACCTTTCTTAATGGTGCCTATTCTGCAATTTTCTTTTGTATAACCTATTCATATCACCTTATTCTCGCATCAGTCATCTTTCATAGATTCATAGTCATAACCCATAATGTATCAACCTAATGCTTCCTGTGAAATCATCAACAATTGTGGGGGCTAATTTTCATGGATAGATATTTTTTCACAAATTCATGAGGTCATCATTTTGTAGATTTATTTGTTTGATTAATGCACTTATTTTGTATTTTATTTAATTATTTGTTTTTGTAAATGTAAGTTTTTTGGTGAGTGGGACCCACAAAAATTGAGCCACCAAGAGTTCTGATGATGTCACAGTAATTGCAATCAGTAAATTCATGCAGTTCAACTTTGATAATGTCAATTAATATCATTCAAATCTAACATAAATATATCAACAATATGCATTACCACACAAATTCACATATAAATCTAATTAGCTAACATCTTCTCAGTGAGACTCAATGGTCATGGCCATCTTATATTTTTCTGCCTCTGGATGAAGAAATATCATTGAAAGATATTACTATGGGGATTTTGACTGTGTCAACCTTTTATGAGTAGTTTAGTCAATTATTAAGTTTGAAGATGCATCCAATATATGGACCATTAAGATGAATGTATGGACTATCAAGATGAATATATGGACCATCAACTGACCATCCTGCATTCTTAACAAAGAATAAATACCAACTCTTCCTTCTGAATGTCTGAAAGTGAAAGTTGATTCAGGTTTAAGGACCTTCCAGGAACGGCCAGCACTGGTGAAATCTCAAAACTTCCTTAGTGTTATAGCTCTCATGGGTTGATACAGATTTATTACCGTTTATCAATCTCAAATAAAAATTATTTATAGGTCTGGACTAGTTTTTTGTTTGGCTCCATTAACCTTAGCATCATTCTTTGACCAAATGTCAATGATTCTGTATATCTTAGAGCATTCCTATACAATAAACAGCTTCAATTCAGCTGTAGGGTTATTCTTACATTTGGAATTTTCTGTAAAATAACTACTGTATAAAAATTTCCTCATCCAAATCATTTGAATGCAAGATGCTTGATTACCTAAAATTCTGTAATTGCTTACAACAATCTTGAGTATAGTACTCACCTCTGTTATATATATCATCAAATCAAACGATCAATGTCCCTTAATATTTATAATAAAAAGACACTGGTACATTACAGCCAGTCAAATCATACAATACATACAATTATATAAGACAGCTACCATAATTATATTTACACAGTCAGATACAAGTTTTCATGAAAATACTTACATGTATATTAGAAACTCTTGTCGTCTGTTACATTACCAATAGAAGACGCTGAAATTTTAAAAAGAGAAATTTATCATATAAAACTTAAAAATATAAAGTATAAATTACAAGAAATACAGTAATACTTTTTAAATATGAATTTTTGTTTCCAATGGTTTTTCCTTTAATACATTTAAATGTATACACAACCCAATAACAATGACAAAGTCCTGTAACTATTATATACACTGATCATTATCAGTACATGTATTATATATTTTTGAATTTTTATCCTTTCCACTGCAAATAAATAAATTCTAGTCAGTATAGTCTTTATTTTGCCACAACAACTAATATACGTTGTTTGCAAAGCGATTCATCAGACACATGAAGATCCGATGAAAACGTTTCACTTTCTAGTAATTTTTTTCTGTCAAGGGTTTGTGGGGGAGAGGAGAGTATCAGTAACCTTTGACTTGGAAAGATGATAGTGATCATTCCAAAAAGACCTCTGTCTCGATGTTCTTGCATCCCATTTTGAATCAATCAATATTCATAATACAGCATATACCTCAGGGACTAAACTATACTCATTATCTACATGTATAATGAAAAATTTCCCTCAGGAAACACACCTCTATCTTGTCCAAGTTTTAAGACACTGCTTAAAAAAAAGTCTACAAGGAGTCTGCATTACAAATGACATAATGGTACATGTACTCTGAACACATGTGAGAGGTTCCAGGAACTTCTGAATGGACAAACAATTTTTTTTTTTAGATTTTCAAACTATATAATCTTTCCACTTCTGAGTAATGAGAGGTAACATATCAATGCAATGAAATAATCTTGGAATTTTCCCCTATATCCATTTCAATTGTTCTTCACTGATTGATAGAGTAGAGATGTGAATTACTAGATCAACAACAGAATAGGAAAAAGAAACTTTTTTCTTTTAAATTTGGCATAAGCTCTATTATCAGATTATATTTCATTACTTAATATTTTGAAGGTTTTTTTTAACTACTACGTTCATCGAGGAATCTACAAAAGTTGCACTCTGTCTCATAAACCTATGTAGTTTAGATCTTTGACTGCCATTAATTTTTTTTTACTGCGTATTAACAAATGTAAATGTTTACACGAAAAAGGAAAATGACCGCTGCACTATTCTTAGGTGGGTTTGAAACTTAGAGTAATCTTAATCACTGTGTCTAAATATAGGCCTATTGCTTAATTTCGGATAGAAATAGCTTAGTCAATTTGAGTGTTTGGCTGTTTGCTGTTTCCATTTGGAAGAAAGAAAACGGCCGCCAGATTCGGTACACTAAATCGGCTTCACTCTGATTACTTTAGATCGCAGCGATCGTCGGTTTCGGATCGTCAGTATCATGTGTCTTTGCACCAAAAAGGTGATTTCACTTCGAAAAACCCTAGAAAACAATACACACCTATATGATCTATGTTTTCACTGTCGCGTTCTGCCGCAAAAACAAAGACGACACTTTCCCCAACAGTTCCACACGGAAGGATTCAAGGATTTTGATTGGTTAAAATGATAACTATCTCGCCGCGCGCAGAGAGAGAGAGAGAGAAAGAGAGAGAGAGAGAGAGAGAGAGAGTATCATAATGCTTATTAATGCTTTCGTCACTTTTAATACCTTAGTTAGTTCGGTTTCTATTGTAAATTAATGATTAAATGATATATAATTTCATTATATATTATTGGCTTAATTAATTAAATAACATTATTGGATTGGCAAATTTTTTCCTAAATTTGCTTACCTTTTTTTATCTTTCATAATATTTTGTTCTCTGAAACAATCCCTCTTTGTGCTATTATATCAAGAAAAAAATATCTTCCAAAATTGTTTACCCAAACATGGTTTTAAATACAGCATTGGAGACCAATATATGTAAGAAGGCGGCGAAGTCTGACATTCGACATTAATTGAATGTGCATTATATTTCTAATATCTAATTACCTTTTGGTAATTGTGCATTATTTGCAGCAGATGCATATGCCCCCTGCCACCCCCCTCCCCCTCCCGATGCTATGGCCTGCTTTTAGAAAGGTGCATCTTATCAAATATTACATTTTGGAAAATAGAAAACATTTGTGCTGTTGCTGATTTAGCCCGGCTCAGTATGTTAAGTACTATAAAACTCAGTAAGCTTATATTTGGTACCAATATGCATGAGGCTAGTAGACTTAAAATACACATAGCTTTCAGAATTGCATCAAACGCCATTATCAAATTATTAACTGATAATAACAATAACTGATCTACAATTATTATTAATTAACCTCAAACCATATTAAGAGTCAAGGTCATGTTATATAGAGACCAAACCGTGAACTTGATATGCTGTTAAATTCAAATTTTCATCGGATGTCTCGATTGAAATATTGTTCTGCTGAAAACTGATGAAAAGATACTTTTTGGTATTGTGTATGGTTTGGTTCATCTAAAACAAAACGTATCCTCTCTGATAAAAAAAAATGTTTATTATCTCACGCTTGAGTGCGAGATAAAAGGTATATATTTCTGATATTTATTTATTAGTCCAAATCAGGGTCCTTTTAAGCATAATAAGTATACAATCAGGTGCCAAAAGTATGTCAATTTCTTCCTTTTCACCATATATTTAATTGAAAATCAACATACATGTGTATTTCAGTTCCAAAGAACTGTTCAAGCGTCACCTCTAGACCGATTTTTAAAACTCCTAAATTGATTGTTTACGAAATTTCTATGATTCTTTTAGCATATTATATCAATCCAAAGTAAGAATTGTTTGCCTTGCAAACAGGCTAGTGCAGCTCTAAATTTTCTTTTCGATACACTTAATTTTACAAATGAGTTCAATGTCAAGAAATGCAGATCAATTCAAATATGACGAAAAATAACATCAGAACACCTTTGAATATAAGGTATTTTTCAATGAAATATATAGAAAAAAAATTAAAAATGATTCCTTTGGCATATGAGTGTACATAATAATACAATACTGTTGTTTATATAATTCACTTATATACGAATAATATTCAGTACAAATTGTTTATATTGTGAAATACCTAAAATCAGAAAAAAGACGGGACGATTCTATTCCCCGGCAGCATCATGAAATGAGTCGTTCGAGTAAGTTTTGATTGCCACATTAATCAAATACTCCAACAGAGACGGTTTTCAGCTTTTAAAGGTACGGTATTTTAATGGGCTATATTTAGTATCCCTTTTAAAGAAAACATGTTTTAAACGATTCTTTGAATATTTTTTTCAACAGAGGAAACTCGAAATAAGCAAGACTGTTGAAATTTTTTAAATGGCTATGTATCATTTTATTTAGTTTAACCGTTTCTAATACAAGGTTAGCCTTTTAAAAAGCTAAGAAATTCAGCCAGCGGAATATTAATTTTAGGTCAAAAGTAAATAATCTATTTAAGTACAAGATATATAGTTTCCAGAACAACCATAATATGCGAGTGTACATTAAGTTTACACACTTATTTTTACTGTTGATGAGGAGACAAGCGTATAGCGGTGTACATATATACAATTATAAAGTAATCTACAGCAACTGTGCATGCTGTCTTAAACAATCATGTTTTACAGCGAGCGCAGCATAAATTGAATTATTATTGAATTGCTTTAATTTTTCGGAGTAAATAGTAAACAATCATTAATTTTTTTAGAATTTGGGTTTATAACCATCCCATAATACACTGTTTCCGGTTACAAATACACTCGGGTACATATATTTCAGATAAATAATAAATTAAAGTGTGGTGTACCAAATGGATGCATCAATGTGATAAAAAATGAATGAAAATATTTTATGCTCCAGTATACATGTATAAACATTTATGGTTTACGGTGTGGCTGTGTGGAGGGCAAAACCAATAACATGATCACAATTTCACTATCAATGTCATTAGAAACATGCATGCACAGTTTGATCCACCTATCTAATATTTATTCATTATGCTCAAGGTCGCATGCTCAGTCTAGACATTGTGACGTCTTATTAGTAGAGCAGACATCATTTGACAATTTTCGACAAAATAACAGGTCCCTCGTCGCAAATATACATATACTGGCAATATATTTCCTCTCCAATCTCACTAAGAGAGTCGGGGAGATATATAAGTGGATTCCGGACCATGGCTGCTGATGATACCCATGGACAGTCTTCCAATATGACAATGTACAGTTTGACCTAGAAACTGACCAGTTTTATAACTTCTTCGAATTTCTCTTACATGGACTATCTCATTCCTTCTCAGAATTCCAATTTACGCAGATGCGTTTGAAGTTTCATCGGAGTCCAGTCAAGTCGTACAAAGACCAACTCTTATACAGGTCAACTCGTATACAAAAATTCCAGTATAAAAAACCGAAAGTCAGCTCGTATACAAGAATCTTATGTATACAATTAAAAATGTTGTACACAGAAAATGAAAGTCAACTCGTATACATGAAATATAAAACATAATTTATCAATTCTATGTAATACCGAGCGCAGCGAGAGGCGGGCGCTTGGCCCAACTGTCACACTGTTTACATATTAACAAAATATTCATTTGATACATAAGTTAGTGTGCATTTATTTATCATTAAAATCAGTAACAATGTGAAATTACACTAAGTTTTTAACGACATTTAGTTGTGCCAATCCAATTATTATTATTCTGTAATTATTTCTACACATCACAACATTAAATGTTAAAACAACAAGCTCTGCATTTCTTGGTTCTCCAAACCGATGACCTCTCAAAAGCTATCATTAAGATACCTACTCTTAATTATTTTTTATAGATTGTTTGAAAAAAAATATCTCCAACTTTCTGCCTTTATATGTCATATTTATGAAGCTCTGTATGATTGCTGCTAAAAACATAATCAAATATAATTTTTGTCAAATATTAAATATAATAATAACTAGACTCTTGTTGCATTAGCAACAAAAAGGTCTTCCGTTCTGATATACATGTATGAATTTAACTATAAGACATTGCTTCTCTCAAGTAGAAAAAATAATGGATATGATAATTACTTTGAATGAAAAATGTATACGTTACTTCTATGTAAAACAACAACGAGAATGAAAAACATAAATTTTTAAAGTACCTTTTGTGTCGACCGCAAGTAAAGCCGAACCCAAAAATACACGTTTAACATTTCTACAGTCATAAGTCAATCTTTCCTCAAAGTTTGGTTTTTCACCTCTCTGCCTAATCTGAGATTTCATCGAAACAAGGTTTTTTTGTCTCGGGACCGGAAACTGACGAACTAAAGTGATTATTGAAAATAAAAGCTGGTATTTGATGCACATTTTCCTATTGTATATCACTTTTCATCAGGCTAGATGAAACACCCAAGAAAGTCAGGTAAACTTCTTAAAACATGATTTGTTTGAAAACTTCCGGTAAAGACCGGAAGTGACGGTTGACAAAATGAAAGCGGTTAAACACATTTTCTGTCAAATGTCTATTGTCCATGTAAGTTTTGCGTCTTAATCACTTAAAGTTTGTAAGATCTGACAGATAAAACATTTGTTTAAAAAAAGGTTATCTGAGATATTTGAGATAACTCACCGGAAGAAGAAATTTTGTGTTTATTTAACATCGCATACATGACATATGACATGATGTAATTTAATATTTCAATTCTATGTAAAATAACTAAAATAGGTAAAAAAAAATAATTTTTGAAGTGCTTCCGGTGACGACCGGAAGTTACGCCGAACAAAACAAAATAGTGTAAACACATCTACATATATAGGTCTATTATACCACACAGTTTGGTTGTTCAAGTCATTACCGTTTTTAAGATCTCGAGAAGTCAAGGTTTTTTGTCTCGGGACAGGAAACGGACAAACAGAAGTGCTCAATGAAAAGGATTGATAATTTTTCTTAAACACTAGACAACAGGATTTTATTGCCTATCAATTTATCTAAAATTGTCAAAGAAAAAAAGTTAAACTTTTAAACCACTTGATTTGTTTGAACTCTTCCAGTGTGGACCGGAAATGACGGTTGACAAAATGAAAGCGGTCAAACATATCTTCTATCAAATGTCTATCAACCATGTTAGTTTCGTGCCTTGGTCACTTACAGTTTTTGAGATCTCGCTGTTAAAACATCTGTTTAAAAAAAACAACCTGAGATATTTGAGATATCTCACCGGAAGTAGATTATTTTTCTTTATTTAACATCGGATGGATGACTTATGTAAGAATTTATACTTATATTTCAATTCTGTATGAAATAAATTAAATGCGTAAAAAAAATGTTTTTTAAAGTACTTCGGTGACGACCGGAACCTATGACGAACAAAACAAAATAGTTTAAACACATCTACAATTATAGGACTATCATCCCATAAAGTTTAGATGCTCAAGTCTTTTTCGTTTTTGAGATCTCGATGTCACTAGCTTTTTGTCGCGGGACAGGAAACGGACGATAGGAAGTGAATTTTGTAAAAATGAAAAAATTATCTCGAGGTATTAATATTCTCTATTATTCCTGAAAATTTGAAGAAAATCTATCAAGCCATCTCTGAGAAATCTTCTGGACAAAAAAAGGGGAAAAAAAAAATAATAATAAAAAACATTACAATCTCTATAAGGTCTTCCGTTGGAGACGGAAGACCTTAAATATTACAAACATATTTACAGTAGATAATTTGTCTATAAAAGTATACATGTATATTTCTGTAAATAGGCTAACGTTAATCCGTCTTTTATATGTAGATAATAATTAAAAAATACCTTGTATACGAGTTGAATTTCATTTGTAGTATACAACATTTTGTAATGGCATACTTAAGATTCTTGTATACGAGCTGACTTTCAATATTGTATAAGGGAATTTTTTGTATATGAGTTGACTTAAGGTTTTGTTATACAGGAATTTTTGTATATGAGTTGACCTGTATACGAGTTGGTCTTTGTACGACTTGACTGTAAATCGTTTCATCCTAACTTAATTAATCAGCCTACAGGCTGACTCATAATAGGTTGATAATTTTAAGTAGCCTCTGAGTCTCTTATTCTTGTGCCTAAATTCTCATTTTCACAAATCATAAAACAGAGTACCAGTCCTACCAATTTCTCATACTGTGATCTTTTTGTCATCATAGGCAGTATGACTAAACCAGTATATGTATATGTTTACAATTTGAAATTACATCAGGTCTGGCACAATCTTTTTGTTTACCAGGTAGCTATATAACTGAATTAGACATTGAACTTTATTAAGCTATTAAGGAGATCTTGATTACATTATTTATGTGCAATTTTTTCACAAAAATGTTTTTTTTTGAGAAATAGAAAAAAATCACAAGTTTGTACTATATACTCTTATTTGTATTTGGAATTTTTCTAAAACGTAACACAATACAAAGAAAGTTTTAGCATTGCAGCTTCTGAGCACTTATAAGCAAAATATGTATTTCCATTGTTAATGTACACTACTTCAGTGCTGTGTGCATTGAGGCATAGATAGGTGTGATTGCTTCACATTGAGCTGAATTATTATTGCCAATATATTATTAACAATCTTGTTTATCAGAATCGACCTGTTTTATATTTCATTCAAGAAGTACATGTAACTTTTTGTTCTTGAATCAATTGCTTTAGATAATAAAAAGTTACTTGTAAATGTACATTATTTTTCCTGAAATATTTTTTAACGAAAAAATAAAGCTCTAAAGTTGACCAGGCATTTAGATTATTAAACTGGTAGGGGGATTCTCTGGACACTTATACTGATATCTGCCTACACACATCTACCAGAGAAATATACCTCTGTTACATATACTAGTTATAAATTTCTATACAAATCTAAATATATGTATGATATTAATGTTTCTTTGATATGAAATTATAACAACCTGGGTTTTTTTCTATCTTTACTGTATCAATGACATACTTAGCCAGTGACATCTCATAACCGGAAACTTACTTGTAAATGTGTATTTATTTTTTTCCTACAAAATTTTGATGAAATTGTAACAACCTGGGTTTTTTTTTTCTATCTTTACTGTATCAATGACATACTTAGCCAGTGACATCTCATAACCGGAAACTTACTTGTAAATGTGTATTTATTTTTTTCCTACAAAATTTTGATGAAATTGTAACAACGTGGGTTTTTTTTTCTATCTTTACTGTATCAATGACTTTCTTGGCCAGTGACATCTCATAACCGGAAACTTACTTGTAAATGTGTATTTATTTTTTTCCTACAAATTTTGATGAAATTGTAACAACCTGGGTTTTTTTTTCTATCTTTACAGTATCAATGACATACTTAGCCAGCGACATCTCATAACTGGAAACTTACTTGTAAATGTATATTTTTTTCCTACAAAATTTTGAAACGAAAAAAATAGTTCTGGATTGTATGTTGCACTTAGCCTCTGCGCAGGCATTACCTTCTGTTTTGTTACAAATATATGATTGAATAAATTTATATTTTTTTTAGAAATATCTTTAGATAGCCCAAAACTTTTAGAACTTTAAGTGCATATATATAGTCTCTGAATGAGACTTGTTTTTATAAGTGATTTTTACAATTACATTTATACATTTTTACAGAACAGTTCAAAAGTTGAAAACTATCACCACTTAAGTTTTACTTTTTATAGCTGCTAAAAAATCACACATTTTAGAAAAAAGTATGATAAAATAGCTTATTCAAGCTATTCTGACTAGCTTAAGAAAGCTATATTGCCTAAGTTCATGCCATATAGGCTGATATAGCTAAATCAAGATTTTGTGTCAGACCTGCTTATTTCAGATTTTTTGTTTTGAGAATTGGCTTAGCCTACTGAAGCATGGAGCATTTTATTATACCAGTGAATAACCATAAAGAAAACTAGAAGGGTTTAATTTGATACTCATTCAGGAAATTTCAGCTTAATATTACTAGACAGTTTATATTAAACCAAAGTCATAATGAAAGAACTGTTCCAACCGTAGTTCTGACATGTCATGCTGAGAAATGCAAATAAGAAACATGATAAATAAGAATTTGATTTATATTTTAGATTAAGAAGCTTGGAGACAATGAATTTCTTCTCATCCACTATGCTGAGAGCAGTCAGAGGCTTTGTATCTCCAATACTACAGACATACACCAGGAGCTTCTCTACCATTCACCAGAAAACAGCCTTCCTCAGTTCAGTCCTTTCTCCCTGCAGCCCTACTCGCCAACTACTGGTGCCCTCCATTATCAACATTGAGCAAACCAGAGCTTATCACCCAAGAGGAGTGCCCAAACTACGTTGTAAACACTGTTATTTTGTCACACGGCATGGTCAATTATTCGTGGAGTGTACCAGTAAAAAGAGACATAGACAATTTCAAATTGTTGGGAAAACTCGCCGTTTCAAAGACGATTTAACAGAAGGAAAGTTCTACACCTTTGTTTATAAGGATTATAAACATAAAAGATTTTATAGATTTGGAGAAAATGTTTGGACTAAATCAGATCTTGTTGGTGATAGAATGGGGAAAGACTTGTAGACATTTTCAAAGTTTCTTTTTACTTTGTAAAGAGAATAAAAGAAGTAAAATTTATTGTTGTTAAGTTATTCAAATTCAGTGACATGCAAATTTTAGTCAGTGGTTTAAGTAATATGACAACCTGGTCAGAAAACACTTTCCTTGTACTCTGGTATAAAATTCCCCTGTGACAGTCTAGCATGTAATTGTCCTCTGTGACAATCTAGTCATTCAAGTCCTCTGTGACAGTGGAGTCAGTCTTGTTCCCTTTGGCAATTAGTTATGTCTCCTGTGGCACTATAGTCAGTTCAATAATCTGTGATAGTATTCGAAGTCGAATCATTAATCAGTGACAGATAAGTTAGTCATGCAAGTCCTGTATGACTGTCTAGTCAGTGATGTTCTCTGTGAAAGTTTAGATACTGATGTCATCAGTTACAGTTAGTCATTATTGTCTACTATGCCAGTCTAGACTGTAATGTCTTTTATAACAGTTAGTCAAAATTGTCCGCTGTGACAGTATGTATAGTAAAAAGGGACAGCTAGTCAGTAAAGTCAGCTGTGACAATGATGTCATTAGTGAAACTTTAGTTAATGTCATCTGTGGCTGTCTAGTCAGTCAAGTCCTCTGTGACAGATTGGTCAGTTTATCCCCTGTGACAGTCTTAAAATTGACAGTAAAATCCATTGTGAAAGTCAGTAATGTGAACTGTGATAGTGTTGGCAGAACTTCCTCTGTCACCATCTAGTACTTCCAAAGTCTATGATAGTATAGTCAGTTTTCCACTGTAACAGTCTTGTCAGTAAAATCCTCTGTGGCAATCTAGTCAGTAAAATCCTCTGTGACAGTCTTGTCAGTAAAATCCTCTGTGACAGTCTTGTCAGTAAAATCCTCTGTGACAGCCTTGTCAGTAAAATCCTCTGTGACAGCCTTGTCAGTAAAATACTCTGTGGCAGCCTTGTCAGTAAAATACTCTGTGGCAGCCTTGTCAATAAAATACTCTGTGGCAGTCTTGTCAGTAAAATACTCTGTGGCAGCCTTGTCAGTAAAAATACTCTGTTACAGCCTTGTCAGTAAAATCCTCTGACAGCCTTGTCAGTAAAATACTCTGCGACAGCCTTGTCAGTAAAAATACTCTGTGACAGCCTTGTCAGTAAAAATACTATGTGACAGTCTTGTCAGTAAAATCCTCTGTGACAGTCTTGTCTGTAATGTCTCCTGTGACATTTAGTCAGAAATGTTCTTTGTGACATTTAGTCAGAAATTTCCTCTGTGATATTTAGTCAGAAATGTTCTTTGTGACAGTATAGTCAGAAATGTCATCTTTTTGAGAAATGTTCATTGTGAAAGTATGGTCAGAAATGTTCTTTGTAACATTTAGTCAGAAATATCCTCTTTGACAGACTAGTCAGTAATTCCCACTATCAACTATTTATTGTAACTGTATGATTATTTTATGATTTTGAACTGGAATACTGAAATAAGTGGTATCTTCTATGACAGTTTAGTTCGATAGTAAATAAAATCCTATGTGATAGTTTTGTCAGCAAAGCTTTTATGACAGTCATATTAGTAAAATCCTTTATGATAGAGTAGTCAGTCAAGTTCTCTGTGACTGAGAATAGTTAGTAATGTCTTCTGTGACAGTCTAGTCATTCAAGTGCTTTGTGACAATTTTGTCAGTAATTTCTTCTTTGGTTGTCTTGTCAATAATGTCCTCCTTGACAGTCTAGTCAAGTCAGTCAAATTCTCTTTTTGTTTTTCAGTAATATCCTCTATGACCCTCTAGGCAGTCATGTGACCTGTGATAGTCTGCTCTTAACAATCAATTTTAGTTTGTTCAATGCTACATTTAATTTTCTAGAAATTATAGTTCTACATTAGTACATATATCACTACACCACTACAAGAATTATATTGTATATTATAGATTAAGATCTGTGATAATTGTGTCGTGTGATTTTCTTGGGTCGTAATCGTTTGTTGAAAACTATGATATCATTTGATTGTATACTTGGTTGCAATATGGATTTTGCAAAATACAGTTTCGAGGAGGATCCGAAAATTGGTGAACATGGTTCTTCCGAGTACCGTGGACAAAGCTCTGTCTAAAAATGTTGTCACGTTTATAACTTCGATGAACATTTGACTTTTTGGATCTGATTAGCAACGAAATCCACGAAATTTGGTGCTCGACGAATAATGATGAAACAACTGTTTTGTGACGATTGACAATGACAGCCAGCAAACTCGATTAAATGTATGTAATGACAGCCAGTATTGACAAGGTGTAACTTCATTGTTCGATAGAGTCTAATCGGACAATTCTCCTCTTGAAAACTCAATCTACCCACAGAAGTTGTGTAATTATCCATTACCCAGCTACCTAGAACAATCAGCCATTTAAAATCTTTTGTTATTCGTAATCCTATGTTTTCATAATTGAAACACGATGCTTTTATAGAGTCATGAACTTTAATTAAGCTATTGCAATCAGGTATTTTATTCCGTTTTCCCACGGAACGTTCCGTGTTATGCAGGCACTCATCAACCACTAGTGCATAACTGTACAACAAATGGACCGCGCACGTTATGGAGTATTTTAATGGAGCCAATGATGAGATATTCAACAGGGTACCGGGAGTTTACCAACGGAAACTGGACGATACGATGCTCTTCCGGAATACCGGGAAGGTTAGTCCTGGGCTTTTTTCATCACCTATCTCCGTTTAAGAGATCACAACCCCACCCCCAACCAAAAAAAAAAGAGGAAGAAATATACCATTGCAATTTGATTTCCCTCTATTAATAACATGTAACTACTCTATTACTCAAAAGAGATTTTTGCCAATATATATGCTCTTATAAATGTAATTGAGCTAACATTTTTTTCCTTATTTAGCAATTTTCAATTTCGTTCGTGTCTAAAACAGATATGGAGTTGATTATCTTATGTTTTCGCAAAGATAGAGAAAATTAAAGAAACGCCTTCATTTAAAATTCCATTAGCCTTGCATTGTGAATTATTCAGAGGGTTGAATGAAACAAAACATCTTGTAACAGACAATTTCCTATATCAGTCTATTCGCTGTTGTGGAACATCCTATAAATCTGGACCCAGGCAATTAGACAATTATCTCAATAGGCCAGCGATTTATCAATAGAAAATTTCATATCTTTCTGGAATGGTGACCAAATGGAACTGCCGATGAAGTCAATGTGCCTTATATCTATGTAATTGCTAACAATGTTAAATGACAAATAATTTCCATCAATCGAGAGGTGGGCCGATATGAATTTAGTGCTTGTTATCGAATGGCAGTAGATTGCCCACATAAAGCCGTAAATCAGGGGAGACTGTCTAGGAAGCTATTCCGGTCGACCCTAAGAGTAACGGGGGGATCTGGACGCCTTTGAAGATGGCAATGATCATCGACCTCGGCAATTGACACCGAAACAATATCTAAACGCGGGAAAATGACTGGCTAGAAGACGCGGGTAGAAACCGTAATTTATCCTCTAGTGGCCTCAAGTGGTCCCCAATTGGCTTACCCGAATCACATATATCATGTTTATTTACAGTGGAACCATTTCTGGGGAGGGAGTGTTTCGGAGAAGGTAAGTCGATCTGTTGGGGTAGGGGATGTTTCTTCCTGTGATGTATAGCCGGGAATTCACTGTTGCGCAGTGATCATGTCGAATTGGTAAATTTATCCTCCACGCTAATCCCCGGATACATAACAACTAAGGCGACGTTTGCTTTAAGTTTGTTGGTTCTTTGCTTGTTATGCCTAATTGTTGAAGTACAGAGATGGGAATGTAATCCCTACCCATAAAACAAAGTCGACGGAATAATGATTTAATGTCCAAGAGCATGATTAAACACCTGTTCTGATGAGCATTTACACAGTTCGTCTAGTCACTGATTCTCTGATAGTCGTATCTTGGGTCCTAAACGATTTCCCAAGACCGATGTTGTCTCCAATAAGATTCGATCCTTCACTGTATCACATTGGTTCGATGATTTCTATGAATGCTGTGTATAGTTTTAAATTTATATGCTTAATGGATTATAACATTTTTTTTAACATGTCCTTTATTTTTTGTTGGCTTTGAATTTGTTAAAATTTACACAAATAAGCTTTAATTTAAAGTGTTGACAACGGAATAATTTTCAGGGGGTATGGATTTTTGCAACCGTTTTTCCTAATAAAAATACCATACTCATGGAACGTTCTTCCTTAAAATATCAATTTTCCAATTCGATAAAAGTTATCAAGTTCAGATGAAATTTAATGATAAAATATAGACTTTGATTTTTTAATTTGGTATGACAGAATGTCCTTTTAATATCGACTCTTGTCTCCTAATCCAGGGGCCTTAATGGCCGGCGACTCATGAATGTGAAAGACGTCTCCATTGATTTCTTCTTGACGTTTAAAAATCATTCAATTCCCCGGGTACAAAGTCTGTCAAAATTTAATATGTGATTGCTAAATCAAAGTTACATTAAGCATAAAATGACAACGATCTAATTCAGAATAGAAACTAGAGCCTTATCGGAGCAGAATACATCCATTCTTGTGTGCCCCCGTTTTCCGTGACACGTGATCACCCAGGGAGAGTACAGGTATGCTATTATCATCAATAACTGTCTATTTTGTTGTAACGATGAAAATAGTTGTTTTGGTAGATACGATTTTTATTGCTTAAATTCTCACGGAGATGATTCTAATCAATTTGACTTTGGAAAATTGCCCGTTATCTTTTTTTGCGCAAACTTGTATGGAAGAAGCTGCGATGTATTTCCACGGGTTCTATCATTTTTGGTTGGTTATTTGCAATTTAGGTTAAAGTATGTACATCTCTTATGTTAAGCTTGGTTAAACGTACAAACGTTTTGAGATCGTATTTTATCAGCCGAGTGCCCTTGGGGTCATAACGATTAGTTGCGGGACTCATCCTGAGTCGGATTTGTTGATCCTGACCTAGGTGTATTCCGAGGAACCTCTCACTGACAGTTAGTCCTAAATTAATGGATCTACTCCACGGGGGGACATCGGCAGAGATACTGTTATGACAGGGATAGGGGACACAATCTCAGACCCAGAAATCCGAGGAGAATTAAAAAGTAAGGTACCTCGACGATCCCGGGCTTCGTTTAAGTCATGCTATAGAACCGTGACGTCATTCGTTTCTAAATGTTCTATCGAGTTTTGGTTCTCAATATAAAGATATTAATTAATTACACAAGCTGTTTTACAGCCTTGCTTTATCCAATACCGATTAATCACTTCATATTTAATTATGAGACAGCAATTTGTCAAAAGCATCTGCTTTAGTAACCACTCTCTCAGTCTGAAACTGTTCGGTAAATAAACTCAACATGCTAGCGCGGCTGAGCAAGGGTATGTTGACCGTCATTTCTTTCTGAATTCAAAGACTTTAAAATGTTCAGACTATAAGAAATGTATAATACAATCGCAAAAAAGCTTTCCAGTTCTGAAATGACAATTGTTGTATATGTTCCTAATCCAGCGCAGATTGTGAGCGGCCCTTTTGTGGTAATGCTTGCATTGTTGCGCTTCCAATGATTGGGCCAAGCAGTCGCTCTTTGGGATATAACAGGTCGACAATTTAAATTCTTTTATTTTTTGAATATGAATATTGGACTCTTGTGAATTAAAGAAATACCAAGGAAAATTCCAAATGGTAAGTTTAATGGTATCTTTTCGTTTGTCTGTTGAGATACCGTAATTGTAGTGAATATTGTCTTGGTTTTTTTTTCAAAATCAATTTAAACAGATCAATACAGTATCGTCTCGATAATTAAGAATGATTGTTCACGATTTCCGATATAACTGGTCATCAAAGTACATTGTAATGCTACATGATTTATAGGCAGTTGCAAGTCCCGATTGTTTCATATCCACTGCTATTTGATTAAGATGTTCCATTAATTCATTTATCAACAGAGAACGTTGTCCAAGATATTTAAATCGCAGGATGACATAGTAAGATTGCAGCAGATTAAATGATTGTTGTTAATCAGACCTATTTATAAATCGCTGCAATTGTGCCTGATTTCTTGCGTTTGGCAGAGTATTATCAGTAATCCATTTGTATATTTAAGGTGTATTTAATACTTACATGTATCTAATTGTTAATAAAACGATATCATTGTATTTTTTACCAATGCACAAATCATTCCTTGTCATCGAGTTAAGTTTAATATAAACCAGGACTAAAAGTATACAAGTACCCCTACTTGTAAGTATGACACAGTTTGAATATGAAACAAGATATGAAACATGACACCTTCGTTTAACACATCAAAAGTAATTAATACTTCGGTGTGTGCCCTTTTAACTGTAAAACCAAAGAGAAAGGACTCCAAAACAAAGGAACAGTGCAAGTGATCTATTGAGGTATTGTGTCGGTGTACGGTTGAACACTTGTGTATTGGTGCAATGGTTAGAGTCGTGAGTTGAGATCCCAGAAAAACCTCATATTCCTGCCAGAAAAAGAATAACGAGCTATCTGTATCTGAATCGGCCCCATTTTCTAACAGTCTCTACATGGGTAATGTTTAAACTGACTGTCGTCAATGTGTCCCGTAGAGTGTTCGGAGTAATTGCCTTCAAAGACGGACTGATACAAAGGCCTGCTACCGCCTGATCTCTTATCTCGTTCGTATCAAATGTTTCTGTATCTGATTGCACTCACTGCATCATACCCACAACTAGGGCGCTCAAAGCAGACAGGTGCCGGGGTCAGCTTTGTTTATATACATGCACATTTATGTTGTTATTGTTTTGAGAATGTATATATATATATTGTCAACCCCGCTGTTCTGACTAATTCCCGCGTGTTGCATATTTTTCGGCAGCAACAAGGAGAAACATTATCATTAAAGAAAGCCATGATGGTGAGCAACATGTGACCCATTTTTGCCGACGTTCATTTGTTGTCGCCTAGCTTACAATAACTCTTGGTGTGAACTTTTTTGAATTGGGTGGCCTGTCACGGACTCTATTTGCTCATCCACTGTGTCTCAGGGTTGAGAAGAAACGCCCTATTTGACGATCATGCCAAATCTCCATTGCAGCCCTTGGCTTCAAAGAACCAGGGCTCCGCGCGATCCTTGGTGTAATTAAAGTCATTCCGAGACTTTAACGAGATTTATAATTTGATGTTGACACTTACCTTAAACTTCAATCCATTCAGCAGAATTCATTTTGATGTTTTTTTTGGTTGTGTAAAGGGTTTAAAGTATTAAAAGAAATGGTTTTGTTCTAACCCCGGACACGGATATGCAGGCTTTTAACAGATAAATTTTCCTTTTTAAGTACCGCATACAAGAACAAGCGAGTTACTTTAGATACCATAGGATGTAAGGGAAATGTTTTCATTGGATGTAAAATCTCTTTTTAGCCAATTAATAGTTATGGATGATGTCATAAAATAAGTATAAAAAGGGTTCCCGGAAGTGAGTGTTCTGTTTGTAAAAGAAGAGTTTAATCGGATCAAGTTTTCTGACTTTGTTTAACGGGATTTATTTCTTTGAGAGCTCTCTGTTATATCCGACTTCTTGATAGTGTCTGGGAACCTGAGATCACGAGGACATCATGGACTCTGTCCAGGGATCACAGCGTCCTTCAACTTTTTTTATTACGTGCTTCATTGTGATTAATTACTGGACAAAACCTTTCAAGTGATCTCTTAAAATTCCGAAAAGATATAGTTACCAAGAGAACATAATCTTGAAGCACGTAAATATCACGGCCAAGTGTCTCGATAAAAAATGTCCGAAGCCGAAGCTGTCACACGGGATTTCTTCGGAGGGCTTATAAACGGAAGTATTGATTGGAGATAACGACCCTGAAGAAAGCCAATGGAAAGTCCTCGCGCACTCACCCGTAATGCCATCCACTTCTTGCGAGAAACAGAACGGGACAAGTGCTAGAACCCAACCTTGTGAAGTTCTTAGACGTTCACTATATACACATCGTGTTCTTTTTTCAGAAAGCATTGCTGCCGTACATACACAATCATCTCGTGGAAGCGAACGGAACCGTGGCATGCTCCGTGGATTCGAAGGATATTGTTTTCTTTACAAATTAGATCCTGTACTAATATACGCATTATCGATAGAAAAAGAAAAAAAGGGAATGAAAGAAAGGGTTTGTGTGTTGAAGGATTTGATTGTCTTGACTTTAAATCATTGTCCACCAAAAGAAATCTATGTCAACTGGAAGTGTAACTGACCAGTGAATAACGGTACTAAATCTTTCAAATTGACTAATACCCCGAGACTTTAGGAGGATTAAACCACAAAGAATCGCAGAATCTCTAAATTATTTAAAGTGCAGCTTGAGTAATTTATTTGAATGAAGTGGGACCCAATTATTTGAAATGTGTGATAAACGAAAAAGGGTAGGTAATAAATGCAAAGAAAGTCATATATGAATCTTTTAAGTGACATTAAGTTGTTGTTAGCGCCATTTGAGACAGCAAGGAACTATAGCTTTAGAATGGAGATATTTATTTCTGTGTTACTTCTATAAAGAGTTTTGTGAGATGGCGTACAGTTAGGTTGATATGGGGTCCATGTACATGTGTGGAGAATTGCTTTCGAACGCTCTCACGACCACGGCGTACCGGGATTTCTGGACGTTCGGTGACCAGGGCACAGGGACCGGGGACAAACCACCACGGTAGGTAGCCGAGTTACTCACCATCTACAGTACCTGTAGTGGTTGATTACACCTCGCACTGATTCGCGCACATGTAAACCAATGTTAACAGAATAAGGAATAGCGGTAGTGGTTTAAGAAAAAAAGTCATTGTGCTTTAATTGAATATTTACAATATTCGTAATTTTATGTAATTTCATTTTCAAAGTTTGTTATAACGGACTCTCTTTTACGGCCAAAAATGTTAACCAATTTAACTAAAATAAAAGTCTTTGTTGCATTGTAAGACGGTATTTATACAGGTTTGAAATGTTTTTCACTCATCAGACTTTGCATTAATTACCCCCCCCCCCCCCCCCCACACTTTTCAACTGGTAGAAAATATATTTGGTGTACATTTTAATTTATTTCATTGGTTGAAATGCTGTTCAATGCCAGAAATATGAATTGATGGTGTTTTTATATTTATATATTATGATTTAATATTACAAATTAAGATTTTTAATTTTCAAGAAAAAAAGAACATCAGAGTCGAAAATTGCAAACAATAAAGTTGATTTTTTTATTTTCCATAGGTTTATTTCTAATCTTATTTAATACTTTCACGAGTTACAAAAATACGGTCTTTTCTACAACTGAACTTTTATTTGTTTTTGGATATTAAAATGTCTTGGGGAAAATTTGTGACCGAGCTTAATACTTATTTTCTCTACATTTTTAAATTTTACAGCCTAGATAAGTTACCGCAATATTCTGCTACTTCTTTCTTTAAAAAAAAATGAATTACTACAGCTAAAATTCAAGACTGGTTAAATTGACTGAAAAATATTTCTAGGTGTTATTTACCATCTAAACGTTATTAAAATTATGAGTTCCATTGAAAAAAAAAATGGTACCTAGTAATCCTTAATTGTATTATACGCATTATTATTCAAAGTTGTTCCTAAAGGCGGGGAAACTCTAAAAAAAAATCTATAATTGTTGAGATATCTTCGCTCAAACTCATGAGAACCTAGTTCGGTTCTGAATCGAGCCGTCGCTTGCTCAACGTTCAATCCGCAACCCTATTTTCATGTTACAGAAAGTAGTACTAGTATTCATTTTCTACAATAGGTGTAGTAGAACTTTTTAAAAAAAAATGCAGAAAATGCTATTGATTAATATATATTAATTAAAGTGATTTAGAATTATGTCTGAATATTATCATTTTCAAATATATCACGACGACGGAAAGTAGTTTTTAAAAATATTGAAGTTAACCCTAAATTCTTCCTGGATTTTTTTTTTACCTAAATTCTGACCAAACAATGCAAGCGCTTATCCTCTCTAGAATCTTTATCTCTGATGTCTAGATTTAATTTTAATGCGATTGTTAATTAAATGAATGCCTTAGTTGAACTCCTCTCTCTCTTCGTCTCTCTCTCTCTCTCTCTCTCTCTCTCTCTCTCTCTCTCTCTCTCTCTCTCTGTCTCTGTCTCTCTGTCTCTGTCTCTCTGTCTGTCTCTCTCTCTCTCTCTCTCTCTCTCTCTCAGTGGGGATTTTTTTTTGTGATCAGAATTCCAACTCAAACCTCAAGAGAAAAGAGGTTCTGAATTTAGAGAACTGCTTTTTGATAAATAGACTTAAAATATTTGACAGCATTGCTAGTATCGACACCTCACACGATCAAGGACAACGAACAAATATCATTTAACATAGATATTAAAATGTGCAAGATCTTGTGTTGACTTCGCCTTTGAACTTGTAGAACTTGAGTTGCCATGTTTGATTTTCTGATTGGTTTTTATGTATATATATCCAAATCTTTACAATGAGGATCTATCATAAGTTTGAGAAATATTTGTTGAGCACATACTTGACGGCATGATTGACCTTTTTATCCCACTATTGCCCAAACTTTATTGTCTAATTACTCTAGCATGAGTTTGGTCTGAAAATAAATGTTTCTTGATATCGGTTTGCTCAAAAGCAATGGTTTTTTTAGTCCTTGCAGCAATCGCTTGCGTGTATCCGTTTTCTGAATAAGCTTAAGATTGTTTATTGACGATGGTCATATAATTGTTACCTCACCATTAAATGTTACCAAGCTCTAACCAAAACAAGGCTTGGACACAGTAGCTAATTGTGTTTGGTTTCCGACACACGTGTCCTAAACACTCCATTGTATTCAAGTTGTTCAATGTGTCCCCTTGCTCTGTTACTTTCTGACGAGTGTAAATATGTAGGTAATAATCTTACCTATTCACTACCTTCGATCTGTATTCCGAGTGTTTGTCTTTTTTCACCTGCGGAGAAATAACAGAGCTCTTAAAATTTAACGATTGTTTTCTCTTGGAATCTAAGTTGTCGCGAGAATATTGGTTTCTTTATAGATACTACTGGAAAGTCGATAACATTTTCATTTATTTTTGGAGGACAATGAATTCTGATCTATGTCTGATATGACAAATTGAATTCATAATGTAATTCATAAATTCAGCTTTAATGCCTTAAATTGGAGAGTGGCGTGTAATTTAATGTATCGATTTCTTTTGAAGATCTGAAACTTTACGTTAGTGTTCCATCATGTTATATATTCAATGTGGAGTTTAAAAAATTACTCTAGCACTGATTTCAACTGGGATTCTAAAGGAACGATTTACTTGTCCCTGCATCATTTAATTTTTTTTAATACTAAAGATTTTAAATGTATTGTCTGTAAGTAAGAGGTACATTTAACAATGGACTAAGATCGTTGCTTCCGGACCTTGGGGCGCTTTATCACTGCGTGGGTATACATCAGCATTATGTCGTCTGATCCTTCCTTTCAAAGGGGGATGATGACCAGAAAGGGCCACCCTAATCCCCGGATGATACTTTACCGCCTTTCTCGTTTTTCTAAACACAGGCCCAGCAGAGGAGATGGTGTGAGAACCCACCGCGAGAAAGTGCTCCAGGACAGTGTCATCGTCTGCTGTTCCACTGAAAACTGTGGACCGGAAGGCGGGTACTTCACGGAAACTCCGGACTCGGATGACAGCATGGTCGGACACACGGCTTTCTCTCGCCTAGATCCGGTAAGGGAAATTTCTCTCAATGCAGGTAGTTGACGTCGGAAAAGATATAAAGAATATTTTTTGGACAGCAAAACGAATAAAACTTGCAAAGAAGAACGTTCTGATTTTTAAAAAGAGGAGTTAAAAACCCTTCAGCAAGAACAAAGTTTGAATACCCTGATTGGATTAGACTTAAATACTTTTTAAGACACTTTATCGATATTTTGATACAATCTTTATCGCTAAACCTCGAGAAAAGCATTTCAATTCCATTAACTTTCATATCTAGGATTAGCCATGGGTTTTTAAATCACACTATCCTGTGGGGAATACTTTGTAACAATTGTAGCAAAAAGATATAAAGGGCCTCTGCTGCTTAGAACACTGAAAAAATCATTTAGAATGCATGTCAAATATATCGTGTAAGTATAAAGACGGTACCAGCGGAGTCTGCACACAATGAGCATTGTTGTTAAATGAAATACCTGCTTTCTTATATCAAAAGCTCAGTAGTGAAAGTACTTTCAATTTGAAATGATATTAATCTTTGGAGGCGCTGGTGAAGTGACAATGACTACATATTTCTCCCTTGTCTCTTGGAGTCCCCCGAGACGTAACAAAGTTGCCAGGTTTCTCGCTCTGTCTTGAAGTCAAACCCGATAACCGAATAGATTTTGGATAAGATTAAGTTCATATAAAGTCTTGTACTTGGGATATTCTAATAAGACTTCAATCACATTCTTTTTATCCCCAGATCTAGCCCTATTTTAAGTCTTCAAACATTTTTGACATTTTAAAAAAAGATACAGAAATCTGCTGTATCAATATTTGACAATTTTGGTGAATTGCTTGCTTTGCCCTCTCAGTTGTGACTTGTCTCCGGAAGTGAACATGCTTCTAGTCTAAATTTTAAATCTCAAAGCAAAGTTTGACAAATATACAAATCCCCGACTCTAGTGTCATATTGCCGATCAAAAGGAAGAGGTCACTGTCACAATCCCAGCTATATTTTATCACAGAATCAAGTAACCCATATGTATTAACAGCATTATCATGTCCAGTGTTTTACAAAAGAACTTATGACTCACGACAAATGTTATAAATGCTTACTATTTATAACATGACAAATATTTTAACTCAATACCAGTAAAGCATACTTAAATATATGAAATAGTTTGGAATAAATGGTTTTAATGACATGTAATTTACATAGAACAAAAATACAACATTTCATCAGCAATACTAGTAAGTACAGGTATACAGTGGAGACTGACTGATACAGACACATTCCTTCCGAACCAATACTAGTAAGTACAGGTATACAGTGGAGACTGACTGATACAGACACATTCCTTCCGAACCAGTACTAGTAAGTACAGGTACAGGTATACAGTGGAGACTGACTGATACAGACACATTCCTTCCGAGCAAATCCTTTGGGTTATCAATGTGTCCTGGCCTCAGGATCATGAAGCAATTTCAACTTAAGTCAAAATTTCAATGAGTTATAAAATAATTGTTTATTTTAAAATGATAATTGAAATTTGTATTTAACAACATTATATCAAAACACTTTTAATAGCATTTCAATTGTGTCAGTGTTTTCAATCAGAAGACATTCAGACAGTGTACAAGTTTTGACTTAAGTCTAAGTTTGCTTCATGATCCTGGGGCCTGGTTGAAAGAAAATTTTACGACAAAACCCAAAAATTGGTTCCCAATATTTTCAATTGAAAATTGTGCGGAAGGCAAATTACCTGGACTACAGCCTTACGAGTTCACACCCCATATATTGGTATCTATATCAATAAATGTTTGTGTGAAAAGACAGAAACGATGATTAGAAATTGCTTATTGTGATAGAATTGTCATGGAAATAAATTTTCCGCAAAGGATACTATCAATGGATTTACACGTGTGTCCTGGTAATATTTATCATTATGATTTACAACTGTCAACAGTGCGACATTTACAAACACTAGTGTCCTTTGCCAATTATAAATAATGTGCATGTGTACACGTGTATATACGTACGCGGGGTACACGATGGGTGAATGTTGGCGTTTATTGAACACGAACTTGCAACTTTATTATAAATTCCGTCGTTTATTTGTTCTGGGCGCGCTCCAGTGTCTGTTTACTGCGAAGATCCAACTCATCTTTATTCATGACTACTGTGAAAATGCAAAGGTGTTAGGTGCCATAGGAACCCTAATGGGCTGCCCCTGTTGTTTCATCGAGTTCTGATCTTTGTTTAAAACACGAATCAGTACTTTGTCAGCACTTAATAGGGTCTCGGGTTCTACAGACAGGTAACTGACCACAGAAAGTATACATGTACGTTAAAGGGGTCGATGCTGTCCCCGTTGGACAAAGGGAAAAGTAACCCCTGCCACTGGTTACGTTGTATCTGTATTTGACATGTTTTTTGATTTGTTTTGATTTGATTTAATTACCTTTACAGGCTACACTGAAGTACATCGGATGGGCCCCTGGTGATATAGAATCCCAGGACCACCCCGGCGACATCCCGGAATCCGTCAAAAACGATCAAAACTGTAAGTCTTTTGCGGAGCAATTATAGATATACTCTCACTCTCTCTTATCTCTTATAATATACAATATTTTAAAGGAAAATAATAGGAAGATTTCTTTTTAGCAAAGTATCTTTAGCTATTGTTTTAATTCATTGTCCTGTCTTTTTTTGTATTCTCTAACATATTTAGCTCGTTTTCATTAAAATATCCTTGGCAATATCGGAAAACAGTGTTTCCACTGTTTCGCAACAGAGATATGTATTTCACAGAATTTAATTCAATTGCACGCGACTAAAATTGATTTCCCACAAACAAATCACTGATATATAATAGCTCTTTCTGGTGTATTTTTCAGATGAGAATTTATGCAGGCTATCTAAGGTAAATATTCCCTTGCAGACATCATAATAGTATACTTATACATTTAAAGTTCTTTTGAAAGTTTGGAAAAATCCATATCGTTTCGTTAGGGCAATCAGGAAGGCATTCACACCAATCAAAGGCAACTTAGCAAATTATCCTACCTAACAAAGGGGGGCAAATGTTCTTCAAATCTGTCACAAAGACTCAAAAACTCTTAATGCATTTAAACTTTAATTAAAATTCCATTATCCGTGTTGAAGTTAGCTAAATCTATCTGTGTTGAACAAGGACTCGGGGCTGGTATTTAAACCGTTATGCTGAGTCCAAGGTAAAAGTGGGTTTTGAGGAGTCGCCATTGTTTTTATGCCTAGTGACGGCGAGTTTTCTTACTCCGACAAGACCCGGGACTATTGCAGTATTTTACAAGTGTAGGAAATAAAATCAGAGTGGGATATGCCTTGTGTATTGCCCTAACACATGTCCGCTTCGCTCCTGTGGTCCTTTGATTTGTCAATGGCTGTGTCGATTTGCTAGACGATAAGCTATTGTAATGGATTACGATTTTAAAGCTACATTGGACTCATTAATTTGGTCTACCAATGATCAGGTGGAGTTTAAGAAGCTCACGGACCAGGTGAGGGATGTCAACATGAACCTCCGGAACAAGTTTAGGACCTCGGCCTACCAGGTAAAAAGTTTTACTCAATTCATTCAGAGTTATCTTTCTTGAAAATTATCTTTAATCTGTAAAATCACAACACTAGTCGAGTGACCTTAAATTGGCTCACAATATACATTTATTATTAAGGAAAATGTGAAAGTAAACAATAACACGTGGACAATCGCTTCTGCTAATTGGCTCTGAACTTTCGTTGCTATGTAAACAAACAAGACATATAGCTTGCATTGTCCCGATATGAACGAATAAAAGGGATATGTATATAGCATGTAAAGGGAATGGAAACCGCGGCATTTAAAAAAGTTTCCTGTAAATGTAAACGTACCGAGAGAGGAATTTATGGATTTATGTAAGAGTTAAGATAACGGGGACAGTGTGGAGTTTTATAGTTATAAAGGCCTTATTTTAATAAGACTACACCATCTTTGCAGTTTTCGATCACTTGTTTTTAATTTATGCAATTTTTTTACTTTAAAAGATAGCATTGAGCCCTTTTATCTCGCACTTTCTGTGTCATTCCTACAAGCTTTAGTTAATATTCACGATCTCCTACAAGTCATTTCATCACAGGATACCTATAAGAACACATTGCACGTAGATTCACTGTATCCAAAATGTCTCCAAGTTGTAGAGCTGTAATCTATTAAATCAACAAGTCTGCGGAATCACTTGACTTGTACATATTGATATTCGGCAAAGAGACGATGCCAAAAGCCTTTCCCTCATCGTATCGACTGAAGACAAGGCTAATATAAACTCTCGGCAAACACTTTATACAGCCAATATTGTTGAACCATCGACAAACATACTATTGTGTTATGGCCCTTTTTCGATCTTGATATTTTCGGTGCATTGACGAGGTCCTAATAAAAGCATCATTGTGAGGAGAAACAGTCACTTCACAGGGAAAACGGATGTCCCTTCAGAGGGAGTATCCTGGCATTGATTCTGTGTGTTTCATTGTTTCTTCTCGCCAGGGCTTTAAAGCCAGACGTCGTTGCACTAGAACCATTCAGGTCCCACACGGACAGATTATAAAATATCCGAGTTCATAAAACTGTATTGTTGATAAGATATGGCGTATTAAATACTTGTAATCCACGTGGACACGGCGAGGTTTCTGGTGCTTGTGGGTTTTATGCAGGGGTTTGCAAGACCCGGAGAGCAACGATAAAGCACACACCGACCCAACACTCAGAAATCGGCGGCTGTGTCATCGGGGGACATTTAATCTAGCCAAGAACAATAGCTAATGTTACGCTGATCAGGGACCAAATCTTATAACTGTGTCATCTGATTGTGAAACAATCAAAGGATATTTTTACCATGCTAATTTTATCTGGGGAGGAATTAAACATGGCCACGAAACGATTGAAAAAGAAACGGAAAAGGCGACGTCATCAAAAGGTAAAACAGTTATAAAAGATGTGAAAAGGGAAGTGGAAAAAACTTTAAAGAACATAAAGTTTCAAAGACTTGATACTTTTCATCATTTGACCTTGATCATCAATTTGTCTTCTCGTGGTATCTTTCATGGTTTTGCAACGTTACCATTACTTGTATTTTATCATTAGTTCTCTTCAGAAACTTCTCTTCTCTTCAGTGTAATTTATATCCGCAGTCAATATCCAGGGCATTGTGTCATCGATTTCTGTCTTTTATTTTCATCTTATCTACACATTGTGTTCGGAAACACGAGCTTCCTCTTCTTCAAGTAATATAAAGCACTCCACGCCTCCTATCTCTGTGTGTGCGTCGTAGAGGTAACTCCCTATTGATTTTGTCTCTCGCTGACAGCACCATTAAGGTAATGACAATATTTATCACAAGACACCCGCTTTGTGCATCACTCCGGTGCTGTTCAGCCGTTTTGCTGCATGTAATTCTTCTACTTTGGGTGGTTTACCTGGATTGTTTTAGCGACAGACAACGTTACGGAACCGGCCTCTGGGCGCCTTAGATTACCTTTCTCCCCTCAAAGCTGTCCATACAGGTAGGATTTCTGTCAAGTGCTTACTTGACTTAGAGGGGTTTATTTCTATTACATCTCTGTAGATAGCATAAGGTATTGGTAATATCATTGTGCAAAAACCTCTTGAAAAAGTATTTGGTGTAGGGTGGGTGGGTTTCTATTAACAATTACGTTTTGAAACAGTTTACGTACAACAAGCTCAGAATCCCCGTTAATATATTTACTACTCTTAAAATGTACACGTTCTAGTGTCTCAAATGTGGTATCTGGTTTGAATATCAAACAGGTGCCCGATATGTACTCGATAAAATCAATTGAAAAACAATTAGGACATCATTATTGAAATAGATGCTACGCTGATATATTATACGTTAAGTTTCAATCGGAACAAACTTTTACATTGTAAAAGAATCGGTAATTATTGGTGATTCGCCTGTAAAATGGTGCCCGTTTGGGGTATGCTAGTTACTGTGGCAATACGTTGTGGACATTGTTGCGTTTAAAGGCTTGGGCTACAATGACACATACAAATTTATCCCAGGTAATAAATCGATTTATTTTTGATCCTGTTATGAATTAAATATCCCGTGGTTTTGTCTTTAAAGTGTGTTCTTAATTGTTTTCCCACGAGCATGAAAGTTTGCTGCAAGACAAACAAATGCCTGATGACGTCATGGCTTATACTTTCTCCGCTCGAGGTGAAATATTATGCAAATGAGAAGTCACATAGTAGTCCAGGTTCGTCTATGGGGTGTAGCGTTTGAAAGTACGAACAGTGACTAGGTTCTTGTCGATGGCTTCTAGTGTCTGAAAAAAGTGAGAAAAAAAAACGTTGACGTAATTATGGTAATTGAAACCCTGATACATTAACAAATCATTGTTTCAACACGAGCTTGTTTATGTGAATATTAGATAGACTGTACCAAGACACGCGATTCATGACATGCAACATTGATGCTTTGAAGATGATATTGATTTTATATTGTCTCAACATGTTAGTACAAGTACAATTATCAATTGACTAAAAGATTTATTTAAAGAGTTTGTATTATACATCTTATTCTCTAGGCAATAGTGGATGTTTCTACCATTGACTTTCTCTCTGCGTGAAGTACAGATTTACACTATAACAAGGTGTCTCATAGGGGTGTACATGTACGAATGCTTAAGTTCTAGCTCCTGGCGATATCCATCAGAGCCTAGATTTCTAAACATATTTCTCTCCGACACAAGTCTTAAGTTTATGGTTCTTCGGAATCGTTTGTTTCTATCACTAGGCTTTATAGATCCCAAAAATGTCGTATCTCATCTTTCGAAGGCTAAGTCTTACAACCAAATGCTGAAGGTATAATTAGTATTGTATCATTATTATACTGATATCCGTTTTGATTCTTGTTAAATTTTAATGACAGTTTTGCCAAAGTTATTTTCACTCTACAGATATCGGTCCAACTTCTACTATACTTGTGCTTTGCTGCACGATTCCTTTTTTGACATCTTTAGAAAGTGTCCCTTCACATATATATTTCTGAGCTGTATTTAATTGGCACTCAAATTTGTTGTTACTCACTATGGTCATAGTCTCGTCGTCTACGCGATTCCGCGTGATCTTGGAGTCCACTTCCCCCGGTTTTATCCCTTTCTGATAGTGAACCAGGTCCTCCCCCTCAACAACGAACTTCGACTGAAAAAAACCCCAACATGACGAGTGCTTCAAAAGAGTTTGAACAGCCATGTTCAATGCATAGACTAGTACATGAAAACAAGCACAAAATGGCGAATTCTTAAAAAAAATTGGGTTTGATAACTGTTCCACCAGAGAGTAGTACGTTTTAATGTACTTGAATGCATCTTTATTTTTTCCTTGCTTACCTTGCATTTACGACCATCTAATGTCGTTTCATCGAATTCTTCCCCTAGCTTAAATTTGAGGTGAGCGTTTTTGAACGTGGATGTGATGTTTAATTCCCAATCATCGCCATCTTGTTTAATCTCCTCATAACTTGTGATGCTATTCCCGACTTTCCGCAGAACAAAATTGATTCCTGAAAAGATTCAGATTAAAATCACGGGAACGATAAGCAACAATTTCTGCAATTCATAGTCACTAAAAGACTTTTCTGTACCCAATAACAATTTTATTACAATTGAATTCATTAATTTCGATCCATTTTTTATGAATGTTAATCTTTGGCTTATCGTTTATATTCACTCCATACACTTAATCTGTTTTTCGTAAAACGAAGGTAGAAAATAAATCCACTTAAAGTCGTCTAAGTTAAAACAAACGATTTAAGATAAAGACCTGGCCTCAGGATCATGAAGCAATCTTAGACTTGATATAATGTTGTTAATTACAAATTTCAATCTTCATATCATGATAAACAATAATTTTATGACTGGCTGAAGTTTTGGCTTAAGTCTGAAATTGCTTCATGATCCTGAGGCCTGACCTTCCTATGATAATGGTCTCCGTCCATGTGGACTTTTACCATTAGAATTGGTTAGAGAAACTAATCAGAACAGTTGCAAACAGAATCCACTGGGAGAACAGTGTGATGGGCTTACTACAGCATGGTGCATGTTAAAAGATTCTTACGGAATTCAACCGTTAAATGGTTGAAATTGCGACTTTCAAAGTGTGAACTTGTGACTTACCAAGAGTTCTCATGTACTCGTCCCACTTGTCATCGCTGCTGAAGAGTTTCCAGTGACCAAGAACCTTCGTCATTTTGACTGTAACAGAAGACATGGAAAATCTAATCAATACCTCTTTACGTACACAGAATCGCACATTTCATCACATCACAACTTATCATTACAGCTAGACAGATAGAGGAAGCTGCGTCTATCACGTGAACTTCTCCGCCATGCCATACGACCATCGCTCGTGCTTTTACCTAAATTATTCCTACATATATATGTACATAAGTGTCTGACAAATGCAATTTTCTCCTTGCAATCTAATTTTAGGCTCAAATCAAGCACAAATACATTTGATTTAATAACCAAGTCTTTGCAATTTTTTTTTACTGCACAGATGTTTGAACTGCCTTACACAGTGACAAAAGCGGTAAGCGGACGGGTGGAGGTTTTTTGTTTGGGTCTACACCTCTCCCTCTATGTCTCTATATCACTGAACACTTCATTATTTTATTATATCCATCATACAATATTGCAAACATGTATTCCTACTAACAAATGCCGTTTTATAAATGGCAAGTTGACTAATCTTGGCGTAGAATAGATTTTCAACTCTCTGCTTACGGTCCGGTCTCATTGCACGTGGCGTGACAAGACATGCTCTAGTCTTCGCTTCGTTGTGAAAAAGGCATGAAAAAATGTCGCATTTTAGAAAACAACACAGTGCTTGATAGTTCTCTGCAAACATGTGTATACAAGGAAAGCATGGGGAATAAATCAGTATACATTTAGAATGCTTCTTACCTTGGGCTTGGGTCAATAATGGCGGACTGGCGTTATCTGAAGTAGACTTTAGCTGTTGACTCCTGATATGACCTGAGTGTTAACAAACACTGATTCTCTTCTTGTCCTCGTAGCAGGAAAACAGTACATGTTGATACTGTATCATATCTACCTGCAAATTAAGCTTTGAAATCACCTTGGCAACGTTTTCCAGGTGATAACATTTATTCGATGACAAGACACGTGTGACCAATACATAATTATTGGACGTGTATATTACTGGTATGTGGCTTATCGGCTTGAACATACCAGTGCAGTAGTTTACAAGTCACTACATGTAAAGTTTTCATCATTAATACTGTACATTTGTGTAAGGTTGTAACACCACAATAGATATTGAGTTATCCCTCTGTTTTGATGAAGTAATAGGTATGCTAAATGTTGTCTCTTGTGTTGACAGAAGCTCTACCAGCAACCGTCTGCTGTAGAAAATGGCTCCCAGATCTACAGGTCCCAACTAGCAGCTAGTCTGAAGGCGTTTAAGCCCAAGGATTGGGCCCCGCTGGACTACCGCGAGAAGGAGACTTCGTTCCTTAGGTGTCGACCAATCCAGCAACCGGTGATACCTGAAAGGTGAGACTCCTCTTTATATCACACCATCGAGATTCCTGGGAAACTCTTCTATTTTTTGTATTGGCAATGGTAATTATGTAATCATGTAAAATATAAGCAGATAATGTAAGATGAAGTGAACAATGTCATCATATTTGTTTTGCTTTCTTTTAACAATTCAATAACCAATTCAAAACTCAGGACTTATTAGTCAACGTGTGAATTTTTAACTTTCTATGCAAGCAAAATTGTTTTACTAATAGGCCACGAAACTTGACAAAGTTAAAGATTTCTCGTTCGCGTTCATTCCTCCCTTCAGACAGGTAACGGCACACTGGTTGTGGGAAGTTTATCTGTTTCATCCAGACGCTTGATGTCTATCATTCAGACGCCGCATCCTTATAACCGATCATTCTAATGCACTTTGAATGTCAAGGACCTTGTATTGTCGGTTTGGTGAAGGTTTACTGATAGAATTATGTCTAATTTCACTTACACTTTATTGCATGTTTGTGTATGAAGAAGCTAGGAGCACCATTGACAATCACATACATGTAGTTAGTATCTGGCAGCGTTGGTAAATCTATATGCAATGAAACGCCGTACAGAAAAAAAGTGTTTTTATCTGTGAGGATCAACGAAATTAACATTACTTTATAGAACAATTATTTCGTTTAACAATACACGGCCTTTGAAATGAATCTGCATTATTAATATCAAGTTCATGGCAATTCCTTTTTGCTAATATAAACCACTGGAATTCAGTTGGTTCATAATCGGATGAAAGGGCTAAGCCGACTTGGTGCAGTTTAATAGCGTTTTAGCATGCATACAGGAATTTCACCAAACTTACTTTGATCAATGCATTATCCTAGTTAAAAGCCAATTTGTTGGGGAGTCGTCAATAATTCATTAGCTACATTGAATTGTTTAATATTGAGATGAATTTCTCTATTTAAGTTGGTTGTAAATCACTTCCAAGGTCATCTAACGTCACGTGATTTTTCCATTACAGAGCGCCTACACCTCCGCCCTCCAGATGTCAATCACAGCGACTGCGCAGGCCCCGCTCAGTTCCCGCTAACGCCCGCCGGTCCGACACTCCCTGTGACGTCAGACCGGGTCCGTTCGATTCTTTAAACCCTCGCGTGTTATCCTCTTTGATAGGTGATTCCTACAAACCACATACATTCGGAGATCACATTCCCGGAACTGACACCGAGAAATACGATGACGATGACGAAAATGTAAAGTCTGAGAAAGGTAAAAAAGTCAAAGAAAAGGATGACGATAACAGTACAAGTGGAATCGAAAGTAGTCAAACAGAGGATGAAAGTAGCGGAAGTAGTTCTGACGACGAAGACAGTGATTACGAGCCGGAAGTCGATAAAAACCGGGAAGTTCCGGATCTAATACTCAGACCCGAAAAACTGGATTCGTTTGTTGTACCAGATTCATCCAAAGGATGGCGGAAGTACGACTTCGATGCGGATCACGTGGACATTCCACCGTACGAGTTCGCCGATCCCATTCCAGAACCATTTAGTGACTTAGATCTACGGCAAATGGCGAGGTTAAAATGGAATTGGAGGGATCACACGCGAGCGAAAGCAAAAGAAAATGTAGACTTAATTTTGGACCGTTTAGTAGAACTAGAACGCCTTCAGCTGGACACTGAAGAGTGGGAAAATAAAAGATATGCTCAAGTTAGCCGTAAGTCAAAGCGAGCAGTTAGTGCCAAGCCAGTAATACGCGATCGCAGGTGTTGTAGCAGGTGTCTACAGCCCGCCTGCGCCGGGGACTGCCCCGAGAAAAATGTGCAATTCAGTGTATGTGAATACTGTAGACAAACATTTTGTGTGGGGTCTCAATGCAAAGATACCAAGTATGAACAACGCATGCGTCAGCCTCGTGTTGATGATGAGAGACATCAGCAAATGAAAGTCCTACCACGCGCGTGTAAATCTTGTCAGATTAAACATAATGCAAAGCTCATAAACGCAAATAACTTGTTATTAGGTCGACCTAAGTCCGGAAACGCAACATACAGTCGCGGTCAATCGTCTTCTAAACCCAGGGATCTCCGGCCAAGACCGGATACACCGGTTAGTCCGGATATTGTGAAGGACTTTGAAAAACTGGGGCTACAGGCGCACCAGCCGCCGAAGTCGGCGACACCTACACAACGGATGCAGCGACCGCGCAGTCGCAATGGAATGATTCCCGGGAAAACATTTTACTCGCAAAGACGAGATTCTATATCAGAGAATGAAAAGGAGACGTTGACAAATTTAAAACGGAAGAAAATGAGAAGCATACGAGTACGAAGACCAAAAACGGCTGTGTGATTTTCTCAATCAATCTCTATCAAATACTTCTTTTACTTTACGAGTTTGAAACAAGGAAACACGAGTACTAGAAATGAATGTGAAACTTTTTCTAGGAGAAGCGTTCTAATATTAATTTATTGTTATTGTATGTAGTGCTTGAGTAATTTATGAAATGAATGTGTAAACATATGACAGTTTATTTTTGCTTTATACGCAATACACAAAGTTTAGAAATTCGCTTGTTTGACTCTTCTTTATATTTAACATGAAAACAGGTACATAAAATAATTTTTAAAAACTTTATTGAAAATCCTAATATTTATCTTAATTAACATACAACCTTTTTCAACGACTTAACCGTAGAGAAAAATAACATGACTGTTTGTCCGCCACGAAGTCCCAAACAATCGTCTGTAAGTGCCCTTAAATAATAACATCAAAATACACTATCATGTCTATGCAAATACTATAATAACAGTAAGCAGTTTCTTGGTCATTTCACAAGATAAAGTTAACACATATTTTGCAGAGTGAATAAATAAATATCTCAATTTCATGTAAAAATTGTGATTCCAAAAAACACTTTCTGAACTCGAAGGATGGTTCAAACTTGGAACTTCAATATTTCAGCTTACTTTATATTATTTTTTCTTCACTCTCCCAAAGATTTCTTTATACGTAGTTCATATTTTTTTCTGATGTAAGAAGGTAAACAATTGCCATTTAACTTTTCTTCATATTAATATTTGCATTTGCCCTTATAGCAATCAGACAATTTATATTCATTCACAACCCAAAGTGTTACCCCTCTATGAGCCCTTACAATTAAAGGTGAATACACTGAAAAGAAGAATGTACCTGCTTGCTTTCATATTAATTTTGCAAAGTAATATGATTTTTTAAAAATAAGAATTGGACCATGTTCCCTAATTGTAGCCTTAGACTAGTTCTCTAAAGTACATTACGCATACTGTAATCGACCATCACATAAATCTACGAGTATATAAAGTATATCACGTGCCCCTTTAGCGAGTTATTTTTTTTCCTGCTAGTTTAGGTACCTCCATACTCACATAAACTACCAGAAACCATCATTTTATTGTTTACATGACTAAAGTGTGCAATTCTCGCTCAAAGTTATTAACACAAGAAACAATGGGAAAATGCATCACTGAAGAGCTCGTAATAAGTCTCCATAGAACTTCTTCTGTTTCGTTTGACCCGCCTCCCATCGGATAACTTTATCTTGTTTTATCTGGTGGTAGAGGACTGTAGGAATTTGTTTAAATTTGAGTTCCCCTATCTCAATGATGACGATATCCTTGATAACAGATATATCCTTGCTGTATAGAAGGTTCTCTAGTTCCACTGTGTGTATATGTTTCTGTGTGTACCTGCTGGACAATACAACAACTCAGGTCAATATTTTCCCACATATTCTCTAGTTCCAACTTGCCATGATGGGAATCTCGATCACTACAATATATTTTGTATGTGCCAAAAGCAGAACCGTTGTTTCCGTCTGTTTCCCATTGGTCTATGTGGGACAGAAGATGCTTTCTTACCCATGGGTAGTCCTCCTCTGAATAAGATAGATACACGTCATACTTCTTGTTCTCTGGTAGGAATGGCCGTCCTGTCTCGCGATTACCCGGATGTCGTCTGCGCCGCCTCAGATTTTGTTTCACTCTGTACACCCGGTACTCTATCCTCTTCTGAAACACGAAAAACAAAATGAGAGAAGAGATTGTTACAAATAATAAACACCCACTTAACACCGAGCTACCCTTCCAAGCGCCAGCGGACGGATCGAGAAACACTTGATTTCTGACACCCGATTTGAAATCCTTACTAGAATCTACTCGTAAATCTTCCACTCTACATGTATTTCTTAACATCCAATCTTCATGAAATAGATCCCAAAGTTTCCTTCTTGACCAATTTTTCCTTTTCCTCGTTTTTAGGTGTTCAGGGATGTTGAACTGACCGTTTCTATTATTGTTGAAATTATTCATGAAGGTAAATTCAACAGAATTTACGAACCACTGAGCCTCTTTTCTTCCTTGTTTTGACATATTTGATGGTTCTCTGAACATGGCTTTAAATACCCCTTTTCGCTCAACTATTGATAATGCACTCAACTTACTTTTTTCTGTATAAATGTAAATGCCCACGTTCTTCAATGTAAAATTCATGAAATTAATCATTTTTTATGGAAGGTATTGGATTTGATCAACTACCTCAGTCTAAATACTAAAGAATTGGTATATTTTACTTTTGAAATCTTGTATATAGTACAATTTTATGTCTTATTAGAGGCATACCAAATATAAAAAAGAAAAGGTTAAATAAGATTCGATATATAAAAAAAACACTAAATGATACACGAAAAGATCTCGCAATAACAGAGGACTGTTGGGATATTTCCGTCGAAAACCGGGACATTTACGCAGTTAGGTTTTCATGATCAGGTACAAAATTAATTTCAAGAAATTTTTTTAAGGCTGATCGAATGACCAATCACAATGCAAAGGAGCAATGTACTGATGCCAAGCAGTTGCGTGTTAGAATACATGACGGAAATGTTAGAAAATAGAGCAACATTGGTCAGTTTGTGTATACTATATCATGTCCAGACAACGCGGTTAAACATTTTATCTTGGGACTCTTTCATTTTCATATTGTTCTATGAAAACGTTTATGCGAAATGACAGATTCTAAATTAACGAAGTTCACTAACAATAAAATAAATGACACCGAAGGTTCGAACCACGAGATATTTATAATTATCAAATAAATGAGCAAATGTAAAGCGAGGATGTCATGGGACTATATAGTAATGGACTCACTAGAGAAAGGATTTTGCCATGCTACAGTTCTGTTAGGTTTTTCACGAGAAGTTTGCTTCAGACAGCTAGCATTAGGTGCGACCCGAGGTCAATAGCCATGATTGACAGTGGTTGTATGTGGAAAGGGTATGGTGGTTGCCCTCTTGGACACGTGGGTTTTTTCCAGGCACTCCGGCTTCCTCTCGCATCCATTACCCGCTCGCGTCAACATCCGTGCCAACGAGAGATTTTTTTTTATTTTTTTTTTTTATTTTATTAACATTATAATCATATAAGCATTAATATATATAACAAGTAAGCGTACAGTATTATCATACCAAGATATAACCATATACATATAGATCTAGAAATTTATACCATTTGATAACATTTTGCTTTTTTGATTCTACAAGGAGATAATAATATACATATATATATATCTAAAAATGTATACGATTTGATAACATTTTGCTTTTCATTTGATATTGTACAATATATGGATAAGTTTTAAAGTAATATAAAATTTCTCTATCTGATTTTGAAAGTATTTTTAAAAAATGTAGAGCATGGTATTGTTTTTAAACATACAATGACATATACATCTATTTTTATGATTTTACATGTATGGATAAGAAGCCAATGCTAGCATGGTGGGCCACCAGTCATCTACACAGTCTTTATTGCCCTCATGCTAGCTAGACAGTGACCACATCTGGTATGTGGACCTGATGGCAAATTATAAACCTATACAAATTTTCTTTAAAAGTTTCTTAATTTGTATATAATTATACGATTTCTCTGCAATATATCGATAAGTTTTCAAAGATGATTGTACAAAGTAATATAAAGTTTCTCTATCTGATTTTGAATTCGTCAATCTACATTTCATTTTGTATTTATAAATTTTCATTGCAGTATATGAAATAAGTGTATTCATACCATTATTAAAATCTGAGTTTTCATAAAAGCCTATGACAATGTGTTTCCAACTAACATCAAAACCAACAATAGAGCTTATTTTTTGCCATATGAATGAAGAGTCATTACAATCGTATAATAAGTGTTTAACATTTTCAATCTCTCCACAATTTTCACAGGACATGTTTACATTTGGATTCCATTTACTCACACATAAATTATTATTCAAAATATTGTGCAGTAATTTATAATTAAATTCTGCAATTTGCTTATCATACATTTTTGTGATTTTCATGTAATATATGGAAGACCATAAATGCTTAGGAGTATCAAAAATTTTACTCCAAAAATTTTCTACTAAAGGCTTTGAAAATTTTATTTCAACAAAAATATTATATAAAATTGAAGATTTTAAGTTCGCATAGGAAATATATGTATTACCTTTTAGAAGTACATAATTACTGTTTTTTATATTGATATAGGGTGCTTTTTCGCATTGGTACTGTTTTGAGTATTTACAAAATATTGTTCTGAGAATAAGGTATTCACATAAAATATTATTTTTATTAGAAATTTTGTCGTAAAAATATTCAATTTGACGAAATGATCCGTTCATGTCATACAAATCTTTTGCGTAAAGTATGCCTGATTTTATCCAGTTTTCAAAGTAAATTGGTTTATTTTTGAACGTAAAAGAACTGTTTTTCCAAATTGGCAAGGTTAGGAATTCATCTGTGGAAATCTTTATTAATTCTTTAGTCTTTTTGGAATAGTTAAGAGCACATATTACTTCTTTATAGAATGTCGGAAGTTTGTTAATCTCGTTGTAGTCACTTAAATTTTCTAAGTTAGTTTTTAGTATATATTCTAGAGTCAAATTTTCTCTGTATAGTAAATTCTCTATGAAAAGCAAAAGACTGCTTTTTGTGTTAGTTAATCGTTGAACCCATGATGCCTTTGACGCTTTCAATTTAGATTCAAAGTCAATTATGTTAATTCCTCCTTTATTTTCCTTTCCAATAAGAGTGTTTCTCTTGATACCATAAAAAGTTAAAGATAAGTTTATTTATTTGCTGTATAATTTTTAATGGTGGACTTGGGAGAATGGTTGCATTATATTGCAGTTTTGAAATAATCAATGTGTTTATTATTTCTTTTTTTCCAAATAAAGTCAGTTTTCTTTTTTCCCATGAACATAATATTTTGCTTATATTATCAATTTTTTCCTGCCAATTCTTTTCTAAACACTTATATTTGTCGTGTCCTATGTATATTCCCAATGTTTTAACCGCTTCGTTTGTTACTTTTATTTTTTCTATGCTTTCACATGAATTTTTTAGAGGACCTAAAAGTATGCATTCAGATTTATCAATATTAAGTTTTGGACCGGCTACTTCAGAAAAATTATTTATTAATTCAACTACATTTTTCACAGATTCTAAATCTTTAAGTATATTTGTTGAATCATCTGCATGTTGTACCATTTTTATCTCTTTATCGTTGCCAATTTTAAAACCATGTATCTCTTTTGAACTTTTTATTCGAATAGCTAATGTTTCTACCGTCAAAATAAATAGTAGTGCAGATATTGGGCATCCTTGTCTAATACCTCTGGTCATATCACACGTTTTAGAAATAAATCCATTATTTTTTACTCTAAATTTAGGATTATTATACAATATTTGTATCCATTTGATAAAGTTTGGTCCAAAATTTAGAGCCTTTAATGTTTCAAACATAAAAGACCATTCTACAGTGTCGAAAGCTTTCTCAAAGTCTAAAAATAAAAGAATTCCATTTTCATTTTGATCTTCACAATAGTCAAAAATATCTTGAATTAATCTTGCGTTATATCCAATATATCTTCCTTTAACATATGCTGATTGGTCATTGTTAATTAGTTTTGGGATCACTGTTTGAAGTCGTTTGGCTAATACAAATGCTAAAATCTTATAGTCACAGTTAGTTAAACTAATTGGTCTATAATTTTTAACTTTGTCTCTTCCGCCTTTTTTGTGTATAAGACTAATTACTGACATTCTCTGTGTAATAGTAAGCTCTTCCACTGTGAAAGATTTTATCAATGCATCATAGAAGTAGGTTTTAATTTCATTCCAAAATAATTTATAGAACTCAACTGGTAATCCGTCTAATCCTGGCGATTTATTATTTTTCATATTTTTAATTGCTTCTTTACATTCTTTTATTGAGGGTAAATCATCACAATAGTTTTTTTCATTATCATTAAGTTTTGATTTTATTTCAGTTTCATTTATATATGTTGAAATTTCTTCGTTTATAGGTAATTGGGATGTATAAAGATTTTCATAAAATTTACACAGTGCTCCTAATATTTCATTGTTGCTATAAACAGATTTTTTTCCGTCATCAATTTTTTCTATAACATTATTTTGTTGTCGATTTTTTTCTAATTTTAAAAAGTACGACGTACATTTTTCACCTTGTTTTAACCAATTGGCCCTTGATCTAATATACGCCCCTTTTGATTTCTTATCATATATTTCATCTAGCTCTTTTTCAAGTTGTTTTTTACATGTGTTTTGCATTACATTAAAAGGCCCTTCTTCAATATCTCTATTTTTTCTTTCTATATTTGTTATTTGGTTTTTTAAGTTGCTACTCTTTTGTTTTGAGAAGTCAATTGAGAAATCTTTAATGACATATTTCACAGTTTCCCATCGTTCATGAGGGCAATTTATTTTTTTGAGTTCTGATTCCTTGTTTTTTAATAATTCTTTTAATTGGGTTTTATATTTTATATCTAATAAATGTGATGTGTTCATTTTCCAGTATCCTTGCCCTCTTTTATTTTTATTTAGAATAAAGTCTATTTTCATTCCTAAGTGATCGCTCATTCTATTTTGGTTTACTTGTGGACAATTTCTAAGTATTAACGAGTCAATGGAGAGTAAGAAGTTTTCCGAAATAAAAATATAATCTATTCGACTACTTGGTGTATTTTGTGCATTGCACCATGTAAATCCAGATTTAGTGTCGTTAAGTTTTTTCCATGTATCAATCAAATGAAATTGTTTAGCAATAGATTTAAAATGATGTGTGCTGGTATCGAAACAATGATATTGTTCGTCTAGTTTACAGTTAAAATCTCCTACCATTAACATATTATTTTCATTAAGAGCAAATTTTTTAACCCAAGATTTAGCAGTTGTAAAGAAAGCTTTTCTATCAAGCACCTTGTTTGGAGCATATAAATTGACAATACTATAAGTTTCATCTTTAATTTTTATATTAAGTAATATCTTTCGACCATCAGATGACCTATGATAATTGATTAGTTCAAAAGGAAAATCTTTTTTTATAAAAATAGAAACACCTCTACTTGACGATGAGCTTGAAAAACAATGAAACGTATGCCCTCGCCATCTTGCATTATATATATGTTCTTTTGATTCTATAAAATGAGTTTCTTGTAACATAACAATGTCGATATCAATATCTTGAAGCCAATCATACAAAGTATTACGTTTGTTATAATCGTTTAAACCCCTTGCATTAAGGGAAAAACATTTCATTAAATCAAGGTTCATGAGTAAATGGTACTGATAAGAATGATACCTCAGTTATCGTCTGAATGTTGGCTATCATCTCCCGCGTAAAGGCTGTCGTGAGAGCGTTTGGTGGGCCCATCTTTCAGTTGACTGACGAAGGTTGTGATCTCCTGCTGTGTGTGTTTCGATGCCTTCCGGGCAGGTTGTCTCGGGACTGAGAGGCTACGGTTGGCGCGATTTCTTTGACGGTATTTCTGGGCAACCGAAGTTATTATTTGCCCCAACTTGTTGGATCCAGGCCATGCTTTCGGTTTTGTGTGCAGGGTTGCATGCTCGTCGATACCACTTCCCCAGAAATCGTGGTAGGTAGCTTCAACTATTACGCACTTTGGAGCACATTTTTTGACTTTATCTCGAAAAACTTCGACTTGGTTGAGTTTTGCCTCGACTATATTCGTCATAACTTCCACTTTTTCAGTTTCCCATGCGGAATTTGTGTTGATAGTATCGCCGATACGCTTAGCATCGAGTGCTGTATTCGCACTTCTGATTCGCTCAGCAGCATTGATATCACCGTTGCGCAGTGCCTTTGTCAGCTGGAACGCATGTTCTGCAGATTTGTGATTTTCACCGTTAACATTAACATCAACGGGATAAAAATTTGAAAGCACATTTTTATGACCGTGGAAAGCCACGATATTCTCACTATCATCTTCGTATTGCTCGCATTTTTCCGAACCGGGATCATGACCAGTTTGCTTGCACACTTTGCATCTCTTGTCGTTTTTGCAATTGCGCGCAAAGTGGCCGTTTTCCCAGCAGTTTTTACATTTTATTTCCTGTTTAGCTTTGTTTTGGCCAAAATGATAAATTCGGCATTTTCGACCAGCACAATAAGACACTCTTGGCAGATATATACCGTCTGGTAAGGGGACAATGTATACGAACCGATTGCCGTTCAGTACGCTTGTCATTTTCCCTGTTACCGGATTCCTGATGTTTTCATACCGTATTTCACTCTTTAATTCGACATTGAAATTCAGCAGCATAGACACTATCTCTGTATCTTGTACGGATAGGGGAACCCCAGAGACTGTGACCTTCAGAACCGGATCTCTTGGATTCATAGCACCAGAGGAAAAGGGATTAGAATCATAGACCGACACAGTTTGGTTTTTGAACTGAAATCCCTCGCGTAGGAGTTTCTGTCTGCATTCTTTATTTTTTAAATATATGCGCCAAAGGTCTCTGTCCAGTTGGAGACATTTAACATTATCTCCGATGGAGTTAATAACTGACTGTAGAATATCGTAATCAGCTATATTTTGCTTGTCTTCCAATAATTCGCTGTTTTTGAAATAAACAGGTTTTTCAGTTCTGCTAACTGAGGCGCCAGCCATTGTATATGGTCTATGAGAAACGTTATTATATATTAATCCGTTAAAGCACAACTCAGGTAGAACGGTTAGAGCTGGTGAACAGGTAATCACTCACCCGGTGTATCCAAATGTAAACAAAGGTATATACAGAAAAGTGCACAAAACATCTGATGTGTCCAACAAAATTGAAAGGTGAACAGAATATATTTCCACATATATACACAATAAATTTTGAAGCTCTAAATTGCGCTAATTTGCTTTAGATTGCTTCAAAAAGGTCAAAAACACGGAGCTCTCACAGACACGTCTGTCATGGAGCCCGTCACGTGACCAAGCTCCGTGCCAACGAGAGATATTAATATAAGTTTTTAAAACTCGTTTTAAACTAAAGTTCAGTTCAATAAGGTGTACAAAACATTACCCTATTTGATAGACCCGTTAGTCTGCTGTAGACAGCACTATGATGACCGAATGCAAGGATTCAAATTCCAATAGGATGGTCATTCATTCCCGTATGCTTTCTGACGCATGAACGTTATTTAAGGAGAAGCAAGACTGTGATAGACACCCTGTTCTTGATACTCCGTTTGAAGGGTAAATGCATATTGAGTATCCAAACAGTGGCAGAAGATGGAACTAGAGCAAAACAAATTTGAATTAAAAAGAAACGGCTGGATTTTGGTGTTCCAGAGAAGTGAAAGACGAAATAGGAAATAGGAAAACCAAAAGCTTAAAAATGATACGTCTTGATAAAGAAAATCTGGTATTGTATGCTGCTTAGGTAATAGGAATATGACACGCTGTCCATACATTATATCATGAATGTAGTAGTATCATGTAATATTTACATTTTCCAGTGTCTTTGTCTGTGATAACATTACGAATCTATTTGTATTATACAGTCTAATAAATTCAAATGACGTGTAGTTGGGGCGCAAGCGGGGTTTGCATAATCAATATTCTAATATTTAATCGTACAATTGCTGAAAATTATATAAATATAAGTAATAAAGAATCATTCTTTGAATATTATGAGGTGATAATTTCGGTCGGGGTGTGATCGAATCTATCATATAGACCTTCGGGCTTTATTGGATTTGGTCACGCCCCGACCGGATTTATCACCTCATAATACTCAAAGAATGATTCCTTATTCCTTAAGTCAACTGGTCACAGTTTTTTAGTTGCACCTCAACTTTATGTAGATTATATCAACTTTAATCATGCAAGTACAAATAAAGCTGGTGAGCGGGTAATGTAGCAAGTAGGTATTTTTAGTAATACATGAATATTGCTGTCGTCGTTGGTAAACTTTGAACAGTTTTGGCTTTATCTCAACACACTCCTAGTCCAATCTTGGCCTTGTGTGGAACATCTGTTTAAAAAGGGAGCAGGAATTGTTAATTTAATGGTCAACACCCCAGAGACCATGGGTTTTTGGGTTAAACCGCAAAAATGTTCTATTGAGCAAGGATATTGCTTTATTGTTATGAAATTCAAGACCCACGGTAAGGTTTTATTGATATTTCTAAATGTTTTAAAGGGACATGGTCACGATTTTGGTCAATTGTTTCCCCCGTCTTTAATGTTTACAATGCTGCAGTAAGGCATTTCTAATAATCAACAAAAATTTGAGTGTCAACCGTCGAGTCTTAAGCAAGATATAGAGCTCACAACTCTTTGTTATGTAAACAAAGCTCAGGCCAGGTTTTTGTTTACATTTTGAGTGTTGACAAGAAAATTCCAGGTTTAGACCTAAAATGAACGTGACTAGTGCTAGGAACTGTTTATTTATGTTTAAAACACTTTGCAGATAGAAAAATCAGTTTAAAAAAGAACTTTTACCGGAAAATCAAAACAATAAACAAAAACATGGCACTAGCATTGTTTACATAACGAAGAATTATAAGCTCTGTGTCTTGCTTATAACTCTACGAATGACACTCAAATTGTTGATGATCATTGGAAATGCATTACTAAAGCATTGTAAACTGTAGAAAAATAAAATTTGACCCAAATCGTGACCATGCCCCTTTAATTAAAAAAGGGACAGGGGGCAAATTCGACACTCAACTAACGAAATGAGCAAATACGTATGTACGTAGAAATATTATTTTTTTCAATTATTGGATAGGTAAAAAAAATAATTCGCGCAAAAAGTTTTCTTTTTACAAATGTTCTTTTTAAATCCCTATTATAAAGAAGAAACCCACCCTCCCAAAAAATGATAAAATCATAAGTGACAAAGACTAGAAATGAAGAGCACTTTATTCAAACAAAATAAAATTAATATTTGTGCAATGCTAGAACCTAATAATTTAAATTATTTTAAATCATGTTCGGCGCACACTGATCTTTTTTGTTAATAAATGAAGATATTTAGCAAATTTGATCTTTTAAAAAAGACTGATAAGCTTGTCGTATCAACGAGAATTTACCTCAGTTTTGATAAAGGAAAAATTTGTGTTTGATATGTGGTTTATATGAAAAGGTAACGTTTTATGCAACAATATCAATCGATCAGATTGTATCAACTATAGACGCGATCTCTTTGCGAGCAACCAGAGGTCTTCCCTTTGAATTCACCATAAAATTGGCTATCGGGATAGTTGTTCTTTTCTACCATTTCTTAACACTTCATCAAATTCCATTTAACTTGCTATAAGGATTTCAATAAACATATAATTATACTTATTCATTAAAAAGGCGCTATTATTGTGAATTTAGATAAAATAAAATTGGAATTGGAAATCCTATCACAATTAAGGAAGAAAAAAACGCGAGGATTGAACCCGGGTCGCCAGCTAATTCAGAAAAGAAACATTTCAAGCAGATAATTGGGATATCTGAACGGTACAAAAGTAAAAAGTACAATTTCGCTTGCTTCCATTAAGATTTTTATTTAACAAGATTTGGTTGCTCAATCACTTACCGTTTTTGAGATCTCACGAGGACAAAATTTTAAAAAAAGCATCTATGAAATATATATCTCAACGGGAATAAAAAAAAACATTCAATCTAAAGGATCGCTAAAGTGCCTAAGTTAATATTGATAACAGAATTTAAAAATACATCAAAAGGCAAAAATTGTAAAAAGTCAATTTTTGGTTCACTTTCGATGACGACCGTAAGTGAAAGACAAATTATTGATACTTATTCTGCACATCTACATGTTCAGTTCTATTTTATAGGAAAAGTTTGGTCGCACGGACAAAATTAGAAAAGAAACATCTCAATGAGATATCTCATTTATCTCAATGGAAAAATGGAATATTTGTGTATACCGGTATACTATCTAAATGCCGTGTTACATTTTTTTTTAAAGAATCTGGAAAATTATATCGAAAATTAAGAAGTAGAACATAACATTTTGTCTACTTCCGGTAACGACCAGAAGTGACAGACATATTATTGATACCTATTCTGCTCATCTGCATGTTAAGGTCTATCATGTAGCAAAGTTTGGTTGCTCAATAACTTACCATTTTTTAGATCTCGCGCGGACAAAGTAAGAAAAAAAATATCTCCATGAGATATCTCAGATATCTCAGCAAAGAATATATTTCATTCGTAAAAATTTCATAAACGCCTTAGAACAGATTTTGAACAAAATTAAAAAATAAAAAAAAACATTTTAAAAAAAAAAAGCTATTTTTCTGTTTCGTTTCCGATGATGACCGGAAGTGATGGACAACAACATAAGACCGCTTGAAAAATGATAGATCTACCATCTCTGAAAATCTCAAGTTTTTATCTCAAACTGTTTCAGAGATTTTTGACGGACAAAATCACATTTAAAAAATCGAAAATCGGACGATTTCGACGACCGGAAGTTACGTCATTAAAGCAAAGTTTAGTGTATATAGTTTTACCTATCTTCTATCATCTCTATAAATTTCAATAAAATCATTCCACGCGTTTTTTCCGTTGGAAAAAAAGAAAAATATTAGAAAAAAAGGAACCTTATAAAAACAATAAGGTCTTCCGTTTCCAACAGAAGACCTTAGTAAATGTAGATCGTAGTCACGATTGAAAGCAGGACTGAAGGCATATCAAGAACAAACAAAGTTTGAGTGAAATTTGATTCTGCTTTGGAAAAGCGCCTCGCAGGAAATAAAAACATTTGTTTCATGATAAAATAGTTAAGGACTGTCCACCGATTTTTGTATTTCAGCAGCCATTTGTGTTAAATTACAATGCTTGTCAGAAAAATCAATTTTCATTAAGACCAGCTGCAAGTAAAACAGTTCATAAAGCCTAAGGTTGCACTGTCATTGTAAATATCTTGTCTAAGACCAAAGAGAGGAAAAACTCCCCATATTCACTATGTAGCTCGAAACTGAATACGATCAATAGATAATCTGAACATTCTGAACATTCTGAACTTCAATGGTATAGAGTATGAAAAAAAAAAATAGAAAAAAAATGTATCAGTGCAAATATATCATATTGTTTTAAAATTGCTTTCAGTAACTCTAGATAACTTCATAAACAGTTCCCTCAAATTCAAAATGAGCCATATATCAGATGTAGTTAGATTTTCTAAGACAATATTAACTTGTGCAGATGTAGTAGACAATTATCAACTACAGGGATATTCAAAAATGATTAACTATGAGGCTTTCGATAATTTAAATAAGCGTCCTCAACTTGGGACAACACAAAATAACCTGCAGCTTAAAAAATTCAACAATGGATCCATTGAGTTTATTGAGTTTACACTTAAGGAGGATGGGTGATGATGATTATGCTTGCCGAGGGGTCCGAAACCTATTTTTTTTAAAAAAGAAATATGATTTTTAAGGTGACAAATGGAATGAAAACAGAGTCAATTGCCATCTTATAGAGTACTACTTAATTCAAGCACAATGTTGGTTAAAATTGGGCGTAGTACTGCTATTATATGATAAACATAAATTATAGATTACAGATAATGCTATATTTGTACTGTATATAGGAAAATATTCGCCCGTGTTATTTTCGCTCATTTCGCCCTCTTTTTCAGCTGGCGAATTTAAAACTGGACGAATTTCAATGTCTCAATCACTAGTATATTTAATTAAACACAACTTTGTATGGGCGAATTCAAGACGTGCCAAAACAGTTTGAAAAAAAGAAGGGCAAAAATAACACGGACGAAAATAACCACGAATACAGCATTCTGTCGCTTGCTGTTCTGAAACGGAATTAAATTACATGTATAAGATTATTAGAATTATAAATCAATCCAAGTAAAATTGTATATTTTATTCTTAAATAAAGTTTTTGTTGTACCTTCCATAATTAATTTCAAGCATTAAACAAGTTAACATACCGAGATAAATCATTCAAACGTGAACAATTGTTTAAATGTCGTATCCTAAAACAAAGCACTTTATATGCATAGTGTCAATCAACATAAATTCATAATGTTTACCTGGTGTCACATTTATGTTCCAAATATATCTCCATACTATTGCTTTGGTTTTATTATCTTAATAATGTTCGAAATGTTTATCCATACTCTTGAACAATTTATATATTTTTGCGCGTATGACATTGACACAAAGTGGTGTTTATTACACAATAGAATAATCAATATTCGGTTGATAACAAATCTTAAAATCATAACAAAACAAAAGCGATGAATAAAGAAACAAATAACAACAAAATATAAAGTTAATATACCAAAATCCAAGTAACTACATGTATCTCAAATGTTGATTTTGTTCAAAGAATGTATAAAATCCCCAAAAGAGTAATGCACGTGTAAACTGCTCGTAATGGGGATATCTTAAAATATTAAACTGTCTTTTTCCCCCATTTTGTTTCTGAAATTCACTAAAACCCAAAAATTTAAATATTTCCAATAAAATAAAAGTTTTTCATCATATAAACTAAAAATAAAAAACATTCTAAAGCCATTATGTGTCAAAATCCCAGAGTTCTTTAGAGTTGTCCAAAGTTTTCTGTTTAGCAGTACAAGAAACACTGAAAATGAAAGTATCACTTAAGAAATTTTATTAAATCTCCGTAGAATTTTTTCTTCTTTGTTTCATCGGCCTCCCATCGGAGGAATTTATCTTTTTTTATCTGGTTATGGAGGACTTTTGGAATTTGTTTAAATTTAAGCTCTTCAATCATAACGATGACGATATCCTGAATAACAGATATATCCTTGCTGTATAGAAGGTGCTCTAGTTCCACTGTGTGTAATTGTTTATGTGTGTAACTGCTGGACAATACAACAACAGCAACTCGACTCAGCTCAATATTTTCGCACATATTCTCCAGTTCCGACTTGCCATGATGGGAATCTCGATCACTACAATATATTGTGTATGTGCCAAAAGCAGAACCGTTGTTTCCCTCTGTTTCCCATTCGTCTATGTGGGACAGGAGATGCTCTCTTACCCATGAGTAGTCCTCCTCTGAATAAGATAGATACGCGTCATACTTCTTGTTCTCTGGCAGGAATGGCCGCCCTATCTCGCGATTACCCGGATGTCGTCTGCCTCGCCTTAGTGTCTGTTTTACTCTATACACCCGGTATTCTATCCTCTTCCGAAACACAAAAAACAAAATGATAGTAGACAGAGCAATAATTGATAAACATCCAAACAAAACAGAAATGATGTTCCAGACGCCAACAGAAGAGTCGGAAGGCTCTTGATTTCTGACGGCCGGTTTTAAATCCTCAGTAGTATTTACTTGTAAACGTCCTACTTCCCCTATCCCATACGAGACTGTATAATTTTCAAAGCCTTCACAATGTTTAACATTCCTAAAACGTACAGTCCTCAGTATATAATGATATTCTCCTAAGAGACAAAATAGGCAAAATTTAATAAATTTGAAAATGTTCATAGTAATCAGAATTTTTTAATCAAAGCCATAAGGGGCTCGGGAGTTGACACAATAATGTTTATCTTTATCTGGGTATGGTATGGCGTTAGATATCACGATAGCACGAGCTATCGCTCTTGCGATAGTTTGTCTAGGAGAAAAATATTTGCCAAACCAAGTCTTAAAAATACGATATAAAACCGTTTCTGTACAACTGTATAGTGTTTATAATACGGTATATTTAGAACATGTTTAACAAGAATACCATATCAGATAACATGTACATATGCCATTTTTTGTAAGTCTTCCGTTGGTCTTCCGTTGGTCTTCAATTATCTGTAAGTCTTCAAATAGGCGGACCGCGTTAAATGCCCTCTCTCTTCTACGCTCACCTGATTTTCTTTTTTCGTAGTAACAATTAACGGCCTACAGTATCTATACGAATAGATGAAGACAATTTGCTAATAAACTATAAAATGCCTGCACCAGAATAACTACTTACACTTTTGTATTTCAAAACGTGTGATATCCGTAAGCTATAATTGAATTTCACATTATAAGTAATTTTTGTAAAATTAATTTTAAACCTACTTTGACGGGTCCAAGTCAGTAGAAGTAAGCATCAAAATATACACTTGCAATGAAATAATATTTCATGATTACGTAAAGAGTGAATATATTTACTGGGAACATAGAGTATACATAGAAGTTAAAATTTGACAATTGTTTTGACAATAAATAAAATAAGGCAGTTCATTTCTTGAATGCGCTAATCTAGTTTTGATTGAAAGAACGCTTGCGAAGCGCGACCTCTGGCGAGAGAATGGGATATAACTTTCCAGAACGGGGTAATCAAGAACGCCGGTTGACTATTTAACGTCATGGCGAAAAATGTCCGTAGAACGGGTTAATCATGCATCGCGGGCAGATACCTTGGATCGGACATCTTTGGTTAATACAAAAAAAGTTGATAAATAAAATGGATTTATTTGATGGGATATTAGTTTGATAGAAAGAAATTTCCAATGACTAATTAATAATTAACATCATGGCGAGGACGAGTTAACCATCGGGCAGATACTTAGTTTAAAGTATGCCAATAAATATGCATACACAGGCGTTTTTTTATTTCATATATTTTTAAAAGACGACAGATTGGTAGTAAACCTTAAACATTAAATTGTAAACAATGAACAGATTGTGTTCTACGTCCATATGAATAAATGGTGTGTGCATGGAATGGGGAATGTAAATGGGGGAGGAAGGTGACCCCCTCCACAATTATTTTATTTTTTTTTTATCTTTTATCTGAAATTCTTATTTGGGGCAGTGATAAAAACTATAGTGAATTTTGACCTAAAGAAACTTAGAGATAAGACGCACAAAATACCCACTCACTGGTTTGAAGAAAAATAATTTTGTTATTATTTTCTAGTCAGCTGTGAACAAAAGAATTCAGGCCACGATTTATTTTGAAAAGTAGCATTAAAATGATGACGACACAAAATAATGAGCATGCGCAACAATGAAAAAAATATGATTATTATTTAGTCTGTCCCAAGATATCCTTGATTCACATTTTGCTTAATCACTTGACATTTATAAATACCTTAGGGTTCAAACGATGTTCATTCAAAAGTATGAAAAAATTCCAAGTGCCCTCCATTGAAACGCCCCCTTTAGCTTATCAGGTTTCAATACATGGCTAAAAAATGTAATGTGTACGGGGATTTTGTATTGAAACAGACCCGGATGATAACATTGAAAAATTGTGCGAGGTATTCCGAGTGGCTTCCGAATGGAGAAAAGATGTAAAAATTCCCCGTTATAAATCTCCGTAAGAAATCTGTTTTTGTTCCTGTGAAAGATAATAATGTGTCAAATAAGATATCTTGGAAATTTTCCCTTTCATCTATTTCAATTGCACTTCTTCCACGGGTATGTGTATTTTTATTAAAAATCGGCCAAATGCGTTGCATAAATATCTTAGAACAGACTATAGTTTATTTAATTCGTGTAAAACAATCATTTCATTATGGTTTGTCAAGGAATACAGTACACATTGAAAATTATATCGTAGAAAGCATTGAGAAAAGAGGAGAAAAAAAAAACAAAAACGTGGACATTGAATGATAACTAAAAGGATAAACCGAAAATCCTGCAAGGATTGCGAAGTCATCAAAATCAAATGGACTTTTTGCAATGTTTACGAAGTGAAATCTAACCGGCTGGATGGGATATTAAAATGTGAAAGAACAGAAAATTATTGTGTTCAAAAACACTTCCAGTGTTTAATAACTTACTTATTTACGTATGTTAAGTTTAATATTGTTTTTAAATACACACACAACAAAAATGGAATTTGTTATTGAATAATGCACATTACTATTTTTAAAATTTTTTATTCACATGTTTACTGTATATTATGGTTTTTTTTTTAAAATAAATTTATCTTTATTGACTTCTTTTTTTTTAAATTCCATTAAGTTACAAGAAAGAAGTGAGTATCAAAAAGACACTTTTTAACTTTCTTAACCTCAATGATTAAAATGGTATTGAGCGGAGAACAACGGCGGTACTAGGAAATTATATAGACCAACGTCAAACATGTTGCGTCTTTCACAGATCCTTACAGATTGTATCAATTGTGAAAAAAGAAGGAAACATAAAATTGGATTAAAAGGAATTAAAGATTTTTTGTCGGATTTAGAACCGTATTCACTTCAAAAAAGACCTCAGAGAAAGTTTCCCAGACGTCACATTTTTACAGATTCTATAGACACCATATGGGATGGTGATTTACAAGATGTGCGAAACATATCTAAGGAAAATGAAGGCGTTTAGTATATTTTGGTCTTGCAAGACATATTTTCCAGATATATATTTACAGCTCCTTTGAAACAAGAAACGGCGTCGAACGTTATAGATGCTTTAAAATCAATTTTTGCTACCGGAAGAAAACCGAGAGTATTGGGAACCGATAAAGGAAGTGAATTTAAAAATCGATAGGTGTCTGCATTTTAAAAAAAAGAAAGCGTACATCAAATTTTTACGGAGAATGACACGAAAAGTAACTTTGCAGAAAGGAGCATTCAAAATTTAGAAAACAGGTTACATCGAATGTTTACTCATAATCAAGCTTACGAATTTTTGAGTAAGCTACAATCCGTTACTTAAAACATCAATATTACTAATTCCCGACCCTTTGGAGGAATTGCACCTGCAGCCGTGACTAAGGAGAACAAAAAGGAAATTCATTATTTAGAAAGAAACAAACGAGATGGTGTCGTGTCCAAAAAATTGAAAACCTCTAGAAAAAGCAGGAAAAAGAAGCCCTTTTTATTTAAGTTAAATTATTAATAGAGAATATCTCATTTGTGCCCATTGTTTCAAAGAGAATACGACCAAAAATGGACGGGGGAAATATTTAAGGTTAGTCAGAGATACCGTAGTCAATGTTTACCCGTCGACAAATTAAAAGCTGAAGAACCTATAACTGGTACTTTTTATTAGCAGGAACTTGAGAAAGTAGACACAAGTGACAATTCTATCAGAAAAATCGATACGATTTTTAAAGAAAGAAAAAGAAAAGGTATGATAGAGATCCTGGGGCCCGTTTCACTAAAAGGCGTACGCCCGGCGTAACCTTACGCCTGGCGTAAATCCGGACTTATGTCAAATATTTGGACTAAGGTCCGTTTCACTAAAAGGTGTAACTTTGCGCCGGACCTAAGTTAAGCCAAAAGTCTACGCCTAGCCAAGGGTAGTCGTAACTTTTGGCGTAAACATAAAATGATTACTAATTCTGTTGCTGAGAATATCGTTGCTGACCATAATGTTAAATTGTACAATTTGTCATGTAAATTTAATTAAATTCATATGAATTAAGAAAATAGATAGTTTTGATAGGTGGTATCAATTCTCTCTTAGAAACTTTCTTGCCATGCTTTATACACATTATTTACATTTGCACTTGCCTTATACAACAAACGACATATTCAGACAAACAATCGATAGTTTTCATTCGATTATTTGTATTCAATATTTTGATTTACGTTTCATATTTTTAGTACATTGAGTTATGAATGATGCAGAAAATATACATGTACATGTGCGATGTACATGTAGTGCAAAGGTGTATTTGTATAAGAAATGTGTAGCATTTCATTTTCATTCCCCCCCCCCAACTTCCACGCAAAATTTGTGTGATTGTTTTGGAAATTTTAAACTCACTCAATGAATTTATTGGCTTTCATTTTCCCCCCTAATATATGATGAGTGTCATACTCACGTAGTTAAAGGTAAATCACAAAAGTATCTTTCAGTATCGTTAAATGTAAATAATTAAATACGATGAAAGCTCCAACTGTGTTTCAGACTTGTCAAAAATCCTTATTTTTTTTAAAAACTAGATAATGTATTCATCATACAACCAATGCAAAACACTGACTCCAGTTTCAATAGAAAAATATTTTTTCTTAGGTTATCTGTACATATACCTACTCTTTTTTATATGAAATTTATACATTTGGCGTAAACATAAAATGATTACTAATTCTGTTGCTGAGAATATCGTTGCTGACCATAATGTTAAATAGCTATAAATAGTTATAGTTTCATCATTGAAAGAAATAAGTGAATTCGTTTAGATATAGAAAATAATTAATTGGGAACTTTGTTGAGTTCACCGTACATCGGACACATACATCTGTACCTTGGATCGGACAACTTTGGTTAACATTTACAAATTAACGTGCATGCACTTTTTTGTTGTTTCATTTATTCCTGAATTAAAACTGATGAACTTTATTATTATCAAGAATTTGACTTTCACATTGTCAAAGAAATAGCAATATAGGCATCGTAAGATGAAGTCATACGCCATCATTAAAAACTTGGTTACACAGATTTTACACAAAAGCATACTTTGGATGTTCGGCATTTGAATGGAATAGGTGAAAATGAACCCTCTCACTTAAATAATTCGAAAAAAAAAATAATTTCTGGAACAAATTTTGATAAAAAAAAGATAGCCTTGGAATTTCATCAATTATTTCCTACCCCAGTGTCATTTTTGCTCCACATATTACATTGACACAAATCTAATCTAATTAATGAATATATTTATCCGAACCTCTGACTTTTTTGCATGAAGTAAGAATATTTCGTTATTCTTTTTTTATAACTACTGTATGGTTGTTCGATCCATGGTTTAATAGCTCATCGCTGCATTAATTATTTTCTATATCTAAACGAATTCACTGATTTCTTTCAATGATGAAGCAAGAGGAAACTTGTAAATTTTAAAACAAATATCTAAACTGGGGCAATAATTGACGCATGATGAAAAAAAATACCAAGGGTGTCCGATGCATGGTGAAATCACCCTCAATATCGATGACATAAAAAAAACCGTTCAGTTTTATCAATAATTTTAACATATCCTATTGGTTATAGTGAAACATATATCCTTCTCATAAAAAAAAATTTCAGCAAGTTATGTTGAGTGATTTTGTCACCAAACAGGATTAATTATTTAACTACAATTTTTTTAACATAAATCTAACCGATGTGCCTGTAACTTATCAAAACAAAAATACTTTGCGCTTCTCTCTCTCTCTCTCTCTCTCTCTCTCTCTCTCTCTCTCTCTCTCTCTCTGCTCATCATTTGTATACGTTGTCAAGGACGTAAGTCTGGCCTTAACTTAGTCCGATACTAGTATTTTCGGCCTGGCTTACGCCTCTTAGTGAAACGCAATTTACGCCGGACTAAATTTTGGCGTACGCCCTGAGGCCTAACTTAAGTTTCGTCGTATCTTACGCCTTTTAGTGAAACGGGCCCCTGGTGTCTTGGCATCAACGGCCTGCTAAATTTAACTCTTGGATAAAAAAAATCCGACATGCAAAATGTATAAATAGGAAAGGTTGCCTTTTTGTACGTCATTATCTCCAAAAATGAGCTTCAGATTGGTTCTAAGATCGTCCGATAGTCGGCATATTCATATCGGTAACACTCCTTACGACTTTATAGTTCATTTACCGAAATAATTGTACCTACAGAGACACTGGACAATTTTACTTTTGCAATTTTATTTGTCCACAACATCAACTCAACAGAATTGTATTTTTTTTGTAATTTATGTCAGGATTCTGTTCTGTTGTGGAGGAAAAAGAATTACCTCTCTTGCGATTAGAGAACTTTTAAAAAAGCGGGACACATCATTTATAATTACTCATATGATGTACCTTTGCGATTGGCGTGATTGTGTATTGAAGAGACGACAATGATTAACCCGCTTCATATTTGAAAGGTACAACTACCGTTACCATACTCTTGAGAAAACGTTTGTTTGAAATACAATGATCGGTTCAACCTTCGTGTCAGACTCACGTGGATGTTTGATGGACATTTTCGACCTGGTAAATACAGAGGCAAACAGACAGGAGGTGGGTTAGGAGGTGTTTTTCAAAAACCCTTACATGATTTCGGTCAACCCACACATGTCCTCTAAAGAGTCCACAGAAGAGAGAGCCAAAGTGGAAATAAAAGAAACCATCAAAGAAAATATTCCTCACATACCAGAGAAGACTATAAAAGCACAGATAAGACAACGTACCGTCAAACCCAAACAAACACTCAGGAAAAAAAAAACACAGAAAGAACTGAAAAGGAAGCTAAATTAATGGAAAAGCATTTTTGACCAAGAGGGGGAAAAAAAAGAATGGCCTTTTTAAGCGACAAAATTACAGACATCGGACTTTCAGCAGAATTGGTTTTATTTACAGTTCCACTAATCAAGTAGCTGTTGATAAAATTTATTTTAATGAATGCAGACCCGTAAGTTTCTTCGATACGGAGGACGCTCCGACCGAGATATCGTTGTCTGGACAGGGTACGAGTGTATCGACCTTAGACGAAGCCGTCTGTACGGAAAATGTAAGATAGTTAAAACAGACAGTACGCCCTTGGAAGCACAGGAGAAAACGGGGATCATTAATTTGCAACTGCAAACCATGTTCAATTGATTGAAAACAGGATAAAAGAAATATCAAGAACAAGTATAGTTTGTCTGAAATTTGTTGACTCTGCTGGAAAAGCACCTCGCAGGAAATGAAAACATTTTTCATGAGGACATAATTAAATGTACAGCGATTTTTGAAGTTCAGTGGTCATTTGTATTGAATTACAATGCTTAACAGAAAATTCAATATCCTTGGAGAAAATAAAGAAGACGTACCAATGCAACTTTGTTACATTCCATTGCATCATATTGTTTTAAAATTGCTTTTAACAACTCTAGATTTCACAAACATTCCCCTTAAATTCAAAATGAGCCATATTTCAGATGTAGTTAGATTCTCTGAGACAAGATTAACTTGCACATAGTAGATATTTATTAACTACACGGATTTTCAGAAATGATTGACTATGAGGCTTTCAATGATTTGAATAAGCGTCCTCAAATTAAGACAGCAATGTATGTTAAAAATATTTACAAAATGACCTGGATCTCAACGTTCAACAAAGGATCAATTGAGTTGATCTTTGCAAATATACACTTAAGGAGGCTGAGTAGTGATTATTATGTTTGCCGGAAGGGGGGGGGGGGGTCCGAAATCTATTTTCGATAAAGATATAATTCGCAATTTTTAAAAGTGTTTAAGGTACATTAAATTGTATATTATTTTTTAGAATAGTGTTTACGATATATGTTTTTCACCGATTTTTTTGCACTCACTGGCAGTATATGTTTGTAATTTAATGCAAATCAGTTTCTTATCTTTTTTTGAATGGGAAATATAGAACGACGATTTGAACAAGAAAAAAACTTTTTGTCACTTATAAGTCTTGGATAGATACATCCTCCATGAAACAATTTTGTTTGTTCAAGCAATCGCTCAATGTTTTCTGAAAGAAAACTGCTTAAAAAAAAGTTTTATGCTAAAAATGCAATAATGGCGGGAAAATGTGATCTTTCAAAATTTTGGGCATCTGGATCAAAATAATTACAGAAAATTGATGATGTTCATTTTAGGGGGGCGTAATAGGCCCATGTCATTTAAAGTCCTTTTCTTTGGGAATTTAAGGAATTTGAATGAGAAATGAGATGAAAAAAGAGTCAATGACCAGCTCTCTAAAAATGGTAAACGTACCTTATCTACGTATTTCCAGTACAGTTTTTGTTAAAATTGGACTGCCACTTTATGATAAACATAAATTATTAATTATAGATAATCCTATATTTGTATTCTGTCGCTTGCCGTTGTGAAATGGATTCCCTTTCATCAATTTCAATTGCACTTCTTTCATAGGTATGTATATCTTTATTAAAAATCAGTCAAATGTGCTGCATAAATATCCTGGGACAGACTATAGTTTCAAATTGTTTCAGATAAGAAATACATACAAAGGCAACTACAATAATCATAGTCTGGAACTTACAAGTCTTTCCCAGGTTTTTATGTCCTCCACAGGTGCAGGTGCAGGACCACCTCCTGTACCTCTCATCTCTTTCAAACGTGCAGCATTTTTTTTTTTGTGGCACTTGAGACATCCTGCCACTTTTTCTTGCAGTCAACAACATCCCGTGAGATCTCTGAGATGTTGACAGAGTTTACTCTAAAAGCAATTTGATGCATTGAAATGTTATCTATTGGACATCTCTCTCTCTCTCTCTCTCTCTCTCTCTCTCTCTCTCTCTCTCTCTCTCTCTCTATATATATATATATATGATTCTATATCATTGTTTTTTTTTATATAAATATTTATTCACATTTTCATTTTTTTTTTTTTTTGCATAATTTAATCATTCAGTCCTTTTATTCATCGATTTGGTCCTTATTTTATAACTATGTAACTGTACTGTATAATAGAGGTCTAATGCATTCATTATTCATGAGGTATGTAGTTTTTCAAAACACATATATATCTATACTTTAGAGGTTTTATCATATATTTGTGTCCAAAAAAAATATTATAAAATCACTCTAAATTAATTTTAACGCAAATTTGACATGTGAGTTGCTTAAATTGTTTTCATATGTAAGAAATTCGAAAAACGAAGATAAGAGAAACGTAGAGTAAACAATTAAGTATGTCACTGCAACAGCTATGCGCTGACAACTCACCTTTCGGCTATTTGTTGCCAACATTGCGTTTTCTGGCTGTTGGTAAGGCCAGGGGAGAATTTCCCTTTTATAGTCTTGATGTTGGCCGAAACTCCCTGGGCCAAAGCCTCCAGCTCATCTGTGGTCCAATTCGGCTTCCGCTTGTGTTTGTCCATGTTTATGTTGAATTTCCCGCTGGAATGTCGAATTTGCAGACGAATACGTAACCGGAAGATCGGTATGCGCAGCCGCGTTGAAAACGAAAGTGTGTTGCTAAGAAAGCTTTTGTTGTAAGTGTAATCTTAAGTGCGTTTCTCTTCAGTTTATTTTTTTTCACGTACGAGTGGTTTCGTGAAAACGACTTAAGAAATGACTTACGGTATTCGTAAGTCAAATAATTAAGATTAAACTTAAGTTTTTTGTGGAAAAGGCTACAGAGCAGTGAGCTTTCAGTTCAGGTGAGCTAAAAATGTGGACGGGCTGCATGGGTTGAAATTCCTTTCTAAATTTTTTGTGTATTTACAAGACATAAATCTACAGTCACCCGTGGTCGAAGTATTTCATTACCAATATTTTGAAGGTTATCGACTTTAATACTTGTATCTGCACGTTTCCTCTGTGTTTCTACAAACTGCGTGTACAAACGATGCACAAATGTGTAGTTAACTGAGAAAATAGCCAATCGCATGGACTGTTTCTATTACTGAGCTAACAGTCCCAGCTCAACTATCCAGTATCCATACCTAGAAGGAGTATTGTGTCATAGTGTATCTTCATGATATTGTTTAAAAGGTCCATTAATACAACGATAGAATAATCAACATTCAGTCGATGATAAATCTTAAAATCATAACAAAACAAACGAAGAATAAAGAAACAAACAACAGCAAAATAAAACAAAAACATTAACTTTATTAAAACCCATTATGAAGAAACTACATAAAAATCAGATGTTAGATTTGTTGAAAGAATTCATAAAGCCCTCCAAAAAGAGTAATGCACGTGTAAACTGATCGGAATCGGAATCCCTTGAAAAATCAATTACTTTTTTTTCGTAATTTTGTTCGCGAAATTCAATAAAACCCAATATTTTGAGAAAAAAATTTCAACTAAATTTAAATTCAAGTTTTTTATTATATTAATTAAATGCAAAAATACATTCTAAAGTCATTATATGTACAACGAAAAAGAAAGCATCACTTAAGAAATCTTATTAAATCTCCATAGAATTTTTTCTCCTTTGTTTCATTGGCCTCCCATCGGAGGAATTTATCTTTTTTTATCTGGTTATGGAGGACTTTTGGAATTTGTTTGAATTTGAGCTCTTCAATCATAACGATGACGATATCCTGAACAACAGATATATCCTTGCTGTATAGAAGGTGCTCTAGTTCCACTTTGTGTAATTGTTTTTGTGTGTAACTGCTGGATAATACAACAACAGCAACTCGACTCAGCTCAATATTTTCGCACATATTCTCCAGTTCCGACTTGCCATGATGGGAATCTCGATCACTACAATATACTTTGTATGTGCCAAAAGCAGAACCGTTGTTTCCATCTGTTTCCAATTCGTCTATGTGGGACAGGAGATGCTCTCTTACCCATGGGTAGTCCTCCTCTGAATAAGATAGATACACGTCATACTTCTTGTTCTCTGGCAGGAATGGCCGTCCTGTCTCGGCATTACCCGGATTTCGTCTGCCTCGCCTTAGTGTTTGTTTTACTCGATACACCCGGTATTCTATCCTCTTCCGAAACACAAAAAACAAAATGATAGTACATAGAGCAATGATTGATAAACATCCAAACAAAACAGAAATGATGTTCCAGATGCCAACAGAAGAGTCGGGATGCTCTTGATTTTTGACGGCCGGTTTTAAATACTTCTCAAATTCTATCCAAGTCAAATTTGAATCTTCAGTAAAACGGAGTGCACAATGAAAAGTCTCTAACTTTATAGTTCTCCAGTCCTCCAGTATATTATAATCAACATTATTTTCTAGGAGACCAACGCTCTTATTAATGAAAATTTCCATAGTATTCAAACTTTTAAGAGAATCAAAGGGGCTCGGGAGATTACACATTAAACGTTTCTCTGGGTATGGTGTGGCGTTAAATACCCTCTCTCTTCTACGCTCAATTAATTTTCTTTTTTCGTTATAAAGATTCGATTGTCATCGGTGTGGAAGACTTTGGCTTCGACCCAATACCATAGTCTATTTGTAAGACATGCGCATCTCCAGAATAAGTATACTAAATATTATTCTGTGTGTGTGTGTGTGTGTGTGTGTGTGTGTGTGTGTGTGTGACCAGTCTAGCGAAATTCATAGGCATTTGAAGATTTTTAAACACATTTTTTATCTTGGTTGAAACAGCATGTCAGCGGAACGGATATATGCTTACATCTTACGTATATTTGAACGAATCATCGTGACATATTGTTTGAGAAACACTCGGAATTCACCAAACCCGATTTTGCATTTAAAAAATTGTCCTACCCTTTCTACCCTACCTACTTTCTTTTCATTTTCCGTGAAACAAGGTGCAATTACTGTTCTTTTATTATCTAATCGTTATTTCACAAACTTGTCTAAATACAATCACAAGTAATTGGGACTTTACAATTTCCTAATTTGAGGACGAAACAGCTCCTTTAAGACAGACTGAGACAGAGAAAACACAGCCCTGAGGGCGATACAGCCTAGCTTTTGGATGCCGTTGTAACGATGAAAAGTTATCCCGTAGATATTGACCCAGGGTCATTTTTCTACGTAGAAAAATGACTCCATTTATTGTAGAATACTTGGATGATTTCGAAGAAATAATGTCCTTAGGGTCATTTTTCTCCGAGTGGATTGTAGAAAAAGTGACCCTGTAGAATATTAACTCTATATTTTTACATACTCCATATTCACTAGTTTTGGGTGTAATATTTTTTCCTTGGGGCGGTTACAGTAGCGAGGGGTGGAGTCCCATAATGCTTGCATGGTATTTTGTTTATAAGAAATTTTCAGCTCTTTCAAATAACCACTTGAGTGTGCTTTTCTGATCACCTGTTATTGCTTATCATCACTATCTCATTCTTTCTTCAAATTTCTAGTTACCTGAGTCTCTCAGGTGACCTATTGCTATTGGTCTGGTCCGTCGTCGTGCATCGGGTGCGACCGGTCAGCAGAGGATGCTCACTCCTCCTAGGCACCTGATCCTACTTCCAATGTAATGGAGGTCTGTGTTTGCTCAAGGTTGGTATTTTGACCATCACAAACGGACCAAATTATCGGCGTTTCGTTTTTTCCCTATTATGACATTTTCCCGATTTTGACATTTACCTGACTTGCCCAATTGTGACAAGGAGCACACGGCGGGTACGACCGGTCAGCAGAGGATGCTCACTCCTCCTAGGCACCTGATCCTACCTCTATATTTTTGGAAGTCCGTGTTGATCTGCTTTGAATTTGTATTTCGTTTTATGGATTTTTGAGATGGTTGACGGTTTGTTATTGTCATTATTTCATCGTCCAATAACAATTTTACATTTTTAACTTTCCTGAAAACTATATTTTATTTCGATTAGATTTTTATCTTTTTATCGCCATTTTGGTTCCTCGGGTCCGTTGGATTTTCCATCACAGGAGTCATTTCTCCACCCCATCAATAGCTTAGCTTCCTTTGTTATAGCTATCTCTGGGAATTTGGTAAGTTCTTGAATTCCCTCTTTTCCCGTTGGGTGGTACATTGGGAAGGTAGAACCATTCCGACTTGGCCAGTGGGTTGTGAGGAGAAGATTATCATAAGCTGTTCTTTTCGTTTTGATATCAGATTGTTTGGCCCATTTTGCAGCCACCTGTCGGTATGAGGTCAGCCTTCAATCGTTCTCGCATTATCATGAACCAATCATGAACCAATCGGGAATCTCACAGTTCTATTCCTCCCCTGGAGACATCCCAAATCGTTGAATGATTTGATCTTTACGTCACTGAGTTCATAGTATTCCATAGAACTTGATTTACTCCGCTGCTAACGGAAAATGGTCATAGAATTGTTGTATAAATTTATGGGATCCATTAAGGACCCTAAAACAGTGATCGGATGTTGACGAATCCTCTAAATACACACTGCTCTGGTAGGCATAAAGACCCAGTCGTTCTCCATCTTGATCCAAATGGAGAAAGGTCTTGTCAGTTCGATATTCTTGGTGGCCTAAAATAACAGATCGTTATACATTTAAGCACTATTAAATGAAAAGATAAGCTTAAGGAGTCTTGGTGCCATTGTTCACTTTACGAATCACAATTGACAAATTGGCAGAATAAGCCCCCTTGCATTCTTGGATTTGAATAATTCAGTTAAATGGGCTAGAATCTTTTTGCCCTTTTATTATAATTAAGTATGATTTTGCATGGGAAGATGCCCCCATGCATGTGGACTCCTCGGTTAGCTGGACTTAACTGTGGGTGGTACCTGGCATACTCTCAGGTGGTGGGGACACAGCCACCCTGTCTACGCTGCTCAGCAATTTCTCTGTTCCCTCAGGAAACGTTGAGGTGTCCTATTCTGTAGGATCGCACCAGTGACTCAAAGCTCTGGTACATCCTGTCATGGTCTTTGTATTGGTTGACCCAGCTCTTGAACTCGTCGCTATACCGCTGACATTCCTCCGAAGAATACCTTCCACCACCGAAAATCCTTGATCCTCCGATTCTGCTAGAACATGCTATCTGATTCAGTTAGATTCAGTTAGGCAATTGGTGCCTTTTTAACGAGAGGATATTTACAAATCTTGTAATGATACTACCAGCGATAGTATTTCTCGTGCTCAATTTTGTGGATATTGACATCCTCAATTAAACAAACGTGAAAAGAACCCTCTCTTCCAAATCCTCTCGTTATATTTTTCAAACAACGAAAAAGATTTGAGAATATTTATGTATACTAGTATTCATCACTCCAAAAAGAAAATGCAGTCACTAGAAAAACATTAGATTTATTTATAAAGAAATCAATTTGATTAAGATATTAAAGCTTAAATTCAAAGCTTTTAAAGGATGAGTTTCAATGAAGTTTCAATGGCAACCATTCCAGACTTCACGTAAGATTTTTGCCAACAAATAAATATATTTTTAAGCTTAAAACATTGATTGAACGGGAAATTAGATATAAAATCATTCGAAAATTTTGTTAACAGTTTTAATGTCAAAGAAATAGGTGCTCGTAGAGGAATGGTTAAGAAATAATTTTTTATATGACCCTTTTAATTAATTTCAACATTATAAGCATGTTACGACTAAAATCATATTAAAGTTAATAAATAAAACATTATATTTTGATTAAATTATAATGGTAATGATAATAATAATAATTTATATCTAATTATAAATACTCTATTTCCCTGCAATAAAGAACTTGTCATTGACAACATTTCATAGATTGAACACATCTATCACAATATCTTTTGAAGGTGACATGTCTAAAATTGAATAAGAAAATAATTCAATAATAAAAATCTGAAATCAGAATGTTAAGTCGTTTTTTTTATTAAACGTTTATCAAAGGATAGTAAACCATGACAAAATCTAAAAAAAAACTAATTCCATGTGGAATGGGTTATACAGAGTAAAATCAGGATGACCTATTGAAAGAATCATTTTAGATAATTTAATAACTGAAACTCAGTCTGGTTTTATAAAATTATATTTAAAACATGTATTTATTTTAAAAAAAGAATTTGAGTTATCTTTGAATTAGTTCATTAAGTTTAAGAATATTTTGGGTTTGGGAAAAAAACAATTACTTGGATAAAATTTTAGATAACAGAACAAAGCTTCAGTCTAATAGCGTGGATTCTTTTCAGATTAACAATTTGATATATGAACAGGCTGTAGACAGAAGATTGTCCAATATTTCTTCATTCTTTTTTATTCGGATGACGAAAAATGGGTACGAATGCAAACTGCTAAGCAATTGCTAAAACTGTTTCCCAAATTTAATCAATTTTAAAATATTGTTACTGATGACGAAACAAGGGTTCACTATTTCGAACCAGTAAGAAAACCTGGAAACAAAATATGGCTTACTGAATACGATAGAAGATCAGTAGGTGCAAAACGAACTATAAGCACTAAGAATGTTCTTTATTGCATATTCTTCTCATGTGATGGTAGAGCCGTACAAATTCCGGTGCTGAAGGGCAAAAGTGTTTCAGGTCGGTTACCGAGATGTAATAGTAAAAAAGCTCAAGAAATAAACGAAGCCCTGTGTCAGGATTTAAGCATGTTCGTTTACTTCATGATAATGCTTCATCATATACACCTGAGCTTGTGAAGCAACTTTTGAATTCGGAAAATGTTACCGTCTTGGCACACCCACCATACTCTCCAGAGCTAGTCCCATGCAACTTTTTCCTATTCCCAAAACTTAAAAAGTTCTTATCTAGTCTTCGTTACAAGTTCCGACAAGCCTTTGGCTCAGCCATCAGTCAGTGCTTCAGAGGTTTCCCTAAATCAGCCCACCGTGGCGCATTTCAGAAATGGATTCAGAGATTGAAATTATGTATTTCAAACCGCAGAGAATACTTTGAAGGGATGTAATGTTTATTTCTCTATTTAAGTCAAATTCCTTTGAGATATAGTACAATACACATTACATATTAAACAACCATCGTACTTCCTTTTTGCTGCATTGATATAGCAAATTTCTCAGGACCAAAGAAAAACAGCTGAAAAACAAAATCATTTGGGTGTTGCAACATTTTTTTGTATAAGTATAAAGTTAAAGTAAAATGTATATAGCTTTGTCAAATCATATGAAAATGACATGAAATGTTGAAATAGTTTGCAACTATATTTAACAAAGTTATATTCTTAAACATGGTATACAACTTTTTCAAAGGAAATGTAGTGTGTAAGAGCACAGAAGAATGAATGAATGCGTATAAAAGTAATTATTTTGAAATGAATTACTTTGACTGGGAACTGATATCAAAGTAAAAAATTTCCTTCTAATTCTAAAAAATTTCGTTCCTGCCCTTTATTATTGTTACAATGTAATTTCCCCACTGTAAATTGATGGGATGGTATATCGTTGGCACTGTATTAAAGCTCAACTTATGCAGAGGAATGCATGCATCAGAAAGGGACTAAGCAATGACAACAAAAATCGTCCGTGGATAAGTCTCCAGACACCAAAAATTATTATTTTTTGGTCGCCCCACTGAAGAAATCAGATGTTGAAATGTCAAAGATGAAATGAATAACACGGAGTTAGATAAATGTTTAATGAAATTAGAGAACCTCAATTTATGCGATAATATAAATCTAGCAGACTCATATCAACACTTATTGAAGGTATGACAGTAGACAGAATACTATCTTGGCAAAGAATAAGAAAAAAAAACAGTATTGTCAACATTTTATACAGAAACAAAAAACTGACAGGTTCAGAGGTACGCCTAAGAATAAAGGCTGCACGAGTCGACTTTGTCACATTAAAGCTATACATTAGTAAAGTTCATTTTATAATATTTATATTTGAGTCCCCTCTTTCGAAATGTTACCTGTATAAATCACCCGTAACGAACCTCAACTCACTGGACCTTTAAAATTATAACCAGTCCGTGCAATAGTTTGGACACGGCAGTCCACGGGGAAGGATGCAACCTAACCTTCTCTCGTTCCTCATGTACATGGACCTGGCATATTTTTACAATGCTATACTACTGTTGTTTATTGTGCCTGTGGTCCAGCTTATCTGAGGTAAGCCATATGTTCGTTATAATTGTGTTTTTAATATTATTGTTTTATTATAAATGCAGTTAATGTCTTAAAACATCCAAGTGTCTCGGTAATATCAAGTTAAAGCTATTCACGCTTATCATTAAATATATATAACAGCTGTTATCAATATTTAGCAGTCTTATTTATGGTGGTCCGTTTATGTCTTCATGTATATGAATGACATATGTTCCTTTGGTCTCATGTTAGTAAGTGTAAGTGTATCCACGAGTAAAGTAATGCATGTATATCTTGTATGTAATGCGTAATAGAAGTTACGAGTATGTAAAATGTCTATCATTGAGACAAGAAGTATTTGTATATATGCCACGTCTTAGTGTGGTGCTCTTCTTGTGACATAAGTATGTATTTGTCAGCAAATACAATCTTCCACTGGGTCGCATGCCGACTGACGTTTTTCATACTAATTGTTAGACCATAATGAATTACCTAATTGTCTACGGACTTTTCCGTTTTTCCCGATTACGACATAGATCACACGGCGGGTGTGACCGGTCAGAACCTTAGGACTGGCCACAAAATCTTCTACAAATTGACTATTCACCAACAAAGCAGCGATCTCCTCCAATATAGGAAACGAAACATGGATATATCATTGTTTCCCAAAATAATGTGTTGTTTAATTTAAGAACATAAATCATTTGAGTAAAAATTAATCTTTCTTATCGTTTGAGGGTCGGGATCTCATATTATCCCTATGTCACTTGGCAATCAGACTTGAAGAAGGATAGAGGAGATTACAGCAATCTATCAAAGGGGTTTTTACTAATTACGTCATTATTGTAAATTAGATGGTTTCTAATTTACCAAGCAATGGTCAAGCCTGAACTTGGCGTGTGTAATTACATGTACAACTCACAGGCCTATTATCAAAGTTTATAACGTCACCAATTACAACACTTACATGTACTGGTACTCTTTAATTCATCTTTTGTTAATTTATCTTGCATTATTTTCCTTTTGGTATTTTGTATGTTTGTAACGTTAATAACAATAAGCTCCATATATTGTAGACCGAACACCATCATAATACATTATACAATATTGATCATTCCCTTTTTTTCGAAATTATAATAATGTTTTTCTTATCAAGAATGTACATGTAATAATCAAAGCATCTTTCAAAATGATAAAAAAAAAAAAAATTACATTTTAGTTTCTTAAAGCTGACATGAAATCATAAAAGCATTCGGTCGCGATATTAGTTTCGGTCATTCCTCAACTGCTACTGGGGTATATATACCGGTCGAGAAAGTTACAGTCGGTTGCTTTTCGATCGAGGCTTTCAGGTTGCACGGACTTCTAATTGCATGAACTACACATTGTTGTAAAAGGTTTGTAAAAAAGAATAAAGAAAAATACAATCAATAAAACACAAAATATATATACTCTTTGAAGGAATATTCAAGGTATCCGTATTATTTGGCACAAATAGTGCAGTCTTACTTCGCATGCACATCGAACACGTGTGTCGTTCATACAGAGTGCATAACGTCTGCATCTTTTTGAAGACCCCCGCGGCATTACATCCAACACAGTAGATAAATGATAGTAAATCCAAGGAAGTAACAACGTAACATCGTTTCCATCGGTTTTACAAAAACAACCCGTTTCTAAAATCCATGTGCTCATTGACGTTGCTTCATCAATCTGCTACAGTGTGTGGTTTGTGCATATGCGATGTTGTAACATACACAGGAAAATGTTCTACAATTATCGAGGATTTTTTAAATATGTGTGCCTGGATTTCAGTCCGTCTTGTTTCGTCGTTCATTGGATATTCCTTACCAGTGCAGTGGTTGCAGCATTATTTTTTTTTTATTCAAAACGCGTTTCAACAAGTCTTTTCGTCCACTGTAACGTGTTCGGGTTAATGAAATACCTGAATGCGGTGAGTAATGAATAGTGCTATAGGCCTTACATAGGGGCTGTGTAGCGATGAGCAGAACAATAAAAATAGACAACTGTCTAGATAAAAGGGAAATATTGCGTATTTATGAATTCATGTCAGCTTTAAAGGGACTTAGACACGATTTGAGATCAAATTTTTATTTTTTATTTTTATGTATGAAATGGTTTACTTGTGTATTTTAAGTAATTGACCAAAATTTGAATGTTTTATGTCAAGTGTCAGGCGAGATACAGACGTAAGAATTCATTGTTATGTAAACAAAGCTCGAGTCTTATATTTGTTTTAAAATAATGTAAAGTAAAGAAATTACCATTTATTTGACAAAAGGACTCGTGATAAACAAGATAAACTGATTCAATGTGTTCATAACTAATATTATTAACAAATATTAACAAAAGAAAGCACTTTTTCATTGAAACTTATACCAATACAACATATGTTTAAACAATAACAAGACTCGAGCTTTGTTTACATAACAAAGAATTTCAAACTCTGTATCTTGCTTGTAACTCGATATTTGACTTTCAAATTTTGAGGAAGCACTAACAATATCCATATTAACCATTCTAGACATTAAAAATGGAAAAATAAATTTTGAAAATTTTGATCTCAAATCGTGTCCAAGTCCCTTTAAGATTGCCTTGATGTAGACAAGGTTTTATTATAACCTGATTACTATCTACATCTACTATGCGAAACTTTCAACAATGCACACACAATTTTCATTTAAATGTGGGGTTTGATCTCTCGTCCACTCATTGGACGACGTTTGTCTTGTATTTCGAATGTTGTATTAGTTATAGAACATGACAATTGTCAATACTGGTGAGTTCTATGGTTGTGGCACAATATCAACTGGGGTTACACTCTTTGATGTCTTAGTAGTAGCAGTTTCTAAAATTTTCTTTATTAACATCAAAATATAAACTGGTGTTTATTGGTAAGTTTCTAGATAGAAAGTTTTCTGAGGAGATGTAGGTGTTGATGAGTTCTTTTGTGTACACTTCCATCCTTCTTTCGGACTTTTAAAAAACGAATATCTTCTTGTTCTTTAACTTTTGCTTTTGTCCACACCTTTTCCACTCTGAATGGACGAATTCTTACAGTGTATCCAGCTCTTGATTATAGTATTTCCTTTGTGCCGTGGTTATTTCTTTTCTATTCTTCTTGTTCATCTTTCTGGTAAAACTGTGTAAATCCTGGTTTTTCATGTGCTTTGTGTATAATGTAAGTTTGGTCCTGGTTCTCCTGTCAAACAATCTCTCTGCAGCTTAAAGTACAATGGTCTCACTTGAAGTATTTCTTCAGTCTAGAAGCGCTAAGAAAGTGTCTTTCTTCTTGTCGAGATCATATTTGCTTGTTCACGCCTTTGCAATTTTGACAGCTTTTTAACTTGCCGTTTAATTGCGGAAAACGTTGAGATGATGTGCTCAAACTCATTCTTATCGGCAAAATCATTGAATTCCCCACTGCTAAATGGAACAATTGTAAGTCATGACGACATCTAAAATGTTATTACTTGCTATCTGGGCTTTCATTTTGAATGTTCATCTTGACCAGTCTTGCCATGGAGCATGTCTATTTTGAAGGAAAAATGGAGAAATAATATGCATGTACAAAGTAGGTAGCATTTTCCATCAAACTCAAATAGGTCTCAGCCAACTCTTTCCCACGACCTCTTTGGGATATTATTGTACCTTAATCTGGTTTAGCTGGCACGTACTGGTCTATAAATCGCACAGCTCTCAACATCACAAATCATTATGGACCAATACACAACATCCCGAACCCTTCTCATACATCCCTGCGTTCAAACATGTGTTTCGTGAACCCTCTCGATACCTTACCCCTTACAGAAAAAAAATGCAATTCCAGTACATATCTCTTAACGCTTGGAGTAATATATTGACTCCTCTGAAGCCTGCATTCAGTGGGTAGGGCCAATACAAAGTCGTATTGTCATTGATGGATGTATGGTATCCAGTCTGTTGGAGTTGTTACTGTATGATGTCTCTGAGGCTTATCAAGTTTTTTCTTCACATCTGACTTAATTGGGCGACAGCGGCAGTTTTCTAGTTAGAATCTTTGGTAGCATGACAGCACAGAAGCCTTCTTCAAGACCATCAAACAATGTTTGATACCGTTGTTTCAAATGCTTTTTGGTGAGAAATTCTGTAATGTTTCCCACCCCCACCCCTGCAATCCGTGAAACAAAGTTCTGTTTATTCTGTTCCTAAAACCATCCCAAACTCAATGCTGTAGTTTTAACTGTTCCGTATATAATGAATAATCTCCTTGATGATCCGTTTATCAACAATGATGTTCTAATAGTGTACGTCAGGTTCTCGTGATCTTTCTCGAGGCTCAAGTAGAATATTGGCACTAGGTCTGCAATCCAACTGAAAGTGAACGGTTTGGTTGATGAAACCCATCAGTAATTGTAAAGGTGTTCATTGTTTCAAATTTTAATTTCCCAGTGTCTGTGCGGGAAATCACTACAAATTTCTCAAAAATGTAGATGTTCATCAATGTTTTTACCAAAACTGGGTGAAAAAAAAATGTTGTTTTTTTTAAATATTTGATCAATGTATAATTTTGCCCCTTGTGTTAACAGTGACGATTTGAACGTCAATTTTATCTAACCTACAGAAAGAGTGTCAGAAAGGTTATAATGTAAATTTAATGTGTTTTGCATTTATATACTAGTAAGTACAAAATAAATCAAATCATAAGTCTCTATTACTAATCTTAATGATTAGAGAATTAGCTTTGAGCTCGTTATTGATAAGTATCATGCCATGGAAACAGTTTTCGATCGTTAAACATTTTCATGGCACTGTACTAGATTCCTGTATAGTTTTCTCCGTGCAGTATTATGCTCTTTTGTTAATTGGTAAATTAAAATAAAATGATCGTTATAGGCAGAAAAATTGCATGAATTGAAAAAATTGGATCTAGATTATGATTATTTGATTTTGTTGATAACATAATTTAAATGAGCTGTCTGTTCTAGCCTTAAAATCATAAAACAGGTCTAAACAAATACAAGTTAATCAAAGCCTTAAGGTTCGAAACATAGCAATCATGTGCAAGTGCTAGTTACTTTATGTGTAATTCCATAAAACTCAATGGGTAAAATGGAAAAAAAAACACCATCATAATTTTTTCAGGTTTATATCTTTAATGTTACACATATACATGTTTGTATTGTTGTAAAATGTAAACGTATTGCAATAAGCTTATAATTACATTGATATTATGTTCAGAAAAAAATTGTTGTTATAATATCAGTGGACTTGATCTTCAGATTAATTTGGATTCAATTTCCTTATAGTCTGATATCATTACTCTCGCCATTTTGGTTCCTCGGGTCCGTTGGACTTTCCATCACTGAAGTCGTATTCCTCCACCCCCATCAATAGCTTAGCTTCCTTTGTTGTAGCTATATCTGGGAGTTCAGTTAGTTCCTGAATCCCCTCTTTCCCCGTAGGGTGGTACATTGGGAAGGTAGAGACGTTCCGACTTGGCCAGTGGGTTGTAAGGAGAAGATTTTCATAGGCTGTTCTTTTCCTTTTGATATCTGATTGTTTGGCCCATTTCGCTGGCGTCATACATACAAAGACAACGTGGCGCCACCTATCGGAATGAGGTCGGTCTTTTATCGGTCTCGCGTTATCATGAACCAATCGGGAATCCCATAGTACCATTCCTCCCCTGGGAACAGGGACAGTTGTTTGTGGACACCCCAAATCGCTGTACCATCTTATCTCCTCGTCTGTAAGTTCATAGTATTCCATTGAACTTGATTCTTTTGCTGCCAAAGGAAAATGTTCATAGAATTGTTGTATGAATTTATGGGATCCCTTAAGGACCCTAAAACAATGATCGGATGTTGACGACTCCTCTAAATACACTCCGCTCTGGTAGGCATGAAGACCCAGTCGATTTGCTCCTTGGTCCAAATGGAGAAAGGTCTTGTCGTTGCGAAATCTTGGTTGACCTAAAATTATCATGTAAAGACAACAGACCGTTATACGACTAAGCACTATTAAACAAAAAGATAAGCTTAAGGGGGTTGTATGTCAGTGTAGTCAGTAAATGGTCCATACAATTGTCTTCAAACTTACTTATTCAATTCTCAAATCCCTATTGACATATTGGCAGAATAAGATCCTTTAGCATTCTTTGAATAAAAATTCAGTTCTAAATCATTAAAAGTTGAAATATTTTCGTGGTTTGAGGTAGAAAAATACCAGAGAATGGCCAACACTCCCTAGTTTTATAATAAAGTATGATTTTGCACATGGACTGACCCCAGGTAGTAGGGTGTATATAAAACAGTGGAGGGGTACCTGTCATACTCTCAGGAGGCGGGGACACTGCCACCCCGTCTACACTGCTCAGCAACTTCTCTGTCCCCCAGATTTCGGTGAACACGGCTTTGGCCTTGAGACGGACTGCCCAGGAAGCGTTGAAGTGTCCTATTCTGTAGGACTGTACTAGGGACTCAAAGCTCCCGTACGTCCTGTCATTGTCTTTGTACTGGGTGACCCAGCTCTTGAACTCATCACTATATCTCTGACATTCCTCCGAGGAAAGGACGCCCTCCACCACCGAAAATCCTTGATCCTCTAACTCTGCTAGAACACGCTCTCTGAAATTTGACAATTGGATGAGTGAAACTTATAAAGAAGGCTCTGAGAAAGGTGATATCTAGAAATATAACAATATTTTAAGGAAGGAGTCTTTTCTGGTTTTCAACTTGTCAAAAGTAAATTTGATTAAATGTTCATTAAATGAAGATGAAAGGAAATTGAAATATCATATTTTCTATCTTTTTTACTATAATAATAAGATACTAGGGTTTAGGATATGTTTTTAAAACGTGATTTGCCTATCAAATTACATTTTTATAAGCTTTTTGAAGCGCTCATTCTATAAATAGATTTGTGTTAAAAAAATCATTAAAATCGGATTTTTCTCTTATTAAATGGTCAATATATTAGATTTTCTGTCAGTTTATATCTTTATGTTTAGTCCTCATAATATGTAAAATTCAGAAATATTTTGTTATTAGAAGCATAGAAGAATAATCAAAATATCTTCAAAATTTAAGAAAATTAGAGGAAATGCGGGCTAAGCAATATCAATTTTAGTTTAAATATTTATCTCAATTTAGTAGTATAAGAGTATAAGCTGACATTCTAATAATCTATTATTTCATTGAATATGATGTTATATATATTAAATATGAATTTCCTTTAAGATTATTATGTCCGAGCATCATATCAGCATAAGCTTCTCATTATGTAACCACTGAGTTGAAAACCTTGAATCAAACATCGTATCGACAACACGTCGACACATAGCCGACAAAATTTGAACACTGTGTCATAATTATGCCATTGCTAAGGTGGCATTTTTGCACCCGCTTAAGGATTACGTTTACTCAGAATGAAAAAAGATTTCACTGACGATAAGGAAGAACCATCTATTGTGTGACATAGACCTTTGATTGTAGTGTTATTTTTCACTTTCAAAATTGTAGGTCAATGACCTACTTTTTGAGTTAATGGCCATTGAATATTTTTTGAAATTTTAAGAAAAATCTTTAAAAATGTTACACTATGATTGAGATTTTCTTAATTGTGAAAATAATACAAATTGTTAAACTCTTTTAAAAACTAAATACAGTTTATAAATGTCAGTGGCACTGAATAGAAACAAAGCATTAAGTTTTCATTGACAATTTTTAAAAATATTCCAGTCCGAATTTCCTCTATTAATTTTCAAATTCCAACCCATTTTTGATTCAATTGAACAAAAAAATGAATGATGATATTACTGAAACATTGATATATTTAAACTAATTATATTGCCTTATTCTGCGGGCATAAAATTTATATGAGGTCAATGATCAAAATTTTGAGATACGGTGTTTTTTATCGTTTTTTGGCATTTTTCAATATTTTTGTTTTCCGTGCCATACGATTATCTTAATTAATAAGTGAGATAAAATCAACAGAAAATATTTATAATTATATAGACTAACAAATAAAATCTTAACTTTGAATATTGTAACACTGCCAAAAATATTCCAGCGGAAAACAAAATATGAAAAATTTAGTTCGAATTTCCTCGAAGTCCAGTTTTGTTTGTGCCTAATTCCATAATATAGTGAATATATCGAATATTATGTCAATGATAATTCATTTCATAAATACTTTTTGTGTTTAGAACAAATTTTACTCATGACATTTAACTTTTTAACTATCCGAATTTGAGAACTCAAACCCGGAGTAAATAACTTCCTTTCGTAATGATCCATATATACCATATGATAGACCACTCTCTAGAAAGTATATAACCACTTTTGTTTTAAGTGTGGCTCACCTGTCAGGTGAGCTATTTACCTTCAAAAATAAATATCCAATGGGAGAAATAATTTTTCTTTAGGAAATAGTGAAAATCGTATTGGACTTTCTAAATTTCCTATATGAATAATATTTCCTGTAGAGGAAAAGTACTAATATTTCCTGCAGGAATTTGATTCAGAAAGGTAGTTTTCCTATAAAAAATTAAGATTTCCTATGGGATTTTAAAGTCCTACGGGGGTTTTGTACAAAACTATCGGAATTTATATTCTTATAGGTAATTCTTTTACTTCGGTAGGAAATGCCAAATATCGTACAGGAAAATTGTTTTTCCTATGGGAAAAATTATTTTCCTGTAGGAAGTTATTTTTTAAAGGTAGATAACTCATCTGACAGGTGAGATACATTAATAACAAAAGTAGTTATAAACTCTTTAAGCAATGATCTATCAAATTGCATTTTTAAATTTTTCGATATATGCAGCTTATAAGCGGGTGCAAAAATGCCACCTTGGCACTGACATAATTATCCGGCACAATGTGTTTGGTTCTTGCCAGAACAATGAGATTGGTTTTTTTTCTTACCAGGAACTCCTCTATAATTGAATTATAGAAGAGTTCCGGGTAAGAAATATTAATTCGCCACTCTGTGGGTCGAACTTCCCTCTCCCAACTCTTTTAAACTCTTACATTGTAAGCACGTGTATTTCTTTATCTTCATATTTAATCACCATGAGACGAAGGAATAAAAAACTCTTGATGTTGAAACGGCATTTGTATTTGGCGTCAAAAATGAAGATGAGTATGCGCAGTAGAGGGAGGCTGTATAGTTACGAGGTTTGACTTTGAGGTGGTTATATTCTAGGAATGAGTTACTAACGTAAGTTCTTACAAGTAAGCCTATTATGCGAGGGAGATTTGATATGTTTATTTTGTCAGACTCACGATAAATACATGTATTTTCACGTGGATACCTTTTGACTATATAGCTTAGAAAAAAAAATGTAGATCATAGGATACAATACCCTAACCAATATTACATATATTTATTGGAACATGAAGACCTTGTAACTTGCATTATATAACATATACATGTATAATGGCGTCATCAAATAGCCAATTCTTTATCAAAATTTAAGAATTTAATTCTGGTCGCCTTATGCCTAAGAAAAAAAATTGTGTATTTATGGTAACACTGATGAAAAAATTAGGTTAGGTAGGTAGGGATTTTTTTTTATTTTATCATATTTTTTCTGCATGATGGCACAAATACAAATATAAAATTCTAAGAATGTTTTTTTCTGTCATATTTAAAAACGGGTTTTTAATGGAAATAATATGAAAATCACAGTCGGATAAAAACAGACATCTAAAAATGGTAGGATAGGGGCATTTTTGTAGGTTAGGTCGGGTTTCCCTAAACACACAATATTTTTTTAGGCCTTATTTGATCAGTTTATCAAATTCATTTAAATTAATTTACAATTGATCAAACTATCATAAAGCCCTTAGGGCTTTATTGGATTTGATCATCCCCCGACCAAAATTATCACCTCATAATACTCAAAGAATGATTCCTTATTCCTTAGATATGACATTAAGTGACTGCTTTTAAAGTATTAAATGACATATTTACTGATGAATTTGATTGCGATTCAAAAGCTTTGAATATGTATAATCTGTTTTTGTACATACATGTACATAACCAGATAAAACGCACATCAAATCTCATGGTATAAATATAATATCAAAAAATAATGTTAGTGTATATTACTTCACCCCTCTCTGGACTAGCTTTGTCTTCTATTTGCTGAATAAGGCCAGTTATCCACGTAATTTTTGGACAATCCTCGTATATTGGTAACTATATTTTATTGAGTTTTAGTACTTTAAATAAGTCATTTTTATAAATAGCATAACAAACATTGTTTATCTCAAATTTAAGGTGGGGCATTCAAATAACGATTTCATCTTCACCTTATCCAAACATGTCATGATTTCTTTAATTATATTAAGAAAGAGGTTTTGTGATATCAGAACTAAATATCAACATTTTCAATATGAACTTTTAAAAAAATGGTGTTTTTGTTGATTACGTCCTGAATGTATATCCCCGAGAATCACCTGACAGCTGTTACGTCAACGAACCTAATATAGGTTTTTAGGCAACGGATTTATATACACTATATAAATCTACATAAAGCGGTACATTTTGTATTAGTTTCTCGGTGATTTGTAATTACGAATCTGTACAATAAAAAAGTGAATTTGGGGTAAAATCATAACGTTACTTACCTGTCCATTATTCTCAACGACTTACCGGTATATGGTGATTAATATTCTATTTTTAACTATGATAATAAACTTGATCAGGAAGTGGGGGTTCTTTGATATACAAAATAGTGTGCATATGCACATATTGCCCAAAATTTATTCTCATCAACAAGGTCCTATCATCTGCACTAGTTATCCCCTCCCACCCGTTTTCTCCCGTTTTCATTCCCTGTAAGGCCATAAACAGCTGATAAAGTGAAACTGAAAGTAGGCAGATAATGAATATTAGAGTTATGTTCCCTTAGATTATTGTGAAAAGGAAAAGAAACGAGAATCCGTAATAACATTGAATAGTTTATATCAGGATTATAGATTTCAGAATTATACTCAGTATGTATTTTTTCTTATTTTGTGTATTGTATTCTTAAGATTTTATTTCGCTTAACTGTCCATGTATAGTATTTGTGTGATACTAATAATGTAATAAAGAAATGTTCGAATTTTCTCTGATGATCTGCTGATGATACGCCATTGTTCCCTGTAGCGAAGTAGGCATGTATAGAATACATCCCTGTAGGTTAAAGCTATACCTGTCCTTTTCTCTAATCAGTATTAAGACTCCTTTTCCTCGAGTAACATCAGGAATGGATACAAAAAACTTGCAATTTACAGTTCACAAAAATGTTGTGCTAGCTAGTTTTTGGCTTATTAACCTAAATTCCCTAAAAATGTTGTATAAGTATTTGATACCAGAAAAATCCTCAAACATTTTAATATATATGTTGTATGTCACTTAAATTGTCTCTGAACTTCTTTTAAAGACCCTTACCATCCCTGTAAAGTGAAGTACTGTGATCAAGCATATATAATGGGGTGGGGGGATTAGTTCTGATATTTTATTTCAAATATAATTGATGGTATATACATATATCATATATATAGATACTATGGTGAACCCGTTGAGGAGTGAATTTGTACTTTCTGCTGTAAAAATAGTGTAGAAAATGTGATTCACTTTTTATTAAATTGTCCTTTATATAACAATTATAGAAGAATCCTTTTCAAAAATACTGGATTTAATCAATTACTAGAATTGTCAGATGCAGATGCACTAATTGTACTTGTTTCAAATTACCCTCAGCAGGTTGCCAAACTCTTATATTATTCTTTTACATGTAGACAATCTTTATTGAACCTTTATTGTTCAGAATATAAACATAACTGTTTAAGCAAAACAAGGGGTACAAACTCAATGGTTCTAACGGAACCTTTATACTTATACGTGTACATTTTCAATCATATCTTTGTTTATCTCTTTACACTGTGTAATTTTCTTTTTTTCATTTATAATGTGTTTAAAGTGGCGTATAGGCCTGACGGGACTATAGATAAATAAATTACTTACTTCCTCTATCATAAAGTATGATATATATTATTTTGATTAGTAATCCAAATAAAATAGATTTGCTAGTGTCATTTATGATTTCATATTAAAGGCCGGGACTTAGACACGATTTGAGCTCAAAATTTTCAACTTTATTTTTCCATTTTTAATATCTAAAATGGTTAATATGGGTATTTTTAATGCTTTTTCAAAATTTGAAAGTCAAATATTGAGTTATAAGCAAGGTACAGAGTTTTGAATTCTTTGTTTTGTAAACAAAGCTGGAGTCTTGTTATTGTTTATATATGTGTTTTATTGGTATATTAAGTTTCAATCAAATGGTGCTTTCTTATGTTAATAATATTATTTATGAAGACATTGAATCAGTTTTCCTTGTTTGTCAGGAGTCATTTTGTCAAAGAAATGGTAATTCCATACTTTACATTATTTGTGAACAAATATAAGACTTGAGCTTTATTTTCATAACAATGGATTCTTACCTCTGTATCTCTCTTATAACTTGACTTCTAACATTCAAATTTTGGTCAATCATTCAAAATGAGCAAAAAAACCATATTATACATAAAAAATAAAAAATGAAATGTTGATCTCAAATTGTGTCTAAGTCCCTTTAAGTTTTCTAATTGACATGTCTACTTTGTATATTAGACAGGTTAGGGAGATTGAAGTTTGGGTGTGTCTCAGTAATTATGTCTTCATCAGCAGTAATAGGATCAGTTGGATCAATGCTGATGAGATTGCATGAGTTTTTAATGTTAAGCTAAAGAAACTAGAATGAAAATTCTATCTCTAATCAAAATCAATATAGATTTACTCAGTGTTACCTGATTTTTATTATAATTTTATTATAATTAAAGTTCGATCTTTTAAAAAAGAAAGTGGGAGGGGTAGTTAACAAGATGAACTCAGACTGGCACACATATTTTATAACCATTTGTTTGTTGATGGTTAATATAGCCACTCGGTATTGGATACGCCAAGGCAGCTGTGCTTATTTCTGGCGGCTCTCTAAAAGTATACTTATATTATACTGCTGCATGAATTTGTAAACTAATTCTTTTGGCTTCCAATTAAGCTTCATGCAGGAAAATTTTCTTCGATCCATTGAAAGTTGTTACCTCCCTTTGTACCAAGATCTATCATAGTGTCAATTAGACCTACTTACAAATCATTGCTTATTAATGTAAGTGCCAACAAGTACACAGTAATCATTAACCAGAAATCTGATGGATCTCCCCTCTGTAGAATTTGATTATACAGATCAGACTCTTCTGCATTTTGACAATGAGCAGGTTTATCACCCACGCACAGCTGCTACTTTTGATGGTTTGTGTGCTAGGGTGGGGGGTGATGGAGATACGAATAAGTAGAGAGGGATCACTAAAGCCTCTCTGTGATTGATTGTTACTGGTTTTTGCATGTTGGAATTAAATGATTTAAACTCAAACTTAATTGTACCTGCAATACAGTGTATCTGCAAATACATGCAGTAATCATACATATTTATCAATAATCATTTGATATGATAATGGTGTTAGGTTTGACTGCCATTGAATATGATGATAAGGCATCATATGTTGACGTTTTTGCATGTAATAGGCAGTACATTTTGGTCAGACTTAGCATTACCATTGATGGTTTATATTTTGTAACTGGGCACCTGACAAGTTTTTGAGACACTCATTTCCCTGTGATTTTTGCTCCGTATTTTCCATTGTCATATTTCCTCGTGTGATGAAGGGATGGGATGGATTGTCAATGGCTGTTTTAGTTGTTTGAGTGTTAATTCACCGAAAAAAAAAATCATACAAGACTAATAATTCTATTGTTTTTCTGTAGGGTAGGGGTTGGGGGGTGGGGGATAATAGAGTGCCTGACTTGTAATTTTGGGACGCATGCACATTTTAAACACTTTTATAGCTACAATCTGCAATTAAGACTTGAATTAAACAGAGTCTAAAAGTCATATAAATACCATTACATAGGAGTAGAGGAGTACTGAATACCTACTAAATATCTCTATTTTCCATTATCTGATGTAAGGTATTGTGACAGAGCCTCGGGACAACAGTAAAGAGAATACAGGGAGATTTGTTTGATGTGTTTGTACAGATCTATATATACAGGTGTTATACATGTTCTGTGCATACACTTCTGTCATATATCAAAGTAATGCAATTCATACAGGAAATGACAAACATGCTCCATATGTTATCCAATTATATCAATTAGTACCTGAGTCACTATGTATAACCACATGGATGCCCGATTGACTTCGAATTATGGTTACCTGTATGGCATTGTAGTACACATGTACCAATACAAAAAGATGCAAACTCTTGAACTTGGAATCAATATATAGTGTCCACTCTGTCAAACGTTTTAATATTTACCAGATCGAGGGCCTCCAGATACATATATGTTACATATTGACCCGTAATTTTTATCTACGACACTATATGTACTATTTGCACTAAAAGCCCCACTGACCACTCAGGTGAAGTCAACTGGAACCACGGACATGCATGGACATTGAGGGAGCCATATGTTGTCCTAATTAGTTAAACCTAAGGTCAGGCCATTTCTCTCCAGTGGGTTAAGCTGTTTAAGTACTGTGAAGATTGTTGACAATAAGTTAGATTATAACTCATGCCATTTTAAACACATTTCGACATACATGTGTGTGCTTTATATATTTTGCTACAATGTTTTTATTGTGAACAAGTTGACTGTGATCAGCTGTTCCATGACTACACTTAATTCAGTGAGAGTTACCATCAAAGGTTGGTTTATTTTTCTCCACACTTTGTATAGATTTTCTTTCAGAAAATTTAATGCAGATTATTTTGAAGTGATCTGTTGTATTGCATGCCGTATTCAAAGCCTGATTGATTTTTGTGTAAAAGAGAAGAGAGCAGGTCAGATGCATTTTTTCTTCGATGCCAGCTCGAATCGGCTGGCCACTGATCGATACTGCTGCACAGTTATCTGGGAGTTATGAATCAGAACTTTGGTAACTCCGCATGCAAAGAGTACAGGGCAATTTTCAGAAATGGACAGATAATTATTGTATACTAATCATGCAATTCATTCTTTGACCCAATTATTGATGGTTCTTTGCGTTATTGTTGTTTCAGGTTCAGGATTTCTGTGCTAGTGGAGGCTGTACAGAGAATTACATAACTTGCCTGTTGGTATGTACGCATTTGTATACATTTACTTTATGCCCCCAGTATAAAGAGATTTGTCACTCCGTTAAGTGCAGCACATAGCAGGTTGCCATTATTTTACTGTATTGAACACTCAATGCTGATAACAGTTAATTTCATTGTGACAGACTTGTGTAGGAATATCCCAAGATTATTTAAATCCCTTGAGCCTTGAGCACTCGCAGTATGACTATGAAGTTGTAAAATTTCATTTGTCAGTGCATGATTTGTGTATATCTGGGTATTGTTGTGTGTTTTGTGTAATGGCCCTGTATTTCTGTGACAGTGAATCAGCGTAATACGTAATACATACGACTTCAGATTATCAAGACTGACGTTATAAAATTTGCCTCCATTTCTCTGTCACTCACTTTAATTTATTTCCCCATAGTTTGGTTTATGGGTATTTAATTTTCTATAGGTGATGGTAGCAGGTCTCTCTTTGAGAATTATAATTCATGTTTTCTCAGTAAAGAGTTTTATGTCAGCTCAGACTTCTCACATGTCAAAAAGCTCAATGCAGACACGCGGGTAATTTCTTGGAACGCTGCTTCTGTCTAGACTCTGTCTACTTATGTATCTAGTGCTGCTGTAAGTCTGTCTGACAAGATCTTGAGTACCCTGACATTCTGAGTATTAACTCACAGGTTTGTGTTGTTGTCTGATGATGCAGACTCACTTATGAATATGTGTACATATATGAGTATACTCGGCTTGATCACTAATGAATGTCTATGGGGTTTTTTGTGTACATATAAGTACCAGTATTTAATGGTGGCCCAGCTTGGGAGACTAAGTATTGGTATAATTGTACTGGGCTGATCATATACCATATATATACTTGTGGCCAGTTCTGAATCAGCTCTTCTATGTATTTGAAGATTGTGTTCATTTGGACAGATTATTTGCAGCTTAGTGCTGCTCTATGATTCTCAGAGTTTTTTGGTTTTTTTTTTTTTTGGGGGGGGGGGGGGGTGGTTGGTTGATTTCTTGTACTTAAGTACATGTACTGGTATCAGTATATTTTATCATCAAGAGTATGTACTGGACTGAATGTGGAGGAGGATGGGGTGGGGACTCCCTTTCCTAGTTCATTCAGGCTGTTTACACCAACTGACAGACGTTAGGGCTTTTATGTTGATACATTTCAAAGAATTCTCAGCTCAAATGTTTCTGTGTGTACAAGTTTCCTTGATTGATCAAAGACATGCTTATCTTTTTATCATATGTGTTCAAGCATGCACAGAAAGGGCATTTACTGTGTTTGTACTGTGTATACAGAGGGGGGCTGTACAATGGTATATATATGTTTGAACATGACAAGAGTAAATTCTTAGTGATACTCATTTCATTAATCTGGCATAGCCACTTGGTTTACATTTGGCAAAAGGTAAAGAAATTCTCACTTTCTCGATAAAAAAAATACTACACGCTCTGGCTAAATTAGTCATGCTGGTGTTTTCTTGGTCTATTTATAGATGGCACAGAAAACCGTGTCAGTTCAATGATTGCTTGTTGGTGGTGGCGTGAGGGGTAAGGAGGAATCTTCTTAGTGCCGATAAAAGATTACACAACGAGACTCTCTGTGGCTGAAGGTAAAATCTTACTACAATTGTATTTCAAATCTTGTCATCTCTTGCAGTCTGAAATATTTGTGCCATTTTAACCAGGGGTCTTCCAGATGTATTAAGAAATTCTTTTTTTAATTATAAATGCAAGGTCAGGGGGTGAAATGTTTAGTAGATATTTTTATATAATTATGTGGTGTGTTGTGTGCAGTTGACCCAATTAACAGGTATATTCAGGTCAGTGTTTTGTTTTGATGCTCTTCTTTTACGCTGTCATTTTGTCATATATTTAAATGGAGGAAAGTACTAGTACTTTACGGCAGCATTAATTATAATGTAACGCTTATAGTAAATAATCACTTTGTTGTACTTGGTTTTAATATGCGTGTGAAAGTGCCTCAGTGATAGAGAATATACGTGTGGTGATGGAATTAATGGTCTGGGGCCTGATACCAAGATTAAATTGTTTACAGCTTGTTCCGTAAGCATTCTTCACAGGCTTTTATTAATCATATAATCCCTTTGAAGGATTTACAGTTTCCGGAGTTCAATAGCTTTATTTCTAGTTGAACCAAAGTGACCAAACACAACATTCTCCTAGTGGTCAGTGATATGCTATAAATAAATCTTATTTATGGCTGCTTTAGTGTCAACAAAATATATTTCAATAGAAGGTGTAGTGGACATTATCTTAGGTAAACAGAGGTTGATCTGAGGTAATCCCCTAGCTTTGAGGTCCTGTGGTCCTGCCCTGGTAACCAGTAACATTTTGTGTATCGATAGGCCATCTGTTGGACATTCTATGTTTTAAAATTCAATAGAAATAGTCAGAAACAAGCCTAGCTATTTAGGGATAAAGCAAAGTAGTACCTATTTTCTACCCCAGAGGGTATCTGCAAATAATGAACACCTATTATTATAAGGTTGAATCAGTATTGTTTAATTTGTTCTTTTTCTTTCTTTCTTTCTTTCTTCTATTGGTTAGATGATGACTTATTGACCAGTTAACAATTTTACCCACACTATCTGTAAGTTTGTTCTTCCGTCCTGTACACTATAGATACAGGGACCCCGAGACACAGAGTGTTACACAGTGAGTGTGTCGTCTAGGTCCTTCAACTTACTCACACTCACATCTCTGTCGATTGTCAAGATTCCGGGACTTAGTCATATTTCCTTGTGTTTCTTTGGGTTTTTTTGTTGTTGTCATTGTTGTATCAAACTGAGCCTTGATCTCAATCGCACCTTGAGCAGGACGTTGACTTCATGACATGTTCAGTGACATATGATATATTGTGTCGTATGGAGTTTGTGTTTGACCAAAAAAGGGGATGAAGCAACACACGTCATATTTGATGTCTGATAAAGTAGCTTTTGCCTTGGAAGTCCCCAAGAAAACTCTGTTGTGAATATACTGTAAGTAATTTACCAACAAATATAATTATTTTATCATGTAAATAGGGATGGATGAGGGATTAAAATATAAGGAAGGATGGGAGAGCGTGGTCTTGTTTGATCGTAGGACTCCTGTCTCTAGTAAAGGGAAGCAGAAAGGAAAGTAGATAAACAAGTCTGTCTAGGTTTGATAAAGACTGTTACAGTAGTAACTGTTATCAATTGTTTTAATGAGGGATGAAGTCTTTGTGTCACTGTGACATAAGATACGACTGTGTGTATTCTGATAGGTCAATGTGACACACTCTGATGAAGTTTACATGCGCTGAGCTGACTTGGGACTCTAGGTCCTGTTACATCTTGGGGGGAACAGACTTTGGACCATAGACCTCTCAGTACATCAGGACAATCCTCACTGTCTCTCTAATAAATAAACAGCTTTAGTGTTTTACTATAATTTGGGTATGCCTGATTGAGTAAAGTTATATCTTTATGTTATTGTATACAAAAAATGTTGAGATACTTCTTAAACATTCCAGTAAAGTTTTGATATTTAGAAATTATATTAAGTTTTTGAGCTGATAATGTTTCTCTGCCAATGACAGATGTACCAATAGGATGCAGAGGTTATAATACACTTTTGAATTGATAATGTTTTTCTGCTTACCCGGTATGTACCTGCATGATGTAGAAGCTTGAACTGATATTGTCACCGCGCTGTACTGATGTACCAATAGACTCTGATAGAAATAAGAAAGCTACACAAGTCTTGACGGTAGGGAATGTCACCTTGGCGAGATTTGAAGGTAACCTTCCTATAGCTGTGTCTGGATATTCTTTGTCTAGATCGCTCTGTGGATTCAAGGTGTATAATTGTCCGAGGTGTCATGATTAAACTCTGTAAAATCTGTGATGGAAATCAGACACCCGAGGAATTATACGAGTGAGAAATCGTAATTTTGCAGGGTACCATGAACATCAAATATCTTTTAAAATTTGTCATAAATCCTCAGATTTCTGACTTGGTACCACAGTGTTTGATAAGGGTTTTCAGGTAAAATTTGGGTAGTGTTAGAATTGCGTGTATAAGTACACCTGACACTATACCATAGACGTCTCTTTGAACTGGTAGATTACAAGGTTTAATAATTATGTGGGTCTAATAACTTGAGACGATGTGGAAAATCCCCTCATAGTTGGGCTAGAATGAAAGTAGAAAGTGTCCTGATATGCAAGTTTCTGCCTTAATGGCTTCTGAAAATCTATGGGTCATTACCCCTTTATCTCATCTTTCCTGATCACTTAACCATTTCTGTAAATTGAGAAAAATATTTGGATTTGTCACATTTTCAAAGTGAAACATTTATGTTTTGCTTTTGATGGTATTTGCAATACCCATGAAGTATCGATGTTCCATATGAATAATACTTCAAAGAATAATGACAGTATTGGATGCATTGGAATGCTATAAAGTCATTGTGTTACAGAGAGCAGTCACGGTCCATGGGGCATTCAATGTAACTATATTACAGTAAAACGAAAGTCCTGTCCTGGCATGTAGAGGTCAATTTGCTCTGAAGTGAAAACTTTTTGGAGATAATTTGAATGGATAGAAGCGGGTGTGAAGTATGACTGTGGGACAGTAGGTCGACCGATACAATAGCTACCTGTGATATTATAGCTACCTGTAATAATAATCCCATAACCACGCGATAACAGACCCCTCTCTTCACCTGAAAGCTCCTACAGGGCAAAAAGTCAACAAATTTAAAATGATCAATTTGTTTATCAACAATCTAACAACAATCCATTTAAGTGTTACGTACCTGAAAGGATTACTAAGGTCTCTCATTTGATTTTCAGATTCTAAAGTTTACTGACCAATAATTTTCCAAAAGATTAAGGACCTACAGAGAAAATGGATGGTTCTACAGAGAAGGTAAGTCCATTCTCAGAATGAAAGAATTCACTTTTGTATGCTTCCACATACATTGTCTTGTCTGTATTGTAACTATAACTCATAGATAAGGAGATTGGGTGGTAAACAGAAATGTGTGAATTCCTCAAGATACAAATAAAACCTTCGGAGAGAGGTGCAGTTTTGGTTGTTTTACATGTCTTAACCTCTGCAGCAAGATCTGGGTTATCTGTCAGGGATCTCCATGTTCCAATGTAATTCCCAGTGTGTGTGTTCTCTAGTTCATGAATCAGTTACTTTGACTCCCCCCAATACCTTCACATAAAACCTTCTCTGTGTCTCTGTGATCTTGTAAGACAGCAAACTTCTGAAGATATATATCAAACAGGGCAAAACCTCTTTGTAGTCTGTTTACTGTAAAATATGACTAGAATTCATAGGAGATAATATTATTATCAGCATCCTGTACTTTTGAGATCTTTAGCAGTTGTTATTTATGAATGTGCACACGATGTACTGCTGAGAAACTCTTCAATTCTGGAGAACCGTTTGGTGCCTGTTAGCTGAAGTCAGTAGGTCGCTGCAGGCCGATTTCTTCAAGGAGCTGTCACTTCAAGTTGCATTCAGTTTGGGAGTCTCTCTAAGTTTTTGTCTTGCACTTGTTATATAATCAATAAGCACTCACTGCACATGACTTCCAGTAGTCAGCAGACTCAGCAGAAAGGGGCAGGGAGGTATATTATCAGCTCTTAGTGTCAGCTCCCATAGGCCATGGCAGGCTTAATGAGTGCATTCTATTTGGTGGAATTGCTGAGACTTTATTTTTGCTCAAAGAGGCGCCTTTCTTGGTAACTTTAGGGTCTGCATTTTGTCATGCCAAATTAAACATCTTAATTCATTGTTATTAGATACATGAACCATTGGCAATATGGACTGGCAATTGTCTTATTTGACCTTCAAGCATGTCTCTTTATCAGAGGTCTAAATCAGCTGATGATCAGCGCTTTATTAAACTTGATCAGCATGATAGACACAGTACATTAATCAGATCTATACAGGAGAAGCAATGATTGGGGGATAGATGGAGAGATAAGGCTAATGATGAGAGAAGCAGTGGCCCTAATACATAGGGTAATGAATTGTCAATGATGTGTGCAATCCCTGATCAGAGGGGGCAAGGTTTCACCTTGAGAATGCCAAAAATGTTGATGACCTTTTCTTAAGAGAATTAATCAATGTCCAAGGTGGTTGAAGGAATTTTAGGGGTCAAAAGGTTGTTTTTATCTTTGTATAACCTTGATGTCTTTGGTTCTGTAGCATTGGAAATCTTTACTTAACCTTTATCAGACAAAAATAGAATGATGCAATAACCTAGCTATTCTTGAATGAGCTGAGGTTCTGAAGGGCAACAAACTTCTGGTTGTAGAAATCAAAGCTGAAAGTATCTAATTATAACCTGCTCTACTCAGGGATGGTGTGTGCTGTAATGTAGGCCCACCAGGTGGAGGCTGCCAGCAGAAGTTGGCACCGCTTGGACACTGACAGATTTCTGGATCTTCTCTGTATCTGTTTGACCTTGATTATCTCAGGGTTATCTAAAAGTAGACAAGCAGTTGTAAAAGAGCATTGTGTATAGATAATGTTAATTTGTCAACAGTCAGATTAATTTACTAGATATACTGAAAGAACAGGGTCAAAGGAATGTAATGTTTTAGAGAAGAACAATAGAAAGAAATATGTAAGCACACTTCTAGAGTCAGCTAAAATACAAGAAAGGTCAATGGTACAGCGTTTGTCTCTGATTTTAACTGCATGCAAGGTCAAGCATATTGTATTGGCTCAGATTGCAAGGTTTAGAGATACCAGGGTATAAATTGTAAAACCTGAGGAAATTGACTGCAGTAGATTAGGAAACTCAGAGAATTAGTAGTGGAGATGAAAGAGAAGGGCTGATGTACTGCTGGTTAATGGCCGGTCACACCATGCTCCCTGACCATTGTGAGGCTCTTAATTACACTTCCAATGAATGGCTGGGAAGTTAGTTTTAGTACCTACCTCTTCCTAACCTATCATTGCACTGGACCCCAGCAAGTAACAGCTCATAAAGCACGGGGGATGCCCATTAGCTGGACCTGACTGAGGCCAGGGGAATCTGTCCCGGGCCATTTCACACCCACTACTCTTCAATAGATTTCATTTTAACCACATGGACCACCTGTTTAATTTTGTAATAAAATGGAGAGACCTTATTTCAGCAGCTCCTTTAATTTATGCATGGGCCAGAACTTTAAAGACCCTATTCCAGAGTTTGTCCTCTATCAGATCCTGTACATCACACATAGAGTGACCCAAGATCAGCAGTAATTAATCCACAGAGATAAGTTCTGACCTGCAGGCCAATTCTGGTTGCCATTAAACCCCAGAGGTGTGTGAAGTCTTGGTGCAGTGTTCTATTGCAGGGTCACTCAGTGTGGGTAGGTTATATTGTAGTGATCAAGAGCATCTCTCCTAGAATTTGCTGGTTACTGAACCACTTCGTTAGCTCAAATCAGGTAAATTTACACCTTTCTATAATTGAAGTCAGTTCCTAATTATTTTTTTTTCAATTTGGTCATTGTAAGGAATTATATTCAATGTTGTCCATTTGCATTAAGTGAGAAGGGTTAGGATGCATTCTTTAAACAGAGCTATTTGTTTGTGAGTGAAACAGATTAAAGACAGCAAGGGAATATGTAAAATACGGTAACTCAAGTAAGTTGTCTGATTTGTTCATCAGCTGGTGTTATTAATGTTATCTGTTTGAACTTTGTACAGATCATTTGGAAAAATAAGAATTTAAAAAAAAAGATTCATTTAGATGTACATGTAGATGTTTTAAAATCATACCTGATATGAATGGAGTCTTAATCAAAACTCTTTTGAAGAAATGTGGTACATGTATCTTAGGTATGTATTGGAGCATTCTGAAATGAAAATGGCTGGTAGTCTGATTTTTTATGAGAGCTAAATAGTGATATCTTAGGATTTAGAATGAATGACTGCAGATTCATTTTTTTGATTTCTTAAGATTTCTCAAGGGCGTTCAAGGTTATGGTGACTGTTAATTAACAGCCCAGACTGAGGATTTAAGATTGATCTGATAAAGGTGTTGAAACTTGATAGACCTGTCATATCTTAGTATGTAGAGATTTTTCAATTAAAATTTGAAATTTTAGAATTCTGTCTCTTTTTAAGTACATGTATAATTGAATAGATGAAATAAAATCGCCAATCATTGTGTTTATGGGTTTAAAAATAATTCTTAATCAGAAGGGCAACTATCCTTTATTAAGATTTAACTTTCATCTTATACAGAAGAACATTCTAGTTTCGGTAATCAAGGTACAAATTCCAGAAATATCAATATCTATTTATAAACAACTGGGATTGATGATCACTCTATCCAACGCTTGGAGGTTGACTTCTGTGGTGATTTATTTTATGCAAGCAGGCATCTAAGTTTCACTTTCATTGAGTCACTATAGCCAGTACTCCAAAATGGTAAATATTTGGTTTGAAATTCTTTTATCAGGTTAAATTTAAGTTAGACAACACAGGTAAATATTTACCTGTTGTGATTCAATGCTTTGGGAAGGAATGGGTAAATTGTCAATATTTACGCAGTAATCTTTGGATAATCTCATCATTTTATGGGTGTCAGTTCTGGGACTCAGACATTCATCAATAGATATTATTTCACTTGCATTGGGAGGAAAGGTAAATTGTTTATATTATCACGGATAGTGGAAACGCTTGTAAAGAGAAAGTAGCAGAAGTACAATATGTGTACAATATTTAGATATGCATGTATTGAAACATTGTATTTTTCATGTTATATATTTATGGAATCTGTGCCTTAAAAATGCAGTTATATTAGTTATTTTATTATCAGATGACAAAAAATGGGCAAATTTTAGGATTAACAGTGTGATAGAAGTTGAAACGGTTGTACAGACTGCAATGGGAAATATAGGCATTTAAACATTTTTTTTACAGTTATGAATTTGCAGTTTATAAAAACATAAAGCACTTGGTAGATATTGGATTAAAGAAAGTTTAAAGGAAGTAGCCGATGAAGTAATCAAGTAAGGTTCACTAATAGAAGGCAGGTTTATTTTGGATCTTTGTATACATTCAGAGTTCCAAGAAAATTCCTCTGTTGAGGTTTAAAAAATTTTTTTTCGATATGCTGGATCTTGGCAAATCATGAATAAAAAAGTGATCAGATGTTTCTCGCTCCTGGGAGTTAGAGCCAATTTTATGTGATGTTAAGTGCGGAAGTTTTTTGCAGGTTTGTATGATGTATGTTCTGTGATAGGCAGGTGGGGGGAGGTCGATATGTAAGAGGATATGATAAGGGTTATCAGAGGCAAGGGCAGTGTCCCTCCACCCACTGTTGATAGCTCTCTGCCCATCAATGGCCTTCACCCCAACTGCATCAGTATAGTACAGATGTAATGGATCAGAAAACTTTATAAAAAATTAGAAAGAAGAAATTTAATCTTTAGATCAAAACAGGCAGAATGTAAATCACAAACTGTGTGAGTGTGAGCTCTTTAGGAAGTGGTTTTCATTGCTGGGTATGGACACTATATTGTCATTGGAGGAATAGTCTGTTTACTGGTGGCAGTTATTTTCTGTGCTAGGTATAGAGACCTGTGATAGGAACTGTTTACTGGAGGTAATTAAATGTTTTCATCACTGGAATCTAGACTGTTTACTGCTGGAGGTTATATATCTTATGTTGATAAGTACATGTTTTTTTTTTTTTATAAATCTTAAAATTACTGCAGGTTTTTGATATTCCTGGCTATTTTTTTTGTTCAGTTTCAAATTAATATAAGTTAACTGTAGATAGTGCTATACTAAGGCAATCAACATCATTATTTCTCAACCATGATACTGGGTGGTGTATACTTTTAGAACATGGATTTTCATTAAATTTCAATTACCAGTACTTGTTTCAATTTTTTATAGTCACGCATAGGCAGCTCATGTATTCTAGTTAAAATGAATACAGCTAGGTCAGCCAATTGAGCAAGCTATTGTTTGTCTCCAGTTGGTGCCACAATTGATATTGTTTTTCTGTTTGTACAATAGCTGGAGAATAAACAGAACTGTATGTAAACAATATCACCTGTTGCTGTATTACATATTGTTTGATCTTTGAAATTCAATATCAGCTACTTCACTCGTTTGTTTCTCTCTAAATCAATTATTGTAATTGATTGACTGCTTCCATGGTTTGAAAATCTTAAAGTGGTTTCTGAACAGGCAAGTATAGGGAAAGTACATGGTGTTAATGCATCAAAGTCTTTCCTTCAGTTAAGTCTGTTAGAACTTTGACCCTTGATGGCCTGCTAGAAAGCCATAAAATGTTTTTGACTATTTGATACATTGTATTACAGAGAACAAAAACTCACAAAATTATTTGAATCTTTTCACTATTGACTACTCTTTGCAGACCTGTCAGGGCCCACTCTCTGGGGATTTGTAACAGCTAGTCTTTGTTTATCCTGAATAGGATGTTGCATTCATCTGATCTAGAAAGAGGGTATACTGTATTTTGTTCTCCTTAACCTAGCTCTCATGGAGTTAGAAATTAATGTAAAATGATTCTTTATTGTATTTTTGTCAGGAAGAGCTAAAATAATTACATGTATTGTAGATTAGAACAGGACAGGACTCTAGTACATTATCACTCTATATACAGACATTTTAGAGAGAATTTAATTTAATTTTCCTATACCCCTCATAGGTTGGTGTAAAATGACTCTTAATTGTACTTTTTTCTGAAATAACTTAATTAATCAACAGTTGATAGGATCAGGTCTGTATATCTGTAGTAATTAAATTCTCTTTAAGGAGAAATTTTAGAGAGGATACAATTTTGGCAAAATCAGTGAGAATGATGAGATCGACAACCATGGATATAATTAAGAGTTATCTTTTAAATGTGCTAAAATTTGCTTCCTGGTTAATATTTATAACAACAATCCTTAATTTTTGGTTAAATTAAGAGTTCCACTCATATTGTAGAATTCCACGAACACTTATAGTTACATGAAATTGAAGGTTGTTTTCACCATATTAATGTTGCTGGTTGTTATTAAGCTATCTGGTCTCCAAGTCACTACATGTATATGCCTTTGTGTTACATATATTATTATAATTTGATTCAAAGAAAATAATGTTACTAGGCTGCAGACTCCAGAATAGTCTTTCTGGTGAGATTGCTGGTGTTTATCATTCAATCTGATACTGATTTATTACACTGATTTATTAAGACGATTTATTATGCTCCTCACTTCAACATCTCAACAGTTGCCATGGCCACTAGTCAACTAGTCCGTTGGTGCCCATCTTGGGGAATGTGTGCTTTTTTTTTTAATGAAAAGAGTCAGGTTTCATAACGTCATACTGTTAATTAATCTTGCCAATAAATCACATCACATTGATTTATTATATTTCATTAAGGTAAAAATTGTTTCCCATTGATTATGAGTAAAATTAAGACAAATTAGCCTCATCATTTCCATCCATTTGCCTGAGTAAATATCTAAAGGCTTTTAAAAAATCAATTTGTCAGCTCATTGCACATCATTTCTCCACAATTTATGGTGCATGGCAATTTGTACAGTGCATGCAGCAGTTCAATTATCTTTTCAAATTGCTTTTCACTGTTCAAGAAGTTCAATATGTAAGAAGTGCCACAATGGTGAACATAATAAGCTTATGATTAGTGATGAAAAAAATCTTAAGATAAATACAACTGTTTGTTCATACGGTTACATAGTCATAATCCCATTGTGAAAAAGATTTCTTATTTATTGTTGAAATTAAGTCGTTTTATTCTTGTTAAACTTTGTTTTGAATTTTGGTTAAAAAAAAAAAAGACTTGGATAATTTGTGAAATGCAAAAAAAAGTTTAAGATGTACGTGCTGACTCAAAAGCCTGTTAGTCATGTTAGCCTTGGCACAGACTGCTTTGATTTAATGTTCAGTTAAACAGTGCTATTACTGCAATTGTGTCCATCTTTTAATGCAACCTTATTGATTAAATTCAGAGGGAAAAGACATGTCTATGGAAGAGCAGATGTAAATCTGCAGACAAAACATCTGAACAGACTTTTCCTACTCCACCTCTCCCTTTGGACACTTCCTTGTTCAAACAGTCAATTGTTCTTGAGGACAATCCTTTTGGCTTTTTTCCTCAAAGGTTTCTCTGTTGTAACGCTTTGCAAGCATTTATAGAAGTCTTTCCAAGAATTTCTTTGGATTCTGTCTCTTCCCTGCTGTAACCATCATCAAATGCATCCATTTTCCCTTCCCTTTGACCTGTCTGTATTTTGCTGCAGTGGTAACCAGGAACTGCCTATTGATTTATCATTCATGTATTCCTGATGAAGATTTTATCAAACCACTCAGACAAAGACAGATCTATGCAAAACAAACAAATTATTAGATGTACCACAAAGTATCACATATGCATGTACTTCTCTTTCTCTCATTTATCATGCCTCCAAGCTTGGGTACTAATGCACTACTAATGAAGATGTAAGTTGTGTTTTTGTTTTTTTTAAAATTTAACAAAGCAATATTTACTAAGAAGAGCAATTACTTTGAACAAATAGCTGTATTTCACAACTTTCCATTTCTTTTTTCTAGAAGCAGTAGTTTGAGAATGTCAAAGAGGTAGCCAGATGAGGTCAGATATCCAGTGGACATTTTGGTACACCCGTTCTAGGATTTCACCTGGGTTTGTCGACAGGTAAGTCTCCAGTTTGGACTTTGACGGGCATAAAATATCTGAGCTTAGCAAAGTTTCATGCATATTAATGTTTTGATATTTTTTATATTCAAACAAGTAGAAGTCTATGACAAATCTCTTTGAAGGTTTCATCGAAGTACCAAAACGACACATTTTATGCCCCTGAGTGTAAATCCAGGGCCCCAGGGGCACATTTACAGTGGTTTTTATTTGAGAAACACAAGAGTCAGAGGTCTTTTATGAAGATCAAATGTCAGATCAATGCTAAATCTGCCACTTTCCACCTTTTAAGTCGGTGTTATGTGATTGTGAGTCAGCTAAAATTCTACAAATCAACATATGTTTATATCATTGCATTTACAGGCAGTGATGAATGAAATTTTGGTAGTTTTTGAATATTTATTAGTGGTCAAAACTTCAAAGAGAAATAAGATGTGTTTACAAGAATAAAGTTTTATTGCTCTTGTCATTGTTATTAAAGTTTTGCTCATAAGACCCATATAGTTTTGCAATTTCTGACGAGACTCTTCATTAGTGTGATTTGTTTGAAGACAAAGAACACTCTGGTTTTAAGTTTTAACATTCTACTCCAGTGTATCCATTGATGCAATTGCTGTAAGCTTCTTTCTAGTGCCTATCATTCTTCTATTTCTTCCCAATTACCTAATTTTCCTTGAAACACTCTGAAGGGATTTGCCGAAAGTGGTCTTGGTAGGAGGTCTATAAGCCCAGAGAGAGAGCAGTCTGTGGTTGTTGCAGTACAATGTACTGATTGATGGGGTCATGTAGGAAGCTGCCCTGGACTTCTCCTCTGCATTAATACCTGGGGATGTTTCTTGGGATCACTTTCTGATTTCTGAGACATAAGAAGATTTTCCGGGATGTACAGGATTTTTCCTTCAGAGTTTGCCAGACAAGCCTGGCTGGAATCGATATTTTCAGTTTTCAAAAGCCAATGCAGGGGTCTTGTCTTAAGCTCACCTGGTCTGATTGTTCAAGTGAGCTTTATATGTCTGTTGTCATTGATGTCAACTTGGCAGTGTTATTTTTTTTTTACATGTAATTTTTTTTTGGCATTTTCATTTTTTTAAAATTGAAGCCACTGGGTCAATTTCAACCAAATTAGCACATTAAAGCATCATTTGTTTTAATGCAGTCAAGCATTCTCCATGTTAGAAATGAATCAAAATAAGGTAGGGTGTCTTAAAAATCCTTTTCTCAAATAGTTATTTGAATCCTTTTCTTAGCTTCCTTACATTTATCAGATTTTTAAGCTTGTTCAAATGAAACAATGGCTTGTGACCAATTTTACTAAATATTTCTGAAGATAATGTGGGCAATCTGTGAAACTAACATTGAAGCAAACTAGTGTGTGATTTTTCAAGTCTTGTCATACAGTAATCATTGGGTTCAGAGAACAAAATCTGCAAAATATAGATTTTATCATGTTGATTTATACCATAAACAGTGAATGTTTTTTTTCTTTTCTTTTTTCTTTTTTTTTGGGGGGGGGGGGGGGTTGAAGGGGTAGTAAAATTTCACAAAAGCAGAATAAAAAGTACTCTGAAAAAAAAATAGAGACTATGATCTCTGACAGGAGAAAGGATGCAAAAGAGTGAATAAATTTTTAACCTCTAATTATTCTAAATGCAAACCTTGAGGTCAAAGAGGGGCTACCATTGGCAGGGGGGATTTTGTTCCGCTACTTGGGTCAGTTGCAGGTGAGCAATGTGGCCCTTAGGTTTCTTGTGAATGTCCTGTCTGGTTTCATCAAGAACTTGTGATAGAAATCGACCAGTAATTTCTGTCTGACAGTGCAGAACCTCACTGCATGTCCAGACAAAAAAAATCACTGTTTTGCTTTTGCTATTTATTTAAGTTTTCTTTTAATGGTTTTATGGTTTGGCAGTAAACTGAGCTGTGTTTATATAATTGATATTTTCTACCTTAAACTGCTGCCTTAACACATTCCGTGTAGATGGAGTCTCAGACTCTCAGAATCCACAGATTACATAACAGTTTATACAGTCATATTGTTTGACATAATCTTGTTTTATTTCTTATGTCTGCTGGCTTGCCCTTTGGTAGGTTACATTGTGTGCCAGTGATGCAATGCATTGTTCTTCCATCCTATGAGTAATTATTAAGCTATGTTAAGATCTCCAGATTCTTTTTTTTTTTATTGAATTGTTAAGATCACCCACAGCCATGGATTACTTTTAGATCGCTGTTTATTGGAAAGAAAGAGGTTGTGCAATTTTGTTGTTGAAATCTCGCAGTAGGTAAGGATATTTATCGGGATGTTCTCCCGTATTAATTTGTGTGAATTAAATGTATTAATATTTGTCCTAAATATAGAATATGCTTCGATCTGCACTTCAGTGTCATAAAGGCCCCTCTGAATTTCACGCTTGATGTGAAACTTTGAATATGTAATTAATTTAAAAATGGACTTGTCGATTGATCAATTGATTTGATCTGTTTTCTTTTGTGATTGGTCCTGTTCCTTTGCAATGCATCTGTGCTTCATGATGTCAAATTAAATATTAATATTCCAAACTGTGTATACATGTATTGCCTCAGACAAGTGTGTGTATGTGGTACATTACCCCCTGAAGTGTCTGTACGAGTTCATCTCATCTGTCAACACTGTTGTATAATGATGTATAAGCTCTACTCATATCTCACTTCATATTTAATAAACAGACAACAAACAGGTGTGAATCCAGGGTGGAAAAACATGGATTTGCAGCCAGGTTTGGAGAGTGGTCAGCATCGATCGTCTGATCACCTGTGAAAGCTCCTCTCTCCAGCCTCCCCCTCCAATCTGAGGGGCAAGCCATTGCTTATCTTGGTCAGTGCTGGGCTTATCTATAGATGTTAGTTACAGAGAAGGTGATACCAACAGTAAACAAGATTTACTCCGTTATAGGTGAAATTTACTGGCTTATACATTATATTGGCCCTCTTTGTCTATGGCTAATTGTCAGCGTGTGTACAGAGGAGATGGGGTGTTTACACAGAGCAGACTATACAGCCATTTAACACCAAACTGATAGTCAAGAGAACTTGACAGGAATTATAATTAGGGATATACAGGTATACACAGGAAGATGATTTAATCCCTGGTCTGTTACTGTCCCCCATGATTGATAAAGTGCCAGGGTGTTGGAATTAAGTATGGAACAGGATTATAAAATTCAGGGATCCATTGGAGTGCATTGTTGACATACGTTAGGGGTCACACTAACTCCCATTATATACAGGCTGATTACGGTTGTGTGGGTATTGATTGTGCCAGCGCTGACTGGACAGAGAGGAAGTGAGAGAGCCGAGGAAAAGGAACTCCTGATCTGACGGACATGGATTATAGTGTTTTCCGTTTGCACGGAGGGTTAACGACAGTTGTGAGTGCTTTTTCTTTTATCGTATTTATTTTTTTAAACTTGGGTTATTTTAGTTTTTATTATTATTTTAAGAGGTTGAGCAATCTGTTTCTTATTACATTTTGCACAGCTGAGCTGTCTGTTTTGAAATGTTAACCTTTTCATAATTAACTTCATTTTAACCAGACATCTTACCAAGAAGTTACAGGATGTGTATATAACCCTTATTAAAGGATCTCCCATACATCCTCTAAATTCAGCCTCTCTGTGTCTTTTTAGGATTATTTTCTAACTGCTCATGTTTCAACTTGCAACGCATTGTATGAAAGCAGATTTTTAGCACACAGTTTGTATGTATGTAAACTTGACTTCCTCAATCATGGGAGTGTTATTACAATGTTTAATGTACTTGGATATGCTGAAAAAATACTCCTTTGTCCATAATTTTCTACAGAGAGGAATTTAGCACTCATGATAAGTTCATTTACATTCAAGCTTGTCTGCAAAATTGCACTCTGCAAAGTGTGAGATATTAATTAAACTGCATATCCCTTTTAGTATTTTCAGTAATTTCATATAATACCATCTTCAGGAAAATTTATTTTCTCACCATGAAATGAATGAGACCTGTCTTATTGAAGAGACTCTATTAATCTAAATATAGAGTGAATATTTCTGATGCATCATCATTTTGATTAAGTTTGGTAACCTTGGTGCACTTTCTGTTCACTAAACGATACCTAAATATACTTGTAATATCATGCAAAGAATTTAATGGAGAAACTGTATCAGATTCTATCATTGCCAATAAAGTCTGCCAGCTGTGTCTATATGGATGTCAAGTGCATGTGAATGAAGGGTTATGCAAGAAGGATTAACTTTTATGCAAGATTTCATTGAATAGTTGCTGATTATTATCAGTCAGATGATTATTTGGGTCCTTTGCTATCAGTCCAGTTGTAATAAGCCAGCAACAGATGGCTGGAGATGATAGATTTACTGACCCCCCCCCCCTGCTGTTCCGGTCACTGACCCTCCCTCCCCCTCATACACTCACCAAGACAACACAGCCTCTTGTCTGCAATTCTTAATTAACTTTCAGTGTCTAAAGCCAGGTGCCCATTGGAAATCATTCAGTCTGCTTTGTGTGATTGTTAGATTTTTTTGTGATTGTGAAATACGAAATGTGCATGGTGATAAACTGTTTGCATGGAGTCTGGAGGTGGAAAGTCAATATCTTGTGGATTCTTGAGGTCAGCAACAGAAAAAGCTGGGTAAATTCTGCCACTGTAGAAAAATATTGATTAGTGCCAATTAATGGAATTTTTATACTTGTTAATAATTGACAGACCATTTACAGCAGAATTGTGTATTGGGATCTCATTTAGGGTTAGGGTGAAAGTAAAACCCATCAATAATGCAGGCAGCTGGGTGGGTTACAAATTGTGTATTGCAATTGTGTGATGTTCTACCACCCACAAGTTGATCAGAGAGGGACAGCTTGTACTCGTCAATAACCACCAAACTGATAGGCCCATTGGGGCTGGAAGCAAGAAAATTAGATCAATAACCCACTGTTTGTGTTCAGAAAACTTTTCACAGCTCAGGGTTTCAGGTTCCTTGTTTCTTACATAATGCATTACACAGCAACTATTACTTTGCATCTCTGGACACCACAGATTTTAGTAATTATACTTTCCTGTGTAATCAGAAATCTGACACATTTGTTTTCTCCGGAATTGGGGTTTCCATCTTTTATGGTCTCTTTGCTCTTGTGTCTCACATCTTCCTCAAATGAGGGAATTTCCAGAGCAAAAGGAATTACTTTCCTTTTTGTGAAGTCCTTACTAGAAATAGCTTTTGAAAATAATTTATCAGGATTGATAGGTTGCTTGCTGGTGGGTTTGTGAGTGCTAGGGTTCAGTCTCTAGACTCATCTCCTTGTATCACACTAGACCTGCTGAGAAGGCAATGTAATTATAATGAGTTATCCCTCTTGAATGTTGTTGACTGCATGTCTGCATTCCATTGACAGGTAAATAGACAGGTAAAGAGACCAGGTGTCTAGAGGTGGGTTCTGTTTGTCGCCTGTGTTGCTGACACAGGTAGTGATACTGTTGATCTGTGGGGGGAGGGTAATGTATCACCAATCAATCACTGTCCGTAATCCTGTTCAGTCATCCTGAAGCGATCTTTAACAAATGGGGAACTTGACTTGACTGATCGCTGAAGCGTTAAATGTAAACAAATAACAAATGTGTGTTAATGTGTGATTACACAGTAGTAGAGAGGATGTAATATATCAGATGGTGTAAGGACGGGCACAGAGGATGTTCTGAATCGGTGTGTCTGTACAGAATTGGAATTGATTATGGAGTACCTAATTATAAATACTTTGGTAAAACCAGGTTGTTTCTGTTTGAACATTTGTAATATCATGATAGAATTATCGATAACAAATCTTTCTACATGAATCCTTTAAGATATTTTTAGTGTCACAATGATTTCCTCTGTAACTCATTAGAGAATTGAACATTTTCAGCTTAGCTATTTTCTAATCTGTTTAATTTTTTTTATTGTTACAGATATGATGTCACAAACTTTGGTGGAGACAGTGTCCATAAATTATGAGGATTTTAACGACAGCTTCCTGACCTGTGGCACGTGTCTATGTATCTACGACGCAGTGGAACACTCTCCCAAACTCCTGCCATGTTCGCACACCGTCTGTAAGAATTGCCTTGAGAGAATTGTTGAGGCTCAACTCCACGACACTGGCTACTTCCGATGTCCAATTTGTCGGGAACACATCGGCGTACCTCGTGGCGGCGTGGTCGCCTTTCCGCCTAGTTACATCGTGAACCAGTTGTTGGACTTGATGCAGCAGCAGAGAAGGGACGTGATTCCCAAGTGTTCAACACATTCCAACCAAGAGCTGCTATTCTGTGAGACGTGTGACTCGGTGTTTTGTACACAGTGTAGCGGCGGACAGCATAACGGCGCAGGGGCTAGTCAACACACTGTGATTCCGTTCTCTATCGCAATCAAAAGGATGTCCGAGATACTCCTGTACAAAGCACACCTGTGTATTAATAATCTCAATCATGCTTATGACAATGTGTCGGCTGAAATGCAGCTGTTAGAAAACTCTGTTGAAAAGACTGTGGAATCCATCAACAGATCATTCCAAGATATTATTGCCATGGTGGACAAGCGGAGGCATGACTGCTTGCAATGGGTGCGCAAAATACGAGAGGACAAGCGCAAGATTTTGCGTGAACAACTTGATTTGATCCAGGGTGAAAAAGACCGGGTTCAGAGTGAGTGTGATGGACTCCAGTTCCAAGTGGAAGTCCGAAACATCACAAAGAAAATTGGAGATCTCAATGAAAAACTAGATGCAACAAACACATTATCTGAACCCAGAGAAAACTCATTCATGAAGTACGAATTCAGGCACAATAATTCAATGAAAGAAATCAGTAAAGCTCTAAATGAATTTGGCCGAATTAACACCAGTACAACATTTCCTGCATTGTGTTCAGCTAAAGCAGGGGAAGCAATCTCCCACCTCAAGTCTTCTATGGTCATCCACACTGTAGATTACCATGGCAACCCCAGAACCACTGGCTCTGACCCAGTATGTACAGAGGTTCGCACCGAGAAAGGTGAGCTGGTGGAATCCAAAGTTCGAGACTCGGATGATGGGTCGTATGAAGTGCAATATGTCCCGCCAAGGGCAGGAAAGATTAAAGTCTTCATCAGTATTTTTAACAGACCCATTAAAGGAAGTCCTTACATTGTGGATGTCTCCGATCACATAAATCCAGTATGGAAATTAGGATCTCGAGGGAAAGGGGAGGAGAATTTTGTTCAGCCAGTTAGGGTGGTGTTGGACAGTGAAGGAACTCTGTTTGTTTCTGATACGGGTAATAGCAGGATTAAAGTTATCAGCAGTGCTGGTGATGTCCTCAGACATATTGGCCCCGTGGGTCTGGAGAATCAGGGTGGGACCGGTCTGGCCTTGACCCCAGATGGCAACATAGCCATAGTAAACTGGAGGACCAAGACTGTCTCCATAGTAACCAAAGAAGGTGAGCTAGTCAACAAATTTACCAGCTCCGATTTTCAGGAGCCTACTGATATTGCTGTCAACAGCAAAGGGGAGATCATTGTGGCTGACAATGGTGCCAACAAGATGTTGATGTTTGATGCTCATGGAAAACCCCTCACTACTTTTGGGGGCAAGGGCGATAAAGATGGACAGTTCAAGCTTATTTGTGCCATAGCTATTGGCAAATGTGATGAAATACTAGTCGCTGACAACAGAATCCAGATTTTTAGCAGGGATGGCAAGTTTTCACGCATGATTCCTGATCAAAAGAAAGGACAGTATAGCGGGCTAGTCGTGGACGCGGGCGGACACATCCTAGCCGCAAAAACAGAGAAAGGGAAGAGCTTCATACAGGTGATGAACTCGAGCGGGAAGGTGATGTTCTGTATAGACAGCGACAGTGATCGGCTGAAGCGTCCCAGCGGCCTGGTGAACACTCCAGATAACCACGTTTATGTGGTAGACCTGGGCAATGACTGCATGAAGAAATATCGATACAGATAGACTTCCTTACTTCCAGGTAAAGGTCAGTTAAATATCAAGAATCCGATTAATGAACTTGTTTTCAAGTCAGTTTTGGAATTTTTGTGAAATGATAAGAATAAATTTGGCTTGGTAAAGTTTCAGATGGACTTTAACTAGATTATAAATTACAATGACTACCGGTATCTTAACCCTTTTGTATTTTCTCTGTTTGTAGATGTTGACCCAGTAGGTCATGTGATAAAACCAAAATGAAATCCATTCCTGCGTCAGGAAGAACAAAACCAAACAACAGAAAAAAATTGTGCAATGTTTCCATGGAAACTTGAGACAGTTCAGGCTCCGTGTAAAGCAAAACTTTTGTGATATGTAGATTTCTACATGGCACTTTTTTTTTTGATTATTGGAGATAATGTAATCAATGTAAAATTTTAAGCTTGCATGTATTCCAAATAAAACCAAGAAGCGTATTATCAAAAAGATAGTAACTTACACCATGCAATTTGTACATTAAAATAAAAACTTGGAATAGTAAACGTGATACATTTTGCACTAGTGTCAACAGCGTTATGGACAATCAGTTCTGTCATTAAGTATTAGGGTTTCAATAGATTATTGTACTAGTAATCCTCATAATCCATCAAGTACCAAACTTTCATCTTCGCTTGTTAAGGTCTGTACAGCAACTTTTGTTGGAACCTCTCTATTCTGACTCCTGTGAACTCTGGAACACTGTCACTCAAGTGCTAAAACTACAAAAATTGGATTATCCAACAATCTATTCATTCCAACGTAGACTTTGTTTCCAAGAGCACAGATCGAACTAGTCAGGTTCCAGTGTAACTGCTTATTAGCCCAACAGTGCCATCTTTATGCCATGCGTATACCCAATGTAATTCTGTATCAGGTTTTGTCATCCCATTATATTTGGTCTATATGTACAAACTTTTAACATCTTTGTCCTACAGTTGTATCTGTGCTGTGTAATGTAACATTATGTAAATGGACCACTCTGTATCGTCTCATTGTAAGCAGTTCTACGTGACATGGATGGTATGTTGAGACAAGCAACAGCATTATGTGGAGTAACTTAATGGTGGCAGGCATTTGACAGGATTTCTATGTGGTATGCTGATTGAAATCTCATCGTCACTGTCTGCCATTAATGTGTACAAGAATCTCTATACAGTATTCTGGGAAATCTTTGCCTACAATTTTGCTTCCCCGTATTTTTTTTTTTCAAATTTTAAAAGGAGCTACTGTAATATATAATTATACTTTAAAGCTCATAAATTTAACATTGTTTGGGAAAATTTTAAACAAGGCAAAATCTTTTACTGGCATAACTGAACTAAAATTGATGGGTGGGGGCAAAAGTTATACCCTGTATACTGTATCTCTTTCTCCATCCTATTCTGCGTGAATCTGGTGTACAAGATCAATGACACTTAGTGTCTTTGTTTTTATATAGATAGCGATTATTTGAGGGGTTTCAATTTACTGAAACACCTTTACTGTTTATTTATCATGTGATTTTTTTTGTTGATGCTAATCCATTCTGACACTTTGCTGAGCTATATATAAAGCAATTTTTTTAAAACTGATTTTCTATGCATTTGAATGAGAAAAAAAAATGAGATCACTAGTGTCTATAATCAACACATGCAATTGTGATATTTGAAAGTGTTTATTATAGTTAGGATAATTTTAGTACATGTGTACTACCAGTAGTTTTACCAATATGTGAAACAATGATAGTTAGTACAAGTTTTACCAACATTTTAAGAAAGAATTAAGTTTTTCCTGCTTTGTTAAGACGAGAGTAGAAAGATGTTTGAATATTTAAAAAATTAATTTTCCATTCTGTAACATTAAAGTCTATACCCCAGAAAATATGGTGAATCATCAGATATAAATGACCTGTACATTATATGACAGTTGTTATGAGCCATGACAGAGACACAACTAAGTCTGTTAATGATTGAGATTGGGTATTTCATCTGTACATTTCAATCAATGATGATTAAATTCTTGCAGTGGGGTACACTTTTAGTATTATTTCCTGTTGTGTGTATATACTGTTTTCTCTTTCAAATTTTTTTTTATTACTATGATGTTTTTTTTTTTTAAGAATTAAAACTATTTGTCAGGGTTTTTTGAAGAATTTATGAAACTTTTTAAGGTTATTCTTCGGAATCTTAAGATTTTTAATTTAGATTTTTGAATGACAGTGCTTTAGAGAATTTTACTTGAACTGTTTGTCCAGTGTTTATAGCTGTGTTTTGCATGAGAAATGGCATGATTTTATTATGGAAATGTGTGAAATTATAGACAACAAAACTTTGTGTTCTTCATGTATGTTTGCTTTCTCTAGCATATTGCCTATGTGAATGTTAACTGCCTTGACAAAGTTATGTTCATGTTATTCATGATTTTACACAAGAAAAATAAAAACAGTAGTCATTATGATGCAATACAGTCTTTTCTTTCCTCTTTTTTTTTACATGGATATTTCTTATAACCAGATTATTTAATCAAGCTAATGCATGGACTTTATTTTCTTATTGAGGCACATTCACTGTTCATTTCTCAGGATAATGCTAAGTCTGATAATGCATCATAAAACAAGTTCTGGATTTCTCATTCTTCTCATATTTTTATTGAAAAATTCTTCATATTTGTATGCAACCAAACATTCAACTTTACCCAGTGATGATAATCAGATATCATTTTAAATTCAAATTAAATGCATATAGATTATATGCTTACAAAAGCTTGCGAATTTTAGTTTTGAATTGTTTGTACATGTACTAAAATCATATTGAATTAAACAATATAAAATATATTCCAAAATTATTTGAATTTCAATTATTCAAAAAAAAATCCTGAATGATTTTTATTGTTCATGGAATGTCCATTACACAACTGTTAGAATACAAACTTTGTAAACTATTTCTATGTACAATTAAAGAAGGAAAGAAAAAAATAACTTTAGATAATGTTTCCAAACGTTGAGAAATAGTGAACATTTATTGTGATATATTTTCAAGATTTTAATAAGTAAGAAACCATACAAAACTCCTTCCTTAATGGAGATTTTAAAGAAGTAAGCGAAGTATGCTTAAGCTAGAAGAGTGGGAGATCGAAACGTCCTTGTACGACTTAACTAAAATATTTTAGAAACGAAACCGGATATGCACAAGAATGGAAGAAAAAAATTTGCAGAAATATTTTGATTGAGTTTCCAAGGTAAATCATAGTCAATACTGTGTCTATTTTGAATTACTCTAGAGTGTAATGATGATACTTAAACAATATTTAATTATAGCTTGTAGAAGTAGTTGAGCTATGAATATATTTAGTATATTAAAGTGTTGATGCTGATCTCCATCAACTCTGTTATGCTTATGTCACCATAGCGTAAATGTCTCTTTCCCTGCACCAAAGCACATTTTCAGTGGGCACATATTCTAATTTGAAATAATATGAAAACGGTGTGACCGTTGGACCGAGCGCAGATTGAATCATTCAACACAGTGCAGTTTGATTTTTTGTAGAACAAAATTTATTTGAACCGCACACAGTAGGATCCGCCTATCTATAGTATAGTTTCAAATCATATGACAAAGTTAATTAAACTAAACGTCGCATGTCAGTCTTCATTATGACGTCATTTTTCATACATAAAACATAAAAGTTTTGTCTTCGGAAATAGCTGAAGAAAAGTTCTTGATTCCGAGATTTTTTTATTTCTTCTTTTAATGCTTATAATTTTCCCAAATTGATGAAGTGAATTTTTTCTACTTTATTCGGTCTCTAAAAGATCGGTTTCTTGATAATGATTTTATTTTCCATCTATTAATTTGATAAGACATACGTGAAACTAGTCGTATTTCTTGATTAAAGCACTGTTTAAAGTTGTATAGTTTGCACAGTCAAATATTTACATCTTAATTACTTTCAATTAAATATTGGAAAGTCTTGATCAAGTTCCGGGCAAAAAACATCGACAAGCGACAGTCATATAATAATCGAGTTAACTTTTGTTTAACAAAATGGTAGCCAATATGGCAGCGCCCAGGGCTGGAAGAAAATTTTTTGGCCCTTAGTACCTCTGATTCAACTTCGGTTTCACAGATTTTCTTATATATGTGTGTTACCATTAAGCCTCGCTTAGTGAGGAGGGCTTTGCCCGCCTCTCGCTGCGCTCGGTATAAAAATACTAAACATAATGCGATTGTGATCAATCTACAAATGAAAGAAACAACTTAAACAACTGATTCTTAATAAGTTACATTTGCAAGGGGATTTAACACTAAGCATGTTAAGTCACGGCCCCATTTATAAATTGAGATAAATATGGTGCAGGGATATTTATATGGATGTATTTTTTGTTTTTGTTTCATAGGTGCCATAATGCACGAATTATTTGCTAAAGTCCTCGATGAAAAGGATCTTTCTAAAGCAGGGGACTTGTTCTCATTGGAGGATCAAGATATTGTTGGGGATATCTCCACTGCGTTAAAGAAGATAGGGGAGATTATTGATACTGAAGACTATATACATAATGACAATGACCAGAGTGTGGTGGAAATTTGCATCACAAGAGTCACAACAACCATCAGGTTCTTATTGCAAAATCTTTTTAATTCAATCCTAACCCAAAATTTGTAGAGTATATGGTGATACTGTTGTGATGAAATCCAATGAGGAATACAATTTTTAGCTAAAACAGAGAGATTTTATGTAATTTTGTTACATCTGCAATTCTGCATATGTATTGATTTTTTTTTATAAATGTGAAAAATTTAAAATGCTTAGACTATATCAATACATTTGATGATCATATTTTGATAAAGCATACTTGTGACAAGTTCTGATACAATAATATCTCTTGATTAAAATTTGTTTGATTATTAACTTTATTTAGGGACTACTGTAAATTGTTCATAACATGTCTTCAAGATTTTTTCATTTACATGCATTACATTATTAACAGAAGATTCTTCAGTCAAATCTTTAATGAATGAAAACTAATCTTTAATATTATGAAATAGATTTTACAATGCCTCAAATAATTTAGAGACTTGGAGCAAGGACCATGTATTCGACTAACTAAAAAGACATTGTATGATTGTAATATGGTTATATAATGACCTGTAATAATACACTGTATTTGAAACTCTTTTTCATTTTTGCACTGGTATTTACATAAAATCAATATGAAAACATTTTGTTAAAATCCTTTATGTTCTGTTAACAGGGAGATGGACACAATTGAGGAGCATTCATCGGGGCTGGTTAATCTCCTCCAGCTCTGTCAGCAACACAATCTGAACCCACTCACCCAGGACAAGGATCCCCCTCACGCTAAGGTCGCTTCGGACATCATGAGCTGTTTGTTTATGGTGAGGGAGAGATGTGTATTTCTTTATATTGTATACTTGTGTTTGTTTTCTTGGCTAATTCATGTACCAAGCACTTTAGTTAGCATAGTTGTATATATCTTGTCAATTTTTGAAATAAAGAGTATTCTGAAGTATGGGTACTGATTATATAGAAATATTGTTCATCATTGTCTTGCTGATTTGTGGTACAGAGTGCATCTTTGTTTGGTTTCAGCACTACAGCAAGACTAAAGTGATGACGATGGCAATTCCTGTAGTGGTCAACTTTCTGAGCAGTGACAACAAGGAGTTGAGTCGGAACGTGTCCAGTTATCTGTCCCTGGCCGCCCTGGACAATGCCGACCTGCTGGCCAGACACATGGAACTCATCCTCAACAGCATCTTCAGGGGTCAGTATCTCTAATGTTTATCTAAAACAGGTTAGGTTCACATTGTTAAGAACTGAAGATGATTCAGAGATGCCCATCAACAAAATCAAAATTGAGAAAATATAGAAGCTTTTTATGTATGGTATTATAAAGTGATAGTTTGATTTTAATTTTAGTGTAAGCAATAAGGAGCTTAGTAATGAACTACTTTTTGTCTGTGTAGGAATTTTTATATCTTGTATTAAGTTCATTGTATACTTTGATAGAATGAAATCAATATATCTCTTTGATAGGGAACTACATTTTAAGCACAGTCCTTCCTCAGATCTATGCACAGAATCGTGACCCGATTATTGACTGCACAGCGCGACTGATGGACATTCTGGATCAGTGTGATGTGTCGGAGAGGAGCAGTCTGTTCCAGGTGTTTTCTATGGTGGCCAAAACCAAGCCACAGGTGAGTGGGGGAAAAATCATAATGATTACAAGTGGAGAATTTCTAGGTTATCTATTGTCAACCCAACAATAATACTGTAGAAAACAATAACGCCATTGGTAGTCGTCTGATACTTTAAAATAACTAACTCTACTCATGTGTCATGTTTCTGACTGTAGACTTTGGAGCCACACATCCCCAAGCTGTCGGAGTATCTGTTAACCTCTGTGTTAGCCCCGCTGGTTCTCACCATGTTTGTGGACATGGCCGTGGCAAATCCGAAGCCGTTTGTGGGTTATGCTGCAGCACTGAAAGCTTCGGGGGAGAAACAGCCTGTTCATCTGATTCATGTTGTTCAGATCATGGGATCCATTGCCACCATAAACGAGGCAAGACACAGTCTTATATCAATTATTTTTTATGTTATAGCACATGAGTGTCAAAGGTCTTTAAAGCTATCCTTCACACCTGTGCTTATTTTATAAACAAATCATAGATTATCAACATTGATTGTCAAAGGTTATTCAATTTCAAATGGATAAATCAAAGATTTATCATTACAACTTTATTCATATGCATATTATTCCATTCATAAAGAGGCATGATTCTATCATGCCATTCTTCTAAAGTTTGTTTTAAAATTTTTAATCTTAAAGAGACACGGTGACGCAAAAAACCATAATTTAGCAAATATCAAATTTTTACAGGATGTTCACATTTTTTATTTATCAAATGAAAAGGTGAACTTTTGAAAAATTATGGTGTTCAAAAGTAGATAAATCAAATTAAATAGAGAAAAATTGAATTAAACGTTGGGCCAACACAAAAATATTGAGTTTCCCTTCCACTTCATAACCACGCAGGGAATGTAAATACTACAGCGTGGCATATATCATGAGCCAATGGCCTCTCATTGAAACCTGATGTCTTCAAGAACTATATATTTATCAAGATGCACTCACTATGAATGCATATTCCTTACCACAGACATGGAATAGCTTCACATTCAAATTCTTTTTTCAGTGTGTCAATCCCACTGTAACTATTTTTAGACAGCAATCGCAATCACGTGGCACTAAAATCAATGTCCAAAACAACTCGATTTGTTTACATGTGCATTTTCCGGATGGGTTTTAATGACTTGTAAACTGATAGATGATGACTTATTAAGTGTGAAACCTTTAGTATGATGAAAATTATTATTTTTCTTGTAATTTACGTTGTCATCATCAAAAAGTAAAACATCTATTTTGAGTCACCGTGTCACTTTAACAAATATACATGTAGGTACATGTATGTGCATCAAATCAATATTATAATAAGAATTACAATGCTCATTTGCTGATACACATGGAAAGTTCATATTATGAATTATTATAAAGATATGAGTGAACCATTGCTCTTTGTTGATGTTTGTTATGTTGTCGGACCTCTGTGTGTTACACAGGACCAGGCCCAGCTCAGCATGGAGTACTTTGTGTCCAACCTGACCCAGACCGACCAGGCAGTGCTGACCGTCATCCTCCAGGAAATCAAGGCCCTCAGTCTAACCCACCCTGAACTACTGACTCAGAATATGGACAAGATAGGGAAACTCTCCCAGAACGGCTCCAGCGCTGTCCGTATTCTGGTCCAACAGCTGAAGGAGGATAACAAAAAGAGGCAAGCCTCTATATAGGATAATTTGATTCTTTAAAACAAAGGAAAACCTAGATAAATGTCCCTAAATGTGTTCTGTGATGTTAATTCTAATGCATTGATTTTGATACTGAGTCCTTTATCATTCAGATATGTATCTCTTACTTTTTTACACAGAGATATACAGGTTCTATGTGAGTCTCTCCTGGTACACATGTAGTAAAGTTGTATGGGTATGTGCTTCCCTACTAACCACTGATTATCGTGTGACTGAACACTGTGTTTATATCCCTCTGTTGTATTCACAGGTCCAGCACCCTTGACAAGGAGATGAAGTCTGTGTCCAGCCAAACAGAGGGGGCGGTGACCGTCATCACAGTGGGAAACCCCCCAAACTCGGCCAACCCTAACGGTGTCATCGTCCGCCACATGAACATACCTCCCAGTCACATGTCTAGTGAGCAGAGCCTGGGAAAGTCATCAAGGTATTGACAGTGTTACAAATGTTACATGGAGATCAACTACAGAAAAAATTACTGTATCCATTCTGTAACTGTGTCTGTAGACTTGAAGGATGCCAACAGTTCATGGCACTCAATATTAAATCATGCTGTGCATTCCTCTATTTTAACAAAATCTCTTTACTTTATATTCGTGTGGTATATCTCCTGTTTGTTATTGGATGAAATATTGTGTTTGACAGGACCAGTGTGTCCACTGGTCGCTACGATCGCCCGGTCAGTCCCGCATCCAACTACACCGACAGGATGTCCATGATGAGCTCGGGAACGGTGAGCAGTCAACACGGACCCTCGGTAAGTCATGCAAGTTCAGCACCCTCTCTTAAATTCAGTGTAACCATTTGAATTAACAATCAAATTAAAAAAAATAATAATGATTGTCAACAACTTTCTTAAGTGTTTTCTAAAGGATTTATAATTGTTTCACATGTAGGTGGAGTCAATGAGGGATGGTGTACAACATTTCTGTGACAAACATTTCTCTACAATACGCAACTTTATCAGCAACATATCAGCCCGCATTCCTCTCCCAGAAGTCTGCAGTGTCATCAGTAAGCTTTTCCTAAGCTAACATACAAAATCTTGAAAACAGGCTGTAAAAAAACTGATTTATTTCCCTTTGAGACTTATTAGCAATGATTATTAGAATATTGTAAAGAATTTGTGTATTTGACAGATGGTCGTCATAAGAGATATCTTCGCCTGAGTTTCCTTTGTGGAGGCAAGGGAGACCAGTGCATCTATAACAAGTCTTATTTCACACTGGACACAAAGCTGCCCAAAACATGGATCCATCTTATGTTCCTGTCCACTCAGGTAATGGCTGCAATCAAGACAAGAAAAAAACAATTTTATGTATCCCTATTTAAGCGTGAGGAATTAATATCCGTGTAAAATAGGAAGAACTACCCTTTACAGATTTTAAAATCTTGCTTTCATTTTTAGACAGATGTGAACTAAATGAAATTAATTCATTGCTCACGATTTTTTGTTCAAAACCACAGAATTACGAAATTAAGGTCATGTACTTGCATGAAATAAGGAATCTACATTATCTTAATAGCCGTTGGTTTTTAATGAAAAGTTATGAGTTTAACTTGATGTTCATTGCAGGCCAAAGCAACGTCAGCCCTGAGCCAGCATGACTACAGCATCAGTCGACTGAAGACTTGCTGGGACTCCCTACAGACAGAGAGATCCACAGGGAGTTTTCTCACCCTGGTTACTTCCTCCTTCCCCTCAGCAAAGGTAGGTCAGAAGTCAAAGTTCACTGTATGTTTAGGACTTGCTAGATTTATAGTCACAGATAATGTACAATAGGTGCAAAGATTTCTCTATATCAAACAGCTATCACTGCTGAGGTCCTTAAATGGATTAACATTATGATGTATAAGAGCTGAAGAGTTTTGTTGTTACAGAATGACATTGAAAAGATGTTTTATGAAATGTAAACAGAATGCAGATGTTACATATTGTATGTTTATTATAAAAGTTACTGTTACCTGGTACATACATATTGAAACATACTATAAAATTATCTGTATCCATGGTGACTTAATTTTCATGGTTCTATGGTACGCCTCGTCCACAAATTTCAGTCCTCAACAAATTATCAAACTTTAAATGATTTCATACTTATCATTTCATTAGATGTTTATTTTCAATATTTTTCTCTTATTGCAGGATCAAGACATTTTGATACATGAATTACATAGTTGGCGCTTTTTCGATGTGTTTGAGTTTAATGCAGCAAAGAAGTACTGGGCGTGCTTTATGTGTAATCACCCGGAGAAGATGTGTGATCTAATGAAGAACGGCGCGCCCGTCATCGCTGTAAGTTTATTAGTGGTCCACTATAGTCCTTGTCATTCAAAGTTTAAAAATATGTTAGTCTTTAGAATAGTATTTGTGAGGGAAAAGGTTTGCCCTGTGATTACCTAATGTTTTACCTAATTTTTTAATATTCTATTTACACTGAATTACAGTACAGTCAAAACTGCCGAAGCGGTCACCCCTATTAAGGAGTCACCTTTCGTATGCGGTCATTTTATTTCCTCCCGATTTAAAATCCTATATGATTGCCCTCTAAAGAGCGGTCACCTGTCTAACGCGGTCAGCGGTCATGGTATTTTGATCCGAAACTGTACTTTCGACACGCATTAGGCGGCCATTTTGGTCGGTCACATGATTTACACCCGGGGATTTTAAATATGGCTGCCGAAAGTCAGGTAACTAAATGTACACAATAATCATACGCCTGAGGCAAAAGAAGCCAAATCAATCGATGTAATTATATAATTGGCAGTTTACATATGGATGGTGAAAAAGTAATTTGTTTAAACATGTATTTACAGTGTTTGTTTAATATATAACCTCATAAAATAGGTGTCAAAAATGACCGCGACGAGGCTAAAGAAAATCGATCGATTTAATAGTCTGATTTTGAGTTCAGATACAGTCGGTTAAGAAATAATCATGTTGAAAAGTTTATGCAAGAGTTCATGGCCATGCCCAAATTTTGGATAAAATTATAGATATTGATGATAAGTTAACGGAAGACAATATTAAGTGCAAATCTGGAATGCAGACGAAAATAAGTGACTTTTTCAAAAATTAAAAAGAAATTAACAACTGCATGCAAAATTCTTTGTTATGCAATTGCACTTATTTTTAAATATGACAAATGCTATTAAATTCCAAATCAATAACTTTATTAATTATTTTGTCATTTTGATCAGTATGCTAAATTGCAAGTATATAAAAACTTCCAATAATTGTTTTAATAAGGTAATTGATTATGGTAAATTCCTAAGTCTCTATTCAAAGGTCATCTCTGTTAAGAGGTCACTTTGGGTGCCTCCCAAAGGTGACTGCTTAATACAAGTTTGACTGTATATAAAAATATTATTGCTATTGGGCTTTGTTTAGCATTTACTATGTTAGAATTTTACTGCTTACCTATCAACTTGTCTCTTTTTTCTCTGCAAGGTATTTTTTAAAAATGTTTTTATATTGGATCAAGTAATTTTCATATGATAATACCTTGAGTTAAAAAGCAGTACACACTGAAATTGAAGTCTTGCCAGACTTCTGTGAGATGTCTAAGACTTCTGTCATGAAGTGAACCAGTGAAGTCAATCATTTTCATTTAAATATGATCTTTTGTCTTGTAGGGGCAGCTGAGGGAAAAGAAAGGTCGCTGGAAGTTCCTGAAGCGTTGGAAGACACGATATTTCACCCTCTCCGGGACTCAGATCACCTACAGCAAGAGTGACCAGGTGAGTGAACAGGTAGCAGAGGGGGCTCAAATAGGGGACCAGAAAACTAGGATCCCTAGGAGGAAATGGGATAAAAAATGAATCATAAATACCAAATTAACTTCTCTATTGTTAATACTAAAGTATGTTAAAAGCATCTGGCTAACTGTTTGCTCCTAAAACTCCTAAGGTCACAATGCAGGGGTTGTTCTCAGGGTAAGTACGTCACACCCGATGAGATTTTTGGACCACAATGGCTTCCAAAATGGTTATCTTTCAAAACAGCAAACACATTTTGAAGAAAATCGGTAGATTTTCTAATAAAAGCGGTAGGCGGGAGACAGGGTTAAAAAGCGGTAGACTTCCGCGTAAAGAGGTAGAGTTATCATGTATGGTATGTGTGTGATATGATTTTGTACTATCTCCAGTTACCAAATGTATGCAAGTTTGAGGGTCTATAAGATATGCCAGAGTAATGCTGAGCAGTGTCATTTTCTTCTAATAGTCTGTCCTATAGATGCCATGATGGCTTTTCCTTGGTTCCAATGTGGGAGTGCAGAATAAAAAAAATGGGCTTTTATACATTTTACCACTAAGGATCTGGAAACGAAAAATTAAGAAGTCTTTCAATATGATATTTATATTTGATTTAATAAGAATTTACTGATACTGTTTAATTTAAAAAATTAAGATTCCCCATAGAATTATGAAACAAAGTCTTTTATTTATTGTTCAAAGAAATTTCATCCCAGTGAACCTTTAAAAAATTAACAATCCATGAATTTGACCCCTGAAATTTAAATGACTCCAGTGTACTGAATGCTGGAAGTAACAATAAAGAAATACATGTAAGTGAATTGTTAGCAGAGTATTTCCCCATAATGTATCAAATATTTAGAGCAAGATATGTAACAATTCAAAATTATTTGGTTCGTGAATATTTTCAAATAGAAATTTTATGGTGTTTATACTGTGCAACTGGAAAGTGTGTGTTGCACCAACAGTTTTATTAAACTATCAGTTCAGAGTTGCAATTAGTCTAATAGTTCCAGTTGTGTTTTGAACATACAGAATATACAGTGTACCGGTATATGATTTACGGATATAAATTGGTGTAGCTTGCTTATTTCTGATTTTCAGCAACATGAGACACTTCCGGTCAGTAAAATCCAGAGTGTGAAAGCGGTGAGGAAAGGCTACCGAGATATTCCCAAGGCGTTTGAGATCTTCACCGCTGACCAGACCTACACATTCAAGGCCAAAGGTCACCAGAATATAGAACAGTGGGTGCAATGTTTACACATCGCTGTGGCCCAGGCTCACAAGGGAGATGAATCTGGGAAGGGGGCGGGCAAGGTAGAGGGGGCGGGGCAGGGAGCCGGGGCGAGGGAGAATGTGGTGATTGAGAGACCGAGGTCTGTCATGGACACAAAGTTATGATGGCACAGGGCTCACCCTGCCTACTCTACCTGTACTGAACCTCAATGATCCCAATGACAAAAACCACGGCTTGCATTAATTTCATTTGTGTATTAGTCATTCATCTCATTTTACATTTAATACCTGATTTTGCCAAAGAATTTATACAGGGAAGCTGTCAAAGAATACAGTACCCCCTTGTTGTCTTGTTTTTATGCATGGTTATACATTACCTACCTTATTTGTAATTAAATCTACAAAATTACCCAGTACGAAACCAACATTGCTTGAACAGGTTGATGAACTTGAAATTGTTGATGCATGGAAGGATTAGAAGAATGGTTATTTCAGATGATGGTGATTTCTGTTAGGATTCGATTCCAGGCTTTATTTAATTCCATGTCATACTTGTTCTTCTATCTTGCCTACAAACACACTGTGATATCTATAATCTACAAATGGAAGACATCAGTTTGAAGAAAGAGTTAATCTTTTAATCTCCAACTTCAGCTGATAGATTATATAATCTCATTGCACTTTGCATCATTGCAAACCATGATGGACAACCATCCACTCTTTATTTTTACATTCCACATACTGTAGATCAGTTTTACCACTTGATCCTATTTTTGTTGAAAAATGGTTGTGTTTTTATTTGTGCTATCTCATTTTGAGAATCATGCACCGCCTATTTTCCTGATGAAAAAGATGATATTTCATTCTTGAGACCTTTATATTAGTTTGTTGGGGTCTAACAAATTACACGTAATAAAAGTCTCACAGATTAAAACTTGATTTACAGTACGGTAAGTAAGCATGGATTTCCCGGTGGCTGTGCTATTTTAACTCTTGCTACAAACCCCCATGTCATAGACAGGGTATAACTATGTGATCATTTCCTATATCAGTGGCATGAATAAGATTACTTAGCTGTGCATGTTCAGTGCAGTATTTTGACTCTATATGAACTGTGTATTACCTGGTACCTAAAATTGTTCTGTCAGTATTGTCTAAAGGGACTGTGTACTAGCTGTACATGTGCTGCGTATCTTGTTTAAGACTATTAATATGTCCTGTGTATGGAAAGTTATTTGCGCATGAATCTCGGATGTACCAATACATATCATTTATCTGTTGCCGAGTTGTACCGGTAATCAATTGATCACTTATCTGTCCTTTTGCCTTCTGTCAGTGACTTGTAGTATCAGTAGTGAAAAGATGAGGCAGTTGATCAATTGTTATTATTGATTTTTGTTAATCAATCACATAAACTTTCTGTTTAAATATATAAAGGTAGACAAATATATGTGTTTGTTCCCAATAATGCCCATGAGTTACATGTAAATTTATCAATTTTTAATAACATCAGCATGTAACATCTGATTGTAGAATATAATTTTTGTTTGAGATGAAATTACACGTATTTTTGTTGCTTTAGATATCAGTTTCTGTATAAAGCAAGCTGTCTCATATGTTTTGAATCCAGCGAACAGAGATTTCCAGGTCTTCTATTTATAGAAACAATGATACAATGGACCTGGGGAAACTGAACAAAATATGGAGGAAATGAAAAATAAAGTAAATTTGAAACAACTGCATTTATTTTTAAATTAAGTCGTAAAATTTGAATTAAATCCAGTTTTTTTAAAACAAGTTAGATGTATATTATTTTTAAAAAATCAAGAGTAGATGCAATATGGTCTAAATTCTGAGTTAGAGTTTACATAAACCCAAATATTAACAAGTAAAATGAGTTTTGCTGAAAATGATATCTGGGTCCTCTAGAAAAAAAATTACCGGGTAATCACTATCACTTTTGAATCCATTGTGAACTTGCAAACAATTCCAAGTTTAAGTGCCATATTTTTTCTCTAACTCATTAGAATGTAATGCTCATCTATATTTCTCTCTCTCTTCAACTGAAGTGCAATAATTGATACCCAGGCATTGTACCATTGTATTGAGGAGGTTGTTTCCCTTTGCCGAGCCCTGTGATTATAGTAGATATCTACTAGATACTTTTCTAACCAGTGTTATATATCATTATTGTGGAAGCTGTTTAACTCCATAAACCCCTTTTTTCCTAAAGAATGCCTTTGCGTGTTATTATTATTATTATTATTTTTTTTTTTACAAATTTTAAACAATATATTTGTATTACTACAGCAATATCATTAAGTTTTGTAACATTGTCAAAGTCTATATACCAGTTATTGTTACTGTAATATTGGAATATTTTACTCTGTTTTGTAATAATTTATGTCATTAAAACTATGATTTTGTATTATTATTTTATTTTTCACAAATAAATGTTTGGGTAAGAATGGGCAAAGCAATTTGTTAAATGAAAAAAAAAATCTGACTATTTCCTTGGTCAATGATATCATTTTGTGATTTCACCTTGATACATTAACAGAAGTAAGCATACATATGTACCTGGAAATATCAGTAAGTGGGCGTAACAAAGAAACTCCTTGTTATCTAGAAAATGACAGTGTTTTAACTCCACTGTTATCTTTGTATTCTTTTAATAAAAGATTAAAGTAAAAGTATGAATTTCACCTTTAGATCATTCACATTTGATCCATTAAAGTATATTCACGCAGTAACAGGAAGTGAAAAAACACTTCTAGAAACTGTTGCAAAATCATTATAATATAAGAGGTACATAGAAGGGTCATTAGAGAGCGTGTTCACTGTTGAGAGCTTCACCGCCATTCTATCAGCTTACTATTGTTATATACAAAAAGACAATGCAATGAAAAATAGCGTTTTTCACGATTGTCCATTAACGGCTATAAGAAATGGGATTTTTTTCTTTACTATATAAAAATCAATATTATTAATACATTTGTGAAAATAAAAATAAAATTCCAAATAAAAGTGTGACATTAATAAGTGATCATTTAAATATACAAAATATTTGGGGGGGGGGGGGGGGGGGGGGGGGTGTGCAGACAGCTTCGTGGTCAATGGGTCAACAATCTCCGAAATGTCGCTCTCACATCGTCACTAATTGTTTAGACTCTTTTTAAATCCAAATCGCCCCACCGTGACGTATTTTGAGCTTTATTCTTACCCCGAAGCATTGATCACGTGACCCTTCACGCAGATTCAGGTTGTTTACATATGTGTGTGTGTGTATAGGCATATGTATAGTTGTGAAACATTCGTGAAAATGAACAGGATATTGTTGATATTGGTCCTTCTGATTGGTGAGTTTACGTGTATCTGTAGTAAGTGTAGAGTTCAGTTGTTTTCAATCATTGAAGTAAGTTAGTGTGAAGTTTTTCAATTGTTTACTATAAATGTCAAATGAGAAAATGTACACAAAGAACTTTAAGCCAAATTATAAGAGCTAATCCATGTTATCACAATCTTCTGGGAAACGGCAGTGGCCTGTTGTCAATTCTTTTATTTTTGTGTATTGTTATTTTATGTAAAAAAAAATCTTGTTCATTCTGTCTACAAAGAATGGATCGATAAAGATACAGCAATGTACAATTTACCTGCTGATCTCACCATGGTGTATAGCTTGGTAGTTTTTAATGAGCTGTCAGCTAATATAGGCACACTTTCTTCGGAATTAAAGTGAACAGGACAAAAGTATAGCCAGACTGTAAAACAGTTGGGACATTGTGTAATGGGAGAGAAAAAAGGGAAGACATGGACTGTCAATAATATGAATAAAGAGCCATTAAACCGATCGCCTGTCCATCACATGTGGCGGTCAGCCGTATGGGGGGGGGGGGGGGGGTTACCACTTAGACGAAGATACGTGTAAATACTTCACCACAGGAAAGAGTATTAGAAGTTGACCCATATTTACAGCCGTCTAATTGTTCAAAGAACTTATAACTATATATATTTTCTAACCAGTAAATGAATTTTAGTACACATTGAATGCCAATGAAAACGTTTAAAATCAGCCCATTCAGTGGCGTGGGCCTACTCTGTCCCGAGTTTTTGCTTCCACCACTTTTCGCTTGATATTTCGATACGCCTGCACACGATGTACCCCATTACACATCGCTTCACACAATAAGATTACTAACTGTCTTAGTATTATATGGTATGTAATTTTGATGATTTTTTTAAAAACAAGTCTTAACTTTATGACATTTTTTAGAGATAGTTTTCTGTTTGAAATCCATTTGTATTGTGTTGTTAAATTGTTTTCTGAATGATCCAAATTATCTCACACTCTATGAAAATAACAGCTATATAGACCGGAATCGATGAAATTGGAGCAGAGGGCTGGGAACTACTATAAGTATAGCTGTTTTTGTTAACATGTAATTGACTTAATGGACTCACTTAGATAGCTCTATGACTGACACACTCCCACTGTGATAACTGCTATAAATTTATATAGATATAGTTATATATTTTTAAAAATATACATTTATGTTGTTGTAAGTATGTTAGCTGCAATAATGTAGCCCTCTCCGATATTTTATATCTGTTTACTGATGTTTACCCCCCCCCCCCAAAAAAAAAAAAATCGGGAGAGGGCAATGTTATTGCAGTTATAAATATGTATTTTTTGGACTACTAGAAATGAATCCATTCCCACTCTACGGAAGCGTATTAGTGATTAATAGAGGTTTTTCAAAGATATACACCATCTCAAATAATGTAATGTCCAAAGAATGCAATAAAACCAACCATAGTGCAGACCAGACTGATATCTCAACCATCTGAAGTATGGATGCTACTACACCCCCCACCCCCTCCCATTCTGATTTTGTTTTCAGGGACAATATCTAGGATAAGTGTGGATATCATGTCTATTTTTTTCTTGTTTCGATTGATGAATCACTTTACTCAATGACATTCTCACGTTTTAATACTAAAAAAAAATCTCACGATTTTAGAGATTGGCCTACAGTACTACCGATATAATACATGTATATAGAGATGGGGAGGGGGATAAGGCAGGTAAAATGCCTATATTAGGGAAGATACGAAAATGAAAAATAAAAATATCAACATATCTGATGATTCTTCTGAAAATTCGTTCACAACGATGTATATTTAACATAACATCGATTTGTAACCTAATACTTGGAAATTATTGTTTTGAATTAGAGTATGCTTACAAAAATCTTCAAATAGCATCACTTTTAAGAACTTCGGTGCCTTTTATTTTATATGTTGGTTCTGTGCTCCATATTTTATCATGGTCTAATAGTTAGGAATTGTGCTTTTGCAAAATTACATAATATTATTATCAAATAGATTTTGATGGGAAAAAATAAGTTTTGAAAATGTATCTTACGATTGAACCAATGGGCATTTGCGCCATCTTATTCCCCCATCTTCTTATCGGTTGTTAATATGGTACTAAGTATATTTTCCCGACTTCTACTACTGCCAGGGTGTGAAGCAATGAAGCAATAAATGTTGTTTCAGTTTACTGTCCTTTCTGATATAATTTATTTTAACAAATAAAATACCATGTATACAACATACCAGAAAGGACATTACCTTTCATCTCACATTGTGATCTTCGTGCTGTCTTCGCTTGCAAAGGTTTGGACAGGGGAGAAGCTGATCGTATACCCTCGGCTAACGAAGATTCTTTGTACATGCGCAATGAAGTAACAATTGGTTACATGTAGTTCAATACAATATATCTGAGAAAAAAATATTTAAATATAAAGAGGTGTAACGCCTTTTTTCCATTATTCCGCATACACCCGTGTTTGAACGGAAAGAACATGTCGCAATATTTTTTTTATTTTTTTATTGACATTTATTTTCAAAAAATAACATGTTAAACAAATATACTTACTACATAATCATTCACATAACTATATAGGATTTTGATAATATAAGTGAACATTGACATTTTCATACATAATATTTGACGATATATTGTTTTTATAAGAAAAAAATTATATATAATCATTTTTTATCACATGTTTATCTCAATATGCGGTGGATATCACTCATGGGATAAATTTTTGATATTCCACTGTGTGTTCTTACGCCACGTGACGTCATAATTAAACATTACGTAGCTTCAGGCGGATGATTGACGTAGAATGAAAAAGTAACAAAACAATTCAGTTAAAAAGTGTAGAGTTGTAAATGTGAAGCATTTAACTCTGTTTTAATTTTTTCTTTTATGAATTGATAAAAATATGCTCGAAAATGAAATGTTTGTTTGTTAATCTTTAAGGAACTCTATTTCCGTGCGTAAAGTTGTTGACGTCTTGTAGTTTATGTGTTGTGCGGTTCACAATTATAATTTTTATAGAAAAGATTGAGGTTTAACAAAATACATGGTAAAACATGTGATAAACAGAATCTCTCATGATCTGCGATGGTATATGATTTTTATCCAACTCGTTGTGTGTTTTCTATCCCCTCGCCAAGGCTCGGGGATAGAAAACACACAACTCGTTGGATAAAAATCATATACCATCGCAAATCATGAGAGATCCTATATATAATCATCACTTTAATCATTAACAAAAAGATAATGAGCAGTCTCAGAATTGTTCAAATATTCATCTCACAGTACAATAAATATATTGCCTATGCTAACATGTAGGGCCACCATTCCCTTACTACAAGTCTCTAATGCCCCCATGTTCGCAAAACAGCGACCATACCTGATATGTGAAACTGTTGGCACTTTCGCAATATGATTTTCGAAACCTAGGTACTGATTTTATAATGGTGTATGTAGCCACTGATTTTATCATAAATTCAGGAAACTTGCAAAGAAAAATGAATACATGTATACAGAACTATGTGTATAAAGTTCAACTGTCTTTATTAAAGTCAAGTTGAAATTCTGAACCGTGATAACTTCCAGCAAAATGTAATGAATGAAGTGAACTGTTTATATTGGGTGTGCTTATACTCAGAACTAAATTAGAGCATTTGGAGAAAGAAAATCCAGCAGATAATGTAATTTACACTCTCTATTCTTACCATGCTTTAAGTGAAAAGAAAAATATATTTACTACTTGGTGGAATCAATCCAGCGACCGCAAAATCAAAAAGACCTCCGCGTTACCACTAGGCCACGCATCTAACACTGTAAGAGGATGTCTTTTTAATATATGTGACTATCTACAGTATTGTACAATACCTCTAAAACATAATTTTAGTCGGATTTCTTTGGTTTAAAGTGGTTCAGATAGTCAAATATCCAACTTTTTATTACATACTGGGTTTTTTTTTTTTATATATCCCTAACAAAAACCTCAAGATTTTAATGATGTCGTGTAAGACAACTAAGACTCGTTTAACATGGTAATTGTGTAATTTGCGTTTCTTTGAATACAATTTAACTAAATATTGTATGATATTGAAAATCCCTGATGCTTACAAAAGCGCTATATTGGAGGCGATATCGTATACTAGTACTAAGTGCGCTATACCTCTTTGTGATAAGAGGATCCAGAAAATGTATAAATAGATTTTCAAAACTTCACTTATAGGGTTAATCAGTTATCCCGTCCTGGTATGTCTCATCGACTGTAAAAGGACGATAACAGGGGAAAATATGACAAGTAAATAGAATATGTTCGATAATATAAACTGAGATGTGATTACATATGTATTAGATTGTGGTACTAAAAGAGCGTCGTTCCTTCAATTAACTGGAAGTACTTTTCTTTACAGCTCATCATTTTGTCACTGAAACATATAACACAACGTCTAAAGAAAACCTTGAATATTTGAAATAAAAGTGTAAACCTATTTCCATTTTTATTTTCCATAAAATTTCATGACCAGTGCCCATAGGGTTTGAATCCTACAGAAAACATTTTTTTTTTTATAAATGTACATAATTACAATTACATACACATAGTTACATATAGACGAGTAGTTCAAAATTCTAAGTTGTGAACAGTGTCAAGTGAATGACCGAGTTTTATGGTACATTGGCAGGGTGTCGGGCCGGTGACCAGATGTACCGCTGTCCCTCCAATCTGGCCAGGAACCCCTACCTGAAGACGTTTGGAGAAAAGTGTTACCAGTTCAATAATTATGAGATCAGCTGGTACGCGGCCAGAGACACGTGTTCGTCACGTGGTGGGATGCTGGTCCAGATCCGGACGGCACAAATCCAGCAGTTCCTGATGGATTCCCTGAGAAGTCTTGGCTGGAACAGGAACGGAGTCTGGATGGGCGCCCATGACCTCGATGCTGAAGGTCATTGGAAATGGGTCGAAGGTAAATTAAAAGGGAAACCATAGTTCTCTTATTTATTTTAAAATTAATCGTGAGACTTCTGTCATACTTACAGCTATGATAAATAAGTTAAATTTTGACTGTTTAAAAAAAGGATACTCTTAAATTGTTCAGGGCACCCGCTGACTTACACAAACTGGGCCCCGGACCAGCCCGGTGGCTGTACCTTGTTTTACTGTGGTGAGGATTGCGGTAATTTGAGATACAGTGACAGTGGACGCTGGCATGATTACCCCTGTGATGCCCCACTACACTCATACTCTTTTATTTGTGAATTCTGTAAGTATTTTTCAAATTAATTTTAAAAAATTCTGTTATACAATGAGATATAGCTTCAACGTATGCTGATGTAAGGAAAATAAGGCAAACACGCTGACGGGGGCTGAATGCGCTAGGGGTAGTTGTGAACAGAGAATGACCATATTGTAAAACGGTGGCACAAAATGTGGACGAACATTTTTGCATGCATAAAATTTCAAATGCACATCTACGTGATTTTATATTTATTGAATAAATTGGTTTTTCCAAAAGGTTAGTCATGCGGTATTAGTGCACGCACGTAACATTAATTTTATGCAAACATCATCGAAAACTCATGATCAGACTCGCATGCGTCTAATTAACCATGGACCAACTTTTTAAAAGTATTTTTATTAAATATTTCTTATTTTCCATCCGCCAAAGTGAAAGCGAAATTCTTTAAGGTCGTTGGTCAGTACAGGTACATGTTTGCGAGACTGACCGTTGGTTTCCGTCAATAATTGGTAAGGTATATCTAACTTGTCTGTAACAAAATAAATAAATCAATAAATATGAAAATAAAAATTACATATATTCAAGTATTTAGCGTTTGCTGGCGACTTAAGAATTTATTTAGTATGTTGACTGTGTTTAAACTGAACACTGTACATGTACATTTGTTCATAACTTTGGTTAGCGTGTTCACCAACGTTCTTGGTTGAGTACAGTTGTATCAATACTTGTCGCACTTCTTTTTTGAGAGTAAATACCACCGCTTGCATATGCATTTAAAAGTTCTCTGATAGATAAGGTCAATGTAAATTTAAAAAAAATTATATTTTCAAACACGAAATAGGAATCGGCACAATATAGTGCAGAAACACGTAGAGTAGATACTCAAAGAAAAGACTTTTAGCCGTATTCGCAGAAATGTTATTGTGTTGGTAAAACTCTTGGCAAAAATATTTCTTTTATTGTTCAACCTAGTTTGATCAGAACTTATAGAATAAATAAATCTTTTGACATACCGGCCCCGCTAATATAAGTGTTAAAATTGGGTCGTCTCGTCATATTATAAATTCATCCTCAACCATTACTTTCAGTACTTTGATTATACCAGATATCATGCCTTTCATATAATTTATACAAACGTTATGCAATATGCATACGTTCCGCATAAGTCATACACGTTACGAATACGTGTATGTAAAGGCTGCTATAAGCTTTATATAGACGTTATGTATACGATAAAGGACAGCAAAGGACAGTCATATCATTAGTAAACTCACGCTTTGATATAATACATGTACGTAATCTACCCAGTCTGATTACCCCCCCCCCCCCCCCCCCCCCCCCTCCTTACAATCGTGTGATGGCTTTAATAATACTGGTAATCTACCCTTCCTTTAAAGTGACTTTATTTTGATTTTTTACTTAAATTATAGCGCTAAGTCAGCGTGTTTGATCAATTTCTCTAGTTCGGTATACATGCTGTCCTAAACGCCATATAGTGTGATCCACACAGTTTCTATGCTAAAATCTTATTGCAAAGCTTCAAATTCAAACCACTTGTATAGAATGTATAGAAGAGATGTTTCTTTGTATTAGATATGGGACCTGCAACGACAACAACAACAACAACTACTACTACAACAAAACCACCAACAACAACTACAACAACCCCAACGACAACAACAACACCCACTACAACTACAACAACACCAACTACAACAACAAAACCAACAACTACAACAACAACAACAACAAAGTCATCAACAACAACAAGGCCTACTACAACATCTACCACCACTGTGACGTCATCAAGCACCACCGCCCCCGCCACCACAACCACTACCACTACCACTGCCATTGATCCCGTGAATCCGCCGATACTACAAGGTATGGTGTCAGTGTTTGTCTGATGTTTTGAAATTTAACTGTATCCAGAAATGCCCTCGTGATTCGTAATTCTTCAGCATTGGTCCATGGGAATAGTTTGATATTTTGGATTGTTGTACATATTTAATAAACAAACGAAATCACACGTCATTTCTGTACAGAATTGTCATCTTCCAAACCAAGGCTTTAACCCTGACCCACTGTCATAAATTTTAACAGAGCACTCTATGATATTAAAACCAACACCGTGCTAAAACCCAGGCCAAGACAGGCACGTAGCATCGTTTGTGAAAGGGGGGGGGAGGGTGGACTCCTCTAAAATCTTGACAAGCCAAAGAAAAAAAAATGTAAACAAAACAAAGACATTACAGAAACCCAATTTTCCAAACTTCAAAATCATAATCCGGGGGGGGGGGGGGCGAGATATCTATATCTGAAAATTCTGTTGTAACATAAATTTTGTTATTTTCTCTAAAATCTAACAGCCCCCCCCCCCCCCCAAAAAAAGCTATGTGCCTGCAAGAAGTGTACAGAAAAATGAAAGATGGCTACTCTGTGTTATGATTTTTTATAAGATCATTCATCCGAAAAATTAAGGAAATACTATATATTTATTTTCCATTGTAATCGAATACTTTTTTCCCTTCTTTTTGTTTTTGTTTTGTTTAATATGCGAACTTGACATAAACTTTTCACGGTTTGTGATTTGACTTTTTGATAAGCACAATACACGGAAGTTTATTCTTAAGGTGTGCACAAACATGGTGAGTAAAATACAAACTTTGTCTGTACTGACAGAAGGTGGTTTTAATTGATGATAGTGATTCATCAACTAATACTAACCCAAAAATCGTCCTGGGCATTGACATCATATAAAACTTTTCTTATACTTGGCTATACTACCTAAAACCAAACTCTAGCTATAATAAAGGTCTGTCATCTTTGACATTGATCAATTTTATTGTATTCAATAAAATGAAATACTAGTATCAGCTTTGTGAATTGTTTTTCTTTGTGACTTTTTCGGGTATGTTTACTTAAGAATTTCTTTTCTTGTTTAGCCTTACAAGAAAATCCAGACAAACAGCTGAATGGAGGTGAGTTTTATCTGTTGTCCAATTATCAGCGCACTGTTCTCATAATACTACTGAATGCACATTCTAATACATGTACATTGGTTCTTTGTATAGGAGAGATTGCTGGTATTGTGCTGTCACTGCTGCTGTTGGCCTTCATCGGGGGCTTCGTGTGTGCTTTTGTAGTGGTCAGAAGAAGGCAAGTCTCAGTCCACATACTTTAATGTATCATTTAAATTCTGCGATAATTTGGCCAAAACATTTTAGTAGTTAAATCTTGGTCAGTGATTCATATGTAATCGATGTTTTCTACTTTCTATCAGTTGTAAGATGATGTACGTATTTTTGGGGTTTTCAGGCGGAAGGAGTTGCCAGACCAGGAATATACCGTGACGTTTGACAACGTGACGTACGTCATCCGGGCCCTCAACCCATTCCAGCGGAACCAGAACCAGAGCACGCGACACCTTGTGTTGGACAGCACGATATCAGAGCCCCCTCCACAGTACGAAGAAATCGACAACCAACTCAACAATGCGGTCTGCAGACCGCATTACGCGCGACAGGAGAACTATTACGATACCACGGACAACGTCAAAAAAGAGCTCCCCTTGGGTGGCGCAGAAACCTGCTTTAAATCAGTTCATAATGAGAAAGCTAGTCCTCCACCGTACGAGGCTAGCGGTGATAAGAAATACAATATTTACGATGTTCCAGACGTGGAACTGACTCCAAAAGCGGAGCAGACATATCACGAGATTCCACTTCCGGAGCGGAGCTTTGTGAGTACAGGTCACTACACTGAACCGATAGAGGGCGCTACTGGTTACGAGACGCCAAGGACGGTGCGTGAAAACTTGGAGCAGAATTACACGGACATTGACAAGGAAGACAGAGAAGAAGGTCAGGTCCCCGCGGGATACAACAACGAACTCTATGGCGTGTCCGATGCTTGAAGTACGTCTCCAATTCTGGAATGGTCAGATCCAGCATAAGAAAATTTCTGTGATGAGCGCATATAGAGGCTCGTCAGGCCATACCCCATTAATTATGAATTAATTGACTTATGGTTACAATGTCTCAGGTTGACTAACATTGCATAACGATAGGAGTAACGTAAAAAAACGTACTCAAATGTAGACCAAATTGAATGTTCTTTCAAACACATGGGCAATCACATTATCATGATACATATATGTACTATTTCACTTGCTGCATGTTAATTGGAAAGTATACCGAGAGCAAACTATGCTGCAGAATTTATACAGTATAGTAAAACATTATACAGCAAGCAATCCTCCATATCCTGAATATCGCCGGCGCCAGAGACCCATCGCTAGATGTTTATATATCATTCATATAGAGGACACCTGTGTCAAAAACAAACAGATCAAATCACTGCTTTGTCAACAAACCAAAAACTCGTCTAATTGCGTATTTGTGTTTAACACTGTATAGAGCGATGCATCAAGCTTTTGTCATTTCATTTCATAGTGGTATACAACGTTTCTTCTATTCTGTGATAAATCTACTTTTTGTTATTGTACAAAATGTATACGGATTTGATTTTTAAAAAATAAATTATAAAGTGAACAAAGAGTGATGTGTATTCCAACGGTCGGTCCAGTTGACCCAACATATTACATGTACCAGTTGTCGTCAAGCTGGCGACTCTTTATGGCCTGTTGTTGAAGATGGCATCCCCATTTTATAGCTTTGATAAGTAAGATGGTATTTACAAATAAGAAATAAACGTGCATAGATAGTCTCTCCCAGTATTTTGAATAAATGCCAAAGTCTCGATGAATAAAAATGTGCATACATCGAGATTAACAAGGCGAATAAATTATAGAATCATTTAAAAGTTTAATATTGAAAGGAAAGACACCAAATTGTATGCCCGTGCACAAAGCTTAAAGATGCCACAATGATACCACTACAGGTCCCAATGAATAGAAGATATGTACGAGAGAAAATAAAGGGGGGATGTCCGACCATCTTGTACGTGTGTGGACTAAAAATGTACATGTATACATTTCTTGAATTGTTTTGTTAATACTTTTTCACTCGATGTGAAACTGTACATAAAAGCTAAGTAATGTAAGTCATGCAGTCTCAAACCTGAGAGAGAGAGAGAGAGAGAGAGAGAGAGAGAGAGAGAGAGAGAGAGAGAGAGAGAGAGAGAGAGAGAGAGGTGGGTCTGTAAAATAGTTTTGTTCTCTGCCTCGGTAATAATTCTTTAGAAGAAAAACATTACAAGTATTAATAGTAATTGTATCGTAACTATTTTGACCGAAAAAAGTGAGGAGCAAGGCCTGGAATTAAATTTTCTAAATTAGTTGTGAAAAGCAAAATAAAAGTCCAAAGCTTACGAATATCATCCGTTTTCTAGATTTGAGACTAATTGGGATTTTTTACATTAACTATAATATTTCGACCCAGAAAATGAGGAAATGGGGAACCGGATAATCTTGCACATACTTACAAATTTGGTACCACCCTTTCCTCTAAATTATAAATATCAAAAATATTATGCTCTACATTCTCTGATTTAGAATAAGAGGGCAAATTTTTGCTTTTTTAATTAATATTTTTAATAGCATCTAAACAGATTTTTTAAGGAGGCCGACTTTAATTTTCATTGCGCATGTTTTTGCGCATTCTAGTATAATACAGTGTATTTATACTTTCATGAATTTTTTTTCGATATCATTTATAAAATTTAACACAATAAACAAAATACAGATAAAAATGTTTTGTTTTTTTAAGGACAATTTTATTTTTTAAACGATTTTTCCGTTGTACGGTAGGTGAGCGTTGCCATTGGATTGTGCTTTTATGACGTTATGATAAAATGAAGCTTTGTAGGAGTACACTATAAGAAATAACATAAAAGAAAAAGTAAAAATCGTATGCCGTTGAAATTTTATACACAGAATAATGCTATCCTTGATGTCATTTTTCTTCTTTTTTGAATGAATCCATTGCACCAATTTGCATTGGTAATGCTCCAAATATGTAGCAAAATTTGGTGCATTTTAATATTTTGAGATTGCCCCCACTAAAAACAAGACGGTAGAATTTAGTATTTTTTACATATAAGGTAGAAAATGATATTACTAATCACATATTACAATTAGAGAAAAAAAACCTATTGTAGTATTTTTTAAAATCTGCTTCGAAGTGCGGAAAATGACAGTTTCCTATAATTATATTCCTATAGTAAATTTACCTCTATTTTGAGATGGTCCGTAAAAAGAACAAGACGGTCGATTTTCTTGAAACTTCGCAAATAAACTAGAGTTGATATAAATGACATATGGTTAAAAAATAAAGAGTTTTCCTATTGTACTTTTTCCGCCAAAAAAAACCCCAAATCGGCCTCCTTAATTTAAAAAAAATGTCTTTATTATGCAATAACAAAATTTAAGAATCATTATTATTTACAGGCCAATACAAACCGGAGGTACACGGGAGGCTGTCCCCCCCCCCCCCCCCTTTATAATTTCGAATTCATAGTAACAATGTGCTTTTTTAAAAATCTCTTTCATACTTTCATATTCTCCAAAATTGCTTTTTTTATTTTTTAGAAATGTTATTTTCTAGTTTTAGCTTAAGCAAATTAAATAAATTTGATTTATTAGTGATTGTTATCACTAAATAAGTGGAACAGGTTAAAAAATATTGACGTCGTACTCATGACGTCAAATACAGATTTTCGGCAATTTTCTGTAAAATAAACAGAAATAAGTATAAAATAGCAAAAAATATAGCGAGAACACATCATTTTTTTAATCACGTTTTCCTTACGCACAGAAACAGTTGATAAATTTGTCTAAATTGTTTAAAAGTTATTTGCAATTTCTCAAAATATATTCATCTCGAAAAATGCACATTTTCCTATATATTTCATTAGAGAAGCTTCAAACCGTACCGTCAACAATACCAAGATCAAGGCATTTCATAAAAATAGCGTAGACAAATTTGATAAATTTTTTTTATAATGAACTGTAAATCCTAAAGAACGATTTGACAAATTTTCAGGGTATGTTTTCTCGTGAGATTTTTTATGGGGTAAACCCGCGACCACCTTACGAAGGTAGCGATCATTGCAGAAAAAAAATTACATAACTCGCTAACGCGGGTTATGTATTTTTTCTGCAATGTCGCCACTTTCATATACCGCATGAATCACCAAGGAAAGCATTTTATTGTTTATATTTACATCTTTCTTTTTACAAATAAATAAATTGATTGTAAAAAGTAAACAAAATTCACTTAATTACTGTTAATGTACATCAATTCGTTAGCTAAAAGAAACAGCCAAATTGTCTCCTATGGGAATTTGAGTCTGATATCATCATGATTATTTCGTGCAGTCTGTGATTTTTCTTAGGATGCTGTAGGTTTCGACCAGTTTCGACCAATCGATAAACGGGGCGTGTAGATTTCAGTCTGGCTGTTTTTATGATGTTGTATTCGTAAATGAAGGTTAATGGCCTATTTTTTTAAAGTCTCGTCGAACATGTTTACCGAAATATATGTCCCGTGACACGTGTGGTACAGGCGAGTAACATTATGAAACGTTTTATAAAGCGAGTTCACACCTGGGAAAGGTCCACTGGACTTTTGCATTTTTTAAGTTACATATGAGCGCATTAAGGTACATTTTTCTCCTTTCACATATAGATAGATAGATATGGACAAAGTATATTGACAGCTGAAAGAGAAAAATGTACCTATATATATGCATTCGTGTATTACAGGCTTTCAAATATGGCCGGGGCTAAAAGTATGGGAATTAGATGTAAACAGTGTACCCCTACCATAAATAATGTTGTATATCTCCCATATGATTATTTTTATCTTGGGTATAAGAAAGGGATTCTATTGGGGAACATATATCAAAGATTAAGTACATATATTTACATCTACCGAGTATGATTCCCTCTATTTCTTACGGAAACTTGTAGTCAATTCATAGCTCTATGGAAACAGCCAGACTGAAATCTCCACGCCTCGTTTATCGATTGGTCGAAACCTTCAGCAACCTAAGAAAAATCACGGACTGCACGAAATAATCATGATGATGTCAGACTCAAATTCCCATAGAAGACGTTTTGGCTGTATCGCTTAGCTAACGTACTGATGTACATTAACAGTGATTTAGTTGATTTTACTTACCTTTGACAAACAATTTATTAATTTGTTAAAAGTAAGATGTAAATATGAATAATAAAATGCTTTCTTTGATGATTCATGCGGAATATGAAGGTAGCGATCATTGCATAAATATGTATTTTTTATGCAATGTCGCCACCTTCATATTCCGCATGAATCAACAAAGAAAGCATTTTATTGTTTAAGTTAAATAAAAACAAAATTTCCGAAATTTATTTTTTGTCATTTACTAGGGGCCATATTTTACATCACCCAAATTCATCAAGTCTGGATACAAAATTAAGGTCGTGAAGATATGTTCAATTTGATTTTATTTCGGTATAGCATGTTTTAATGGATCATGGATAACTCGTACCCAAATAGATTTATTGTACCTTTGTCTCGATCAACGGGGAAATAACGAAACAAAACACAGGGAAACGGGGGAACCCGAAATAACCGTTTAATTTTGAGGTGTTGACCCATTTTAGAAGAAGTTCTTTATTGATAGACTTGTACATCATGTGCATATAGATACGAAATGTAAAATATAGTACCTAGAGAATAATAACTTTAGAAGTAGACAAAAATGTGAATTTTGCAACCGAATTGTGCAGAAAATGAATTTTAGTTGTTATCATCGTGTAATAAAGAAACAAGTATGTTTTACATGCTAGTTCAATGTTTTGTGTTCTCTTGATTTGAGTTATTTAGAATCACTTAATTTTACGTCATATAAAAGCCTATTAGTAGAGCAGAATGATCTTCTTCCAGTAATTTTGAGCACATTATTGACCTTGGCCATTTTCTATTGTTGATGCATCTAGAACACAAAATATCAATCATATCTCAAAACTTGAATTATAGATGGGCGTCAAAACAGGTTATCTTGATTAAAGACAATTCCGTAAGAAAAATTGCACGGACGATCCGTCATAGAATTGAATAGGAGCAGTAGTTTAGAAATGCAACTAGTTGATTCAATTCATATATATCCATGGTAAATATTCATAAAAAAAATATTTACATTCAGTGTATATTTCCCCTTATCTTTGCATTGGAAATCTGCGACGTTCAATTTTCTAGCATTGAATGCTCATTTTTGGATGTCGTCGGTCCTGTAACACACCAAGCGGTGCAGACAAATTGAATACCGCGCGTTAGCGCGGTAATTTGTCTGCACCGCTTGGTGTGTTACAGGACCGACGATATCCAAATATAAGCATTCAATGCTTATATTTATATTCATATACTGATGTTTATTTTTATGAAATATATGTGTATTGTCGCTGTATAGCCATCGTATACGTTCTCAGTCATGGATGTGAAACATACATGGAACAGCCATATTAACATGTTATTTAGTTCGCTTCCGCGATTAAAAATATAGTGCCAGAAACTTTGTAGAGAAAAATCTTATTTACAAAGGAGTAGATATACTTTAATGATTATTTTTCAAAAGAAAATATCAAATTGGTTATGTAAGATCGAACGTTTCATTTAATATTACAAAAATGAATATACTCGAAACACGTGAAGACGTTTATATATGTGCACATGGCGCATGAATTACCAAAGTGTATTCATTTAAGCATTGAATGCTTATTTTTTGAGGTCGTCGGTCCAGTAACACACCAAGCGGTGCAGACAAATTGATAATTTGTATGATAATTACAATCATGGTATGATAATTTGTCTGCATCGCTTGGTGTGTTACAGGACCGACGACATCCAAAAATAAGCAGTCAATGCTTATATTTATATTCATACTGATGTCTTTTTTTTATGAAATATATGTGTATTGTCGCTGTAAAGCCATTATATACGCTCTCAGTCAGGGATATAAAACATACATGGAACAGCCATATTAACATATTATTTAGTTCGCTTCCGCGACTAAAAATATAGTGCCAGAAACTTTGTAGAGAAAAATCCTTTTTATGAAGGAGTAGATATACTTTAATGATTATTTTTCAAAAGGACATATCAAATTGGTTATGTAAGATTGAACGTTTTATTTAATCTTACAAAAATAAATATACTCAAAACACGTGAAGACGTTTATATTTGAGCACATGGCGCATGAATTATCAAAGTGTATTCATTTATTTACATTCAGTGTATATTTCCCCTTATGGCGAAGCACCAAGCGGTGCAGACAAATTATTATACCGCGCTAACGCGCGGTATTCAATTTGTCTGCACCGCTTGGTGTGTCATAGGTCCGACGACATCCAAAAATAAGCATTCAATGCTTAAATGAAGAATCGTAAAACACTGTTTAAAAACCTTCAAGGGACTTACTAATATAATTTGTTATAGATATATAATATCATTTATAGGTTTTCTATTTTTATTTTTTGAGCTAGACAATTGTAGGGACAGTGCAACTCACGATGAATTGTAACAGCCGCTCTGATGTAATTCGTATTTGACAGGTAAAAAGACAAATACTTCAGAACTCCACTTCCGATATTTGTTAGTTCACGCTTATCTTTGCAATGATTATCAAATAATATATCTAGAGATGCAAGGAAACATAATTTCATATCTGAACCATCTCTTGGTCTGGGGGTATGTGTGTGTTATTTGAAGCAAGGTATATATGTAGTAATAAAACGCAAGAGACAAAGCAGTCATTCAATTAAGAACGCAGTCACAGCGAGCTTCGTAATATGTTATTACACTCTGTTTAAAAGCATTACTTTTTGCACAATTTGCAATTAAATTGTTATCATTGACAATGAGCTTTCTTATAACCGGGACACAAACAGTTCATTTAAAAATAAACTAATTTGTTTATACCAAGTAAGCTGGCATTAAACTTGTATGATACAAATGTAAATACGAGGGGTTATCAAAGAAGTTTGGGGACTGAGGCCATCAAGGGGTGTTAATTGATTTCAGTGAGGTTTTAGTTTCATGAATGACTTGTACTTCTAATTCAAAAGTGATACTGGGGTATAATTCCATAGTAACAGAATCATCTACAAATCCTATTTTTCAACATTTAACCTCAATTTTTCTGAAGCATTACAAAATATAATACAAAGTTTATATCATTTTAATCCTTATCAGTTAAAATAAAATGATAACAGATATTTGAATACACAAAGAAACCATAAGCTTAACATGTTGATTATTAAAATAATATTAATGTAGAAAATCTCAAAACTGCTCAAAATAGCGACATTTTGATGATTACATTGTAAACATATTCTTCATACTGCCAGTAGCAAAGGAAAATGGTGAATGATACTTTTACAGACAACCAATGATTAAAAAGCATGTATAAAATATTTTGTCACTTGCTTAATGAAGTCAACTCCCCAAATCTTCAAGTTACTCAGAAAGGGATTAAAAATGGAAGTACTTTAAATAAGACAAAAAAAGTAGACTATACAAGTACCAGAGTTATCTGCGTAACTGCCTTCCTTAACAAGAAAACCCCCAGCACTTGTACATTTTTCTTCCTTCAAATCTATATTTGAATAAATATATTTTTCTGTTAAAAAGTTGATTAATTTCTTTATTGTTTATTGTTTTTCTAAATAAAAAATAAAAGACTAAAATAGATCAACTATGCTAAATTTTAGAGATATTGTAAAAATTCCAATTACAAAAAAAGCCACTTAAAAAATTCAATAAAACATGAAAATATTTAAACAACACCCACAATGTAGGTATATTGGTACAATACATCCACAACTTCTCTCTCTCTCTCTCTCTCAAAATAAACAAGGAATGTCAACCTACATATCTTGTGATGCAACAAAACTTAACAAATAAAGGATGTAAACAATGTAATTGTGAATAATCATGGTTATCTATGACATGGATACATGAATACACAGAGAGAGACAATGGACTCGGAGTGATCTGTCTATTGAAGGTATATGACGTCCACACAGAGACCCAGTCACTTAAACTGGTTCTCTGATAATTATCACATGGATAGGTGAAATGCAATTAGTCATTTACATCCCAACTTTTATACCAAGTGGTCTTAGACCAATTCTTACAAATTATAAGGTAAAAAAAAAATTGGTGAATGGTATAGAATATTCCCTAAATGCTCAATGATTTGATTCTCTGGCACTAGATTTGGCCGTCCAATGAAATCTTTGGCCTGTCTTCACTACTGAGACAGACAATACACCTGTCAATAGTGAAGACACATATCAGATATAATGGTCCTTGGTAACTATACAGCAGTCTAATGGGAGTTTGTGACCCTTCATAAAAATATGAAAACACTTGACAAATGGTTTTGTCTACATTAGATTTCTAACATGATAAGCACCATTGAAGTCAATCACAGAATGTCCAAGCAGTTCATGCCACTCGCTCAGCACAGTTAAATGTTGAGTACTATGAACTGTGTCTAGCTTGGGGCAAACATAAAACTCAACATCAGCTTAACCTGTTTTCTAAATGGAAATACACCACAGATATATTCATCTTATGCCTTCTTTTTGTCTTTTCCATGGAATTAATCCTCAACAGTTTGCACCATCCAGAGTCACACTTTGAGCCTGCGGCACGGCACCAGATCACTGCTGTGTTCATACCCCTGTGAAAGGTTCTGTGCGAGATATTGCTATGTTCTGATCACACCACCCTGCACTGAGGCATTGCTGTATTCCTGTGAAGCTAACATGAGTCTGTATCTCAGTCTGAGATTTCTCGATCTCACATGAGAGTTAATGATCTCTTCAGTGTGGTCTGCGGGAAACCAGCCTTTCTCTCCGTCACGAATTCGCTCTCCTTCATACCAACCTGCAAAGGAATCATAGAATTAAAATATTATTTGAAATGCACTTACACAATAAACACAATAGGATCAGTGTAGAGAAATAGACAAACTTAGTTATTGTCATATAAACTAATAACTACAGCATTACAAAAATAATACATGTATCAGTATGGAGAAATAAACTACCGCAGCTACATAATCACACCTAACAAAAACATAACCATTAAAATAATTGACCACAGAGGAATCACACCCTAGTAAGACAACGGTCCTGACAAAAGGACCACAACCAGAGATCTCTTGTATATTTCTACTGTAATCAAAATAGTAACAGAATACATATATGTATCAGTATGGGTTTGGGCATTAATTTCTACTTTGACAGATTCTTTATGACTCTTCATTGAACCCTCTTGATTCTGATTGATCTATTAAGAGTTTTCAACCATATCTTGACAATATGTGAATATAAGAGGGAGGATGGTAGTTGTTTTTTATGATTAATGATGAAGAAGAATATGATTAATTCTAACCACATTCTGTGAAATTAGATCCATCATCTTACAATAATCTTACAGCATGCAAGTTCCAGTTCTTAAGAACTAGTTTGTGTTTCATACTGTATAATATCCATGACAACCTACCATCAGCCATTTTCTTGAAGACATTAATGACGTCCGACTCCTCTAGGCCTAATTCATCGGGTTCTGTGGCATTGAATCTCTTTATACACTGTACTTGAGGACAGTCTAAAAAAATAAAACAACATAGCAGTGTGAATCACCAAAGCTACAGAAAAATAAAACACAAAGTACAAATACTAATACATTCCATAACAAACAATGTATAAATGAAAACATTTATAGCAGACCCTGGACATTTAGTGCATTATGATGTGTATTCATTTCTCATGGTATTGTGTACAGTGTAAAGCATGTCAGGAGCCAAGCTTGCTAGTCATTCATTAGGAATGGACCCTAGTTTGTTCATTCAGGGCCAAGGAATGGTACCAGCTAGCCCCGATACTGTCTGCAATGTTATCTAATGTCACTTTGTGTCACAATTTTTATGTTTCACTGTCTCCCGAGTCATCAAACCTTTTAAAAGCCCAGACATTTAATGGCTGCCAATAAATATAAACAAAGAGGACACTAACTTCACTCAAAACCACATGCAATTGAGTGAGGCATTCTGGACTGTCTATCATTAAGCCATCAATCAGTGGCTGTCATTTTATAAGTATATATATATGTCTCAGATCAGTCAGGTCAAATCAAGGACAGGGGTATTCTTAGTGTGGTTGATGCAGGTAAGGTTAAAGGTCAAACAGGCATCAATCAAGCATTACATACCATCTGACAAGGCCCTAGCATGAAGATACATTGACCACAAATCATTACTCATCACATGTTCAACACACAGCTTTATAAATTCTTTGCATTTTTCTGAGGCATTAGCATGTATAAAAATTGCTATAAATTTGTACAACACTGAATTTTAAGGGGAATGGAACACCTCCATGTATGGTGGATTTTTTTTTCAAAATAAACAACACAAAAATTTATAGATAGTTTTTACAATCTTAATGTCTAACAGCAATAAATTAAAGCACCAGCTAATGATTTGATGTTGTGATGAGTTTGCAACTCACTGAGGGGGCTTTTGCAATTTTTTCCTCTCTTAAAAAATTTTAAAATGCATTTTATGGTCAAATATTGTAGTTTTAAAACGATGATTATATTTTTAATAATGAACTTTCATCCACATTGATATCTTGAGGTGTTTCAAACCACCCAAAGGCTGAATACAACAAACAGCAGACACTACAATAATTCCACTGCTCTTTTCACAAGTGTTACACTAGTTTAGAGCTAACTGGAGTTTTATCCTTAAATCTAGCTTGACATACCCCACTCCTCATATATCTTCTCGCTCTCCGATTCCTTGGTTGTAGGAGAGAGGGCATCAATCCATCTTGTTCTGTCACTCCTGAAAAATCATCAATATATGAAATGATGGGTTTTTTTTTCAATAATTTGAAATTAAAATAATAAATTTTTATTTGCTTATTTTGATTATGCATTCTAGAGTTAAATAAATGGATTGTAACTTGAAAAGCTTGTTTTCTGTTTGCTGGAACAACGCTCAATGTTTGTTTTTCTTTAGATGTTACCATGTATTGTGACTTACGGAGATTTACAGCTGAGGATCAGCTCCACCTGTTTTTGTTCGTGGTTCTCTAGTAGGGCCACCATAAACACGTTCTTTAAGCCGCTGGGTGCAGCAGTGGGAAAGAGTTTCTTGGTTTTGTCCACGGAGTCAAGGTTCTCTACGTGGAGATTGTTTCTCTTGGCGTAATCAGTCACCACGTACGTATTGTTACTATAATTAATTAGAATTCGTCCATCAGAAAAAATATCATTAATAATAAATACATACATGTAGCAAAAATAGGACACAAACATGAAATTATAAAATTTTAAAATGAATATTTACAACAGTCAAATTCACAAACACGGAAATGTACATCACAGATAATTGCCTTGGGCATGAAATTGATGGAACCTTATTATCGGTAACAATATACATGTACCAGTAAATGTATTATGTACATTTATATATGTGTACATGTATATGCATATATCTGAATATACATGTATATTGATTTTTTTCATCACAATATATTTATGGGTTCAGATAACTCAATCTTGTCTTGTGTTCCAGCAATGCTTTCATTTACTAATGGGGTTTTTTTCAGCTCACTATTATTCAATGTCCAAAATATGGATGATGTTCATTTTATTTCATTTTGCATTGCTAAGAACTTTATTAAAATCAACATATTCAAATATTGATACTGTGTACATCAATACCTGCCATGGAAACATTTTAATTCTTGTTATGTACGATCATATTCATAGATTGTACATGGTGGCTGAGGGCCATTGATTGATAAATACCAGTATACAGAGTTCTGTTGAAGTTCATCTTTTACGAGAACAGTGAGTTAGTCTATTAGAGGTAGATATCTAAGGATCAGCAAACATTTAGTCAAAGAAGATGAAAAAGATATGAGAGAATGAGTTAGTACTGTTAGTACAGAAAAACAAGTGTATATCTAATCTGTTGTTCTTACACAATGATAACTTTACATAGAATCAATATATTCAATTGAGATTATACATGTATGAATGGCATTCAATGCCTTATAAATGTATATATCTAAGTATGAGCATGAGTACTTATTTGTAAACTTACAATCCAGAATTAAGTATGCTTGAAAAAAATATATGACTGTATTAGTTGGAGAAACCTAACACACTAACTTTAGAGCTCAATGATCAAGTCTGGCAAACAGAGCACATTGTAAAGATTGTAGATGCACAGGCCAATCTCTCTCAGAAAAGAAAACATTCATTTTGATCGAACTTGATGCGATGCGGATGCTGTTGTCAAAATGAGAGGCACTGATACTAAAGATATCTTGACAAATAACAAGATGGCTTATGAACAACTGAAGATTGAAAAATATCATTTTTCACAAGCATTTAGTAGGAGTTGTCCCCCTTTCTTGGCATGAGACAGAATCATGCCCCAAGTCTGAGTTTACTTACAATAATTGTGAGATATTCTGAGGTGTGAAGGAGTATGAACTCCTGCACCTGAAAGGGGAATTAGAATTATCTCCAGTGATACAGTGGTACACTTAATAATATCCAACAATCTCTTGATGAGCACATTTTAAAAATACATACATCTTTATATTATATTCAGTACCACTATTTTTTTTTTCACTTAACTAACACTGTACACCAAATCTACACATTATTTCAAAATGCATTGCAGTCTCAATTCTTGCTTATCATGCCCTGTATTTACAATCACTGAAACTAATTGGAAATTCACATTTTTTAAATAAATGATGTCCTACACACAATACCAATGTACTTATTATGCAAGGGAAGTGTTCTTTACTTGTGCAGATAATACACCTATATTTCAGTACACAGGGGCTGACAATTAAAACAATTTTAGAAAGATGATGTTCTCTGGCACTTTACATACTTTACTAATAATAATTGAAAAGATGCAAGCAATGGTCTGAGATTTTGGCAATTAACTTATTTCTGTCTTTGCTGATAAACACAAATGGTTAAACAGGCAGATATTAGTCACTGAGATGTCAGTGGTAGACTTACTTTTTCCGCTTACTGACGATGAGCAGATCATTAAACAGGTAGATGTAGACCTGCTGTTTGCCAGATCCTTTCTTTCCAAAAGGAATTCTAGTGGTTGAGTCTGGTAATATACGAGTTAGCTCCCCTTGTTTTACTAAAAATCTGGATGCTGATATAAGTGGGATTTCCTTGAAAAAGAATAAAAAAAAACCCAATTGCATGAAATGCAATTACCCAGTAAATATGATTATTTGATAACCAAAGTTAACCAACACTTATCAATGAATATTTAATCTATCAATTAAAATTATTAAGAGTAATTATTCTTTTCATTTGCAACTTGATATATTTGATAAAATTTCCAAAAAAATACATCAAAGCTTTCTCTGAAAGTAAATTATTATTTTAACTGTAGTTTTTTTTTCCTCTCAATGAGCTTCCCTACCTTGACTTTGAATTCCAGGTTGCGGGCTAGATGGCACATTTGTTCTGTTTGTTGCATCCGTTTGGCTCCATCATTACATTTCTTGACAACCTGCACATATATCATAACTAAATATCATATATAGGTGTCAAACATTTCAACTCTTTAACATTACATCATTTTTCATGATAGTTCTGAGTCTACAATTATGATTGAATGTCAGACCTTGTTGAGAGCGTCCAGGGCTTTACCGGCAGACTTGTGTTTGGGGGTGTCCGGTTCCAGCCGGTGGCAGATGGCGTCCACCAGTAGAGGGAGCCGCGTGATTCTCTGCATGGGCAGCAGCAGGAAGGAGATCATGGGTAGACCCTGACAGGCAGGGTTCCTCTCCAGGCGCTTGATTGCCTCACATGTCTCAGGCCGCTTCCTGCAGTAAAAAAAAAACTTCATTACTGGACACTGAACTATGTTGTATCTTGGGTACTTGGAAAAGAAATCTGAACAATATGTTTAATTTTGGGGAATTCAGAAAATATGAAACAATGTTTGTATACAGGCAGACTCCTACTTGCTGTATTGTATTTTGAATACATAATATCAATATTCACTGTTTTCACTTTACATATTGTAACATGAAGGATTGGTAATACTGTATACAGGGAAATACTTGCCCCCGTTTTATTTTCGCTCCTTTTGCCCTCATTGTCAGTGGGTGAATTTAAGACTGGGCCAATGTCTCTTATTATCTTTCTTTAAACACAACTTTGTTCTGGGCAATTTCAAGACAGGGCAAAACTGTTTGCAAGTGTATTATTACACGGGGCACAAATAACCCTGTATACAGTATCTGATATCTTTAAAATATCTTACTGCAGTTCTTGGGTGGCTCTCTCTTGGAATGTCTGGTTGGTGCAATAACGAATGTAGCATTCAAACTTATTGGCTGCATGTTTATAAATTATATCACAGATATCTTCTAGAAAGACTGACTTCTGCCAGCTTGCCTCCAAATCACAAAGGAAACTGTAATAAAATCAGTCAGTAATGCAACAAATTGTACCAAAAAAAAAATGGGTCTTTAATGCACTTTTTACATTTCAATAACCACCAATAGCTTGGTCAGGTCATGTTTTCTGTGAAATACTCTGTTCAAAAGCTAAAGTAATACAGTGCACTGATATAACCTTTTAGAAGCTGAAAAGTACAATGTACTGAGACTGATACACCATATAAAAGTTAAACTAGTATAATGTAGCAAATGTACTGACTTTTCGCTGGTGTCCCTAACAGCACCAATGTTGGAGAATAGAACGTGGCGTTCTGATCTGCTGATCACGCAGCGGTCTGAGTGTTCGGAGGAGAACTCAGGAGACATCAGAAACATGTCCACCAGGACATTCAGACTCTTCAGGTAGGACGCCTCCGATGTAATAATCTCAAACATAGCCTAAAAATTACAAACTCCAATGTATAATCTCAAACATAGCCTAAAAATTACAAACTCCAATGTATAATCTCAAACATAGCCTAAAAATTACAAACTCCAATGTAATAATCTCAAACATAGCCTAAAAATTACAAACTCCAATGTAATAATCTCAAACATAGCCTAAAAATTACAAACTCCAATGTAATAATCTCAAACATAGCCTAAAAATTAAAAATTCCAATGTAATAATATCAAACATAGCCTGAAACTGATGAACTAGCACATTGATACCGATTATATAAAAGTTTATAAAAAAAATCTGACTAGATTTTGAGTTTAATCAATTACAATGTAAGATTACAATGCAATTCACTATTAGATGATGGCTCTCCATTTCCTTTTTGTTAATACATGAAGCATAGGTTATATGGATTTACATCTTACCTCTTGGATTTTCCGTTCATGTGGTGAAACCTTTGCCAGTACTCCACTTTCTTTCACCTGATTATAAACAAACAAAGAAACTTAATCCACTGTGAAACATATTCTGTAAATCAAGGAATCTGACACTTTTGTGAATAATCATGAGCTCTAATTTACGAAAATTATTTAATCAAAATTGAAGACTAAAAAAAAGTCAATTAACTACATACATTTATGAAACATGGAAAAGAAGCATTACAAACTGCATTTCAATTATTACCATCGTTGAATGGAAAAACCACTTCTGAATATTTGATGTGATTAAACAGTCTTTTTGTGTTACCTGTCCTTCATGTACCCCTCACAACAGGTTCCAGATGACAAATAGTAAAACATGAATGACTAATCCTGTGAATCAGTTGAATTTACTATGATTCAAGAGCCAACCACCTTGTTAACATAATAAGGTGAGATCTGACACAGATTTCATCCATTCATTGAGTGCTCCTTTGTTGTGACCTTGTGAGGGGAATGACCTTGGGGACCTACCTCTGGCATCTCAGCCCATAGAGCTCTCAGCACCGAGCCAGTCTTCCCGAACAGCTCCAGGGTTGACAACTTCTTGTTTTTGGGTGCCTCGTCAATGTCCTCTACTGCCTCGTAGATCCTCTCCCCACGGTCCGGCACTGTAATAACAGTATGTAGTCTATATTACAACTTGTATTCAACATACAGTCTATATAACTTCAATGAATACAAACACAGGTATCAAAATAGAACAACCCTCTGTAAATCAATCAGTGTGTCCAAAGTCAATGACACACAACATTTATACAGGTATTTTATCAAAGAAACTCATTACACACTTTTTTTTTAAGTTTCAAAAAGTAAACTGCTCAATGACCTACAATACTTTAGAACATGAACAATTAAGACTCACTTGTCATCTGTACTGGCTCCTCATCATCATCCTCATCTTCACTGAGCGCCGCCATTTCTGTGTGTTGCCGACTTGACCTTGACACCATGTCTTTATGGTAACACTGATACAAAGGCTCAGACTCAAACTTGGAGGTGAACCTCCTGTCCAGGGTTCCGTACAGCAGGTCATCACTCTACAGGAAGTACAGGGAAATATTATCATCCCCTTACATTTGAGATCACAGAAAACACACTCAGCTGTCTTTGACCTGGTGTGAACTTTAACCTTGAACTTTCAAAAAAGTATGTCTTGTGCAATCTTATGATAGAAAATGAACACAGATAACTTAATTGTACATACTCTCACTTATTTCTGTGAATAATTTAAATTTACTGTACATGGATATATTAATATAAATTATCACAGAAACTAAAACCAATGGCCGAGCCTAGAAAACAGCTTAATAAGTTCTTACCATGTCAATGTAAGGAATCTCATCTAATTCATCCTTGATGTCTAGATGTCGTTTGTATGTCATCAGGTCATCAAATGGGGCCGTCACTGAGTTCTGGGGGATCTCTTTAAACCCAGCATATCCAGAAGATGGCCGCTTGTCCAGGGGCTCCTTCCTGTAACACACACACAATCATAAACAAGGTCTGTATGGAGTACACATAAACTCAATGGAAATTATCAAACTCTTTGAGTGATTCAAATCTATAACCTTTTTATTTAAACTGTAAATGATTTAGATTAATGATTCAAGTAAACTATTAACAACATTATTACATATGTATATTTGTGAACAATACTTCAAAGAATGCGTATTACCAGTACCAAAACATATGCTCTGTAACAGGATATTCAAGAAATATAATTCATATCATGAACTTGAATCATAGACAAACTCACTCTCTTCGTAGAACTGGGGGAACGGGAGGGGCCAGCTCCTGGGGCATGGATTCTTGTCTTATCATTCCACCAAGGCTTTTGACTGGGGGGTCAGGCTCGATATAGCCAGTATCTGTGCAACATAAATAAACACTGTCAATTCATCCATCGTGAATCTCATAAATAGCAACTGGCATGAATTATATTGATAAACATCAAGATTAAGTACTACTTCGTGCAGTAAAAAAGGTACAGAAAAAAAAAAAGGTAACGGGAAACCAAAATATCTTTCCCTGAATTAAAATACTTGACTAACAGCTTCATTCAAGAATGCAAGACAGACCTATCCCTCCTAATCTTAACACTTCACAATGGCACTTTTATCAAATTCCCTCAGTGCTTAAAAAAATAAACAGCATCAATATCACTTAATGCCATCAGAGAAAATATCATTGAATTATATGGTTATGTAACATGATGAAAGCTGGCTGATTAGAAGCCTGTACTATAACGGGCTTTCTTGATTACATGCTAGACTGTGCTTATCTTATACTCTCTTCTAGCCATGCCAAATTCATCAGTGCTCAAAACCCACATGTAATACAACAGGTGTTGTTGACTATATATACATTCTACACTGTTCTAATGTTACACTCACCTCTCACCATGCCACATTCATCTGATGAACTGCTGGATCCACCCCCATCCATTTGGTCATTGAACTTTGACCCCTTCACATTGTGTCCATGTAGGTAACTCTCTGCTGACGGGTGCCAGGTGGGTCCCGATCGACTGAAATTATTGGCAGGTGAGATACCAGTGTTTGATGGTACAAATGGTAAACTATCATCAATTTCAAAAGCGACATGGATAACAATATAGCATTGCTGCCTACCACCATCAAAAGTTGGAAAAGTTTCGAACATTTACTCTACCATTGAGATATTCTTTCCATACATGTATATATTGGAAAAACTATGAAAAAAATTGTGTCCACTCATAACTTTATATACTGGTAAGTATCACTGAGCCTTTTATCAATATCTTTATCACCTGAATTGTGTGAATACTTCTGGTAGTTACAGATTATTCCCTTACTCCTCACAGTTTCACTTACCCTCCTGGACTAATAGGGACCACCATATCCAGATTAATGTTCCCAGAGATCCTGTTCCTTGGGGGTAGAGCAGGAGTATCATCTCCGGGAGACTTAACTGGTATTCTTCCTGTGGATGGGGGTCGTGGTGGAGGCACATCTTTATCTGGCACTGGGGGCAGGGATAACCTGGGAGGTACCGGAGGAACCGGTGGGGCAGTGGGGGGTGGGGGTGGGGGCCTAGGGGGCACTCTGTCTATGTCTGGTTCATAGTGTTGTTCATAAATATCTGAGCCAGAATTGTCCTCCCCACCGGACGAGGCAACATGAGGGCGTAACTGAACCGGTTCGTCCTCGTAAATGTCCTCGTTAATATCACTGGAGTCGTTCTCACTGTTACAGATCCCGACTTCCTCAGGGTCCTCGCTACGGGACTGATTCCCATTAGCTTTTGTTTTCTTCATCATCTTGCCCACCTTTTTTAACAATCCTGAGGAAGAGCCATTAGATGTTAGGGATGATGTGGAAGATACCTTTGGAAGACCAGATTCGTTCTGTTTTGAGCCAAGTTTCCCTTTCAATTTTTTCAGCTTTTTGCCAATGGTTTTGCCGTCTTTTTTCTTGTTCTGATTTCTTCCTGGTGGTAGAACAGGGGGCTCTTGATCCTGACCACTAGGATCCTTGGGTTTGTAAGATTCCCAGTCCGGATCTATTGGTTCATAAATTCCGGAACTAACACTACCGTCGGAATCATTCTCCTCGACATCTGCGTCGATTCCAGTGCCCTGTGGAGGAAACATGGAGAAATACATGAAACCGCGTGTACCGTGAATATTTAACTGTTACAACACAGCCCTTGGTTATCCACAGACCACAGTTAAACAATTTATGACTATGTAAATAGTCAGGATTTATAACTATTGCCTATATTGTAAACAGATTCAGAACATCAGAAGAAGAAATTGGTCACTGGTATGACTCCTTTAAGTTTGATTCTCAGGATCTGCACTTATATCACAACATTTCACCCAGATATCCATCAAAGGGATATACAGAGTTTAGTCTGAGCTTGAGTTGAGAAATAAACAACCTACTAAAACAGTGGGGATGGTACAAAAACCCAGAAAAACCTGCACGGAATCTTATCATGGGAACAAACTGTAGGTCGATCAAATTCAACAGAGGCAGCTCTTACTGCATCTGTTTCATTTCTACATGTCCTGAGAAATGATTGATAATAATAAATTATACCTTATAATTCACAGCACGTCAGCGAGACTGGAAATTTCAATTAAATATATCTCTACAACATGGCTGCTGTTTATTGAAAGCATTGCCTCGATCAGCAGAATTTAATAGAATACTTAAACCAATTTTATGCAGGCTAGCTTTTATAGTGGTATATATCTTTCCATGGACATCAAATGATCTTCATTTGAACTTGACCTACATTTACCTGACAATTTACCTGAACAAATGTTAAAACTTGATGTAGCAATCACCTGGGGACTTATTTTTATGTAAATTTTTTGATAATTACCTAACCTCCCCCCCCCCCCCTATCTCTCTCCTACAAAACATCTATATTTTTCAATTTAATACCAAGCATGCATTAATTAAGCCAACACACTGTCAGTGGTACCAGTAGTCAAAATGCCGTAGATGACAAGTCTATGTATAACCTATTATGATGTTTCAAACATTGTAAATGATTACAGCATTCAAAATATAAGCTTATAATATTTCACTGTGTATTCACCATTACAAACAGATGGTAAAATAAAATCTTTAAATAACGGTCTTGTAATCTAAACTTAGCACAACACAATTAACAACACCCACAAATAATTTTAAAAATGAAAGTAAAATTTACATGCAAAATGAAATATAACACCAACAACAACAAAACAGAATCTAACAGCCACAAACACACACAATCAGACTGGTTACCTGGTGAAAGAGGCCAAAGATCCACAATTTGTACTGATGAAAAACAGAAAATACACAGGTAGGATATATACACCTGACAATGTGACAGGTATGTTTTACACCTGATGTGTGTCCTAAAAATACACCGTCACAGGCCTAGCTGATATATACAGATAACTCAACAGTTTCATAGGGATCAGCTCACTCATTCATAAATAGTAATTCTGATGCCAAAATGTACGAAATATTTCAAGTATGTTGTATGAAAGCCAGAGGCTAGCGTTGTGTAAACAGGATGACTGCTGGCCGATAAGAGCAGGGAACTTATCTCAAACAATACACATGTATATTTCTTACCTCCACAGACAATGTGTTTAAAGGCACCATGCAATGAAGTGAATCCATGCATTAACATATTAATACATAAAAGTATGCATATTTTAAACACTTGCACTTATTATATAATTAACACAGGGCAAGTTACGATAGTTTTATGTTTGAAATGACACTAAAAGAACTATTAAGGTATGATCGGATTAAACTTAACATTATGCAGGCTTGAGATTTTAGAAATAAAATTAAAAAAAAAAAATCTAACTATCACATGTTTCAGTATTCAAAAGATAATATGTATCAGTTCCTTCCATCCCTTATTTAGATTTAGATCCTCATTAAGGTTCTGAGGCTGAGGCCGACCCTCAGCCTCAAAGTACTTTTTTCATCATAAAAATGTTATTTGTCCTTCAAACTTTATAAATGAAATGAAATAAAAAGAAATTTATTGATGATATCCATGCATTTCACAATGGTATTGCAATTTTGCCTGAAATGACTATAATGGAATAAATATACAAGTTCAGATCAAATTTTAAAAAAGGTTGTACCGGTGCATCGGTGGCTAAAACCCATTTACCTAAATGTAGTAGATCTCCCTGGAACCACTAAACCATTCATTTCTTTGAATAACTGATCGTAATATATTAACACTAGAAGACTAAAATTAAATTTGTCTATATAAAAGGCAGATCAAGGTACAAATAAAAAAAATCTGAATAATTTAGAGTTATCGAACATGCCTGAGGATCAGCAATCGTAATAATTGTACTTTCTGTGGTTCCATTTACTGATCATAAAATGTACTTGTATTTCTCCCAAGTTAGTAAATACCCCTCCCCCTTACTTATGTCTCACATGTTTTCATGGATTTTACATTATAAATGTCCCCACCCTATCCCCTTTCCAACCCCCCCCCCCCCCCCAAAAAAAAAAAAAAACCAATACATCCCCTCATTTACTTACATCCTCTATTTTTTCCAGGCTTTCCCATTGTGAATGTTTCTACCCATCTACCCTTCTAACATTTCCGTACTCCCTGCCCCAAGCCCCTCTTTCCTTCCAACAGTCCCCTACTACCCGCCCCACCCCAAGCCCCTCTTTCCTTCCAACAGTCCCCTAATCCCTGCCCAACACCCAGCCTCTCTTTCCTTCCAACAGTCCCCTAATCCCTGCCCCACCCCAAACCCCTTTTATTCCCTTTCAACAGTCCCCCATCCCTGCCCCAACCCAAGCCCCTCTTTCCTTCCAACAGTCCCCTAATCCCTGCCCCACACCAAGCCCCTTTTTCCATCTAAGAATCTCCTACTGCCTGCCCCACACCAAGCCCCTCTTTCCTTCCAACAATCTCCTACCCCCTGCCCCACACCAAGCCCTTCTTTCCTTCCAACAATCTCCTACCTCCTGCCCCAATCCAAGCCCCTCTTTCCTTCCAACAGTCCCCTAATCCCTGCCCCACTCCAAGCCCTCTTTCCTTCTAAGAATCCCCAATCTCTGCCCAACACCCATCCCCTCTTTCCTTCCAACAGTCCCCTAATCCCTGCCAAACCCCAAGCCCCTCTTTCCATCCAAAAGTCCCCTACTCCCTGCCCCACCCCAAGCACCTCTTTCCTTCCAATAGTCCCCTACCCCCTGCCACACCCAAGCCCCTTTTTCCTTCAAACAGTTCCCTACTCCCCGCCCCACCCCAAGCCCTTCTTTCCTTCCAACTGCCCCCCTACTTCCTGCCCCTCCCTTATTTACTTACATCCTCTGTGCTTTCCAAGGTCCCCTCTTTACTGCTGCTTTCTGTTGTCGTTACCTCTGAGGAATCATCCGCGTCCACACTGGAGGCCAGGATAAAACTGGGTCGATCACTGCCCTTCCTGCAGAACCCACAAATCAACATTGTCTCATAATCCGTATCTTATCTGAATATTACTTTTTGATAAGTAATCTCAACATGTCACATACAAATATTTAAACAAATGTCTGTTTAAAAATAGGCCTAGCATAAAAATTAACTGAATATGAAATGAATGAAGTTACAGTAAAAAGGATAAGTGAGTTTTTATTCAATCAACACCTATCACCATTTTCTTGTTCATCATCTAAAGCTTGATTTGGTAAGCCAATAACATCATGCAACAGACGCAAGTGCTGTGAACCAAAATTGTGGTGTGCACCCTAACCAGTAATTCAAATCAGACAACTGAGTGATTGACAGTAAACTAAGGCAATTGCATGACATTGTTCATATCTACACACCAGAGACAACAAAGCATGCTAATTTGTTTCTTACACATTTCTTAAATTGTTATAACTTTTCAAGGTTCAAATTCTAAAATGTGCGCCCCTTACTTTCACTGATTATAATTTAATCCATATAATTTCATATTGATTATAAATGCATATATTTTTGACCTGTAAATACTTGCAAGTTAAAATCAATTGTTGCACATATAAATTTCTCTAGTAGAAGTACAGAAATGATACGCAGACTTCAAGAGGAGAAAATAAAATACATATATAATTGCTACATTTTGTGTATATAGTTACATAGTGAATAAATTAATGTGACTGTCTTTTTTTTTTCTTTTTACAAACTGCAATCAGAGTGATGAAATACATGTATGTCCATATGTTTTCTACTGAATGACTAACATATATATGCATGATTCTTTTGTACAATTTCTGAAGGTCACAAATAATTCGAGTCAAGTTCACTGGCAGTTTAAAAATAAGAATATATATAAAAACACTGGATGCTTTACACAGAGAAACAAGAGTCTGTAAACACTGCTAACAAACAGAATATAAAGAAGTTCATATTACTGAAAACTTTAGACTTTTTCTTTCAAATTTTCTTAAATAAATGCCTTTATTGGGTTGCTTCCCTTTGAGTAGAACTCTCATTTCTCTGTTTTACAGACAACATGATGACAATGGGGCCGCATGCAGGGAGAAATCTCCAACAACTCTTACCTATTGATAGAGGTACTAAAGGGAATTAAAACCAACCATTATATACAAATACATATTGCTCTGGTCAAGTTTTTAAATAATGAATTGGACATTTTATATTAACTCAAACAATTTTCACTATTAAGTACCAGTACGTATTTGACACCAACTGTAAACATTAATATAATGTAAAATTATACAAATTTATGTAATAAAGCATATGCCAAAGTAATTAGTAATACCCAAGCTATTCATATTATGAAATAAGCCTTTTGTAATGAGAAATATGAAGGCTGAAATCAATATGAATTTTAGTAAGGATATTTTGTTTCAAAAAGAAAATCATTTCATTTAAAATTGATATTTCCTTAAAGGTAAGCTAACTTTTTTAATACTTTAATTTGACATTTCATCATAACAAAGGAAAATTTCCTATTACACTGAAATATTAACACACATCCTCCCATTACATTGCTTTGTACTTAATGTCAATTCCTTGAATTGAACATTGGGGGATCAATTATCTTTCAAGGAATATGAAATGGCTTGTTCTTGTAACGAGAAACCAGCTATCAATCTCTAGTAAAATTCCTTTTTTTCCTATTTCCTTAATACCTGACATATAGTGCATAATACAGAAATACCCCCTGCCCCTCAAATGATTGAACAAAAAACACTTTTTTTCTAAATAAATGTTCAAACTTATAAAGCAACTCCACCCATAACAGTGACAACCCTGAATGCAGAACAAGCCTAATGTACTACCAGTATATGAGTGTATCTGTGAATAAAATCTTTTGCTCAATGAACATTGGAAACACTGAGTCTAATATTGGATTTTTGGAGTGGATTCTAAGCATACCTTTTTTGTCCATGTTTCCTGGTCAGCCTGAACTGAACGTCTTCGGTTGTCAGCTTGCTAGGATCTGATAAACAAAGTGTTAATGATAAGTGATGACACCAACCCTCATTAAAATTTTTTTTAAAAAGTAACAAAATTATAGATTTCTTTGCCTTTCAACTTAACAATTACAACACAAAATCTATATACAGGAAAACACGCTTATAGCGAACATGCTTATAACGAATTGACGCTTATAGTGAAGTGATTTTCATTCCCCGTGGGTTTTACACATATTGTGGAGCTAACGGATATAACGAATAACGTTTATAACGAAGCAGAATCACCTGTCCCTGGCTGTTTGTTATAAGCGTGTTTTACTGCATGTATATTCTCTTCATCTCTTAAAGAATAAGGACGGATGTTTAATGACAAAAAAGATTAATCTTTGATTTATGAAAATGAAACTTATTTAAAAAGAATCAAGAAATAAAAATTGTAAAGATTAATTCTTAAAACATATTAATAATTTTTGTATTCAGCCATTAAACAGATATAGTTGGCCGTGCAGCCATGACCGACAAGGATACAGCAAGAGCTGTGTAACAGAGACTCACCAGTAGCTGGAATGTATTCGTACATATTGTCTGCACTGCTGTCACTGTCCGAGGGCCAATCATTGGCCGGTGCTGGATTCACCGCAACATCGTGGTACTCCTGGTCTGAGCTTCTCACCGAATCAACAGACTTCTGAGTTTGGATCTGTTTCTTGAATCTCTCATCCACCACTTCCCCTTTTCCCTGGTTCAGAGCACTTATTCTGTCCTTTACACCCACAATTTTACCCTCATCTTGCAGATGTCTGAGCGTTTTACATTTGGTGGTATCAGCTGATTTTGGCTTTTCAAATGAATTTCTCCTTTCCACGAACTTGTTAGAATTTGGCACTTCAATTTTTGGTTTTGGCTGAGCAGATTTTGAGGCATCATCAGATTGTTCGTATCCACCCTTTAACTTCTGGAACAGTTCTGAACTCTCTTTACGTGACAGCACTAGTTTTTCTGCCCTCTGCTCTTTTGAGTCTTTGTCTTTGGCAAACTTCTCCAAAAACTCCTTACTACTACTTGCATCCTTAGTAACTAGAGTCTCCTTTTTAGCAAGAGAAGCACTCTTTTTGCCTGAATCTGTTCTATGCACTGAAGCTTTGGGAAATGTGGATGATGTGTTAGTATAAGTTTCAGTTTTATGTGTAGATGTGGAATTTGATGTGGATGAAGCTGAAGTGGAAGATTTATTTGTGCTCACAGAGACACTAGTTGTGGATTCACTCTCAGGCTTTTTTAACTTGGTTTGGAACTTATTCACAAGTTCTTTACTCTTCTCCATCCATTCTGGTTTCTCATCTTTACATTCGGGGCTGAATGATTTATTCCTCGGACTCAGGCTTCCACTTGACCCAGTGTCTGAGCCAGCGGATTGATCCAGTTTTAATCTATTTTTATTCCTAAGTGAAGTTCTTGGACTCAACTTTTCGGATGCCACGGAGTCTGAGCTTGACTGTCGACTAAGGCCTGGACCAGAAGAAACACTAGTTTCTGGTTTCTTGGCATATGCTGATCCTTTTTCAAACTGACCTTTCTTGTCACTTCCTGTACGCTTCAGGGAAGCCCTGAATTCCTGAAGTTTTTTTTCTCCACTGTCTCTAATTGTTTCTGAAGTTTTACTAGTCAATTTGGAAATTTCTTTTTCTGAACTTACACTTTCTTTGGATGATGTTTTCTTATCTTTGAAAAGACTAGATTTTTCACTAAAAATTCCATTTGACTTTGACGTTTCATTTTGAACAGTTGATGAATCTGACTTCTTTCCATAACCAGGACGAGTTTGCAGTAAAGCTAAGTTCCCTATAAGAGAAGATGCAGCCATCTTTTTATCCACTTGTACAGAATTTTTCTCCTCAGAATTCAGTCGATGAACCTTGCTGTCTACAGATGCTTTGAAGGTCTTAGACGAAGAGGCCATGACCTTGGATTTGACAACCTGGGGTTCAGCCAAATTGTCATCTTTAGGGAATTTCCTTGACCCTTTTGGACTATCGGTTTTTTCCAGGGTTGTGTTTTTGTTTGCATCGATGTTGAATTTAAATTGAGAGAACATAGCCAAATCCTCTTCATCTTGGCCAGTTTTAGCACTAGTCTTTGTTTTGGTCACAGATTTTTGTGTTGTGTATGATCGTTTGAAGTCTGTTCCCATGGACACTGGAGCACTGGAGGAACCCGTGCCTCCATCTGACTTGCCTTCAAACATGTTTTTCAGGTCCTTTAAGTTTACTGGCTGGTTTCTTCTAGTGTGTGTCTGTCTGACTCTCTCTTTCTCTCTTGAATTTGGTAACTCGGTGTGTTTTAAATGTACCCCGAATTTATCCATAATAACACGGATCCTCACAAATACACTTAACGATGATCACATGATAAAAAAATCACAAATGAGTAGAAACAGATATATCATCGAAAGCATCTGAGTTATCAGTGTAGTCTGATCACACCTGGGCTAATCCGTAATGATTGACTAACAGTCACATTCGCTTCTGTTTTGACTGCTGTGAACATTTTAATCCACTTATAATTCTTAAGATTTCCATCAGAAACAGCTCGCATTTCTACTTTGAGTTTGGCTTACATTTGGGGACTCATAGCCACTTGATTGTACGCTGCACTGAACCATTTCCTGTTCATCGTAAACCTTCCTGTTTCTGGATTGGCCGGACGTACACTCTACAAAGACAAGTCATTATGTTAGTACTTTTTTTGTCATCCCCATCAACAGGTTTAGTCTACTGTAATCATAAAGACCCGTCTATACATTCAGGAAACATAGACACACTGATTCACTGAATATCTCGTGTACATTAACACAACAAAAAAACTCCAGTCATATTTATGAATCTCACATTTCATAATTTTTTGGACAAAATATTCATTTCATAGATAATATATAGAAAAGTTGTGCTAAAATGTTTGCACTAATTACACAAAAGCATACATGAACAACCATAACAATCCAACAGAAATTGCCTGTGCTGTACCATCATTGGAAAAACCCCTTACATTAAAGGAAGTCGAAGACTATGTCAATCAGTGGTCAACTCAGCAATGCATTTATCAGATCATCAGTGTATTAAAACCTCATTACGTTAAGCCTCCCTAGTCTACAAGCATGAGATGATGGAGCCTGTCGGTGGACCTGGCGGGATTACGATCAGTGTTGGTCAGTGGTGCAGGGTTCACAGACAAGACATGAATCACCCAGGTCTATAAATAAGACAGCTGTCAGTCCTTACTGCCTTACAGAGGTACTCACACATAACACTAGCACTTGTGACCATCAAACAGAAATAATGAACAGGCAGTTATGTAGATGAGGCCCATCAACCAATATGTCTTTGTTAAAAATGTTTAGCTGAATTACAGATTTGATGTTGGGCCAGCTATGTCTATCAAATGCTATGGTCAACATGTAGTCCAAATCTATGGATTGAACACAGAGATGATAACAGAATTCTTTTTCTTTTCTGATGATTCTCTTCAAACCTAATCAGATTTGAAGACCAATATGTCAATGCAAATGTTAGACCTTGTTGGGTCATTTTCATTTGTTAACTAATCAATAATAAACTTGTATTTTGACCTTGTGGTGAATGTCCAATGAAGGCAGTTAATTAGAACCATGATTGGACCATAACAAATTTAGAGCTGATTCATAAGGATTCCACAGCTGAGCGGTCAGATATCCTGATGGAATTGTGGGAGCTGATCAGGGGATCAATGAAATGAGTCAACATCAGAGCTGTCAGAGTCCCACAAACCCAATCAAGGATTAGTCAATCGACCACACCACAGCTAATCGGCTCATCTCACACCACAATAACAAAAATGATGTTTATCTTGACAATGAAAGTGATGGTTTCAATAAATGTCAAAAAATCTATATAATATTATCAACAAAATCACAGTATCTTCATTATTTTCACAATCTGTCAATTAAAAAAAAAAAAAAAATTGTGAGAAACATCTTAATTGAACTAAGAACAGGTAAAATACACAGAGAGAGAGACAGAGAGACAGAGAGAGATGTAAAGCAGTCCCCCCCCCCCCCCCCCCAATACTGATTTGTCCATTCATGTCTAACAATAAACAGGATTCAGGATCTCCTCATCAATAATTTTATCTGTTGTTTGAAAAAAATACAGGTGTACTGGTCCTTCTGTGATTCATCGAATAGGATGTAAAATACCAGGTAATGTGCATGTCCTAAAATATTACACAACTGTACTTTTTTAAGTTTCAAAATTCCTTCATAATGACAGCATCAACTCTGAGGGCAAGATATACTTCAGTAATAAACAATAATAATCCCCAGTCTTTTTTGCCGTATTTAATGAGATCTATGACATAGCTCTGACATATCAGTTTCTAAAATTCTAAAGCCTTTAGACAACAAATTTGATTTAATCAGGAAACCTGAACATGAAAAAAAGGGATCAGACAATGATAAATAGACACACCTGTCTATTAATTCATAGAAACGGACCTACCTCTTCCCTGTATTATGTCATCTTTACCTTTCTACCCACTGATTTTAATGAGCTTTTATTTTGCATTCCTATCATTTATCTACACAAGGCCCACCTAATTTTAACTTTACATGGCTGATAAAACAATGCAACAAACTGTCGGTGAGCGGATGGTGTTGTTATTGTATGTGTCTGTGTACTCAGTTTAATACACTGGCATTTTGACACCTTTTTTATCTCAGGTATCCGAACAAACATCCTAATTATTTCAGAAGACTTGTCATCAAGATCACCAGACCCAGGTAACGGTCCTATGTCCTCAGACATCTGAGGACATACATTCTACCCATCACCTTACATCCGGTACCTGTGGACTCAGACATCTGAGGACATACGTTCTACCCATCACCTTACATCCGGTACCTGTGGACTCAGACGTCTGAGGACATACGTTCTACCCATCACCTTACATCCGGTACCTGTGGACTCAGACATCTGAGGACATACGTTCTACCCATCACCTTACATTCGGTACTTGTGGACATCCGGTACCTGTGGACATCCATTACCTGGGACTCACAGCTGGGGTTTATCAGGGGATCCATCCCCTCAAAATTCTTTTCATCCAGGAGTTAAAAAACCTATTAAAGCTAGCCCAACCAAATTACAGATGACCTATTTTACCAAGTCACCTATGTACTTATTGAGTGAGACTGTATGTGGACTAACACTGTACCACCATGGAAGTGATTTGTTATTGCCTTCTACTCCTACAGGATCATTTTACCATGTATGGCCTCGATCACCACTTATCTTGCCTCACCACTTATCTCCCGAAATTGTATAAAAAAGATAAAACCAGTGGATAGCTAAATTAAAAAGCTAGTATAAAAAAGATAAAACCAGTGGATAGCTAAATCAAAAAGCTAGTATAAAAAAGATAAAACCAGTGGATAGCTAAATTAATTTGTTGACAAAAAAAGAAAGGACACATACCGGCAACAAATAAGCACAATAAGCAAGATGGAGGTGAAAGAGACTTCCTTCCATAAGTCCTTCTCCATTTACTTCCTTAAAGAGGAGACATTTTTAAATGTTAGATTGACGAAACAGAAACCAAAAAAACCTGACTCATCATTCAGCATTTAACAGTCACACATAAAAGAATTATGATCAATTTAACCTTGACCTTGCAGTTTAACAATGAACTTTCCTAGTGACACAACTTTCAACCTTGACCCTAAAGGTAACTTAGTAAATGTATAGAGTATAATTTTGTATTGTAAACGGACCAAAAACAATAAACCGCCTATATTCAATCTTTAAGTATATTAAAAATAATAGTTTATCATGGTTTTGTATACAACATCATAAAGTGAAGTGAAAACTAAATAATTGATCAAATAGTTAAGGATGTCAGCTCAAAATTCCCTCAACTGCATGTTCCCCTGAAATCCATGTTCCTTGAGGGTAACAATTATGAAAAATTCGGAACTTGGTATAAGGAGCAAGAAACAAGCAGGAAGGGATATGTGCAATATGTAGTGTGATTCTCATAATGTTACAAAACATTATCAATATCCTTTCTGTATGATACATCCTCAGTGAACAATCACAGACTAGCACAAATACCAGATCAAGGAAGGATCAATACAAGAATAGATTACTGGCATTGTATTGTGTCAGGGAGGTAGGATACCAGTCCACACAAGTGTGCCTCAAATAACCATGTCTTCATATTACCGACTTCTTTGTTTTGAATATGTTATAAATGTTTAACAGCATTTTGTTTACATTCATCAACAGGATTACAAAAAAATAGAACAACAATCATCTTACCCGCCAGAAGGATTCCCAAACACCAGTAATATCTCAGGAATGTCAAAAAACTCCCCCCCTACAAAATACATACATCGCTTTAAAATTTAAATTGAAGAAACTGCGTAAAATAGTGTCATTGTAGAAAGTGTACGTAGCGGCTTTGGGAACATTTAACGGGAACATTTAGCATCAATTAAGATATGCTTTATCAGTACATTTATCAAACACGGGGTGTTTTCTCTACTTCAAACCCAGATGGCTCATGTCAGGGCAGTTTCTAAACAGACATGATTGTCCCACACAAAAGTACAATCATTCAACAATTACAAGCCACGTGAATACGCAGGGTACTGGGTAACTGTCGATTTAATACTGACGATCAAAGCCCTGGCTGTGAAGAATAAATCGAGTGATATTGTTCATTACGGTGTCTGATTCATGCTTACATTTGTAAAGTCCAAGCTCCCTTGACAATTGATAAAAAAAAATGTATGCACTTTCAGATCATCTGACAATTACACACTTTATACTTGTATACACATACATTACTTAATTTGAAATAATACTGATATCATGATAACCTGCACATGTTATAATAAACAAATGACCACGACATACTATGTACCATACTTGTATACAATCAGTAATTCTAAAACATAACCTTGACCTCCTGATTTAATAATCACCTTGACATGGTGACCATGACGTGGTGAAATAATATTCACCTTGACATAGTTATTTAATATTTCCTTATGTTTGTGTATTGAAGTATTTATTGTACAGTGCAACTTGTTTGACCTTGATTAGGGGTACATTGAGAACTGTTTATAAGGAAGGAACTACTCAACTGTTATAAAACAGTATCAGAACAGCTGAACATCACAAATGTTATCTATCAGGTAAACAGACATATTGCTATTATCAAACAACTGCTCCTCACCTTATACAAATCCTGATGGAAGATTCATTCACAGCTGATCCAACAGGGAAGTTCCTATCTGAAATTTTTCTGAAAAGAAAGAAAACAATTAAGATAAAATATTATCATAAATAAATTCTGTGTATTGAAGAACTTTTATTTTGTGAGAAACATGTACAGAAAAACTGTAAATTTCCACATTTAATGTAGCATAAACTCAAGCATGCATTGAAATCTACCGACTACCATTACAGATCGCCAGGGGGGTCCGAGAACATCTTACCACAAGCTGCCATCTATAGCCTTCAAACACCTTCACTATACTTACTTTAAGGTTTAAACATAAACATCACATCAAAATTAAGGTCATCCAGTTAACTCAGATGTAAAAAATTTATCCAATGATCACATAATCGATCATTAGCACAATTCCAGTACAGAAAACCAAGGCGAGTGAATTTATTCAACTATTTCATCAGTTTAAACCTCCAAGCACCTTGAACTCCAACACACAATATGTTTTACATTGTTTTAATTACGTTGCATCCTACCTCGTTTAATTTGCACCCAGTGATAACGAATTGAAAGCTCTGTTGGCTTTATCAAGCAGTCCTGGCGTAACTTATCTTTTGTGAGGAGAACACAACAAAGAGCCCTGTGATTTGTTAACAGTACATGTGCATCATGCTGCGTTTATACGACACACATGGCTGGCACAAAAAACGAAACAATTTGTCAAACATTTCATTTAACAAGGTATCAGGTTTTCTTACAATATGGTCATTGATAAATATAGGTTAAAAGTCCCTGGAATGAGGTCTTACAAATCCATATAGCTCTCATCTAACATTCACTTTCTGCCTTTTCATTGATCATTAATTTATTCAGGTCTTGGCATTAGACAGGGTTGAGTCATTTGAGTACTCCCAGTTCTTGGCTGTGCCTCTCTGGGGTTTTCCTAACACTGGACTGTGGTTTACTACTGTGAGACACAGTCATATAACCTGTCAATGCCTCATTGTATGAAGAAACACACCTAGTCAATTCTGTCTACAGCTGTAATACTGGACACTGTGTCTCTGCCTTTTGTTCTTGCCATCATACCTTGGTACATCAGATACACATGCATTTGATGTTTTGATTGGCTCAATGTATGGGCCCAGAGTGTAACTTCCTTCTTGCTGTTGCATCATTGACACAAATGCAGTATTCTTGTGTTGTTTTCAACCAATTTTTTTTTTAGCAACTGGTTATCCCCGAAGTCAGCATGTCTTACCTTTATGAATAGCAATCTGCATTGACAGTTGATGCAAATTCATGCATGAATCTATATTCCTGCAGGTTCAATACCAGGTAATTTCCTTGAATAATAATGTATGTCTAGTTTCTTTTCACATAGAAGAGTGTTTCTGAATCAAAAAATTCAGATCCTATCAGCAGAAAGGCTGCAGCATGGGATTCGTATAAAATTGTCAAGATGAAGTATGCAAACAAAAGCCAACATTAGCCCCATGACTGCACGTCTCTACTTGTGGTTTCTGCTTCACTAAAAATTGCTCTGAAGCGTATCTTACTTCTGGTTAGAAGAATCTTTTGATTCTGAACAAATCAATACACTGCTCTTAACCCCTCACTGCATTGCTGTTAATGATTCAGGGACTGATCAACCATCATCTCTGCATTAAAAGCCTTGAATAACACACTAATCAGATGTAGAGCACAAGTCTTACATGAAAATTAATCAACAGACCAACAGTCTGTATCACCAGATCTGTTGGCGGTGTTAGCAGTCTATGAGGTCATCATAGACTACGGTACATTATTTACTTGTCATCATCACTTGGTGATTCGTACACATCAGATTATTGGTATCACCATCTACTTCAGGGATACCAAAAGGGTTTTAACAATCATTTTTACATAGGTTTTCCAAAAAGAAATCTAGATCTGTTTTTCTAAAGCCTTGAACTGAAGTTAATCAATGGCAATTTCATGACAACCAAATGAAGGTCGTTTACAATGCACTGACACTGACAAAGAGTTTTATGACAAAAAACCAAAACACAAACTGGTACACTAATTAAAGGAGTCCATTTGAAGGTTTCCTTAATGCCCATTCAATATCACAGAGACTGTGTATGTGTGATTTCAAACACTGTAGGGAGATTGGAATACTGTACAGTTTTCTTACCGGATGTATCCACGGAACCAATTCCACACAGGCTACACATCCTAGCACTATTTCACGATACAAAGAACTTCATTCAATATTAAATTCATGATTACAGACAGAGCGCGAAAAAAATCAATCCAAAACTGTACACAATCATGTGACATTGATCTCAGAACAGTAGCATTCTAATCCACAAATGTGCCAAATCCGTGGGATAAAGTCTTGGAAATTCATCACTCCATTTTCCGATAGTCAGCAAGCGAGCAAGCTTTGCATGCAGAATTTTAATTGTAGTACCATTATTCCCTCGAAAACAAACAGGTCTGCCGTTTTCAGGTCTGCCGATCACACAGGCTGCACTCTTGAGCAACAAAGACATGAGTCTTCATCATATCATCAGTATAACTCACACCAACCAAAATCAATACGCATGCAGACATCATTCAAATGTTCCACAGAAATGAGAGCAGATGCCAGTCTATGCACCCGAGGGGATAATCTCAAGCGAAGTGACACTCGCTGACAATCTTACAGTCATCAACCAAATAAGCGCCAAGATATGTGTCCACCAAAAAATTGGCCTTTACATGTACATGTATTTCATTTTCATCTCAACCACATCATTAAACCAAAGTCTGAATGTACAATTTTATCAAACCCTATGTACGATATCAGGACACATAAATAACCATTATGTACCATTCCTAACATATCAATGTATCTAAATGGTGTTAATTTTGCTTGGCCAGTGCAACCCAGGACCAAGCGACAGGAAGTACCAGCCACACTCAATGACTGAAAATAGATCAACAGCTGAGGCACCCATCAAGCCTAGATAGTTATACAGCTTACACTGTGTACATATCAGGGTCTACACTGCAGTGTATTTGAGACAGAAACTAGGTGTTTCTGGCCCATGAGGACCGGGAGCTATTTGCAAAGACTCCCTTATCTTTAAAACACAGATCAGATCAATAAAATCTCTGCATTCCATGTTAGCATTCACCCATGACGTGTTTTGAAAACCTGTTCCTGCAGTTTTATTTACAGAATGACAGGATTATTTTTAACTTCCTAGTACATGCATTCTGAAACCATACATATTTTGGTCACCTTAATCTAGCAGTGTGCATCACTACTTTAAATATGTTTTTTCGCTATGTAATTTTCTTGTCCCATGTTACCTTACACCACCTTGTAATTGCGTATTGTCAGAATTTTTTTTTCTTTTCAGATTTAACAAAGGGACCACACAATTATCATCGCTGGAACATCTGACTAAATGAAGTCCGTGCCGAGCCTGACCTCAAGGAAAGGTCTCAAAGGTCAACAGGAGGACGTCCGAATACAGGACGGTATACTTATACATGATGACAAAGCATCGCATTTCCTCCTCTTGGGAGGGACCAAGGTCAAGGACATCTCGGGCCAAGTGCTTTGTTTGTTGTTTGTGGACTTCTTTTAATGACTTCCGGTGTAACCCTTGTAATGGCCAAGTTAATTTTCCTTAAACAATTGAGTCACACTGATGTTTGACTAGCAGTCATAAAATAAGGCAGTACTCTGTCATACCTCATCAAAACAAGCCAATTTTTATTTTAGCTAATTCGTCAAGCTGAAAGTTAGAAGTACGTTCCAATGATTTTTTCAATAAAGACTTAAGCTTAGTGCATATATACATATTCTGGGCCTTGTCACAAAGAGGTACACAGTCTCCACCTGGATATATAAAAGTTCAGTGGTCCCTATTTGTTGCTGAATTATTGACAGTTTTTACAATCCCTTTAAACACAGAGGTCGTTTGAACTTTAAATTACAATGAGACCCTCAAACCAACTCTGAATAGCCTCTTGAAATTCTTCACCATGAGACTTTAATTATCTTATAAAAATGTTGAACTATTTAACAGATGTACAATGTACCAGCATACCTGTCGCCCCTAGGCGTGGTTAATTGTGAGGGTTTTTTTATTTTATCTAACAAAACTTACATGTCATGGGGCTGAATATCTTCCAGTGGTGTTGTATAAATGAGTAATTCCTTAAATCTTCAAGTATTCTACACTTATAACAATCCCATAATATTTCTACACTTGGCAAGTATTTCCTCCAAAACGACGCAATCTGTCACAAAAATATGACCCAGTTTATTCAAGAAAAAGTATTTCATCACTTCCATTTAAAAAAAAAACTTTGAATGCATGACTGAACATCCCGTTAAAAGATACTTCAGAGTTGGTTCTTCTTAATCTGATTTAGACGAGAGGAAACACAGATTGGCGAGTTCATTAGACAATTGCATGGTTAGTTAAATCTGCAGTTTACTTATGTTCCACCTCCCACACAAAACTCAAAACAAATGACATAGCTCCCTGTACTAAGTAAATGCCAGGCCAACTCTACCTCTGTGTGGCACAGAGAACAGAACAGGAACAGGCTTTGTGCTGCAATGGTGTAAATGTATAATCAGAAAGGTCAACATTGGACATTCCACATGGAGGACTTATCACAACTTTACATGGTCCAGGTAAGCATTTACCTGTCAACCAGTGGTCGCGTACTGACACTGTCTGTGCTGTATGACGAACTGTCACCATAAAGCAGCAATGCATCCAGAGTTTAACCCGCTTAAAACTCCACTGAAGGAGCACAGTAAAGACACACTGCAGCAGACAAAGTGACTTGTTGAAATAGTTGTACCTATTATAAACAGGTCAATCGATCTGTTGACAGTGTTAGGAGCCTTTCTCGGCCAAAGCAAACACCTGATTCTCACTGGTCCTCGACATGGTAGTTAACAATGATAAATGGGATATGTGTGTGGATTCAAACATTTATTACTTCTTTTTCTTCACTCTCTCTCTTTCTCTTCGAAGTAACTCAACAAAATTACATTCATATACATGAAGCTTACTGAGAGAAACGTTACCTGGTAATTCATGCAAAATAATTTCGTTCACACGTATAGTTTCATATGACAAGTTTCACATTTTCTGCCTTTATCAGCTGGGTGATTGTGTTCCACAGATTACTATATGATAGCTATAGGTACATATGTAAATTTCATAAAGGCACAGGTACACGTTATCTGTGTTATAACCACCTCCCCGTACAACGAAGCTTTCACAAGTGGTAATTATCACCAATCAGATACAACTGCCAGCAATCAAAATTCTTCACATTCATAAACAAATTATGATAATTCAGCACTGAGGTTCTGCTGGGCTTCATCCATTTTCAAACAAAAAATAAAAACAAATGTTAATTTCCATCCGTCTGTTCAGCCCGCAGGTACGAGATGATAGAACAAAAGAGCCTCTTACAAACTCACTCCTAAATGAGAAACTTCAGGCTCATTTTTTTTTCTCTCAAGCTAATCTTGAATTTCTGCCCAATTTTAATATCTTAAAAGTTTGTTAATAATGCCATTAAAACAGATTTGGAAAATCACTGTTACAACAAAACATGATGAGGTTACTGCGAGGAATAGAATACAGATTTGTATAATTTTATGGTATAATCGTTCAGGTCAAATTTGATTTCCCTGGAAATTCACAATTTAAACTGGTAGATGCAACAAGTGATATAAAGCCTTGCTACTGTTTCTATAAGTATGGATTATTTTTTGTCAAGTACTTGTAATAATGGAGTGCAGTGCATTTGGAGAAGGTTGACATCCTTCTTATAAGAATAAGGTGCCCCTATTATGGTGGATGTGAGCCATTGAATAAAGGATGCTATTCTGAGCATGGGCTGAACAGCCTATTAACTTAAATTGAACAAATAGTTTTCTACCTTTGAAGTAAGCAATAACACAATAAGGAAGGGCAATAATGTCACAAACTGTTAATGTACCACATTCACTTACAGACTTAAGGTTGATTATAAAACATTACAATCTTAAGAATGATATTAAAATGTACTCCATTAGGGATATAATATTACTTCACATTCTCACAAGTAAATCTTAAAGCTGTGTTTTTCTCAGGTATTTATCTATATGTCACAGAAAGACTTTTATGTAGGTCAGAGAATATTGTATAACATCGAAACTGAAACCAAGTCATTGTCTGATAACTTTGCTATATGTATACTAGATCTATTTGAGAAATATGATGTAAGAAATCACAAAAGCATACAAATAACTTTTCTAGATTCTGTATAATATTGCCTGAAGGCAATCAAGAAAAAACTCATCTCCAAAACAATTTCACATTAATGAGGAAATTACACTATATTAATTGAGCCTTGTAATGTAAACCTGTCTGATTTCAAACATACCAAAAATCAATTTGCTTCTTTTCTGTAATTTGATGTTTTCATCATTTATGTAAAGCAAAAAACACATGAAACACTTTTGGACCGTTTGTCATAGTTTGTGAGCTTTAAGCATGCTTTAATTACCCTCTAGAGCCCATCCATTGTAATAATAACGATGAATCCCCGCGAGTATACTAATATATGTATCTCCATCACCACATGCAGAAAACACCCCACGTTACTCTACTCCTTTGTTATGTACTTAAACAAATAATGTTTTTATGATATTGTAAATATAGCTAAGAACGTATTTTAGATTATGGGAGATTAAACACATTGAGAGATGAAGGAGACCTAGCTTTACTTTGACAGAAACTTTTAAACTGGATTATTCTGTCACTGTAGTAAATTCTACACAAATCACCAACCATTGGTCAATGGAACTATGTGCTAATGTAATGTGTATCTTATATCCCCTAAACCCAATTTCAAAAAACTCTCAGAAACTCCTTGCCTTTATGTATAATTTTAATGAAATACAGTCTAATTAAATTAGATGGAATTTGGTAGCTGCAGGTCTGTAGCTCCAGGTCTGAAAAAATTTGGATGGACGACCTTGGAGCTACAGTTCCTTACTTGTTAAACTCAGACGTGACCTATCGTCCATTATTTTCTATTTTTTTTTCCTTTCTCGGCAATGTGAAGATAAATCCACTACATAATTCCAAAATTATATTTTCATGTTATGTGATATTTTCCTATTTGGATATATAGTTTCAATTAATAAGCATTTCATTGCATTTCACATTATATTAAAAGAAAAATTCAAAATATCATAACTGACCTTTATATTTCATTTAAGAAGTAACTGTGTAGTCATGAATCAATTGCCCCAAAACATTTTAAAACTTTAAGTGCAAAGTCTCCGAAATATGATGAGTAATCTTTACATGAATTTTTTACAGAACAGTTTGAAGTTGAAAACTATCACTGCACTAAAGTGCAATTTTGTTTGCATGCTGAAAAAATATACATTTAGGCTAGTAATTTAGGGAAAAGGTAATGACAAAATATCTAAATCAAGCTATTCTACAGGTGTGAAGGATAGAAGGTGTGTATTTTGAAAAAAAAAAACAACAACATGTAGATCAGATATTCTGAATAGCTTTATTAAGCTATATAATGTTACTGGCGAGCGACCAGTACTCGCCGAGTACCATTTCTCGCCAGTGCATTGTTACGTCATGTTTTGTATACAATTTCATGTGTTAAAATTGATAAAATGACGTCACAATGCACTGGCGAGAAAGGGTACTCGGCGAGAACTGATTGAATGCCAGTAGCTTTTTCACGCTATATAGCTTAAACAAGAGATTGTGCTGGACCTGATAATAGTGTGACAATGTGCATAAAATAGGCACCCTTAACTGCTCAATACATCACTGGTCAATCGGACACTTTTCACCGAGCTTTCAAAACTGCTTACTTTACGGCAAATAGATATATGATATTCCACAAAATGCTATAGATCTACATGTTTTATCAAAATACACACCTTCAGACGAATGATAGTTTGTGCATGCATACAGTTTTCCTCGATTTGTCTTTACCTTTCATTAACTTTCTTCTCAGAATAAAAATATGTATAGATAAAAATATATCGAGATTAATGATCAGAAGAAGTATTACCTGCTATAAAGGAAGAAAGTTTAAAAACGAAGACAGCAGATCGCCGAGCTTGTTCAAGTTGTTGTTGACAGTCAATATATGTTCAGTCAGTGTCACACGAAAGTTTTAAAATCGAAGGAAAAACTGCAAGACGATAAAGCTTTTGAATGAGATCGAAAACAAAGCGACACGGGTCTACATAGCTAACATGACGAAATTAAATGAACAGAAAAGAAAATCACTGCTTAATCATCCACATAAAACTATAATATATCGACTCTTATCGTTTGGTCACCCACATTATCTCAAATTCGTTCCCTTATGAATTTGCACCAAGTGAAATTACGTAACCCAACAGCGAATAATCTGTTAAAGATAAGTAATCCTGATTTTGATCAGATTGGAGTAATTTGATCGTTGGAGGCACCTAGAAGTCCAGGGATATAACAGGATTTTGCTAAAAGGCCCTGTTTCCACAAATTGGGGTTATACATATACTCAGATGGAATCGTGGGGTAAAACTAAAGCTTTTTATGTGGATACTTGATTTTATTGTAATAACTATTATTACAACGGCAATTTTTAATATACATATTTTTTTGGTTAAAGAGGTTTTTGCATAGAATTTATATTTCCTCCGTGAAATGAAGATATGTCTCGGTCTACAATAGTTTTTTGTGGTATGCCAATTTCAGGTTACCTTGAGGTTAAAACATGCAAACATTTTGTCTAAGGCTGTTCAAAATTAATTCTACGTTTAACGTCACATGAAAATTAAAAACCTACGAGGGAGGGAGGAGAAAAATAAACAAACAAAAATTTCAAACAAATGTGTATTTATTGAAAGTCATCCATTCAGTTACCAATACATCAACACTGTCATATAATACATATGGTAGGATTCAGTCCATGTTAAGTTTTGCATTTTTTAAGCAAATACTTTTGTGTAATTTTGTTTTATGTCCTTTCTGTGGGTACATCATTATACTGGAAGAGAATTGGAGTGACTTGCAAGCAGATCAAGTAGTAAATGTATTTTCATCATTACATGTACAAACATAGCAAACCAAAGGAAAACTTCTCCTTTTATAGAAAAAGTTGCTCAACACATGTGACTCACAGGTTATCTACAATCAAAATAATGACATTATTTCATACATTTTCATAATGACTAATTTTAAAATTTAACATATCAGAGCTGTGTTGTAATATTCACTGTACCTACTTCTAAGAACTCAAGACAGGGTTCTTGAAATAACTGCCACCCTACAAGTGTATTCCACTTCTTCTTTCCGTTCTTTCCTTAAGCTGGGCCATCTATTAGTTTCTTCCTATTATTATATTATGTATGAATTTATTATTATTTCTTAACATGTTTTTAAAAATGTAGATACATTTCAAATGTAAAGGAGATTTGCACTCATTATCATGCGAGAACTCTAATCAGTAAATTATGCTGACTTGATGCATAGCGTTGGGGCTCAATCATATTTCTTCTCTGTCTTTCAGTTCAAGGTATTACATTCATAACTATCATATTTAAAATCAAATATTGTTAGTTTGAACACTAAAATCTTAGTATTATTTTAAAGGGTTCATTAACCTTTGAAATTGAACAAAAATCAAATAGTAACTTAATCACATCTTGAAGTTAACATTGAAGTCTATGGGGAACGGTATTAAATAATTTTTTAAAGTCTTTTGAATATATCTTTTCAGTAGAGTGTTGATAAGAAGTTGCTTAAGCTTCCCCTTTCTTAAAAAAATGCAAAAATCGTAACTTCACTGTACACATTTTGATTTTTTTTTTCTATTAATAAGATGGGTAGTCATTTCAGTTGTTGATACTACTTTAATAAATATATACAACAAACCCCATATTTGGGCGAAAGTTGGTTCAGTATGGCTCAGGTTCTGTGACTTGACAACCGGCATTATACAGTCTCGAAATAAGATTTCTACCGTCAACTTCGATCATGTGTTGATACATTGTTGTTCGTTTTTATATGTTCATTTTTTACTTTGATAGTGGCGTAGACGTTTTTCTCTCATATAGGATGTAGAATTAAGTCGCTAAATGAAAACCCAAACCGGAACGACTTTTCAAATCCGGATTTGTTTGTTTTTTCAAAACGACTATTTCGCCGAAACCTACGCGCGCGGGTTACGTTAAACGTAGAATTAATTTTGAACAGCCTAATGGTTGTTTGAAGTTAAAATTAAACCCGGAAAAGGAGTTCAGTGTACTGATAGATTGCCCTCTTGGGGTCCGTGTTTGCTCTGCTCCTGTTTTGATTTTTCCTTTGGACTTTTGATTTTGAACACTGTTCGTTATCACCACATGTTATGCAATTAAAGGATGTGTTAATAAATCCTTGCAAGACTGTGTATTTTTAGACCATTGTATTGTATTGTTTATTAGTCAAAAGCTATACAGCACATAGACATATACAAAACAATTTACACAAAAATATTAATATAAATCGGTTACTTGAAAAAAGGCAAGTTTATACATGAAATTTTCTGATGACAAAAGCATTCTTAATATATCTACCCAATTTGCACAATTCTTTTACATTTTGTAATGACAATAGTTGAATCAATTTAAAAACAGAGGGTTTGTAATAGTAAAACTTCTTAAGGAATTTTTCTCTTAAATGACAAGAATTGGGAAATTTAAATATAAAATGATATTCATTATTAAATGGAATAATCATTAGAATTTTGTTGCATGCATGAGTAAATATCTTCCACTCTCTTTTTTGGCGTATGTGTGTTGATTTATTTGTTTATATAAAAAATGTCATATTCAGTTAAATTGATAATGATCACAGAATTCGTTAGAGCTTTTTCAAAGTTGTCTTAGAGGATCACTAAGTTGTGTGAGAAGACGTTTCTGATTTCTGTGTGACATACATGTATCATGTATGTACAAAACTTATCTTCATCCTTATCGTTCTGAATTTCATTGTCATGCATTTGTGTAGCCAATGAATTGAATAATAGACTTAAGAATTGAAAAACTTCATGAAATGTACATCTTTTTAATTCATATCCTTTGGTAGTGGAAACAACATAAAACACTGTGCCGGAAAATTATTCCAGTGCCAAGGTGGCATTTTTTCACCCGTCTAAACTACATATATCGAAAAATATATATATGCCATATGATAGACCATTGCTCAAGGAGTTTATAGTCACCTTTTTATTAGTGTATCTCACCTGTCAGGTGAGATATTTACCTTTAAAAAAATGAATTCCTACAGGAAAATAATTTGTCCCATAGGAAAAGCAATTTTCCTATAGGATATTTCGAATTTCGTACAGGAATAAAAGAACTTCCTATGGGAATTTAAATTCTGATAGGATTTGAACAAAACTCCCATAGGATTTTAAAATCCGACAGAAAATCTTAATTTCCTATAGAAAAACTACCTGTCGTAATCAAATTTCCGCAGGAAGTACTTTTCTCCTATAGGAAATATAATTCCTGGAGGATTTTTATAAAATTCTATGGATTTTCAATACTTCATGTAGGAAAGTCTTTTCTCCTAAGGGAATTATTGTTTTCCTATGGGATATTATTTTTTAAAGGTAATATTTTACCTGTCTGGTGAGACACACTAAAAAAAGTGGTTATGTACTCTCTAGACAATGATCTATCATTTGGTATTTATGGATTTTTACGAAATTGCATATTAAGCGGGTGCAAAAATTCCACCTTGGGACCGGCATAATTATCCGGCACAGTGTTATAACCTTAGCCATTCTTGCAACAAGCGCGACAACTCTGATGTAACTTAGTGTTCACACCAACATAAAACCATTTTAAGAAAAAAAAAATGTTTATACCTCATGTACCTAGGTGGTTCATGCGTTGTGACAACGCACATTGAAAAAAACTACGCACTTTGATTTTTTTATAAGTGCCTTAAATTAGGACCAAGAGAAACTGTTTATCAACTTATCTTTTTAATGTATCACATTGAGCTAAACAAGGTTATTATATTAATCATGCATTGTATTAAAAAAATCATGTATTTCGATTAAACCCTGAAAAATTCTTTTTTTTAAAGTGCGTTAATATCGACAATATCAACGCACTTTGAAATAAAATTATATTGTTTCAAAGTGCGTTGACTAGGTCCAAAAATTAACGCACTTAGAAATTCAAAGTACGTGATTTTTTTTAAAGTGCTATGTAACAATGCGAGCATTAATATTGTTAAATGATATGACATCAAAATAAAATGCATCATGATTCTGAACTAGATTGCAAATATACAAGGTATCGATTTAAATTAATATATACAGTACATGTATTATAATCCGTGGTTAATTTTTTTTTATCAAATAACTGATATCACATTCAAACTTTAAAAAGTGCTACTCCTCTTCGGTTTAACGATGCGAAATGTTCTAATGTCTATTGCTTAAGATAGCGAGGGGAAATGAAATCTTTATTTCGTATCAGACATAAGTAAATTTGCCAAGATAGGCAAGGGAAATGGAAAATAGATGGCTGGTATATTTTGAAGAGAACCAGCGACACGTGTTTCATCGGTTTCTACATTTCATTCTGGCGCCTTGCCAGGTCAGACCCATGCATTCTATGGTCTTCGATACATTTATTTTACCATTTTACAAGAATGGTGCTTACTTTGCTAGAAATCTTAAATGTGTAATCAAAATAATAAAAGCTAATCATGAAAATGCAATTTTAAAGTAAAATAATGTGGATTTCATGGGATATTAAGCAGACTGAAATCATCATATTTCAATCTGCATATAGTAAAATTGTTTAAAAGAAACTAGGTGAATAATATTTCCTTGTAAATCTGTCGCGATCAATTGGGGTCATATTCGTTCTGAACATATAAGCGGTTAAAGTTGATGATTATTAAAATCTTTTAACTTCATGCATTTGATTGATATCTGCTCTCTGCATGTATGTTTCCTCTCTATTTTTATACATGTACCTGAAAAACGACAGACGTCAAATAAACCATATGACGCAACTTTGCTATTTTGATGTCAATATTTAGTTTTCCTGCTCGTTTACATGTATATATGTAAATCATTGAAACGGCACTTAATCTTCATAGTATAAAATTTAAACTATACTCATTTGATATTCATATAATAGGTTATACCGAATTTTAATTTGTTCTTTTAAACTTTAATGAACATTCAAAAGAGTCAGAATTTAAGGATCACCCTGTGCCAGGTTTGACGTGTATCATATTCAAGTGAAAGGTCCTCAAGATAGTCGCTGGATATAGTTTATAATTGGAAGTCAATCATTATTTACGAACAAAATGATAATTTGTCACAACAAATAATAGGATACTACGGTACCCCTAATACGTTTATAAAATCATGATATTTTTTTCGTGATTACATGCGAACATTAAATTTGATGAAATCATCTGTAGATCCACACACTCCGTTGGCTTTCGTTTGGACTATAAATGAATGGATTGCATTCTCAGGATCAGTAGATTTGATTTCTTCATCACAAACAAAACCCTCATTGAGGACGCCAGCAGAGTAGCTCGGCTGGCTGTCCGTTTCGTCATCGCAAAGTGTGCCTACGTCTCGCGTCACCGAATCTCGTTTTATATTAGCTACAACCTGTTCTGGTGATGAGAGTTCCAACGCTTCATTAGACTGTTTCTCAGAACCCCACTTTGTCTGATCTTCAGTTTTTTCATCAATAGTGTAGCCATTTGTAGTACATGTAGCAGACGAGCTATCAACCGTCTGTTCCCCAGGTTGTTCATTAAGTGTAGAATTATCTATGGCAGCTTTGTCAATTATCTTTTCTGAAGAAGCTGACGAGTTTTCAATCCTTTCGTCAGCTGCAATGCCCATCTCCATGTTGAAGTTGGGGTCTTTTGCCCAGGATTGCTCGGTCCCACTTCCCAGGACCAGAAACACTATGGCCCCGAACACCGAGATACCGGCACAAATAAAAAATACCACTTGCCACTCCTCTTTGGTTCTCTGAAAAATTATATATAATTATAATTACCGGCATTTTATTGAACGGTCAAGACTTCGGATTTTTAAAACATGTGACATAATGTACATACTTTAGTGTAAATGCAAAGTTTTTTGAAAATCTACCATGTATTAAAATACTGTAACATTCACAATAGTATATGGTGATTGAAATTTACTATTTTGCGCATTTCAAAGCAAACTTTAATTAAAACCAAATTATTTTGTCCCTTATTGTACAAATGTAATTTGTAATTGAGAAATTCTTCAGCACGTTTTTGGTCAGTTGAAATGTTACTATCGGGGCAAGCATAGCAGCAATATTCGCCAGCGTTCCCGTCATACCAGTTAGCACACCGGCATACCTAAAAATAGAAATGGAATACCAGTCAAACAAACCCAGCATAATTATTCAAGACGGCGAGTACCATATAAAATTATGGTAATTAGAAATACATTTTTTGTTTATGATGACAGTAATAATATAACATGATAAAAATAGAAACTGGGAACAATAAAATAAGTTATACCAAATTAAATAAGCTGTTTGCAAGTAAATATATCGTAATGTTTGAAAGTGAATTTTGTAGAAAGTAACGCATAATGTATAATGGAACGTGGGAATTATTTACATGATCTTATTTCTGGACTAGGCCTATTTCATTCTTAAATTGAATTTATTTACTGGGATTCAAGCATGCATATCAGCATGTACGTACATGTATGGCTCGCTTAAACACTGTATGGACGAGAAACCTAGCTCTAACTGGTGTTGTTATACCTTGGCGCTATGTCTATTTGATTGACACGGAGTGAGCAGGTGTTCAGGGCCTGTATAAACCAGAACAGGACCACAAGAAGGACCGCATAGCTCGCCTGGGACCTGTCCATGAAACTCAGCCCGATCAAGAAGGGCACGGAGAGAATGTTCCCTGCAAATACCACAGAAACATAGACTTAATGAAAGCATCTTGATTTAAGAAATTTTTCAAAAGCCGTCTCTTCGGTAATAAGAAACCGTTTAAAAATCCCGCAACAGTAGGTTACAGATGTATTTTTTTCTTTACTAAATAATAGTTTATGTCTAAACAAATCACATCTCAAAGTTTTAGGTAGATCTGATGGTTTATATGTTGAACATCGAGCCTCCTTAACAGAAACTGGAAAATACATACACATCTTAAATGACAGAGATTTGAAGAAGAAGTAATTATCTTTTAAGTTAGCACATAACAGTGGTTTAAAAAAAGGACATATAGACGTACATTTGTCACTGTATAACGACTAATAATAGTGAAATGAGTGGAACTCACCGGTAGCCATGAAGATTTTTCTGACGACGGTTGTGGAGAAAGTTCCACGAGAGATAAGAAGATCGGAGATGTGTCCGCCACCAAGGGAAACCAGAAAGCGGGCCAGGGGCGGCAAGGAGGAGGCAAGACCATTCTAAAAGATGATTTATATTGAATCACGTGGGACTACAATGTACATGGATATCCACTTCAATAGTAAATCACATCGTCAGTAATAATAATGTGATAAGATTTCTTTTGAATTGATTATTTAAAGAATCGAAGGCCCATACCAGAGTGACGTCGAACTTAAGAACGTCATTCAGATAGATGGGCAGAAACGTCCCCGTGGTTGTGGCGATGAAGTTATATCCCATGTGGACGGTAAGTATACCCCAGAAAGGACCGGACTGTAAAATCTGAAGCCAGGGTGGGCGTGGCATCTATATGAATAGAGGGACTCTGGTTCACATCAGCACGTATAGAGTAATAACAGTAAAACGAGATAACGTGGATACTTGAAATAGTAATATATAATATAACTAATTCAAGTATCCTCGTTTTCTCTCTTAACTGTTATTTTACTCTTTTTTGCAACTGGTTTATAACATTTTTTTCTGCTACAGTGATAACTGCAACAATCTTCGTCTTACCTTTGCCACAGTGCTATCGCGGCGCCTATGTCGAATACGTTTGATTTCATCTGGCTTAATGCGAGGGTGTTCGAATGGGGTATCGTAGACAAACAGAACCCAGGGTATCAGCACAAGAAAGTTGCAGCCACCTTTAAGATAACCCACCTTAAGTTAGGAAGCAAAATATATTAACCATCATATTTTGAAAAAAGTTCAATACAAATGACTTGCGCTGCCCAATAAAAATAATAGATTTAGATAGTGTAAGATTTGTAAATGTCTCACTGAATAGATACATGATGAAGGGCCACCCGTTGTGGACTGGGATAGTACAGATAAACCCGGACGTCGATAAATTCAGAATATAACCGATGAAAAGTCCTGGAAATGTTGGATAGAAAAAAAATACATTGCAAAATATATATTTGTTAATGTATGCACACATACTGAGGGAGAGAGATGGAGTGACAAAGACAGACAGACAGCACGACAGACAGACAGACAGACCCGCCATAGCTGTGGAAATGATCTGAGCCCTCTCATTCAGCGGAGCCCATTTTGACAACAATTCCGTTAAGCTGGATTGTAAGCCGCCCTTTATAATTAAAAATATTATTTCATGGTTCCTAGTTTAAGATTGAAGCAAAAAGGAAAACTGCGCATAATTCCTAACGGTATAATAATGATAATTCAATTTCATTTTGGCTATAATATTATCATTTCTTCAGAGTAACCATGTCTCAAATCTACTCACAGATGATAGCCCCGCCACACAGCGGAGACCGATGGCGATATAAGGGTTAAAGGTCAACACGAGGGGAGTGAGAGCGGACGACCCAGCCAAGAGGAGAATGATGACGATGACCACTCTCTTGGCGCTAAATTTCCCGGATAAATATCCACCAATCAGAGGCGTGACAGGAAACGCGTAAAATTCCGCCGTCAAAACCTGGCTTCTGATGTCATCCTCTAAGCGTATGTTCCAGATCTTTAAAAAGGAAAGAGGTGAGTAAGATTTTGATAACCAACAATGAAAAAAATAGGTTAGAGCCATTAATGTCAATATTTACGTTTGTCTCCTCCATTTCGCTGATATTGTTCGTAGCTTTTGAGAGGTTTTCATTGAAAGTCGGTTCAATGTAGTTGGACTCCATGCACACCAAAACCATCGTTATGCAGTTCTGAAGCATCGGCAGAGCAACAAACAGAAGAGTGCACATATAGGTGACCACCCAGCGGTGAGAAAGGTACTTGTCCAGAAAACCTTCCGGGGCAGAAGGGTCAGCGCCCGCTTCCGGTTTTGTGTCATGGTCTGTTGGAAAGGTCACAGACTCTCTCCTGTTACCATTCCCAATCTTTGTATTATCACTAGCTCCTTTGTAATTAGCAAAAGTTTGAATTAGTAATTTTTATAATATAATTTTAAACCACAAGTAAAGAAAGAGTGATGCAAGAAAAAGTTATTATTTTAAGTACTCACCCATGCTTTCCTGTCACCTTGCATTCAACATTTTGACGTGAAAAAGGGCAATGTATCAAAGACTCACGCAGTTAGCTATAAAAATGTTTTACCTCTTGTCCAACCCTTTTGGGTAATATTGAATATAATGTTGTTTAAAGCAACTGAGTGCATAATAGTGCTTCTCTCTGCAACACGAGTATGGAATCACAAAGATGTCACAAAGGTATATATAAATACTGGCAGTTCGCTTACTGCATACTGGCAGTTCGCTTACTCCATGTAGAAGTAAAAGAAATTATTATTGAAAAAAAATCGACTTTGCTATGTAAACAACTTTTAAAGTTTGAAAAATGTTATAAGACAAATCAGTCTATGACACATGCAAAATAAGTTAACATACCACGTCAGATTAGTAAACTTTTTAAAGCTTTTGACATTGCATAGCCTTTCAAACATTGGAACATGTTACATGTAAATCAGAAGTTTTCAAGGTTTTGGATTTGCTGGAAAGCATCGATAGTTTTGAACTTTTTTCAACCGAAAAAATATGAACCTGTTTATATAATTAATAGACTCTAAGGATAAAGGTTTTCCACTCAGTCAACTAAATGTTGAGTGAAAGGTCTGGATAAGTGACTGAATGTCAGAGCTTTGTCATTCAGTTGTGTTTCAGTCTCATTTAAGTTGACTGAACGGCAATGTTTCATCATGTGGTACCTCTATGTTACTGATTATAGCCACCGACAGCTCTCGTATTTCCCTCGTGTCTATTTATGCATCTATGTGTCCGTGCATTAATATCTCAGCTGATTTCTAAGCGCAGTTTCACGAAATGCCAAGGACAAAGGGTTAAGGAATCTTATTTCATCATTTTATCACGATTATTTCAGCAAACAAAAAATAATCAGATGTTGTCATTTAGAAGGTTATGCTAGAAGAAAAGTATTTATCGATAAAAGTTAGACATTCAAAGACATTTTGTCAAAATGTTGTTTTGATTATGAGCCACCTGTTTAATTTCATCCCTTCCCACCCCTTTCTATACAACCAAATGCTTTAAACAATTAAACGGCGAGCATGATAAAACGACTATTTCAAGAGTGATCGGCAATAATTTAATCAACTGCCCTAATCGTCAATGTAGCTGTGATATAATTGAAATCTTCAATGTTACTTTTAAGCATAAATAAATGTTCTTGGGGGGCTCAATCAAAATCTATATCTTAATTAATTTAGAACTTATTGTCAACAAAAACATTTTACTGCTTACACTTGACTCAAAATTCATCAGATGTTTAAAAACGAATTAGCAATCTGCAGGGATTTTCTGTGATTCAATATCAGTTTTCCAAATAATACTTAGAAAATGAAAATGTTGTATCTTTGTATTTAAAAAGGTTGGGTGGTCGTTGCCATTTTTAGACTTAATTGATCTCCTTTAGAAGAAAAGCTCTGTATAAAGATATAGAAAATATTCAAATGTAAAACCTAAAATTTACGGACTTTTTCTTCACTAATTTTAAATATTTTATAGCTTAACAAATCATATCTAAAATTTTAAGAAGATTTAATGAATAGTTTGTTGACCACACAGCCTTCTTAGCATCGTAAATGAAACAGTAGAAACATATCAAAATTACACCTGTTCGAGAATTCAACTGTATTAGTAGTGTTTCTCCGTAACCCCAACAATATATTCGTAGACATGACTGTACACTGACTGCATCAATATTTGACACACCACAATCAAAATAAGGTATTTTAACAAAAAGCAAAATGGAATCAAACGGACCAGGTAAATTTTCTTAAGTGAAAAGTATTTTATTTACAATGTGTTTTGTATGTTAAAGATTATGAAATGAGTCTGTGGCTTACATTGATAAGCATCATTCTTTATGTTTATTGTAAATCTAAATTCTTATAATTGTTGAATTGCTGCAATATAATAACTATCTACTGTGAATTGTACATACATGCATCCTTGTTTAGTCTTACTCATTTTGAATCATTGTACCAATGCATTTTTTATTTTATGTGAAGAAGTTCGTCATGATATGAGAATGTAATCTTCGAGTCTCTTTCTAAAGTGATATAAGTCAACAATATTTAAGCCAACGAAACGATTTTGTGATCTCTGCTCGAAATTCTTCAACATCTCCATTGTACATTTCATTCATTGAAAAATGTTTAGAGAGAAAAGATTCACGCGGATACATTTCGGTTTTGGGTCATTATTTCTAAAAAAAAAAATATTCCATTTTCACTTTAAAAGATCTTCATAACGGCATCAGAAGGACATCTTCAGGAGTTTCCTTCTCAAGCGACGTGACAGAACAACAAAGACAAAGAAACAGTTCTGTGAGTTTAGTCCGAAATTTCTCGACATATCCACTGTACAGTTCTAAACAACTTCTGAAACAAAGTGTGTTTGAGAAATACACATCCTGTCGCTGGTTGGTTGCCTTTTCGTGTTTTTTAACGGTCACGTGTTCGACAATGCTCCGTCAGTGTATCAGTATGGTGATTGTTTGTATGGAATCTAATTATGACGCTGGACAAGACGCCTTGATAAACCAATCGAACACGACTACAAATGGAACTTTCACACAAACACATAGAGGGGTATATAACCTATCTACGACAAAAAATATTTTCTGTTTACTTGATTACATCAAATCCTATTTTTATGTACAAAACTTTTATGATAACTTTAAGCGCTGAATAGATAAATAATTGAGAATAAGAACAAGAATTAAAAAAAAAAACTCTGTTGTACATGACTGATTTTCATGATAGATTATTAGAATTTAATCGACATATCTATCAGTAGATCAGTTGGTGAACAGAGATTAATTAAACAATTTTAAAACCTGTTTCTGATCTTTGAAGCTTTGGGACATAGTGTGGGACAGCGAAGAGAAGGGTCTGATCCTACAGTCCTATTTCTACACGTTCCCGATCACCCCTCTGATCGGAGGCTACTTGTCTGGGAAGTTTAGCGGGAAGACGGTGGTGACTGTGATGACGTCATGCCTGATATTCCTGTCTGCCGTGATCCCTATTGCTGCCACAGTCAATCCCTACCTTGTGGTCGTTCTCAGGTGCGGCATCGGACTCTCCTCTGTAGGTCAATTGCAGTCTTTAGTAATTCCCTTCATATCGTTACCTTTTACAAAAGATATCAAGTTAAAAGGTCAAGCAAATACAACACGTAGATCGTAGTTATGCCCTTGTTGATGGATCAAAAAGTACTGTCATATCTGATTTTTGTAGTTCGTTTAAACAGGGAGGCCTTCAACCTAGTTTAACAGCCATTGTTTCCAAATGGGCACCGGTGTCTGAGCGTGCGCAGATAGTAGCTGTGGCCAACGCAGGTACACTAAGACATGTATTTAAACCTATTTCATGTTTGAATTATGAATTTTGGAAGTAGTAGTCACATTGAATATGATTTCAAGTGAAGTGGTGTAACATCATAAATACAAGTGACAATGGCAGAAAATATTGTCATCTGAATGTTGTTTTCCTGAAATCCTGAAACCATCATCAGAATAAATTTAAATGTCCTGATCGCTAATTTCAAAAAACAGAATTGAATTCAGAACATCTAGTTTTAATCAGATTGAATTTCTATATGCGTTAATTTTAATCAATTTTTCCTTATGTTTCAAAGACTCCTAATCTTGTTGAACCCCTTCATGAAATGTGCTTGTCTTTTACTTAGTAGCTCCTGTATATTGCGTGTTCTTTGTCATTTATGGGAGTTTCTTGTGTAAATCTGTCTTGTCTTTATTAGTTTATAATTCCGTGTTATTAAACCTGAAATTAATCAAGACTAACAGACATTCTTAAAGATGTTCATGAGATCTAAGACCACCTTTGTTCAATGTAAATCAACACTGCTGAAATCACAACCAGGATGAACAGTTCTTAGAGGGGTGTTCATAATATGTAACACGTACACACATACACACACTGATCAATTTGACATGTTCGTTCACAGGTATGATGGTTGGTACCATCTTTACCTTCGCCTTCCCTGGGTTTATCTGTTCCATTCCAATCCACAATGGCTGGCCTTTTATATTTTACGCCTTTTGTAAGTTTAAATTTAGGGGTTTTTTTAGAACTGAAAAGAAAATAAATAGAATGATAAAACATAATTGTGTTTTCTAAATAAAACATGCTCAGAATTCAACAATTTATCTAGGTATCAATTTGATGTTTAAGTATATGTAACGTGTTTAGGTATATGTAACGTGTTTAGGTATATGAAACTAGGTATATGTAACTTGTTTAGGTATATGTAACTAGGTATATGTAACGTGTTTAGGTATATGTAACGTATTTAGGTATATGTAACTAGGTAAATGTAACGTGTTTAGGTATATGTAACTAGGTATATGTAACTTGTTTAGGTATATGTAACTAGGTATATGTAACTTGTTTAGGTATATGTAACTAGGTATATGTAACGTGTTTAGGTATATGTAACGTGTTTTCTCTATTGATGTGGACGTGTTTGGTGTACGACAGACCAGACGAACACCCCCGAATCACGTGGAAAGAGCGGGCCCTCATCAACTACAAACGAAGGGACAGCACTCTCGAAAAGGTCAACACTTAAAGCAAAACTCATCAGACAGACAACAGTTGGATTTAATACTCATATACACAATATTATAGCACTCTTGATAAACTTATACCGAAATGGCGAAAAGTTATTTTACATTTTCAGATGCCTTCACCCCCTTGGATCAAGATTTTAACTTCTGGACCGTTTTGGGGACTTCTGTTTGCCCAAATGTCCCACAGGTTTTTATTCACTACCATCGGAACTTTCCTTCCTCTTTACATGGCTGATGTGTTGAAGTTTGACATTGCGACTGTAAGACACATTTACATTTTTATTCATTTTTTTATTCATTAGTTATCACCATTTAAGGACAAGAACCAGTCATTGACAAATGCATGTGCAGTTGTTTATTGATAAACTTTATTCCCATATGTACCATATGTTTTGATATTTCAGAATGGACTTTTGTCCTCCCTGCCATTTATCGGTCGGTTCATTGCTTCTGTTGGGAGCGGGATGCTGGCAGATAACCTGATGACAAGGGAACTTCTCTCAGTGACCGCCACCAGAAAAATCTTCCACGTCTCGGGTCAGTTTTGTCCCGACAACGAATATTTCGTCAAAGCCTCATAACTATTTATCATTTTAGTTTCTATATCAAAAAAGATATGCCAATGCCATAATATTTAATATTATTTTATCAATGGATTCTTTCAAAAAGAAGAATCTGTAATCAAAATATAATAGAAATTTAAAGTCGTTTAAACATAAATGTTGTTGTAACTAGGTGACACAAGTCAAAAGAAGAAATCTGTTTTAAATGAACTGGAAAGAAGTAGTTTGTCGATCTGCCAAAAATTAAAAATCCAAAATTTACGCACAATCCTAAGCAAAATCACCCAAACAATTACAAAAATATTTAAGAGTTAAAGAAAATGGAAATTTTGATAGTACTTTGGATCACAACAGGTATAGTACTTTCCACACCTTTCCTGATTTGGATGAGTTACATGGGACCTGATGAGAGGAAAAGTGCAGTGGTACTACTGGTGACGTATTGGACAGTTCAGGCTCTCAATAATGCGGGATTTCGAGTCAACCATATTGATATCGCCCCGAGGTATATGTTGCAACAGTTCTGTGATGACTGAGACAAAACTAATTGGGAAATAGTTGATCAATAAAACAACCTGTTAACAAACTAAATTGAAGTGTCAAGAGGTAGATAAAACTATCACCTAGTCTTGATAGAATTTTGTTTTCTGTTTTCTAGAATTTTGTTATATAAAGGACATATCCAATCCTTTTTTTTTTTTTTTTTAGATTTGCAAGTGTTCTAAATGGTATGACGACAACAGTATCGTCAGTTGCTGCTTTGTTGTCTCCAATCTTAACTTCAGAGTTAACCAAAAATGTAAGCCCATTAAACTTTACCAAATATAAATGTCTAAAATTATCATTTCATATCAAATAACTATTAAGTAAAATATTCATCTTATGAGTGTAGATTAAGATGATATAAAGAAGGATGGCGATAAATAACTATTAAATACAATTTCGAATTAAGACTTGAACATTGTGAAAATATACCAATTTACACTTTTAACTTTACAGGGTACACAGGAGGAGTGGCAGACCGTGTTCTTCATCTGTACGGGGGTGGGGCTGGCAGGTGCCCTAGCATTCCTGGTTCTGGGCAGCGGGGTGGAGCAAGAATGGGCAAGAGACCCGAATATGAATATTGATTTCGATGTTTATACCATTGACGAGAGAAAACAAAGTATTGACGAACCACATATTACTGAGGAGGAAAAGGATTGCACATCTGAGAATGACAAAAACGTTAGGATGAACTCAATCTCTGAAAATCAAAATGAGAATGTGGAATATGGACATGTTAACGACGGTTTTGTTGAGCAAGCTAACGAAATAAAAAATTATTCAGAAGCCAGTCACGTGATCCTAACACACCATTTCTGAGTATAATTTATTCAATTGCTGTTGTTTGATGTCTAGGGAGAAAATTAAAATGGATACAATTTTGGATCGAAAAGGAGTTTCCGAGGACCATAACAAAACTAGATGCTGTGCAAAAAAAGAAATGATGATGTTCGTACATGTATTCACAATAGCACGAGTGAGCATCAAATGAAAGGAACAAAAAAGGATGTAATCCAGTTTGAAATTTCTGAAATTGATAAAGTAGCCATTGATTTCGAACACAGGACAATACACTATAGAAATAACAAAACCAGACATTGTATATACCAAACTACATGTATATGAAAGATAGTAAAGTGCAATCTTGTTGCAGTAAGGAGTGTAAAAGACCTCGATTTTCTACAAATCTATGATTAAGTTATAGAGCTTACTATATAAATGGCAAACATCATTTATTATCTCCAATATTTCAAAGAACCTTTTTAGTTTTTGAATTTGATATCATGATGTTATGTACAACATGAATGAAATGACAAAGTTTGTTTATTACAGTTTTAAAGTAAATCTGGAAATTTTTGTTCCGGTCATTTTGGTTCTAAAATTATATAGGCGGAAGTTTATACTCATAACATGGAAGGATAGCCTAACATGGTTTCATTCGTATTTTCTGCTACTATACTTCAATTTCAACAATACAGAACTTAGTTGTGTGTTTATTGAGTGTTATTTTTTTTTAACTTTAAAAAAACTTTTAAGTATTTTATGTTTTCTTAATCACAGAATATTTTTAAATAAAGAGCGGTTTAATTTACCGTAAAGAACTATATATGATATTTGTCAAATTTGGCACCCATAATCCGCCATTTTTTAAAATTTCAGGTGCAATAATTTGATGTGTTATTTTTTAGAAGAGTTGACATAAAATATGTTTATCACCTATTTATTTTATCTATATGCATATACTGGCAGTATGTGACGTCAGAAGTGACGATATTTTTAGACTTCAATCAATATCAGTCAAAAACTGACAATTTTCTTATCTTTTTTCGAATGGGAAATATAGAGCGACTCTTTGAACAGGAACGAACTTTTTGTCACTTATAAGCACTGGAGAGATACATCTTTGGTGAAAATATTTTGTTTGTTCAAGCAATTGCTCAATGAAAATTATGAAAAACTTCTAATGTCTATCAAACAATTACAGTAAAATGACGATCTTCATTAAAGGGGCCATTTTAGGCTCCAGCCATGTATAGTCCTTTCACAAGTTGTTGAAATAAATAGATCAGTTACAAATTAACTATCTATCCCTTGAAGGAAGCAAGAGGTAGTGTCACTTACGTCATCAACCAATTAATGCTACCACGCTAGACCAAAATGTTCACTCGATCATCCAGGTAAGGTCCACGCGGAGCTAATTTTAAGCTTGATTAGTCGCGTGTGTACAGAACCACCATTTCGAGTTACCAAGAATGAAAAACAATGAAATATGTATCACGGGACCCAGGTTTTACTTCGAGAGATCAAGAACTTCGAGAGATCGGAGTTCGAGAGATCAAGAGTAAATTTGCTTAGTTATATAGAGAAAAAAATCGGGACCGTGAATTCACTTCGAAGTTCGAGCCATCAAGTGTCACCTGTATGTATATATAGATTTATATAGATGCAAATAAATTCTACATCAAATCATTTTTACTGGAGTTTTGCAGTATGTCAAAATCCACAGTCAATTTAAAACAATTCAAATTTTAGTTCACAATCTTGTAAAACAGCAGCGATATAGCAGCGTAACAACACTGAATGTTGCAATGCCGCTTAATGATATAAATATCATTAAGCGTTGCATTTGCAACGCCTAATGCTATATTTTAAATTATTGCATTAACAGTTGACATCACCAACGGCTAATGATGTATTTCCGCTTAATGATAGAATTGTATTATTAGGCGTCACAAATGCACAGCAGTCATTACGCTTAATGAAACAAGCAAATAGCTACATTCTCAAACGCTAATGATACAAACTTTTTATCATTAAGCGTTGAAGTCGCACCCTTTAATGAAACAAATTGTAAATTAAATTGAAAGCGGTCTTTTATGAAATACCACTATTTAATTTCCATAAATTTGCTCAGTAGTGGTCATATGTCGTTTTACTATATAAAAAGCTAGATAAACAAAAGGCCCAGGGGCCACATCGCTCACCTGAGCAACAAAGGCATAACTCTCATCAAATCAGCATTACAGTATCAAAATCAAAATATCTTGACAACTAAGTAAAGTAGATCTTGCAGATTTTTATCCCCATATTTTTATGGTAAATACCAAGCCCCTTTTGTTGTTTTAGTATTTGTATGATTTTTTTTCTTTCTTCCTATAAAACCCCCCACCCCAACTTTGTGGCCCCACTTTTATCTGAGAAATCATGGTTTGATCAAACTTTAATCTGCACAACCTGTGCTTTCACACGTTACTACTTTTTGGACTGAATGCTTTTCCAGCGGATTTTTAAAGATTTTTCTCTATATCTTCCTATGTAAAAATTTGAACCCCCTTATGTGGCCCCATCATACCCCAGGGATCATGATTTGAACATACTTGAATATACACTATCTAAGGATGTTTCGACACACGTTTAAGCTTTTCTAGCCAAATGGTTTTTGAAAAAAAGATTTTTAAAGATTTTCTCTATATCTTCCTATGTAACATTCGAGCCCCCTACATTGTGGCCCCATCATACCCCGGAGATCATGATTTGAACAAACTTGAATCTACACTATTTGAAGCTGCTTCCACATAAGTTGAAGTCTTTCTGACCAAATGGTTTTGGAAAAGAAGATTTTTAAAGATTTTCTTTATATATTACTATATTACTATGTAAAAATTCGACCCCACATTGTGGCCCCACCCTACACCTGAGGACCATGATTTGAACAAACTTGAAGCCAAATAGGTTTTTTTTTACCCCTGGGGACCATGATTTGATCAAACTTGAATCTACACTACCTGAAGATGCTTCCTCACAAGTTTAAGCTTTTCTGGCCAAAAAGTTTTTGAGAAGAAGATTTTTAAATATTTCCTCTATATATTCCCATGTAAAACCTGACTCCCCATTGTGGCCCTACCATACCCCCGGGGACCATGATTTGAACAAACCTGAGTCAACACTACCTGATGACGCTTACACACAAGTTGTAGCTTTTTCTGGCCAAATAGTCTTTAAGAATTTTAAGATTTTCTCTATATATTCCTATGTAAAAATCCATCCCTCCATCGTGGCCACACCTTACCCCGGGGACCATGATATGAACAAACTTGAATCTACACTATCTGAGGATGCTTCCACACAAATTTAAGCTTTTTTGGCAATATAGTGTTTGAGAAGAAGATTTATAAATATTTTCTTTATATATTCCCATGTAAAACTGAACCCACCATTGTGGCCCCACACTACCCCCGGGGACCATGATTTGAACAAACTTGAATCCACACTACCTGAGGATGCTTCCGCACAAGTTTGAGCTTTTCTGGCCAAATACTATTTAAAAAAAAAGATTTTTAAATATTTCATCTATATATTCCTATGTAAAAATCCACCCCCCTATTGTGGCTCCACCCTACCCCCGGGGACCATGATTTGACCAAACTTGCATATAAACTACCTGAGGATGCTTCCATACAAGTTTAAGCTTTTCTGGCCAAATAGTCTTTAAGAAGAAGATTTTTTAAATATTTCCTCTATATATTCCCATGTAAAACTTGATCCCCCTATTGTGGCTCCACCCTACCCCTTGGGACCTTGATTTGAACAAACCTGAGTCTACACTACCTGAGGATACTTTCACACAAGTTTGTGTTTTTCTGGCCCGATAGTCTTTTAGATGAAGAATTTTAAAAAATACCAAAACAATTTTAATAATTCAAAATTATCTCCCCTTCAAAGAGGGTGTGGACCTTCATTTGAAGAAACTTGAATATCCTTCACCAAGTGATGCTTTCTGCCAAGTTTGGTTGAAATCGGCACAGTGGTTCTGGAGAAGAAGATGAAAATGTGAAAAGTTTACAACGACAACGCCAACGCCAGCGACAAACCCAACGACGACAGACAAATTTTGATCAGAAAAGCTCACTTGAGCTTTTAGCTCAGGTGAGCTAAAAATACTCCTAATGATATACACTCTGTTCCTCGGGCTGACTATAGGACTCCTACAGTTCTCAACTGTAATAGCGCGATGGTACAATAGCGAAAACGCGATGGTGCGATAGCGATGACGCAATGGTGCGATAGCGAAGACGCAATGCTCTATCGTGTCACTATTATTGCTCTATCGCGCTATCGTCATCACTTCATCGCGCTATCGACTGTATTGCATGTGCATGCGCAGTTGGAAAGATAAATGGCGCCAGGCAGTTAATAAATAAATGAATGGATTATAAATCAGAAATCTACCTTACTCGGTTTATAAATTCGACTCTCTTAAAATAGTTTGGTAATACAAATTAACCATGCCCGTCTTGCTGGACATATAAATATTTAGAAGAGTTAAATTATAGTTTAATTTTGGGGCATGGTCACGATTTTGGTCAAATTCTTTTTTTCTGTATTTATTATTTACAATGCTTTAGGAATGCAATTATAATGATCAAATGAAAATTGAGGGTCAGCCATGAGTTATAAGCAAGATACAAGGCTCACAATTCTTTGTCATGTAAACAAGGCTCGTGCCCTGTTTTTGTTTATATAGGTTCAATATACCAGTAAAAAATCTTTTTTTCAAGCTGATTTGTCTATATTTTTATTCATTTTAAGCATAAAAAACGTTTAACATATTCATTTTAGGTCTAAAACTAGAGCTTTAACTTCGGCATTCAAAATGTAAACAAAAAGTTTGTTTACATAGCAAAGAATTATAAGCTCTCAAACTCGCTTATAACTCGACAAATGACACTCAAATTTTGGTTGCCTATTAAAAATGCTTTACTGAAGCATTTCAAACATTAAAATCGAAAAAATTACTTTTAACCAAAATCGTCCCTTTAATTTATAAAGATAACTAAACAACAAAAGAAAATCGCATGATCAAATCATGGTTAGTAAACGTGGAGAGCTGAACATGGCTGAGTAAACCGATGACACGGTTGACCGGACAATCAAACCGTTATACTTGAAAGACTCAGACATTCAGTGTAAAGATAACGGTAGATTTACCAAAGTAATTGTTAAGTAATTTTTATTTAAGTGTCACCTGCCAATATTACAAGTAAAATCTCATATAGATACAATATATGTTAGTAAAATTATACATGTTGAAGATAAACAATTATCTGATTTTAATTACAGACTACTTAGTATTATATTATATATTATACTTTGTAACAATGCTTATTTATGTAAATGGAAGGCAGATGTGAAAGCAGAATGCAGGATGTGTAAAGATATAGAGACAAGTAAACATTTGATTTATGAATGTAAAAATGTGCTACAGATTTGGAGATTATTAGGTGAATATCTTTCTCTTGATGTTGAATGAAAACATATTATAGTAGGTTTTTACTTAGAAAACAATAGAAAATCTGCTACATGGAATTTTGTAATATCCTTTAATAGCACTTACGATTTATAAGTATAAAATGTACTGGAAATTAGAAAAATTAGACGAAACGAAGAAGGTCTTAAGGCGCATCTCAAATCATCTCTGATAAACTACGCTTCTGTATTACTTTTGAAGTACAAATGTAGAGCAAGATTCGTCACTGACTTTACTGATATTTTGTAGTATTACTGTCTGTAATCTATATACATATATACTTTGAATATTTTGTTACATATCTACTGAGAGGAGACCAGTCCGCCAGTAGCGCTGTCTACAGCTAGGGTATGTGAATGAACTGTAGAACGGTATGTGAATGAACTGTAGAACGACGTGGAGATCCCTAGAGACAGCTTGCATCTACATGTTTTGACAGGTTTTTGTCTTTGTTTTTGTTTTTTGTTTGTTTGTTTGTTTTTGGGTTTTTTTTTTTTTTTTTGGGGGGGGGGGGTCGTTTTTATTATATGATCTACATATACGAGATGAAAATTTTGTAAAACATAATCATATGATAAACTGTTTTTTTCTTTTATAAAGAAATATACCGATAGATGATATGAAACTAAATAAAATAACTTTGTTATATACATGTATCATAGGTTAGACAACAAAAAACCCCAAAAAGTGGAGGGCAATAATTCACACTTTCATATTTGAGCAAAGTAAGAACTTATTTCCGTAAAATTGTGAGCTATATTAAATTTTGTTTACTTTGATTGTAAGTCCCCTTTTTAGAAAGTGCAGAGAGAGAGAGAGAGAGAGAGAGAGAGAGAGAGAGAGAGAGAGAGAGAGAGAGAGAGAGAGAGAGAGAGAGAGAGGGGGGGGGGGGAGAGAGAGTATATGTATAAGTATTCTAATTTATCTGTAACAATGTGGCTGTAATACAGTGTGTGAATTATTTTGGTTTCATAAAAAGGGGGTGATGGAGAGGGTATGAACGATTTACTTCCGTATCAATTTTTGAACTGCCTTTTAAAAAAATCAAAACTAGTTCGCTTAAGAAATTCATTTCATATATTTAAAAGTAAAAAAAAAGTTGGTTGATTACTCCCTGTACATGGTTTTATGTATTCGTGAAAACTGGACTAACATTTTATAGCATATTTATAAAAAAAAATGTATATAGTTTTAAAGATATTTATTTTATTGAACTTTCATATATCAGAATAAACATTACATATATATAGGATCTCTCATGATTTGCGATGGTATATGATTTTTATCCAACGAGTTGTGTGTTTTCTATCCCCGAGCCTTGGCGAGGGGATAGAAAACACACAACGAGTTGGATAAAAATCATATACCATCGCAAATCATGAGAGATTCTTTTTATCACATGTTTTACAACGTTTTTTGTTAATCTCAATTTTTTCTGTACAAATTGTAATTGTGAGCCCCACAACACTTTAACTACGAGACGTCAACAACTTTACGCATGGAAAAAAAGTTCCTTGAAATTTAACAAACAAACATTTCATTTTCGAACAATTTCTTTATGAATTCATGAAAAATAAATAAAACAACATTAAATGCTTCACTTTTACAACTCAACACTATTCAACTGTATTATTTTTTAGTTTTTCATTATACATCAATCAACTGGCTAAACCTACGTAATGTTTAATTATGACGTCACGTGGCGTAAGAACACACAGTGTAATACCAAAAATTTATCCCATGAGTGATATCCACCGTATATTGAGATAAACATGTGATAAAAGTATTTATTAACATTTCATAAATATACATTAACAGTTTAATTTATTCATTTAATTTATACATTAGAATTTACATATTAATCCCTAGAATGCATATATTGTAAAACTGGTGGTATAAGTGAAAGTGCTTTATGATGGAGGGAAAGAAATAAAAATGACAGAAATAGGCAGAGAGGGAAAACATATAATGATTTATGTTCCAAACATTAAATTATACTTTTCATGAAGACTTATATCGATAATAATTGCAATTTCTAATTAAGAAATACAGTTTTTTATTTAAACAATCTTTTGGTTATTGCTTTCTTAATAACATTTGCATTGATCCTCGGTATTTTACTTTTTACTTCTCTCTGTCTCTCTCCCTCTCTCTCTGACAATGTTTCTACTAGATCAATTAACTTATTTGTCAGTATAAATTTAGAAATTGAGAAATTGAAGTTATTATCCATATGATACTTCATGGAAAGCTATATTTTAGTGTTTGGAACATTAATCACCATCTGTTGTCTCTCCTTAATATCCTTCCCTGCCTATATCTGCCGCTTAATTTATTTCCTTCCGTCATAAAGCACTTTCACGATTGCCACCAGTTTACGCTTTCTAGGGAGTTATATGTACATTGAATCTAAAAATAAATAATTTATAAATATCTCTCTCTCTCTCTCTCTCTCTCTCTCTCTCTCTCTCATGTTAAGCGAATTTAGGGAAATGAAAAGATAATATTTCATAAAAGTATTTCAATTTTGTATCATTAAAGGGTGCGACTGCTACGCTTAAAGTTAAAAATTTTGTATCATTAGCGATTGAGAGTGTAGATATTTACTTGTTTCATTAAGCGCTAGGCGTGCTGTGCATTTGTGACGCCTAATGATACAAATCTATCATTAAGCGGCAATATTCATTAGCCGTTGGGATGTCAACTGTAAATGCAATAATTCATAGCATTAGGCGTTGCAATTGCAACGCTTAATGATATTTATATCATTAAGCGGCGTTGTATCATTAACGGTTATTACATAGCAGGTTATATAGCAAGTGATAAAGCAAGCGTAAAACTGTTTGAATACTGTCGTGAAATAAATATAGAAAATTAACCCGAATGTCATCAAATTTCTTCCTTTAATATGTCCTTTCTTCAGCTCGTTAATTTTATTTGTAAATGACCTTCTTTTGTTTAATTTCAAATAATAATAAATTCAGCTTCTGCCAAATCTTAAATTGATAAACACGTTTCAGTGCTTTGGACATCGGAAGATATTTTTTGAGCAGTTTTTCTCTTCTTTTTTTTTGAACTGTCAGAAAAAAAGTTTCATCTTTAGACTTTAAATGGGCAAGTAAAAGATAATTGAAATAGATGAAGTTTAGAAAAACTAAAGTACATCAACCTCTTTTCTCTGTGAATACTTGGTCTGTAAAGGTTGCAGTTGCAGTTAAAGACAAACAAAATTATCTAAATAAAGAAAATATTCGTCATATACTAGTATTCGATTAGTTTCACCATTCACGTTGTTGGTTTAACTCGAGGACTCATTTTACTCACATAAATAGGCCATCAGGGCCCGGGATGATAAAAGAGTTTAGACCAATAAAACTTTAAAAAGAAAAGATACTTAGGATAATCCACTGGTCAATAAGGTAATGGAAACAGTAAAAGCTGTTAATAATTCAACTGAATCCAGTATTGATGAAAATGTTTGTATTGATGTAATATTCCTCAACCATTCATCATTTCAGTCAAATACTTATTAATCTAAGATTGAGACTCTAAATGTGTGAAACTCAACAAGTCCAGGCAAACATTTTAAATTGCTGTTTGAATTTTGTAGGTATGGCAAAATACCGGAGAATATGTGATGTGATGAACAAATTTAGACTTAAGTCTAAGATCGAGGCTACCAATTTATATGTAAGGACAAGAATGTACACTAGTTATATGTTCGACGAGGACATAAATTATTCATTATAATCACTCTGGTGCTGTTCTTTTTTCCACGTATATGTGTACGTCCGTGCATTAATTTTTCAGCTGATATCTGATCTCCTTATTAGGAGTAACCGAGACCACAAGGTTAAGGAATTATATCGTCATGTTTATGATAATTGTCAAATGCAAACAAAAACTATCTAAACTTGACAGTTGTTTGCCCATTAAAGTGATGAGAAGTCAGAAGGGCTTTATGATATATTTGATCACCCCTGACTGTATTTGATCACCTCATAATATTCAAAGAATAATCTCTAATAACATATATTTATATAATTTCAGCAATGCTTACTGGTAAATATTGAAATAGTCACTGATAAAATGTATTGGACTATACCTTACAAAATCAAGTGTCTGTGTAGTGTTATCACACACAAAGACAATGAAAAATGTAAATATTGAATGATATAGTTTGTTTTTCTTGAATTCTTTCGACAATTGAAGCAACAAGAGCCTTTTCAACATTATAAACCATTGCTTGGTATTCCAGTTTTGACTTTAAAGGGGCATGAACACGATTTTGGCCAAATTCATTTTTCTGTTTTTAATGTTTACAATGCTTCAGTAATGCACTTCTAATAGTCAACCAAAATTTGAGTGTAACTTTTTGAGTTATAAGCGAGATACAGAGCTGATGTTGAACAGAAAATTCCAGGTTTATACCTAAAACGAATGTGACAAACTAGGAACTGTTTATTTATGTTCAAAACGAATTAGCAGATAGAAAAATCAGCTAAAAAAATATCTTTTACGGGTATATTGAACAAATGTCAACAAAAACATGGCACGAGCCTTGTTTACATAACAAAAAGTGTGAGCTATGTATTTTGCTTATAACTTTACGACTGACACTCAAATGTGTGTTTGTCATTCAGTAGAAATGCAGTACTTAACATTGTAAACAATGTAAATAGCAAAATAAAATTTGACCAAAATCGTAACCATGCCCCTTTAAGCTTCCCTTAAGTGTATTAACTAACAAACTGTCTTAATTTAATATCTTCAGCAGTGCTAGTAGTTAATGATGACTTTAAATATGTAAAGAACTGATATTGATAAGATGTCCAATCGAACAAAATTTTGTAAATAATCTACAAAATATCTATAATATCTACAAAATAAATTAAGATACGTAGTTAAAAATATGTCCCAAAATTCAACTTTTTTTTTAGATATTTCCTCATTTTGTAAATGTTCTATCTTTTCACACTCCTTTGCTGAAGCAATTTATTCATAGGCATGTCTGCATACAGACTGTGTGATAGCAACAGTATTTAGTGCACTACAATTACAGTATTGTCACTTTAAGAAAAGGCAAAATGGAAGCAAACACACCAGGTAAACATACTTTTTCTATTGAATTAATGTTAAAAAAATTTGAATGAAGCTTGCATGTTGATTATTATCATAAGTATTTTAGTGCATTAATGTAATTCTTTAACAGATAACTTACATACACCAATGAACATCTGTCAAGCTGTGCTTATATTTTATGCTTTTGCCTGTCCCTATCATTTATGTTATTACAGTACTAGGAAATCTCAAGTAGCTATTACAACAACTTTCATTGAGAAATGTTAAGGTTCTCTGTTAATAGAGAGAAAAGATTAAACGGATACATTTCCATTTACAGTCATTATTTCTAAACAATTTCCATTTTCACTTTAAAAGATCTTCAAAACGGCGTCAGAAGGACATCTTCAAGAGTGTCCTTCTCAAGTGACGTGACAGAACAAAGCCAAAGAAACAGTTCTGTGAGTTTAGCCCGAAATTCCTCGACATATCCACTGTACAGTTCTAAACAACTTCTGAAACAAAGTGTGTTTGAGAAATACACATCCTGTCGCTGGTTGGTTGCCTTTTCGTGTTTCATAACGGTCACGTGTTCGACAATGCTCCGTCAGTGTATCAGTATGGTGATTGTTTGTATGGAATCTAATTATGACGCTGGACAAGACGCCTTGATAAACCAATCGAACACGACTACAAATGGAACTTTCACACAAACACAAAGAGGGGTATATAACATTTCTACATCTATAATATTTTTTGTTTATTGATTATAGTGAAACACATTTTCTTTTGAACATGAAAGGTTTTCATGATAGATGATTAGCACCTTATTGTGATTAATTGGTTTACAGGGATTAAAGATTTTTTCAAAATTTTTCTTAATTTTTGAAGCTTTGGAACATTGTGTGGGACAGTGAAGAGAGGGGTCTGATCCTACAGTCCTTTTTCTACACGTTTCCGATCACCCCTCTGATTGGAGGATACCTGTCTGGGAGGTTTAGCGGGAAAACAGTGGTGACCGTGATGACCATATGCCTGATATTTCTGTCTGCAGTGTCTCCTATAGCTGCCACAGTCAATACCTACCTTGTGGTCGTTCTCAGGTGCGGCATCGGACTTTCTTCAGTAGGTCAATAGCCGGTTTTGGTAATTTCCTTCATATCGTTACCCTTTATAAAAGATATCAAGTTAAAAAGTCAAGCATATACAGCACGTTCATATATTCTTTAAAACGTTAATTGCTGTTATGTGCAAGTTTGATAGCTAAGAAAACAGAAACGTAATGCAACCAAATGTTGATAACAATGATTAGAATTGATATCAGATATTGTAACATTAAATGTCTTTTTACAGGGGGGCCTTCAACCTAGCATAACAGCCATTGTTTCCAAATGGGCTCCGGTTTCTGAGCGTGCACAGATAGTAGCTGTAGCTAACGCAGGTACAGTTAGATTTCACGTAAGATTAAGATCCACCCTGTGGAGTTGGTAGCATTGATAAAAGATAGCACAGATTCAGATTTTTCTAAGTATTCTCTTTGTCTCATGTCGAACATGATTGGCATCAGACTTCACAATTTTCCTTTAGATACATTAAAGCTAGTATTCCACTTATAAGTAGGTATATCATGTTTGCTAATAATTATTATTTGGTGAAAAAGAAATCACGCTGACCTGTGATATTCAACATGCAAATAAACATTTATACACTGACCATTATGGCCATGATTTTTTATAGGTTTGATGATTGGCTCCATCATTGCATTTGCCTTCTCTGGGTTTATCTGTTCCATTCCAATCCACAATGGCTGGCCTTTTATATTCTACGTCTTTTGTAAGTGCGTATTGAAAGTTTTCCAACTTCAATTTTTCATCATTTTTGTCAATATTTCGTAAAATATTTTTTTTTTATAAACGATGGAAAAAATTTAAAAAAATATTTTTTCATCATTAAAATGTTTTGTCTTTCTGGACTGATTCTATCCGCACTGTAACAGATATTCTCAGTATCAGTTGGATGTTTAGGTATGGCTAACGTGTTGTCCCTGATCATGTGGATGTGGTTGGTGTACGACAGACCAGACGAACACCCCCGAATCACGTGGAAAGAGCGCGCCCTCATCAACTACAAACGAAGGGATAGCACCCTCGAAAAGGTCAATAGATAGTTAATCATTTTATAGTATTAGCAAGGTTTAAGTATGATAAAAAAAAAACTGGTTAAAAAATTCATTTTACATTTTACCATCCTAAATTCCAGATGCCATCACCCCCTTGGATAAAGATTGTATCTTCTGGACCGTTTTGGGGACTTCTGTTTGCCCACATGTCCCATGGATTTTTGTTCACCACCATTGGGACTTTTCTCCCTCTGTACATGGCTGATGTGTTAAAGTTTGACATTGCGACGGTAAGTCATCATTTAGCATGCAACAATCATTAAGTATTCAACTGGCTGATTACAGTGGATCTATTTATAAATCATCGTATGCTGATATTCTTAGTAGTTGTGTTATGTTTCAGAATGGTCTTCTGTCATCTCTGCCGTTTATCGGTCGATTCATTGGTTCTGTTGGGAGCGGGATACTGGCAGATAACCTGATGACAAGGGAACTTCTCTCAGTGACCGCCACCAGAAAATTCTTCCACGTTTCGGGTCCGTTCTTGATTATAGATTCCATATCTTCATTGCCTACTTCTCATAAAAAGTAGTTTTGTTTCTACTATGTTAACGTATTAAAGTGAGTTATTTTAGTGTGTTATATGTTCTCTGAAAAGCAAGAACCCAACAATACAATTTAAGAAAAAAAAAGTAATGATGATTCAACCACCTTTTGCAAACCGTTAGAAACAATATAAACACGTTGAGGCATAAATATATTATTATAGCATTTGATTGAAACAAGAGTCGCTGAATGATACAATCATTTGCCACATCTATCATGCTGTTTTATTAATTGTGACTTCACATTGAACTCCACGTCATCAGTGATTCGAAAATTTCGTCAGAAAATAGTTACTCACAATTTAAAGAAATAGCACATATTTTTCATAACTGAAGGGATTTGTTTAAAGATACAATTTAGAAATATTTGGATTGTAACAGGTATGGTGCTGTCTACACCTTTCCTGATTTGGATGAGTTATATGGGACCTGACGAGAGGACAAAGGCAGTGATACTATTGGTGGCATATTGGACAGTTCAGTCTCTTAATAATTCGGGATTTCGTGTGAACCATATCGACATAGCTCCAAGGTATTTGTTGCAACGTGCTGGGTTTTAAAATTATGTTCGTAGAAAAGGACAATACATCCCAAGCGATGACAAAAAAAATTAAAATTAAATAAATTATTATGATTAAAGAACTGAACAGTATTAAAACGAATTTGTATAGATTGTATAGAGGCAACCCGGGTTTTTTTCCTTCAGATTTGCTGGTGTCCTGAACGGTATGACCACAACATTAGCTTCAGTAGCCTCTTTACTGTCTCCAATCATCACATCTGAACTAACAAAAACTGTAAGCATACAAACAATTTTAAAAGAAAAGAAAACACGTCAATCAATTCATTAACCGAATAGTTTATTCGGGACGAGTGGTCTTTCTTTAGAGAGTTAAATTAGATTTATAGTGTGTTGATGAACAACCAATTACATTTGCTGCAGGAAATAGCTATTTTCTTTGAATTTTTTTGGTACAATTTTAACATGTCAGGGTACACAGGAGGAGTGGCAGACCGTGTTCTTCATCTGTACGGGGGTGGGACTGGCAGGTGCCCTAGCCTTCCTGGTTCTGGGCAGCGGGGTGGAGCAAGAATGGGCAAGAGATCCAAATATGAATATTGATTTCGATGTTTACACCATTGACGAAAGAAAACTAAGTATTGACAAACCACACGCTACTGGGGAGGAAAAAGAGTGTCAGATTGGGAATGAGAGGAACGATGGAATGAACTGTGTCCATGAAAATCGAAATGGACATGTAAACGAAGGCTTTGATGAGCATGTTAACGAAATTATAGAACATGTTAAGCTGTCCTCTTCGTTCAGAAGCCAATCACGTGATCTAAATGTACCGATTCGGACCTGTGTGGAAACATGTAGTGAGATGACTAGGGAGCAAATTGAATCACATATAGAACTGGATGAGAGGGCAGCATCAAATGGTCTCAGTGACATTGATGCTCACAATCAAATCAACCCGAATGTCCTGCAGGAAAAACACGAAGGATTAAAGCTGGATGCAATGAATATTGGGATATCAGAGAATGGTAAAGAAACATCCACATTTTTGCAGAGGACTAGACACTCAAGAGAAAACCTTAGATTATATTTACCGAGCCATACCGAACATGTACCCACAGATATAAAAGCCAGTGGGGAATTTATTTCAGATCGGTTTTCTACACATTTGTGATGAAATGATCAATAAAATATGAAAATAATCATAAATATAAAGTTTTATTTTTTCGGTCAATGGTTGCAAACACATGCATTGATTCCAAATTATCTGGAAAAAATTGTATTTTCAGTATGCGACATGAAAACAACTTTAAGAAAGTAACTGAACTTATTTTTTGTTGCATCAATTAAAAAAAACTTCTTTGACTCGATGTACATGAAAAGGAAGATAAAAGGAATCAAATGTAATATGATTGAAATAATCAAAATTATCTAGACGTCATCCAGAATATTGATTGAGTCGACTTTTATATTTTAGCATCATTATATAAAGTTAAAATATTCATCCTCTATTTTCAAGGTTTGGCTAATAGAAGCAGATGGAAACTTACATATATTTCAACTTCAAAGTATTTTGATCTGATAGGTTAATATGCTTATCATTTGATTCCAAGGTTTATCCAATGGAGCAGAAAGCGGGAACTGATTTCATTTGTACAGTCGTAGATAATCGTTAAGTGACACTTTGATCTCAGTTTTATTAGTTTGATACAACTAATTCAATGAACAACAATTTTATTGAATGAGTCGTGGCCTTGCTGTGGGAGAAATAAATCGGTAAATCAGACGCCAATAGTATTCTACGATCTGTGTAAACCCATGCTGTTTGATTGTAAACAAAACTGTAAATTTCAAGAAGAAGTGATTTGGGAATTAAAGCAGAGATTGAGTCGTTATTGAATCGAATATGGTTTAACTGTATCGACAAAAGCTTTCGCATGATGTCATGGGAGTAAGGTAACATTAAAAAAAACTGCAAAAGTTGCAGCTGTGAGTAGTATACACAGCCTATGTAGACATGTTTGATTGAAATGCCGGTGCTAAGATTTTTAACGTTTGTACAATGAAATCACGTTGATATTACCACACTCCACACCCCCCCCCCCCAAAAAAAAATACAATAATAAAAAATTTAAAATATTAAACCAAAACAAACAAAAATCACACGCACAAAAGCGACAAAATAAAAATTGATGCTAAAAAAAAGATTTCCCAAAGCATGTTAAGTATCAACATCCATAAGGTCACAGCTTTCAACTCCTGACAGAACTGACCGGTGTAAGATTTTCAAGCAGCTTTATCTTCGTGTTTTTTCATATTAATCACTAATAGCACAAATGGGTTTTTTCTCAAAGGGAATTTCGAAAACAGATTTCAATGTGAGAGATACGGTATAAAAATAAGTACATTTCTTAAAACTCATTGTATTTCTTTTTTTTCTCTTTTTTTTTTTTTTTTTTTAGAAAATTTGTTGATAAAACGGAAAATTCATTATTTCAATCACCAATTCTAATGACTAGAAAATTGAATCATAAATATATCTTCAACTCTGTAGTTTGCATCAAAAAATAAGGTAATTTAGAAGTTGGTATCCCTGGATTTTGGTTATATTTTTTTTTATTTTCTCTTTTTTAGCAATTACCCTTTTACATGTATTTCTTCAATTATGTGTATAAATTAATTTTGTTGAAAGAGCTACATACATAGATAGTTTTTCTTTTCGTGTAGCATAACAGCATACAGGTACATGTACCTATTATTTACATTTACCCGGTTAGGAACTATTGCTTTAGCATGAGATAAGATGCGTTGGGTATTTGCTAAAAATACGCATGCTCAGCATCATTATAAGATACGCACTCTTGCTCTGACCAATTCGCATGTTTTCCATCTTGCACTATAAGCTCGTTACCTCCGCCATGTGCAATATAACTTGGAGAATTCAAGCAAATTTTTTAAAGTTACTGTTTTTTATCGGACGATGTCGCTCTGTCTTTTGATCAAAAGCCTCACGTAATTGATGCCATCATATTTACATTTTTCAGTGCCTTTGCCTGTAATAATACTCTGTATCGATTTTGTACTATACATTCCAATAACTTCAAACGTATAATTGGGGCGCCAGCGGGGTTTGCTTATTTATATTTAAATATTTAATTGTACAATGGCTGAAAATTATATAAATATAAGTAATAAGGAATCATTCTTTGAATATTATGAGGTGATAATTTCGATCGGGGCGTGATCAAGTCATTCATAAAGCCCTTCGGGCTTTATTGGATTTGATCATGCCCCGACCGAAATTATCACCTCATAATACTCAAAGAATGATCCCTTATTCTTTAAATATCTTCTCGTTCTGTGAGTTCGGGAAAAAATGTGTTTATATTTTTCGGAAAGGCCCAAGAAGTTACATGTGTCATTGCGATTAACTTTAGACTATATACGATAGTATATGTTTCATAACTAAACAAAAAGAAGTTACATGTGTTATTGCAGTTTAAAAGTCTTTAAACTATAGAAGAAATTATATATTTCATAACTACATGCATACATAAATACTCACATGATTTTGACCCTCGACAAAATTGAAAATTTTATTTGCATGTATTTTCACCGTGTCTTTTATGGAATTAACAGCTATAGAATCGGACATACAGTAAGCAACCTTTTCGGAATAATACATATAATTTACATACTGTACACGTTAAAGCTGTATTAGTATTTTAAAACAAAATTCCGGTGAAAAACATACTTTTGGTTTTACTTTCCTGTGATGTATAGTCATATATATATATATATATATATATATATATATATATATATATATATATATATATATATATATATATATATATATATATTGTTTAGAAAACCATGAAAACAAAGATAAGAGTTAATCAGGAATATTTAAAACCAACACTTTAGTGATGTGTTTATCTGTGATTATTTACATTAAACTTTGCTACATGTAGCTATTAATCTTTTCTTTAAAAAAAACAAAATGAATCTTGTAAACAATTGAAGGAGGCATAGGACACCTGCAAACTGTTTTTCGAGGTTAACAAATCACTGTAATATTACTTTGGTTTTTGTTAAGATACATTTAATTATATATATTGCTGAATAGAAAACAATAAAATAAAATAAATGCAACAAACAATTATATTCACGATTAACTGACAGAAAAACCAAATCAAAAAGAGACTTTTATCAGTATTACCTTTGTTAACATAAATAAGGCACGAGCCTTCATTACATAACAAAACAATATGAACTTGATGCATCGCTTGTAACTCGACCATTGACTTTCAATTTTTGCAGATCGTTAGGAATACCTTAATTATGCATCACTGATATTAAAAATGAAAAAAAAAATATTTGTTTTTAATTCTCAGCTGAAATCGTGACCCACGTCCTGTAATGCTTCATAAATCAGAGAAACAAACCTTCTACAGCTCTCATGCTACGTGCATATTAACTCGTCATTTTTTATTGTTTTGTCTAGAATCATTGATCAGAATTCTCTTTTTGACAAAAACAAAAATAAATTGCAACAAAGATTGAATTTTCAGCGACTTGAAGACCGCTGATTGTCTGTGTAAACGTGACGTGTTCCCTTCTCTGTGTGCCGAACCCTCGGTGATGAATAACGAGGAGCGAAACAAGGCTCCAATTTCTTAATTACAAAAACATTGTGTCATTGGAAATCGTCTTTAAGATTTGAATGGTATCAAATGTATATATGTCACTAAATACCTATATGCTAACATACCGTTTATGAACTGTACACAATACGTACAAGTAATTCAATGAGTGATCGTTGTAATTTATTATATTTTGAGGCAAGGATCTAAAAGTTATATCTAAGAAATATACATATATTTTACCCCTTTAAGTCCATGGATCAATAGAAAGGAAAAGTTTAAGACAAAAAATACGAAACGCACGGTAAACAATCATTCAAACGTCTCCCGTCCATACATAAACGCGTGTTGTACAATCATTCAAACGTCTCCCGTCCATACATAAACGCGTGTTGTACAATCATTCAAATGTCTCCCGTCCATACACAAACGCACGTTGTACAATCATTCAAACGTCTCCCGTCCATACACAAACGCACGTTGTACAATCATTCAAACGTCTCCCGTCCATACACAAACGCACGTTGTACAATCATTCAAACGTTTCCCGTCCATATATCATAACGACTCCAGTACTATTTTATAAAAGTCCACAAGGGGATTATATGGAGTGTTATGATATTTAATTTGATCCTCGAGATCTAAGTTCCAACATGTCCACACCTGGGGGGTGCCCTAGCCAAGGTGTTATTTGGAATGTCTCCTCCTCTACATGGGGAGTAGCCCGTGTCCCAATCTGTATAAAAAGAGGAGGCAGAAAGACAGCTTCCAGATGACTACTCTTTTATTAAGATATAACAATTTAATATGACATTTTAACAAAAAATATCAATATTAATTACAATGAAGTTTATCAACATTAATATTTATTACAAAAATCCCTGAAAATAAAATATTATTTGAACCCCCTGAATCTATTAACTTTACTTTTGAGAATGCGCGCAAGTGTTATAATTTATCTTACCTGTATAAAAAGAGGAGGCAGAAAGACAGCTTCCAGATGACTACTCTTTTATTAAGATATAACAATTTAATATGACATTTTAACAATAAATATCAATATTAATTACAATGAAGTTTATCAACATTAATATTTATTACAAAAATCCCTGAAAATAAAATATTATTTGAACCCCCTGAATCTATTAACTTTACTTTTGAGAATGCGCGCAAGTGTTATAATTTATCTTACCTGTATAAAAAGAGGAGGCGGAAAGACAGCTTCCAGATGACTACTGGAGAGCTGTGTTTCCCGCACCCCCATTTTATACGCACGGACACTGCGCTACAACATTCTCATCCTAATAAGTAAATGCGATCAAGTGCATACTAATGATCTGACGCACCGTGGTCAGCAGTAGCATTTTATTTATATTTCTGACCCGGCGTCGACAGGCTCACCACTGGACTTAATAACATATTTCTCCATGAACATAAATAAACATACGCTATCTATATAACGCACTTTAACTTTTTCTCTGTAAAAACAGCAATGACTACAGTACGACTTCGTAAAGACTCCGTGAAGACTACTGTAAGACCCCGCTAATGATGGTTTTCAGGAAAAAGAAAGATATTTCATAATTGCATCAGACGGAAACATCGGGATACCAAAATCACCCTAGTTTTGACTTTTAAGTTGACGGAGATGTGGGACACTGTTCGTCCTTATCGTGATTTACTTGTGCTTTCGAGTGGACGGACTTAAAATACCGTCGTCACAAACTATAGACAAAATGAGCTAATTGTTTCAAAAAGGTAATGGCTAATCCAACCCTCGTCAAATATCGGGACATACAGCTGCATCAGATTCTCTCTTCTCAGAAAATCGGATCAGGAACTGAGATGTTAGAAGCTGAAGCGTCGCTAAACATTAAACCCTCGTTCTAATGATTGCATTTAGGAAAGTTCGTAAATGTTACTGAAGTACAACACCATCTTTAACCCAAGCTTATTTTGCGCATTTGTCCCATAAAAGGGCCTTCATCAATGAACAGTAATTATACAGAGGAGTTCATACACTGGCCACGATAATGGTGTATTACTTTAATCAACAGTCCCCTCATGCTAGTATTCCGACATAACTGATTCTTTCAACCACTACCCCGGCAGTAAGTATTTCATCGTACATGCACATTTCTATTCTTTTCTTTTTTCCAATTTAAATGTATATTATTTGTGGGTAAAGGTTCAAAATATAATTCATCTTAAAGGGACCTAGGCACGATTCTAAGATAAAAAAATAATATATTTTTGTAAAATATAGAATGGTACTTTGTATGACTGACACAAATTTGAATGTTAGAAGTCAAGTTACAAGCAAGATACAAAGGCCAGAATGCATTGTTATGTAAACAAAGCTCGAGTCTTATATTTGTTTACAAATAACAGAATGTAAGAAATTACTATTCCTTTTGACAAAATGACTCGCAGCAAAAAAATAAACCAATCTAATTTGTTCATAAACACTAATCAACAAAAAGCATCTTTTGATTGAACTTATACCAAGCAATAACAAGACTCGAACTTTGTTTACAAAACAAAGAATTCTAAACTCTGTATCTTGCTTTTAACACGATATTTGACTTTCAGATTTACAAAAGCATTTTAAATACACATATTAAACACTCTAGAGATCAAAAGTCGAAAAATGAAATTTGAAAATTTTGAGCTTAAATCGTGTCTAGGTCCTTTAAATGCAAATATATACAAAGAAACTTATTTTATATCAATCATCATTAAGTAAATGTATATAAACGTGTAGATATAAAAAAAAAAAAAAAAAAGAAAAAAGAAAAAAATACCAACCAAACTGAAAAGAAGCAATTTTCTTTAATACTTGTATCTCTATTCATAATTAACTTGCTTGTGTAAATTATACGGAACACATAGTATCAATTACACCATTTCATCAAGATATGGACAGAGGAAATTTCCTTAAGTATGAAATTTATATGCAGAGGAAGAGACCGGGAAATTACAATTTCATATTCCAAGACATTTATCACCGCAAGCCAAGTAATTGTCCAGGATCGCCGTATAAGATGTTTTTGACATGAGAAATATACCTCTTACATCCTACATGCACGGTTTTTTTTTTAAAGAAAGAGATAAAAAAAAAAACATGGGTTGCTTATGTATTCATTTCCTGAGGAATAACACAGGCCGGTATAACGGTCGAACAAATTATTTTAGATTTTAAAACCTTTCTAAAGGTTTATTCATTTTTTTTCTTTGGAAAAATTGTTCCTGCTGAGTTGAATTAGCAATGAAAGGTGACAGAAATTTTTGGAGCCTAAACATGGTCGGTTGAATAGACGTATCAATGATTTAATTCAGAAAACTTTTTAAGAATTTTCTTTTTGCATATCGTATAACATTATGTCGTTTTTGGCGCGATAAAATAATTTTTGATGAATGATTCTATCGTCCTACAGTTGTAATTTCTATGACTAAACTGCCTCTTAGATATATGTTCCTGTGGAATCAGTATTGATCAGATAGCGCACGATATCTTCATTAAGCAGGGAGCAATATAATTTGATTTAATACTATTAGGATGTAATACGCCAAGAGCAATTCATGTTTTAGTGTTGATAGTAGCAAATTACACTGCCTCGAATTGATAATGAAGTTCATATTCCCGAAGGTCATGCAAATATATTTTGCCTGCTTTTTTTTCAATTTTCATATGCGTTTTGTGTTTTATACACAAAGTAGAAAATTGATCTTCAGTAAGTGCATTTCAGTGTCATTTGCAAAGAAATTTAATCTTTTATTTATTGTTTTTCTAGAAACCATCGTTTCATTTCAATCTGTTGTGAAATTACCGGTATATTTTCAGCATAAAAGAACTTCCTAACTTTCTAGAAATATAAACAGATCAAATAGCCAAACTGTTAGGTCCTTGAAAAAAAAGAAGGACAATTCAGTATGTATAACCCATTAAAGTACTTGTAATAAAGATTTGTTGAAAATAGAATCTCTACTTCTATTACACATCGTGCCAAACCATCGATTATGCTTACAAATCTAGCTAAAGCCTTTGTTCAAATAGAGAAGTAAATTTGACCAATTATTGCAATCTATCCTTCCTTCCTATCCTTATGCTTTGGATGACTGCATGGCATAAACTTAAAATTGCTCGTGTATTTCATATTCACAGAATTATAGAAATTGAGCCTTTTGAAATGATATTCTAAGAATGTATAATAAATAAAAGTTCATCAATGGGTTTACAATTCCTACAGCCACATAAACTTATTGATTTCCCTCTTTACATATATAATAAATTAATTATTTTGTTAACATCTTTAACATTACACAATTGTAACCATCGAAACCTGAAGGTTATAAGCGTTTGTAAAAAAGGATGTTTTATGTAATGTAGATAAAACTGAAGATGAGTTTCAGTATCTATTTATTTGCTCTGTATTTTGTTATTTACGAGACAAGTAAATTGAAAATTAGTACTCCCAAAGGATACATTAAATGACAATGTTGTACAAATACTAAAGAAATTAACAACTTGGAAATTATGTCTATTTCGCAAACGAACATCGATAATTTTTTTTTCAATTAATAATGTGGTTATTTAAATTTAACACTGTTTTATGAAAATGTGATTGTTGTATAAACATTGAAAATCATAAGGGACGCTTGTCTCACTTAACTGAAATAAAAACTGAATTGTAGGGAAATACATGTAAGATATGTATAAATTTCATCTTATTATGTACATGTAATGAAATTGTTAATGTGTTGGCGTGTTCGTCCGTCTCATTTTGGAGGCAATAAAGGTTTTAAGGTATTAAATCATACGATTTCTTCACTCCAAATTGTTTTCTTTGTTTTACGAACATGATGTTGTGATGGTGGTTGGTGCGATAAATGTCCCAGAGGAGCTGGTGACGTCACACAGTTGTGAATACTAGTATATTGTAAATAATACGTAAAAACATCAAAATTTATTTCAAAATAGTAACTCAGAATATATAGAGTTACAAAGTGTGTAATGCTTTAATTAAAAACGATCTAAAGTCTCCGAACCCCCTACTTGATGGCTTATGTTTCAGTCGCTATGATTAAACCTTCCATTCAACTCTTTACAGAATGAACAATAAGCAAAGATCCATATTTCTAAGGAGTTTTGCAGAATGGATCTGTTACATCAGGATATGGCTTAGTGGGTTTCGTGTTGATGCCCTGCTATATTGTCATAAATGTAAGTTTTATGTTAGTGACTTGACCATTGTGTTATGGATGTCGTTTCCAAGGGACAACGTTCATTGTGAGGCAGAGCAGTAGTAATACACTTATTCTCATTTGACGATGTCCCAGAGAAACATTTACTTCTCGCGAGTCAATTCATTGGATTAATTTGAAAGAAATTTTTGCAAAGGTCTTGCACTCTATACGATAAAATCGTACATTGTAAATGGATTTGTATTTTTAACTCCTTCAGATATTACTGCTGTTCTGAAAAGCTGATTTTTCGAGACATTGAGGGCAGAATGGGTATTAGTGATTCCAAGTTTTGCTTTGGTAAACTAAAGAATAACAAGATAAGTGCAGGAATCAAATCGGACGCTGAGGCCACTTTGTCCGAAAAGCAACGGGACCTGCTGGAAAATTCCTGGAAATTCTTGAAGGCGGAAATCATCAAAATTGGCGTTGTGACATTTACGAAGTGAGTACATTTAATGTAGGAAAATGTTTTGTCATAACCATAATCTTTTAATTGTATAATCAAAAGATGTTTAATATCTTAACAGGAAATAAAAGGTTGTTTTACGATCAAATATCGACAAAACGACTACACCATCTTATACATGCATCACACACCATCTTTTACAGAATATAGAATTCTGAATGGATGGAGAAAATAAAGTATATATTGTGTATAATTGTCAACAATATCAACAAGATATATAATGTGTGTTAAGTAAATTGTCCAAGAAACATCAAATTAGCTTCACTGTCATATTGGTCATTTCTGTGTAATTTCAAAAGCTATTGTTTACCGGAACGGTTAACAATGCAAAATCTATACATGAATTTTGAATTAATTAGTTAATTTAGTTACAAAATTCACCATATCAAAATTTCATCATGACACAAGACATTTCACGATTTTAGCTAGCTACATGTAAGTATCATCTTTAATTCATTCTCTCTCGTTTTCGTTAGCTTTAAGTGTCATAATTTCGCTAGCCAAGTGTTCCATCTTCAATTTGTTTACTATCATTTGTGAAGCGAATAAGACACAATGTATTGAACAGATCTCAATGGTTTCTCTGGACATCCAAATACAATTTTCAATAATGCGGTGTTGCTTTTGAAAAAAATAATAAAGAATTCCCATTGTTATTTGCTTAAACAACAATCTAAGACATCAGATACATCAGATGTAATTTGTTTTCGTAATTTAGGAGTAAGGAACGTAGAATAAGACGCTCTTCCTTTTGGAATCGTTACGCCCTGCTAGTTCGAGCTATTGATGCCTGATAAATTGTTTTGTTATTGTCGCCTAGTTAGCACGGGGCTCTTGTTTTTCTGGAGAAATGGAATAATTTTCCTTGAACGTGAAATTCCTCAGTGACGTGCTTCTAATGCATTCAGGCGAATTAGGTCAGTGGGCCAAGGAATCCGAAGAAGACTGCGACTGAACTTCCATCTTGAGGCAATACAATATGATTACATTCCATCGGCTATCTAGCTTTTTAGTGAGGTTAGGCACGATGCCTGGGATGGGGAAAATCACGATTCCGATTCAATCAGTACTTGTTCAATGAATTGTTGCTAACTGTAACGTAGTTACGATTGCAATTTGAATACATTTATTTTTTTGTTGGTAAACACCCCTGCCAGAAGTTTACGCACCGACCAGGATGCTAGAAAGGTTGCTTAAGCACTATCACAGGTCAGAGATAGCACCCATTTAACCCTTTTCCGCAATTTGTTCATTCCATTCTTTTGCTATGACCATAGACTTTTCGCTCTTCTTCATACCCAGTAGGCCAGAGATTATATTGTGGATTTTTATTAAACCTTTAATATGAGATCTTTTCTTGGAACCCATTGGTTTTTTTTTCACGGGAAATCGATGTTTCATGGCTTTTACGAATTATTAAAGTACCTAAATAGCCTCTCTAATTAAAGTTGAAATTATTTCCGTACTGTTTTACGCAATGATAAAATGACAATTACAAACCGTCAACCATCTCAAAAATCCATAAAACGAAATACAAATTCAAAGCAGAGCAACACGGACCTCCAAAAAGATAGAGGTAGGATCAGGTGCCTAGGAGGAGTGAGCATCCTCTGCTGACCGGTCACACCCGCCGTGTGCTCTTTGTCGTAATCGGAAAAAAACCCGGAAAAGTCCGTAGACAATTAGGTGATCAAGTATGGTCTAACAATTAGTATATAAAAAACGTCAGTCAGCATGCGACCCAGTGGATGATTGTATTTGCTGACAAGGTCGTTGTATCGACCATAGAACTTACGAAAAGATGACTTCAAACGAGCCTGTTGATAGTCCTGTTTTATCAACTTGTTTGTCAGTAGCTTGCCTCGCCTTAGAAACTGTTCATACGAAGAGCATGCACTTGCGTATCGAATTAACTGAGAGACAAAAACACCATATGCAGGTGATGAAGGTTATTGCTACATTAGTAAGGAAAGTTGACTATAGAAAAATTGAAGTCATTATCATAAAGTTTTGTTGTTAGGTTACCATCAATGTCCATTTCCAGTAAAATATCCAAATATGAAACTGATATAACTTTCCCAAAGACAGAAAAACTCCCAAAACAATTTATCATATCTAACAGACGGCCTTAATAAAAAGCAAGATTGGAATGGGCAAAAATAATTGTTTGACCGCGACGAGACTCGAACTCGCAATCTTCCGATCCGAAGTCGGACGCCTTATCCATTAGGCCACGCGGCCGTGTAAATAAAAATGTATTAAACGTTGGAAATGATTTAATGTATGAAGTAATTCTTTTTAATCTTTCATTACTAAACTACATAATCAATATTGTTTCCTTACTTAGGATTGGTGTAAAAACCAGAAACAAGGGACACAAGTGTTGGTATCAGTCAATCAGACATGAACTGTTAATTGGTGCAAAAATTGTGGAGGTTGAGTTAAACATGCTTCATTAGCATTTTGATGGCTATCACCGAAATATAATCAGATTATGGCAAGAAAAAACCCTGGAGGATTCGACAAATGAGAAACAATGTCGTTATCAAATTGAATGGGATTATCTAGCAAAAGGGGACAAAAGCGTTCTGGGTTGATAACATTGCGTGATGTACGTACCCTTGGTAGCCTAAATCATAACAGGGATTCCGTATCTTGTGATTGCATCAGATTGTCGCTATTATTCTTGTGTTTAGTTGACACGAGTCAAATTTTCCACAACCTCCCGGCTTTTCAGTTTAATACGAATCAAAAACGCATTTACAATACTTATGACGTCGAAATGTATTTGTAATTAAATACACTACTGGGATAAGAAGACAATCCTACAGGATAAAAAAAAACCCGATATTAGTAGGGAGTTTAAACCTTTACACTGAAATACATCTAAAACGTACATGTATGTAAGGACATGTATGTAACCAAATGTATGAGAATTTTTCTCCAAGTATATCAAACTCACTAAACTATAGATTACTATGTATTGCATAGGGGAACAATCGGCGAACATTTTCTATTTTAAGAAGCAGAAAAAAGAAATATCTGGAATATTTTTCTTCCTTTTAATTCATTAGTATTTTATGATCTTGTAATTACATGTACTTGCGCTATTGTAATGATTATTGCAATAGCAATGACTGCCTATTACAATAAGGGTCTCGACAATCCTTAAAAAATGAAAAGAATGTATTATAAATATTTTTATTGTTCCTTATTACATTCTCCATTTCATTTGACCAAATCTACTCCATCTCTAGCTGTCCGTACCCGGTTATTTTCTGCCTTTATACTAGTATACTGATCTTGTGAAATAGATTGTTAGGAAGAAGTCGGATATTATCGGCTTTAGTTTTCGTCAGCTCTCAGTGGCTATATATTTGATCGATGGATGCTGGGGATCCCAAATAATAAACAATTAAAGTGGGTAGAACGGTAGTTTTGGTGACTGCAATACTAGTCGATTTACCTCGGAGTAAATACAATGAAATATTGATACAGAACTGACCAGGAAAATTATTTTCAATTTTTTTTCACTTTACTGCGGAATAAATTTGTGACTCGATTTTTTGAACTAATTTTGTGAAACATGGGAAATATTGATTCCAAAACGACAATAAACACGAGGAGAAGTAAAATAATTCGCAATAAACAGAAAATTGAAACTGTGGAGCCCGTTTTGTCGCAAAGACAGATTGATCTCCTTCTGGAATCTTGGGACGTGTTAAAACATGACATCAGCAAAGTGGGGGTTGTCATGTTCATGAAGTAAGTACATTTCGTCATTTTGTAAATTTCACAGTACTCTTCCTTAATATTCAAAATGAACAAAATAAAACTGTCTAGAGATATTGTGTAATAAGGACCTGTTGCTCTTATTTGGGTAATTTTTTATCTAGCATAAGTGTCGCTACATACCCGTGAGGAAAACATGTTTAAAAATTGAAATGGTAAAGGTGGGAGAATACTAATGAAATATAATTAAGCCGTCCCCTTTTTTTCAACCTTAGAAATTGCTTAAATTTATGAATTGTTCAGATCAGGGACGTATATACTAACGGTTAATATATACGTCCCTGGTTCAGGTATACCATTTATAAGGTAATAATGAACTTGAAAAAAATTGTGAATTTTTGAAGATCTCTCATAAGTCTCCCTTCACTGCCGAATTCTGAAAATACATTTGAATGTTGATATTTTGTAAAGGTTGATACAGTAAATAATTTAGCCAACATAACACTTTTTTTAACCTTATCAAATGCCCCGAGTTATGAATGATTCACATATAAGCGCCGTATACATGTATGAGGTATTTATGAACTTGAAAATAATTGTGAATGAGTTTCGTGAATCGATCATCTTTGATTTTTTTACTTAGTCGCAAACATGGTCAAATATTCATTAATGCGTGCTATGAAGGTGGGGAGAACGAAATCGTTATCAATAATGAATACATGATGATCAATTAGATTGTTTTTTGTTGGAGAACACCTATATCAGCCTAAAATCACATTATAGAATGTTTCTTGAAGCTGCAGCTCAATTGTCACTTACCTAACTTAAAGGAATCATTTTGAAAAAAAGTTGAATCCAATTCAATAAAATGGCAGTCAAAAATGTTTTTAAAAATGTTAAGGAGTCATATACGCTCATTTTTAAAAAATGTGATTTGACGGCAGTGGATTCTTATTTGGTTGTTATGCTGTATTCGGAATTCTTGTTAGACAAAGACTGTTTTTTAGCAATACTTGCCCAATTTTAGCAATACTTGCCCAAATTTTAGCAACACGTCCATCCTTCATTCTCCAATAACATTAGTGGATATTAGCACTATTGTTATACACACCTTTTTCTCGTTCACTTGGTGTCAAGTTTCACCAATCTATAGATACACTCGTTTAGACATAAACTAATAAACCCCTCAGGTCGTCAACACTGAAACTACAATACCGAAATACCAGTAACAATGACCGGAAGCTGAAAAACCAGCTTACGTATAACACTACTTGAATTGAAAAGTAAGATAATCACGGCAATATTTATTTAACGATTTTTCGTTAATTACAACTATTCATTACTAACAACGTGTTAGCTTTAACAGTTTCTCGATTTTTTCTAGTTTTATTTCATAGAAATAGAGTTCGTCTTTTTAAAATCCTTTTTTAGGATTTAAAACATCTTGCTATCAAATCCATTCATGAAATAAAACTAGAAAAAATCGAGAAACTGTTAAAGCTAACACGTTGTTAGTAATGAATAGTTGTAATTAACGAAAAATCGTTAAAAAAATATTGCCGTGTTTATCTTACTTTTCAATTCAAGTAGTGTTATACGTAAGCTGGTTTTCAGCTTCCGGTCATTGTTATCGGTATTTCGGTATTGTAGTTTCAGTGTTGACGACCTGAGGGGTTTATTAGTTTATGACTACTCCAAAAAACCTGATCAGAGACAGTGTTTTATATAGTAAAATTTAATTGTTTTTATTCATCAGATGGACATCCTGAATTATGGTTTTGCTTGACTCTATACTAAGGGCACTGATTTAAGATATTTGATAACGTAATTAAAAAAATAACAGGGTTGGGCAACATGCTATCAAAGTTTTATCAAGATGGCACAAGACAACTTATAAAAAAATCTAAATATGAAACACTCATAACTTTTGGTATGAGTATCTTTTCTCTTCAAAGATTATCCACATTAAAAATGATAATAATGATACCTTGTAGTTAATAGTCGATTTCAATGTGTTCAGTGTTTTGCTATTCACTTTCTCAGTGTTTAGAAAAAAATATGTCATAGATATCAAACAAGATATAGAATAGGAAAAAATAAATAGCCGACCACGACGAGACTCGAACTCGCAATCTTCCGATCCGAAGTCGGACGCCTTATCCATTAGGCCACGCGGTCATGAAAACACTGTTTGTTTATAACATAATGTTAGAGTTGATTTAATTTATGAAGTAATTCATTTTTTTATCATTTTAAGTACAAAATCAATAAAGCGTTCCCCTGTGTAGGTTTTATGTAAAGTCCAGGGGGTGGGAAACAAGTTTTGGTATTGGACAATCAGACGTGTACTTTTTGAAACAAAGGAAAAACTAAATTAGTATGAAACACCCGTGATTTTTGGCACCAATTACCAAGCGAAAAATACAGGGTAACTTAAGAACATAATAACACCTATAACGTTTTGAGCATAATACACTTTAAAAAGGGTGGTTTTATCAGAAAAAGATCGACATTTGTGGATGTTGGATTCAAACAATAATGACGTACAATATTAAAATGTGCATTTTTTCATTGAAACTTGAAGTATTATTACTGTCGTACAGCAATGCCAATAGAAGAACAGTTTGTAATTTCAAATTAATTAAAAAATAGTTGGCTTTTTAGTGAGTAAGTTGGACATCAAATGAAAACAATAAGATGCATTTTTATAATCTGTACCACACAGGTAATCTTGTAGACTGTTCAGATCAGCTTTTAATTCATAGCTGGCAGTGTAAGATATTTACCTTTCTGTTTAAATTCATTTTTTTCTGTGAAATGTCTTTAATAGCCTTTTCAAATGACAACACTTTAGAGTTCTTATCTGAAAAGTAGTTCCACAGTTTTATAGTTAAAGTTACATTGATAATAAAAGGTAGGAAATTCGTTCAAAGAACCGGGTAAGGAGGTTTCTGGTAAAAAGGAAGCTCAAAAATAGAAGTCAATTCATCAGACTCAGACCGAACGGAAGTGATACAATCTACGCTATCAATTATGAACAAGAGTACGGCACAGATTACAAATCCTGTGAAAAAAATAAACATCATTTGGGTGATAAAAATGCAAATTGTGAGCGACACCTAATCTTCATAATATTGAGAGGACGTAAATCAATCAGTACCGTGAATATCTACGAGGACTAAAACGGGCGATGGATAAGAGATCTGATCTTTTAAAGTTCAATTTATTATGGCTCATACATGATTGCCAATGAAAATTCAATAAAGTAATATTGATTAAAACGGGTTAAAACACTTCACATCAAAGTAACTCAATGGCATCCACTCTATAAACCATTCAGGAAATCGTTAATGTTTTTTAATATATTTGTGGAATACATTACATTAAGAAATCCCAAACATGTTTGTTATAATTTACCATGCAATTGTCCATATGTTATGAAACACGTAAAACTGTAGCACCAACTAAATGTATAATTTGATCTTGTATGCAAACGGTTTCGCAAAAAAGCATTAAAACATAGTGCTAATCGATCACTTCCAAAGGAAAAGAATACATGTGTATTCTTATTCAAATTCATAAAAATAACATTACATTTATTTTTGCTTCCTTGCAAAAACGCCGTTTGTATACTAGTTTACAACAAAATATTTTAGAAATAGTTATCAAATGATGGTCCGAAATTTTTTTTTTTTTTATACCAAAAGTCGTTCAAACCTGTTAAGAAAAAAAAAATCAATTTTCGCGCCATCAGTTTATTTCAAAGCATCACAACACAGGGTTTCTTTAAGACGATAACAGACACAAAGCCTCGTTTAATAAACGCCTATGATACCAAGTAGACCTACTTCTGTACTTCAATATATCGGTCAGCGTTCGGCGTTCAGCAATTGACCAGACAGCCCGTTCCTATTAGGTGAAACGTGCACTCTCGAGCTTGAATATATCTTACAACGTATAACTCCTCAAGTAGTCTTCAGCTTCTAAATTTTCGCCTTAAACCTATCGTCATTGATTTCTTATTTGGCGTCCATTTCAAAACCGAATTATATAATAGAGGACATTAGTGGGTGTTACATCAGGATTAATTTCTGATAAATAGGATTTATTTTCCTTGATCATTATTGATGGAAAGTTATGCGCATGTCTTCATAATTCAATCTACTTCAAAAATATAATCTAGATTTATGATCTAAACCTGGTTAACTCATTACTGATAATGTATAGCGCGATGAGGTTTTCCTCCAGTCTTCTTTAAAACAATGTTGGCATTGGCATAAGTGGTCTCTAAAATGCCATCAGCCAAACGTAATTAACTTCTTCCATTAACTGAATCCTGATCAGTTTTGATTAAACTAGGATCAGTGAAACTTTCAGATTGAGCCTCCTTCGACCTTTTTGTATGAAAGGTGATGTGACCGGGATTTTTTCCACGAAACATATCGATCTCAAACACGTACCTGTTTGATTCCTCGTGCAACCGGGCTTGTTCCATTTGATCGTTCTGTGAACACTTCATGTTGAACACATTTTGATAATTTCACTGACCATATTTGATTACACGGTAAACCAATCGTAAATAGTCTCGGAAGTCTCGTACAATTTGTTGTGTAAATCGTACAAATCGATCGATTTTGTGAACTTCATTCGATTTTCCTTCGTGAATGATGAACACAATTTCTATTTAAGGGTCATCCACCCCTTTGGAAAAGTTTTGCATACAAGCCAAAATTTCTATATTCCATAAAGATATGGAATTCTAACATCGATTCGAATTGAAAATGACAGAAAAGGATCAAATTTTAGGGGGAAACCGACATATTAACAATTTATCGCCATTCACAAAAACAAAAGTGCCTGCAGTATTCGAACTCAGGGCCTACTGGTCAAATGATCGAAGCTGTACCCACTATGATTTAGAGACAGAAACCCAAGTTAGGGCAAGAAAACGCAACCCAACATATTAAGTGACTACACTTTATTTCTTAAACATTTTTTTTTATTAAACTCTCAATTTTATTATTATGAAACATTAAAATCAATGTAGTTACAATTGCACTTCGCTAAAAAAAAACCCCCCTTACTTATGATAAATGAAAGCCACATTTAATTGTACATGTAGATACTGCCATCTCTCAAGACAGAAATACCCACAAGCACACGCTCCATCTAATCCATTCAGCTCTATTGTATAATTATCATAATGACCGCATAACTTCCAAATCCCTGTAACCAAACTCTGATGCATATATTGTCCAAAACATTAAAAGTCGTATTTCAAAAGACAATTCTTTCTACTCCATCAATTTCGCGATCTGGCTAAATGAATTATTCGGACCCGACAGAATAATTGAAAATTTAACTAGAGTATAGAACATCTGCATAACACCAATAATTGTAATCAAAAGGAGAATTGGTCTACCGTTTCAAATCAATGGAGGAGTTCTGTTTATAAACTATTTGTATACACATAATTGGGCTCCTAATCGGCTCCATGGATTAAATATTCATCATTATTAAGTTTTGGACATAACCAATTATATACAAATACCAAGCAAAACAACCAATATCTATAAATTGCAAGTTGAATGCGAACTCTGGTTCAATTTAGACCTACACATCTTGTATAAAAAGTCTTCTTTTCTGCCTTTATTAGCTTTTGAGACGATAATGAAAAGTACGAAGTGTTATTGCGAATATGCCAGGTTTAGCAAGAACATTCTCCCATGTAAAAGATGAGTAAAATCCGCGTAAATAAAATATAAAAATTGTTTCCAAAAACAGAAATTTTGTAGAAAATTGTCCTTATCGTTTCATCTAAAGCCTCAGGGGTAAACTGCAACATTATATAGCGAATTCAAATGAAAATATGCACTAATTAGGTGGAAGTATTTCAAAATAACATCACGTTATGAACTTTTAATTTAAAACAATAAATTCTATATTCGTGTTATTATGTTTAATATAAAGTGTGCTGGATATGACATAATAATAGATTAAAAGAATCAATCTGAAACGAAACAACAATTTAGGTATAAACAATATAAGACTTTCTCTAAAAACTATTGGATTAATTGGAAATCCTGTTATATATAATATTTGGAGAGATAGGTCGTCAACAATCTGTCATCTTCGCTAGCCAAGGGTGACGATCCACGGTGTTTCTCTATTCAAGAAAAGAGAAATAGAGAATAGAATAAAGAAACACCGTGGATCGTCACCCTTGGCTAGCGAAGATGACTATCTGTATAACCTTCTGTTTATTCACATGCAATTCCAAAACAATGCAAACAATATAAGAATCTCCGACAACCTCTGAAAGATAAAAGCTGAGATATTCCTTAATTTCTCGGTATATTGAGATCGCTATTTAGGGCCTAGTAATTAGGTATCAGCATTGAGTCGATGGTAGCAGAAGCGTGCGCTGTGGTGATCTCTATCAACGCGAGATACAAACCCCTCTGCGCCGGTACCGCCCAATGACTGTAAAGAACAATGGTCCCTGTAAATATAACAAACAAAACATGGACAACTTAATTCTGTTGTGCTCACTTCCCTTCAATGGAAATCCCGAAATGGAAATCTGTTCTATGGTGTGACAAGATAGCTATATTTTGTATCGTTCACTCCTCGCTAGGGACACTCATTGCTATAATTGTATTTGTACAGTGTACTGATTATCACGGATATAGTGACATTCTACTAAATAACGCCTCCACGTAAATCTAAACTTCCGCTCTACAGTTTGTCAAAGACAAACCGATCCAATTATCACTGTACTACTTACAGCAGTATTGAGCTCAACAATCTAGTGTCATGTTGTTAATTTAAATGCACCATGTGGGTGTAAATACAAAATTTTTAAGCATTGAATGCTTATTTTTGGATGTCGTCGGTCCTGTAACACATCAAGCGGTGCAGACAAATTGAATACCGCGCGTTAGCGCGGTATGATAACTTGTCTGCACCGCTTGGTGTGTTACAGGACCGACGACATCCAAAAATAATAAATCAATGCTTATATTTATGTTTTCATAGTCTATTTCTATGAAATATATGTGTATTGTCGCTGTAAAGCCATTATATACGCTCTCAGTCAGGGATATTAAACGTACATGGAACAGCCATATTAACATTTTTTTTAGTTCGCTTCCGCGACTAAAAATATAATGCCATAAACTTTGTGGAAAAAAAATCTTTTTTATGACGGAGTAGATATAATTTAATGATTATTTTTCAAAAGAACATATCAAATTGGTTATGTAAGATTGAATGTTTCATTTAATTTTACAAAAATAAATATACTCAAAACACGTGAAGACGTATATATTTGTGCACATGGCGCATGAATTATCAAAGTGTATTCATAGAAAATTGAACATCGCAGATTTCCAATGCAAACATACGGGGAAATATACACTGAATGTAAATTTACAATTACCAACACAATTTGTATTTACTTCCACCCAGTAAATTAAAATTTTACAATATGACACTAGTTTTAATTTTTTATGATTTTTAATGGGCAAACGTTTTGGGGTTTTTTTCCGACAATTTTGAAAGTGACATGGATATTTTTTCAGTTTCAAAAAATATGAATCATTTCCGAGGGTTGCCAACTAATCCCTTTGCCTGATTATCGTCGAGAGTTTGAATTCTTTAAAAGCCGATCCCAGAAGTCTTTCAAATTTTGTTGGTTTATCAATTAATAGTTCGTAACATCCCCAAACGTCGATCTTGACTTCACTGCTGATATATAATTGCAAACTTTATCAGAAGCCTTCATAGCCGAGGATAGCTGAGATCAATATTGGATCAAAAGTGTTCCTTTCTGTGGACAAGCACCATTTGATGTGATATATTGGTTCAGAATGATCCCCGTACAGTCAATCAGATTCCGCCACACAATTATGGCCCGATAGAAGATTTTTGTGTTTTTTTTATTCGCGACACGTTTTTCCTTTAACATTCTTTGGGATCAGAAATGGGAGGCTTAGAGTCTAAAGTGTTTGTTTCCCATAAAGACAAACATTATAAGAAAACTGCTCTTTTACCGGAACCGACGCTCAGTGAGGCAGAGTTGGATATTCTCGAGTCGTCATGGGGGAAACTGAAAAAAGACATCAGTCGGGTAGGAGTCGTGATGTTTATGAAGTAAGTTCAGTCGGTATTTACTAGTAGTCTATGAAACGCTGATTCTGAGATAGTGTTTGGATTGGTTAAAACTTTTTTTTTAAAAAGTAAATGTGATTTATTTATATAAGTTTATCGTTACGTCACCTGTTGAATTTACCTAAAAGAGGTTTGTTCCAAAACAACTTTTTAAGATAAAGATGACTTTCATATTCACAAGCTTTTGAGAAGATTAGTTTTTAACAATATTTCCGTGTTTAAAAAAAATTCTGTTTTCATTGCTATGACATGTGGTGATAACGAAATGTTCAAATTCAAAACTCTAAAGGGAAATTACAAAACAGGAGCAGAGCAAACACGAACCACTAAAACATTTTTTGAGGTGGGATCAGGTGCCATGGAGGAGTAAGCATCCTCTGCCGACCGGTCACACTCGCCGTGCGCCCAATGTCATATCGGTAAAAATGTCATAATCGGGAAAATTGTCGTAATTTGATAAAGATATCAGGATCGGGAAAAATGAAAAAATATCCGTCGACAATTCGGTAATGCCGGTATTCAAATAATAGTGCAAAGCAGAGCAATCACAGACCTCTGGAAAACCACAGAGCTATCTAAGCCATATGACAAAACAACGTCATCGCAAGATAAAATTCACTTTTTATGTATTCTTTAAAAAAAGATTGCTATGTCATCTAGCTTAAACATACATGTAAATCAGAAAAATAGCCAATAATACCAGAACACATTTATCTGATATACATTTTATCATTTTTAGTAATGAATAAGTAAAAACATTAAAAAAAAAAATAATGTGTGAATATTGTTGATCGCTTAGTGACTTTTGCAACCAGTTTTGATTTTTTTCTCGAAGAGTAGTTCAGAGTAAATATATTTGATGCTGATGTAAAAGTGGTCATCTTTCAATCATTGTTTGTATGTGTGTGTGTTTGTTTAAAATCCAAAACATTGAAAGTATTAAAAACATCAGAGTGATTTCCTACAAGAGAATGTCTCAAAAGATATTTATGTACTTTTATCAAGTCATAAAAGCTTGTCTGGATGGCCTATTAATGACACTCATTACGATTTAAAGTATCGTCTGTAGACCAGAAGAGAACTTTCCTTAAATTTTATGACTGAGACCAAGGCTGAAACATGTCTAGAATCTCTTTGTCTTATGAATCTAAAAGCCTTTTAATCCTGTCAGTGAACTATGTACAAACAACGTAAAGCGATCACATCTTTTTTTGTACAAAGTTACCCTTAAAAAAAGGTAAAGATCCTAAAGATGTGATGAAAATATCTCTACCAGATATGGACTAGTTTGGATTACTTGCTCATGAAAGATCTTTTTATTATGAACTTTCTTTTTCAGTTTATTTCAAACCCACCCGGAAGTACAGGATGCGTTTATGCCATTCCAAAAGTTGGCACAGGAAGACATGGAACACAGCGCCATCTTGCGGTCACATGCTCTCCGTGTGATGGGAACGGTAGATAAATGTCTGGCCCGGATACGGACGCCGGAAAAACTCCAAACTTTAATGCGTGAGCTAGGGGAGCGGCATGTCAATTACAACGCCAGATACGACTTTGTGGATGTAAGTAGGCTGGAGTGGCGGTATTAAATACTTTAACCGTGTTAACGGTCAATCTAAATATATTTCTGTGGCCTGAAGTATTTTTATCACTTGAAGGCTATCTTTCCACTGAATCAGTAATTTCCGAAAATGCAAGAAGAAGTTATGGGTCATACTTGACGCTTTCATGAATGCACTTTTATTTCTTTGTTTTTGTTACTCCGATCCGTATTGTTGTTCTTGTATTGTTTGCTTTCTTGCAACATTTTGCCCCTGGGAAGATAAATTTGTGATCCAAAAGATGTTTAATTCTTGCCATTAAGTCCGAAATGAACCTAGAAGACTTGCTGATTCATGGTATAAAACAGAGAAAACCTGCACAAGTGCAATTTTTCCCCTCCAAACCATGCTTATTCAGATGAAATTGGATTGTTTTTCATGCCAGCAGAATGAGATTGTGTCTTCAAGGACAATCGAATAAAAGTGTTAGCATTGAGTATCGTTTTATCGTTCTGTGATAGGTCCTGGGGGAGCTTCAGTTGTTTGATTTTGTAGCATTTCATAAATGAGATCTCCGATTACTTTCTACATAAGGAGCTGTTATCTGTAACCGAACCAGAGCTTAGATATTTTTTTTGTTTGTAAAAAATTAAACCGCTTTTTCAGATTTAGTCAACACTGATTATTAAATGTGTCTTTATCAAATTTTAAATCTGAAGTTTAAGATTATCATATGGCAGATTATTTAGATTAACACAGTAGGACAGTTTTCCCTCATGACAAATGTTAATTGCATGCTTAGTACAATTGAGAATGAAGAGATTGAAAGCAATCCAGAATCAGCAATAAGAGTTCGATGAGACATCGTATGTAGCCGATGTTAAGAGACCAGATTAATTTTTCAGCTGAACGATTTGTCTCCAAGTTCATTACGTTTCCACAGTAACTTATCGTTGTTTTTTCTTTCACAGTTGGTAGGATCCCAATTTGTGTACGCCATCAAGCCCCATCTAGAGGATGGCTGGAGCAAGGAGTTGGAGGAAGCTTGGCTTCAGTTATTTCGAGTCATGTCATACTACATGAAAAAGGGCATGCAAGACGCCAACGTTATTACTTACTGAATGACCGCAAGAGGGCGTGTTTGGCGCTGCATCCGGCGAACTCGCTGCCTTAGGTAAATAGAAACCAGACCGATAACCGTTCCCTCCTTTCGCTGACGTTTGCACGAAGAGACAAAGCTGACATCGAATCCGTCTTAACTTTTGTACTGACAAATCATCTTTTTGGCCAGTATTTATTATTTCGTTTAATCATTTATTTACTTTTGCATCCTTGATTTAGAACACTGATTTTTTTTGTTACTCTTGTATTGTAAATTGACATTAATATCAATTTGTATATAAAAGTCAATCGATGAATCTTGTCTTGGTGTCAAATGTGTTCCCTCATGGTTAGATTTATTATATAGTTGTCAACTTTTATTCATTTCAATTGCTCATGCTTTTGTATTTTAATCTTATTAATGCCTTGTCTTGTTTATAGACATTTTTTACAGACAGCATCGCACAACCTTAGTTAAAATCTTTAAGGATCAACTGTCTGCAGAAATGTGTGTGTGTTATGTTAAGAAACAAACAATATGAACAGAACGTATTCTATATGTATATTGCGGAATTTGATTTTTCTGGAGTATGTTCACTCTGTGTAGTGTACAAAGGTTGTGAATTGAATGTTTTATTAGTAAAATTGTTAAAAACGTCCTCAAAATGTGTTCTGATATAAGATCGTCGACGTTTTAAGATGTATAAACAACGTGATGACAGTTTACGTAGAGTTTAGTCCTTCTTATAATTATTACTTGCGACCTATAGAAGAGTACCTTGCAACTGCACCGACCATCGAAATACAGGCTTCGGGATCATGAAGCATATTTAAAATTAGTCCAGATTTCAATCTTTCATAAGATTATAATATGTCATAAAATTACGCTTAAAATTTGTAACTATCAACGTAATAAAGAAACGTGTTTTAAAAGCATTTCAATTTTTCAATGTATTCAATCACAAGACAATAAGACAGTGTACAAGTTTTGATTAAAGTCTAAAACTGCTTCATGATCCTGGGGCCAGGAGGACAGAAACCAAAGCATCGTATATTTTGCCTCCTTCACTTACCAAGGATTTTGTGATTTTTTTCACTTTTGTTTTCAATACTGTTTGAAGACATAGCTATCATTTCAACATCCCCTAAGGCCACCAAATGATAGTACACAGTTCCCAGTGATGTACAAATACCTACATTTTGTACAATTTTAACCGCAATAATTCCTCAAGTCTCAAAAGCAAGGGGTGTGCTTCAGCTTTGCTTTTTGCAAAAAAAAATCACCCTTTATGTTTATTTGAGTACAAAAGATCTGGTTTGAAGAGAAAAAAATCAAGATATCGACAGATTGTTCCTCTATGAACTTATTAACAAATGCAATACGTTTTTTGCGATATTGGATAATAATCGATATGTTAATCGATTATTAAAATTTGTTATAAATAGGTCAGAGATAAGCCTTAGTTTTTGAACATTCAAACTCTATGACTACCTGTAGTACAGTTATATATATCTTTAAACTGGACGAGGGCGTTAAGATGATGAAATCTCTTAACGTAAGTGCAGGTCAATTAATGCCTACGAAACACGTTGATTAGTTATCGTGTTGTGAATAATTTCCAAATATCACTTTGTACTAATGTACTTTTGAGGTTGATCTGACTCCGCAACACATTGGAGGATGACGTATTCCCCCAAGATTAACCCACCTCTCGACTATTGATGCAAATGTATGCCAAAATTTTAATCCTCTTAGATCGCCTTGTATTCCACTATACACACGGAAATTGCTTCATCGTGACATTCATATCAATCAAAATGTTTATATTAACAGCGTTTTAATGATTTAAGCATTCATTTACCTGTAACTGAACTTGTGGATATCGATCCCAAATTGTAGTAAACTGTTAATGAAACGCAATTGATCAATACAAAATCTCAAACATATAGAGGGTTTTTTTTATGGTATTTTGGGGAATAATCGTTCAATAGTTCATTTGTGTTTCAAATACATTCGTTTAGTACCACAATATTGTTTTGGTTTTCACTAATGAATGCAGACAACATCTGCAATAAAATAGTACTCAAAGAAGCTAAATAATCGACCAATAACAATATCTATGTAATACCCACCAGTACCCACCGTACACCACAGGAAGCTGGGCAAATACAGGACGCTGCTGTATACAACCGCCACTTAATCCAATTTACAAAATCTACTGTCTGTCTTGAGAGTATGTTTTGGTCTTATTTGGGTTTAAAGTACAGTTATGAAATTATCTACAAATGGAAATAATGCTTGGTTGTGGGGCTGCAGAGATCATACACAAACAGGGGAAACTTTACGTTGTTTGAGAGCTCAACCGAATAATCAAATAATCGATATCACTTCTAAATGGTCCAAACGGCCAAGTGTATTTTATAGAATGTCCTTCCGATATAAACAGGAACTGGTCAATGATAAGAGCAAGGTCACATCTATTGACACACAGAGACTTGTTTACTGTTCTCCAGTCAAAATACGAACGCTCCGGTGTTGTATAGCAGCTTTTCCCCCACAGTAGCTTTTCCCCCCGGAAAACCTACTATATAGTAGCCTTTCCCCCAGGGGGAAAAGCTACTATATAGTAGCTTTTCCCCCATAGTAGGGTTTCTCCCTCACGTTTTTGGTTCATATTTTATAAAAAATATTTATGGAAACCCAGTAAAGATTAAAATCAATGTTTCTACACATCCAGGTTGCATATATCTGCATTCATCTGTAAAGGTTAATTTTCGTTTTGCCGATTTATTATTTTTTATAGACAATGCTGAAAATTAAACATGTGTGTAATGGAATTATACAGAGAACTTAATTTAGGTAATTATAACTGAAAAAAGTACTTGGTTTTACAAGATATACACTTATATGCATTATTCTTTTATAAATTTAAAAGTAAAAACATCATTTAAAAATACACACTCACTCATATATTTCTTTATCAAAATGGTTGAAAATTACGTTTTATTCTGCTTTTTTTTTTTAATTTTACGAACAATAATTTTAAAAAAGGTACGCGGGTAAATTCATTATTCTTCAAAACATTTAATCAATTCATAAGGTATATAAGGTTAGTTCAAGCTCCATTTCACATTTTCCAAAGTAACCAGCAAAGATACTGACTTTGTTCTGGTTGTGAAGCCTGGTGATTTCATTTTTTTTTAAAAAATGTTTACATCATTAAACCTCGCGTTTCGTAAAAAATGTGCTTAATTAAAAAACATGAATATGAATATGCGTGACTTTAAAACAAAATTGTAAATACTAACTTTACACATGCCTTTAATACATAATAAATTATAACACACCTTACACATGATTTAGAACCCCATCAATCGAAGTAAAACATTTCAGTTTCTCATCATATCATTGCACCCTGTCTCTCGTTTCATATCTAGATGTAGAAATATATGATTATATTTGATTGAGTCTATGAGAAAAGGGTGCTTATGATAATTTTTGCACATTTTGAGATTTTTACAGAATTGAATAAAACACATCTCAGAGTTTTCAAATCTGAAATTTTATGGCTTTAAACCAGTTCTAAGTTGAGGTTTTCTCCGTTTTTAATAAAGCTATTTCAACAGGATAAAAATGTGACGTCGTGTTATGAACATGCAACATCAAAACAATTTCAATGTAAATGTGACCGTGACTTTGAAACATAATAAATGTAAACTACAGCACTCTGTAATTTGTTTTAATTATGGACTTCTTTGTAGTTCGATATGTGGTTATAAGGACTCATGTCAAGTGATGTTGACCGAGACGATATAGACTGAGCTGGCGAGGCCGATATCACTTTTCTGTGTCTTCGGGCGAAATAACTTGACAATGGTCCTTATAGCCTCATATTATTGTACAATGATGTCCATCATAGATAAATTATATAATCATCCGATTAAACAGTCATATTTAAAATAACTAGTAAATGTAGTACATTAGAGAGGTTAAGCATTTAAACATGTACGTGTACGAATACGTGTAACATGGGGAATCCCCTAATTTAATGCATAATTCTACAAGTTGTACAAAACGTGTAGAATCAAAAAGTACACGGAGGTAAAAACTTGTAGCATTTTTAAACAAAAATATAGACTTAGTGTATATCAGACGTTGTATTAAGTGAAGCAGAGAATAAATTAAGAATTACTGTGTTTTTGGTTTCATCGAAGTCATAGAATTATTTCATAAACAGTGAGAGTATGCTGAACATGTTGAAAATGTTGAATCTTATTGTTTTACACGTACGCGTACACGTACACGTACAGTTTATTAACCGATCAAGGTCAGTTGACGGTAAGGACCCAATGTCCAGGGACAGAATATTGATTTAATGTTTGCAATATTTTCATTTAATAGTTTATAGGTGAAAAATGGCCCTCGAGTATTTTTATATGGCACTAGAAAAAGTACAAAGTCCTCTATGATTGATATAATATTATAACTTGATAGAAAGAGGTGATATAAGGAAGCAAACATTTAAACTATTTCTAATTTGGTATACATAATAGACATACTGGTACAGTACCAGTATCGGTAAGGTCTTGATTACTGGTGTATTATTCGTTGTTATCATGATACATTTTGGCAGGTTTTGAGTGATCATAAGTAATGATCACATTTTGTGTTATAATATTTTCGTTGAGATCAACGTAAAATGTTATATTGCAAAATGTTATAAATATGTATCGGGGGATGTATTCTTATTTCTTAGAGTCTAAAGCACATGCATTTACAATAAGAAATTGTTAGATCTATGATTGTCGTCATTCTTTTCCGGTTCCGGTTCATTCTTTTCCGGTTCGTCTTGGTTGATGTAATTATGTTAAATGTTATTAAAAATCAAGTCATGATGACACGATGAACCTGTAATATCCATCTAACTGAATGATAACTGGAATGTCAGACAATGTTAGGAATAACTGAATAGCACAGCTACGTTTGATTGCACGCACAAATTGCCTGTAAACATCTATATAAAATATCAATCTAAAAATGTACCAGTCCTTGAAAAAAAATATTCCAAATAAACCACAATCGATTAAGGATGATGATTTCAACGAAAGAAGTCGTTTAAAATATTAATTTCAAAATGTACCGTTCCGTGTTCATCAACCAAAACCAATTTCAAATTATATTTTCTTTATAAAATAATGATTTCATAATGCACCGGCGTACCATTCAATGTAAATCAAAAAGATGCAGAGAATTGCAATGATTTTTTCTGAATTTTTTCTTTTGTACCTTTCTGTGAAAATCATCAAAATTGGCGCAGGAGATTACAATAAAGAAATCCCTGAACTTTAAGTAAAACGCAATGCTCTCTGTATAAAATATTCATTTCATAATGTACCATTCCGTGCAAATCAATCTAAATTGTTGCAGGGAGTTGCAGTAAAAGAGTTCTCTGAATTTTAAGTAAAACACAATATGATTTTCTGTATAAAATATTCGTTTATAATCTACCATTCTATGTTAATCAATCAAAATTAATGCAGGGAATTGCAATGAAAGAATTCCCTAAACTAAACTTTAAGTAAAACAAAAAAATTAATGTGTTTTCTTTATAAAATATTAATTTTGAATGTAACAGCCCGTGTAAATCAATCAAAATAATCATAAATGATGCAGATGACCGTAATGAAAAAATTCTCGGAATTTTAAGTAAAAAAACAATATTTCCTGTATATTGAAAGACTGCATGCGATTTAGATTAATTAAAAAGATTTCCAGAAGTTGACCATTTTACATGTTTTCTTTAGATTTTGTGATTCCCTATATGATAATGAAAGCTTGATATTTAAGCAAAATAAAATCAGTGTTGACTGCTGCATTTTAATACAGCATAGACTTTAAGGTTTGAACAAAGTCAAATTCAATAAGGTCAGTTTTAAACGTACAAAATATCATTGGCAACTAATGAGTACGTATTTGCCAAGGAAAGTAAATGTATGATTGAAAATTGCACCAATAACGATACATTTTCATATATGTGAAATATTTCAATTACATACATTTTTATATCTAAGATTTCTAAAAATTCTTCCCCTTTACCAAAATGAATTTGTACATGTTATAATGAAGCACAACATAATCATAGAAGGTCTTTTAACTTCAAGCTCATTGCTAGGCCTAGAAGTTAATATGTTCTCGCTGAATATGGGCAAAATGATCAGAGTTTCCATAGCAGGAGTTAAACTAAGCTTTAAAAAATAGCAATCTACGGAAATTTGCCCACACAAAACTAAATATAGTACTGTTGTAGTTACGTAGAATAATACTTTCTAGTCACTATATTTTGGTGTAGTTCAAAACTTCAGGAATTTACACTATTTGGATTTTCTGACTACTGAACCCTTTATATATATATATAAACCTTCAAACTAATGAACCAACGAACTTTTGAACCTTCCGATTACTGGACCATCAGAATAATTAACCTTAAGACTATAGCTACTGGACCTTGATCGTTTTGATGACCAAAAATACGCAAAATATTGAAGCTCAGATTTCATACACCGTGTATACCCACTGCCAAAATAGAGGGATTGTTGTACTTAATTTCAGAATGAAAGCAAATTTTAAACATTTCATTGTATTTCTAAACATACGGCATTTGAATCAACACTTAGATTGTCTTCAAAATTCTCTTTTATTTTCATGAAGAGGGAAATATGAGTGAAGAATGTATGCTTTTAAGCTTGTTCAACCAGATATTTTTCAATTCCCTTGTATTGTTCAGTTATCCATCAAATAATGATTTAAAAATAAGTGACTGTATTGAGTGTGCAACATGCCTCTAAGTTTATACTTGGTATATTGTTGAAAACAATAACATCAAAAGTCATTGCTAAAGATTGATAAAATTTGTTAGGTCCAGAATTTCACTTTTTGAAATCAAGCAATATCAGATAATCTGAATATTTTAGCCTTTGCTGTTCATGAATATCGATATGATGTAACAGAAAGAAACACGTACATGTATACACGTACACCAAAATTAATAACAAAGTATTTCCACATTAATTCTTCAAACTATAGCCAATATTTGAGCATATTTCGATAAATCTAACATAAAATGAGAGAAAAAACAAAATGAAGTTGTCAATACATATATGTTTTAAAGAGTTAACCTAAAATAAAGAGTTTACCCAAAACAACGTGCTGAATTAATAAAAATCAGGTAAAAAATACTACACGTTATGAAAATAACACGCTTTAAGCATTCCACTTTTCGAACGACGTTATGAAATAACGTCAAATGTTTGTGACGTGATTTCTCTGTTTTGTCAAAAATGCCATACAACCCTTTTTCTCATGGGCACAATCATTTAAGATCGTCAATTCTTACGGTATTAAATTAAAATTAATAGCGTTTGGGCGAAGGGAGTAATACATTTCCACTTCTTATTCACCTCCTCTACAAAAATAAGTCAAGATTAGTCAGTTAGTTTCCTGGGAGGAGCTTATACATAGATGATAATACATGGGAAAATTAAAGTTCCAAACCGGCGTATTTTCACTCAAATGTATTCTGACGTGTTCTGTGAAAAATATCAATGTCATAACGTCGAAGTCAAAACTTTAGATAAGCATCGATTAGATGAAAAAGATTCGAGGTATTCCGAAATCCGCGTAAAAAGTGTTCCAAAAAGGTATAACAAAAGGTGAAATAAATGGCGATGACACAGGAATGTTATGAAGGCCGTGCCTTTGTTCATATCAGGGGTGAAAAAACCATGCATTTTATTCTATGTATTAATAAATGTCATAATTATCCTTTATTATGAGAAATTAATATAATATCATTTATTGCCACGAATGGTCCGCCATAAACATGACCGGAATGTAAAAAAGGGGGAAAATCTACTATATAGTAGGTTTTCCGTGGGGGTAATCTGGCTATAAAAAGGGGGAAAACCCACTATATAGTCAGCTTTCCGTGGGGGGAAAAACTGCTATATAGCCATTTTCCGGGGGGAAAAACTGCTATATAGCCATTTTTCCGGGGGGAAAGATGGCTAAGGGGAAAAGGCACTATATAACACCGGTCCATGTAGAGAAAGAAAGATTTTGGTTCTTCCACCTTTAACGATTGCTTTTACCTGAAGGGTTTATGGTATACATGTAATGATCATTGAAGCATTGTGGCATTGTGAAATGACGTTTGTTCAATATCCACCAATATTGTTGGTGGGGAAAAACAATACAAGTGCCGTTGTCAAAACTATTGAAAAGAAGCTGAGGGTTAAAAGTTGACAGATTGAGATGACATGATTTGTTTACTGACATTTGTAATGACTTTCTTAATGTCATCCCACGACTTAAGTGTACTTGGTTCTAATTCCTGACGAAGCCCTTGCCAATAATGAGAATTGTATGAATCTAATTTACGACGTGACGTGGAGATCATATTAAGTTTCCTTTCTGCCACAATCTCCAGATATTTTTATGTTTTCCATTAGTATCAGAATTGACATTTGTAGTAAGAGAAGTAGGCTAGTAATAGTAGCAGTTACGCAATAATAAAAGCCCCCCCCCCCCCCCAACTTGTAAATAAACTCTTTGTTAAGGATATTAATACAATCATGCCCGCCTGTTTACTTGATTTTTTTCCTGACATGTCCTGGAAAATAGTGGATTCGGTTCTCTGATTGTTTATACCATTTTTTATTCATATATATATATATATATATATATATATATATATATATATATATATATATATATATATATATATATATATATATATATGATATAACGATATTTACCTGATATTTTCATAATGATTGGACAAATACTCTTCAATGTCCAGGATTTTTTCAACTTTATACATTATGATGAAATGCTTATTGAAAATATGCCATTTTTAAAAATGGAAAGACAGAGTTTTATGCAATTAGCATAAGTTTGGGGAGAGGGTATATTAGAATTATCTGTTTATCCCATCAGAGTCACAGTTGCCCATGACCTGAGGATGTGTTTTGACTTTCATATGTCGTTACGTCATTGACTAAGGTTACATTATAGACATGGCATTCATCACAAAAATCTTCATATGTCTTCAGACGTATTAAGTCTTTAAAAAAATATTTTACTGCCCTCCCGATGATATGTACACATTGTGAATATCATCCTCTGTGCCAAAGTGACGTTGACATCAAATATTGAACCAATATTCCTTGTCATTTATTTAGTCGTGCAAGGAAAGTGGGTCGTGTATATCGTGAGGACCATTCCATAGTGAGCAATGACATGATAAAGATCTCTTTCTGTTCAGCAACTCTGCATACCAAAAAAAGTCAGTTGTCGTAAAAAGATTCTCGAAAGGGACGTAAAACACGGCGCCGTAGATCAACAAAACTGATAACACGCCCTCTGGCGGGAGATTGATAAAATGTCAGTTAACTCCTACAAAGGAAAACTAGTTGTATTTGTGACCGCGATTAAGTACTATCGTCAAATTATTGACTTAACCTCCATATTCTGATCTGATTGTTCAGGATCGGAAGTTTTGCCGTTAAAGGAGCAAAGAAGAGAACGTGATTGTCAGGCGTATTATTGCAGATCACGGTCTGAGATCCTTTACGAATGCATTAAGCCAGTAAACGAAGTTTTATGAGTTCTGTTTAAGAAATCAAACAATATGAAAGAGAATTAATAATATTTTCCTCTGCCTTGTATAATATGAGTCACTGACTGTTCAAGATTCGCTGCACACCATTCATCGTTAATCTACCAAAAAAAAAAACCAACCCCAAAAAGGAGACTATGATTTAAGAGCTGTTCATTATTGGAAAACCTTATTGTTATGCATTTTATATTTGACCCCCCCCCCCCCCCCCCCCGGTCAAGAAAAAAGTTCGAAAAATAAATTCAAAATCAAAATTTGATAGTTACTCGGTGTTTCCTGGATTAGCAGTTAAAAATTCAGAATGCAGATATCTGCGTTTTTTGCAATCATTCAGATGATAAATAATAAATATGAAATAACTGAAGCATGTATGGGACAATTCATAGTTTGCATTATATCTTTTAATCACATGATATAATCTTTGTCTGTTCAATCAGCGACTTTTGTTTTTCATGTATTTTACTTTATAAACAATCATAATTCCTAAATTCCCCTGAGATATCCACTTATAGGACAGATTGCAAGACAATTGCTTCCTCTTCTTCAGGTAATCGACATTTGGACGATAACACTCGGGATGATTCTTGTTTTCAGTTGTTGTATTTCGACCATAACCATATAACAATTTGCCTGGAGTGCAGAATATGCAAGAACTTCCTAAAGGTGTGTGTTTTCTCAGTTGAAGAACGATCGATAGAAAGAGGACCCTTTGCGTCTAATTCGTAATGTCTTGAAATCGGAGTACTTCGTATTTATAACAGTTTACTTTTCCCCCAGAATGATATAATTATGTAACGGGAAAGGACAAGGATGATTATCAAATATTAGATCAAAGAACTGTCAGCATCACGCCAAAAAATGCACAATTGCTGCGACTGTCAAGTCGTAGAAAATCCCATAACGATTGTCGTACAATGGAGGCTAGGTAGTGCCTGACTTTGAATAGACAGTTCATAGTCAGGTGTTAACTCATCTACATTATAATTTTAGTTTGATTTCATAACTCATAGTTTTTTTTTTCAGAATTGACGGTTTCAGCGCATAAAATCCAATTCAGCCAAAAAAAAATGTTGATTCAAGAATGTTTTGATAGCTCTTTAGCTACTTTTATTTTTTAATATATCGAATGAATTCGCTTGTATTAACATGTATCGAGGACTGAGAGAACTTCGGTGTTTGTCAAAAATAATTCACTACTTCGAGTTTTCCAGATATCTATGACACAACAAATTCACAAAAATGAACCAAACATAGTTTCACAGTTGACAAGTTTAATCAACTGTGAACTATTTACAAACTGTACACTATAAACAGTTGAAAACTATAGTCTACAAATGCAAATTTAGATTTATCTGTCTGTAATTAAACGTAAAGAATCACATCAGTAAACTATAATTTACTTTCGTTAACTATAATCAATTGTTGTTTACCGTAGCTTACAGATCGTGAAACCCTATAAAATCAGATAAACTATGTTTTGCAGTTTTCAGGTTTTTTTCATAATAATTTACACTTCTGACACATACCATCAGGTTTACTCTGATTTACTGATGTAAAATAGCAATTGACGTCATGACCTATACATGTAGGTAGCTGATTATTGTGAAATTGGCGAGGTGGAGGAAACTTTGAATGCTGAAAATCCTTTTTAGCATAACCGAAGTTATGTCATATATATATATATATATATATATATATATATATATATATATATATATATATATATATATATATATATGTTTTGTAAATCCATTACGGACAAAACTACCCAAATATTATATAAATTAATTGTGACATTAGTGCTACACTGTACATATTCTTAATCGGTATTATAATATATTGATGCTTGTTGACACAATGTTAAACTGTTAAACTTAAAGCGTGTATGTATGTATATAAATACGTTAAGGGGAGGCAACCCCCAATTTTATACTGCTCCTACGAAATCTATTTATATCCCAAGTACTTCAGTGTCCACGTGTCACTCGGTTTTTACGTGTCTCTCTATCTGTCATCACTCCAATGTAATTCCACAAAGTCGTTTTTACCAACTTCCTAGGAAGGCATTTTGCCGAGATTAGGTTTTATCTTTTTTGGACTGTGAAAATCCTGACCTTTTGTGAATTAGAATTTTAAAAAATGCATCATGATGTTGTGGACAGATTAGTTATGTAACGGAAATAATATGTTTCTAATTTAAATCAGATACGATTTAACAATTTCAATAGATTTCCAATCTATTTAGAATTGAAAGTAAAATGTATTTCCATATCATATATCTTTATTTATTCAAATGTTTAAAACATGCATACATATGACATTGTGTTTGTTTTAGTAAGGCTTATGTATGTTAAAAGCTATGTAATTACTGTAAATTATCAAACATTGCTGACATACATATACATGCTATCTTTACTTATTAGAAATATATCTTAATAAAATATTTATTTACTAAGAAATCTTGAATAATTGAAATGATATCTTAAGACTAATAATTTGATATGTACATGATTCTTCATTTTTATATTTATGTGTGTTCTAATAAAACGTGGGGAAAATTCATCTAGAATTGTGTGTGTAACTTATCTGTTGTTTCTAAAGAAAATGCGATTTTTTAAAGACTTACTTCTGATATTTTCTTACTTGATACACTTTTTGACTGTGAAGACTATACCGATGACCAAAAAATAGCTCCTTAAGAGCATTTGTTTATTTCGCTGCATCTGTTTTCATTTTTAATTTGAACATTTTATTGAAAAACTAGATGCTGTCATTAGACAGTAATACCCGCACCAAGTGTTTGCCTCTAAATAACACTCTCTTGTACTAGTTATAGTCAAAAAGAAGGCCACATGCAATATGTTACAATTAAATGATCTTTGTCTGAAGTTACGTAAACAACAGAGGTGTACAGGTTGCATCGGGTACTAGTTTTACCCAGCTCTTTGGTTAGATGGGTTTCACGTGGTGTACATGCTTATGTTTTCTTGATATGCAGAATAGGATTAATTAACATGAATAAACATTTCTTTTGTGGTGATCAGCTAAAGGAATTCGTATTGTGCTAATTGGATTATCATTAGGATGTTGACCAATACAGGTAAGTATAATACAAGTAGAAGTGCAATATTATGAGACACTGGTATACAAAAATGTTCAGTTTTACTTTCACTTTCTAAAATGTGATCTCCCTTTGCCAGCATACTGTATCATCATCTTTATTCAGATAAGCTTATCTACAATTTCTGTCATTTTAATTGCAGAATTTTTTAATTTTTTCATTATATGAGTTATAATAGGGAGGAAGGGGAAGGGGCCTTAACTGTTCCCCATTCCTAGGATGTGTGGATTAGATATACATTTCTAGCGAGAATGAAGGCATGCTGCAGCTTTTTTTTTCCATTTTACCCCCTACCCCATCATCATACACCAGTAATAGAAAAAGAGTTAATGACTAATTTTCTTTTATTTTAAATTGCTCATTCTTTTTTGTCAAGAGTTATGTGGTATGTCAATATTTATGACTCATGAAAATTTGTGCATTTTAATCCTGATTGTTAACATACATGTATAATTATATCTAAAAAAAAAATACATGTGATATTATACTAGGGATCATGCAATCAATTGCAGAATTGCCAATCGGTTATTTATAACTCATTTTGACTGATTAATTTGTTAATAATTTTGAAAATAAAGACATTTCTAAATACATGTATAACATATTATCAATATTTTTTGTAGATTGATTTTGTAACTATTTAGGGCTGCCCTATAGTGACCATTCTGTCCCATTCTGCTGATCATGTCAAGATACATTTAAGACAAATTGACCCCTGCCCCTTGGGTCATTCCCCCACCCCCGGAGTTGTTTTTAAACAACCCCCCTCCTCTGAAATGGGAAATGATAATACATTTTAATAACTGTTGAGATCCCCACCCCTAGACCATATTTATTCTTCCTCCTTGTGTCATTGCACATCAATTGGTACATGTATATAGGTTATGCCCCCTTTGAGATGCCCAGTGACTTTCCAGAGTTGGAACTAATCAAGTAACCTATCTTATTCATATGTAGTGTAATTCCTAGCCCTAGCCCAATGTTGATCCTGCTTTGTTTTTTACAGCAAGCACTAGGTTTTTGTTGACTGACGTTACAATTTCTACAATTACATATAACATTTTGTTTATCTCTAAGATTAAAAAGCAATTTCCAAAATCTCTTTATGTACATCTGACATCATACAGAAAAATACCAATCAAGAAATGATTAGTAGGTCATGGCCTCTGGGGGTCACCTTAACCCCACCCCACCCTTCCAAAATCAGAAATGATCAAATTACTTGAAAAAATGCCTGTGATCCCCACCCCTAAAGCATAATTTTATATATTCTTCCTCCTAATATGCATCTTATGGTACGTTATTTCAATCACAAGAGATAAGAGGAGGCCCAGGAATAAGGTTTTTTTATGGGACGGAACATCATTTTGCAGATAGTATTGATCCTGAGAATCAAATTTATATTTCTAAAACCTTATTGCAAATCTATGGCTCAGCCCATGCTATATCCCTATAGATGATGTGGCTATTCATTAAATCATGAGAGGAGTTCTGGGAAGTAGGTTTTTTTTAGGAGTGATAAACGTCAATTTTTAGCTACTATTTGACTCCCTGGATGAAATTTAAATTTTTAAAACCTTATTGCACAACTAAAGGACAGCCCCTATCATACCCCAAGATATGATATGGCTATTCATTAAATCATGACAGGAGTTCTGGGAAGTAGGTTTTTTTTAGGAGTGATAAACGTCAGTTTTCTGCTACTATTTGACTCCCTGGATGAAATTTTAAAACCTTATTGCACACCTGTAGGACAGCCCCTATCATATCTCAAGAGATGACAAAGCTACTGCATAAATTGTAAGAAGAGTTCTGGGAACCATATTTTTTTGGCAAAAAAACGTCATTTTTTTATGACCACAGACCCACGTGATAAAAACAAAAATTCTGAAACATGATTACACATCAACATGACACCCCGGATCATATTCTAGAAGATCATTTGGCTACTGCAAAAAAAAATTGACGTTTTTTGAAACCAGACTTTTTGTAAAAATACGTAATTTTACAGCCATTTAATGACCCCGAGGACAAAATTGAAATTTCCGAAACCTTATTGCGCATCTATAAGACACCCCAAAACACATTCCAAGAGATGATTTGTCTACTGTTGAAAATGTAAAAGGAGTTCGAGGAAGAAGGTTTTTTGTCAAAAAAACGTCATTTTTTACCAATTATTTGACCCCTAGGACTACCAGAGAATTTTTGAGAGTTTTTTACAAAACAACATGACACCCCAAATCATACTCCAAGAGTTCAGTTTGTTGGTTTATAAGATGTAAGAGCAGTTTGAGAAAGTAAAACGTGACAGACGGACGGACGGACGGACGGACAGGCAGACGGAACAGGGGTAACAACAACATACCCGAACTTTCTTTAGAAAGTGCGGGTATAATAACAGTAATCAATACAGTTTTAAAGAGGTACTTGTTTACAATTATGTATTCAAATAACAAAACTATTCCAGCCATCATTTAAAACCCTCAATGATCATGAACTTATAAACAAAGAGGACGCTGTTCATCTCTAAAGGTGTGTCTTCTTTGGTCTCTAATAAAAAGGTATGCATGATATTTTAATCAACTGTGAACAAAAATAGTAAAACAGATTAAAACGAGCGTTAACATTTTCTGCAGACTAAAAAAAGTCCGGGATACTAAGCTTTATATATATATATATATATATATATATATATATATATATATATATATATATATATATATATATATATATATATAAATAAATTTGTGTTTTATTTTAATACATGTAGGTGCTTTTGAAGCAATGCTATTTATAAATAAACGAAAGTAAGTGATTGTTGAGATAGTTTCTCTTGTTTCTTTATCTAATAAAATCAATTTCCTAACAGCATCTGGTACAAATAGTTTAGCATGATTCTAATAGAAGTGAAATGAAATTTGAAATTGTATAAAGAGTTTTTTAAGTCTCGTATGCATGATTTCACTAATACTTTCTTTGGAAACATTTGTTGTAGTGTTTGTCTTTCATTTGTTTTTGTTGTTCTTTTTAATTGTTTACTTGGTCTTTGTTTAACATGTTAGAAACGTTTGAATGATTAAACTTAAACTTAATAAATAAATATTTTTTTTTCAGGGGGTTAGGGGGATGGGTGTGTGATATAGATAAAGGACAAGAACAATTATGATACCTCGGGTTAACATTTACACATCCCCTGCACCTGATGCCATGAATTGACTGTTCTTTGGATTACATTTCATTATAATATTCTATTCTAATGGTCGTACTTTAAATCTTGCATATAATTTATATCTGGTCAATCGGTCCTTTGATCTACTTGGGATATATAAATCATTATTAACTATTGAATCAAAAACACGTGTTTATTTTAAAACTATTATAATTTTCGAAAGACTTAACCTTTAATGTTTGTTTGTCTCCATTTAACTTCAGCAAAAGTGCTATATATGTAGAATATATTTCCATAAAAGACATCAAATGTCTGGAACATGTCAACAAAACGTTTAGTGTTTCGTACAAAGAGATGTTAAGATAGTGATCAAAGCTTAAAAAAAAATAACTACACCCTCAGAAAACTTTATTTCATGATAATGTAAACAGATCTGTCAGTCGATGACATTATTAGAGACAAATGATGTACATACTAAATATAAATGCAAAATGTGACGTGAAAGAAGTCCAAGGTAAAATTATTTTTCCCTACAAAATGAAGAACATCAAAACTAACTTTATTGCGATGTTTAATGTAAATGTACAAAGATTTTGTAATAAAAAAAATATTTCAAATAAAAATATCCCAAAAGTTCAATTTTGATGTTTACTTTTCATTTGCCATTAAGGGGTTAACAAATTAACCATCATATCTATCTAACATTTAAAGATATTATTTGTTTGGCTATACAGGTATACTATTGTTTAGTAAAAGAAAAAAGCAATGTATTTTACCTTTTAAATTTGGATATTTTTCTAAATTTTTATTTAGATCTCTTCTTCTAAAGAATATCAGTACAGTCTAATAGTTGCCACGACCAACGAGCCCACTTAATACCTTTATCAAGACCCTTACATAATGATTTTTCAAGAAAAACAATTCACATTGAACAAAACTAAAATACGCATTTCTAAATGCTTTTTTAAGGGAAAGTGTAACTTGCATTCTATGGTCATTTCGTATGTTCGGTTTTTCCTACCTCGTGTTATAACACCACAGGAAAATATAAATGCAACAACTTGACATAGCAGGTCAATTTGATACAAATTGATTTTTTCATGTATTTTGTAGTTTTTTTCCTCGCATGATATCATGGTGTTAGAATAACATATATTAAAAAAACCCTATTGAACGTTTTTGTATTTCAAAATTCAAAGGCGAAATTTTCCTTATGATATTCCAAAGATACTCGTAAGCATGTTTGGAACAAGTAGGCATCTTAAGAATGCCAAGCTTCTTGTCACACCCGCAATGATCCACATAACGCTGTGCGAAACTACTTTGCTTTTTCAGTCTTAAAGCAATTCAACTTAAGTATATTATTTTTCTCTTGGCAACTTGTTCCTTCAAAAATCAAATATATATCTGGTCTTGCACCATGATCTTTTTCGTCAACTAATTATTCTTCACAAATGTTATTTACTGTTGTACCTTTTAATAGCGTTAAATCTCTAATGTCACTACATTATTAAGAAATAGAAAAATACATTGCATTTACATCGAATTTGATCATCAACTGTATATTGAAATACAGCAAACTTCAAAAACATATACTGAACTAAGAGGTAACCGTTTATCGCAGAATGAATTATACGGCCTATCTCTCTTACGTATCGGTGAATATAAGGTTGTGATGTCTTTGATTTTCATGTATATTCTGGGAAAAAAATGTAAAATGGGCCGAATGTTCTCCTTTTCTTTAAACTTTTTGTTAAGTTATCGCATTATTTATAGTTTATGACATAATAATCGAAATAAAGTATGTTTCGAAAAAAGATAAAAGTTGAATAAATTAGGGTTAGAACAAAGTCAAGTATCATATTTGCTGTATAGTTGCTGTCCTTTTAAATCTCTGAATATGTAGTAAACTATTTTGCACTACGTGTTTTATTGTCCATATACAGATCAAATGGCGTATTTATCGCAATGCACAAAAAAAATAAAACTGCTTGAAGTTAATTTAAACGTATTAAAGATTTTGTTTTCACTTCAAAGAAACCTATCACTGTAAATTTATTGTAACTTTATAACCTTACTATGGAATATAATTTTTATATTTTACAAATTTTTGTCGTAATTACTACAAAGATCATTGTTTATGAAATTATCTATGAAAACTTTAACATAAGAATTTTTATTATCAAACAGTAAATATTACACTGTGTGGTCTATATAACTGGCAGTTATGCACTGTGATAGGACCCGTTTTATGTCAACGTGTTTTTTTACGTCATATTATTTTAATCTATGTAAACAACTTAACTGACTCATTTTCTATTAAACAATGTTTTCCCTTCTAAGTACGTATGCAAGGGTTACTTATTGAAAACATTTTACCGGTATTTTCTTTTGATTATCTTTATATCTTTTCCCATAAGTAATGTATTTCCTTGACATATGGAAATTTTAATTTCAATGATATAAAAATGGGCTAGGGTTTACAAAACTCAAGCTTTTTTTTATTTTGTTCTTTGCAAATCCAAAACAAATTGGTTTATTTGAAGCTGTTTTTCACATCTTGATTTCTCAATGTTATCGTTTTCTCAATGTTATCGTGTTTGCTATTCAGATCTCAATTCACATTTACATATTTTGCTAATTTAACACAATGTCAAACACATTAAACCAACTAAAGATGCAATAAAGATCTTCCCATTATGTTTGGCTATATCTCTAAAATTTTGAGGGGGGGGGTCCTTTTTGCAATCTGTGCGGTAACAGTTAAAACGTGAAAAACATATTTTTGTTCAAAAAACAAAGAAACATTTTCATTAAATAAAACATGTTAAATAAAGTGTCATATATATTCATTTTTTTACGAATTTAAAACTGTATTCATAAACAGTTTTCTAATATTATCGATACTCATGCTATGAGATTTCCTATTACTAATGTTTTTGCCATAAAAATTAAAATATTACACCACTTGCTTATAATATTTCGATTCGTACTCTCGTATATCAATCTGTATGCTTTTCCCCTAGAGTAACAGGTGGTTGGCTCAAGTGCTGTTGGAGACAAAACTGAGTGCCGCTGTGAAATATAACAAAAGTGTAATATCTGTTTAATTAACTGGAACTTAGATCTAGGACCAAATGTTACGGTTGTTTAACAGTGCATTCTAATAATATGAGAAAAATCTTACAGATGAATAACCTTGAGCACCTAACATTTATTCAAATATTAAGCCGTCTCTCAAAAGCACCTGATCAGAAGAGGGATGACACTTTCTCAAAAGGACAAAAAACAATAGACAATCAATCTATCAAGATGTAATGTGTTTTTTTTTATTATGACTATCCGTACAATTTTGTGTAAAATGTTGTGTAGATATTCCACATCAATGTCGAAAAATTGAGGTTTTATAGACCAAAAACAATTTCGTTCATTAAATACTAGACTATAAATATTATTCTATTACATCATCAACAACAGAATTACGGATCGTTTAAATGTTTACATAATATAATGGTTTGTAATGACCCAAACTTTTGTTTTGAAGGTAAAATTACTAATTACATTCAAAGATTCTGGAAAGTAATCTTTGCAAAATATGCCCATCGCCTCAATGTGTTTTATAACCATGAATAAACTTATTGAATCACAAATTTTAGTATGGATATTTTTCTACATTCTTATATACTTATTTGCCATTTTCTTTACAAGGATTTATATATTACTTATCTAAATAATACTATTATTGCAAGGATATTTTAATTTGTTTTATTTTGTATTACTACATACTAGATTAGTATTGAACAATAAATGAAATTAATTGTGAAATGTTTTTTTTTTTATTATATGATTTTATCAAAGAAAAACTTTATGTAAGAAATCATACGAACATTACGTAAAAATAAATAATACTGATATCAAAACAAATTTTCAAAGTTTGGTTAAGGAAGAAAATATCTTACTTTGAAAACGTCGACATTTGTTCTGCTGACGGAGTTTAAAGGATGCGCAGTATTTTCTATGCCTTAGTTCAATGGCTTTCTTTTCAATTTAAGATGAAAGCGACATATTTGTCCCTCCCCTTGGTTTTCTTTCTCATGAAAAATTAGCTGGGTGCTGACGTTGGTACACCTAGAGTATATAAACAATTACGAGTTGTCGTGTAGTGGAACTTCTACAGCCATGCATCTGTATCACGTTCTAGTTCTGGCCTTTCTGGTTCTTTTTCAAACAGCGTATGCATTACCAGCAAAATATTCTGACGGTAAGTTTTACCTTTGTAATCAAAAAGAAAAAAGAAAAATAATTACCTTAAATCAAAAACGTTTGAGATTTGCATAGGTTACAAGATGTTAAGAAAGTAAGTAAAATTGCAATAATAAGAGAGAAAGTGTCAAGAAATGTTTTGTTCTGCAAAAAAGAATGGTATTGGTTTATTTAACCGTCGGAACTGAGTCTTTATGCAGTCAAGTTTTAAAAGTCAGTAGTTAAGTATCGTGAAACTCTAAATTATCATTTTTGCGATATCTGCTTGACATTTTGATCATTATTCATTATAGGATGAAGTAGGGTGGCGGAACGAACAAGTTTTCTTAGCTTAAACACAACACAAAGAAGTAGTGTTTTTGTTTCACTTTAAGTTCAAGATCTAGTAAATGATTCCAGGATGTCTTTTTTGGTGCTAGAACCATTATGACGTCATAATTGATTTGATGAAAATTGTTTCCGTACTTAAAAGGAATTATGTAGAAAATAAAGAGGTTTCTTCGCATTCTTGATCAAATCACGGGAAAAGTAATCCCGATACCTATATCGAATTTGACATCATTTTAAAGAGGAGGCCAAGAGATTGTTAAGTGCCGTTTTTGGAGAGACTGTAGGCATTCTAGACATATTCCATTGGAGAGACTGTAGGCATTCTAAATATTTCATTAGTATAAAATGAACAAAACTCCGAGATTTGTTCCTTACTTTCTTTATATTACAAAAACATGATTTTTCATTGTGTTTACCAGAAATTTAAGATCCGGTACACCCTATCAAACAAAGCTATTGTTGTGAAGCATCATTGAAAGAATTCATATTTGCAGACCCTTAACATTCAAATTGAAACAGCTATTTTTTTTTTACCCATCACCCAATTTTATCTTTTAATCTTGAATAGAATAAAAGCCATTGCAGATAGTCATATATTTGAAGTTGGATTAATTGATTCATTCTCAATTTTCAGTTATGATAAAATACAATTATGCGAAAAGTTGGCGACACTTCTGATACCTAAATTACACTATAAAATATAAACACTGTCTTCAACATTTGCTAGTATATGTTTTATGTAGAAAAACTCAAAGATATGCACTACAGAAGATAAATATTACTTGGAGTGATCAAACCCACGGAAGCGTATAAGTACTACATTTAACATTAACTCTTTTTATTATTCATTTTCTACACTTAAATCTGAAATTTCACACTTTAATCGGTAAAATTTACACTTTAATCTGTAAAATTCACATTTTAATGAGTAAATTTTACTTTTTAATTTGTAAATTTTACCCATAAATCTTTACATTTTACCCTTTTATTCGTGAATTTACACATTAATGTGAAAAGTAAAAAATAAAAAAGTGTCAGTGTGGCACTAATACACTTCTGTATGAGCCAATACAAATTTCAATTTAAAAAGATAAGTTACAAACAAACAACATATAACTTTTTCCTGTCTTTACCGAAGAATTGTAACTGAATAACTCGAATAATTAAATAATTGAATAAATAAACAATTTATACTTTGTACGATTCGTGCCCTATACTATATAAGGTAAAGTTCCCAAGAGTATAATTTATTTTGGTTACCAACTTACCAGTAAAAATTTCAACGATACTTGCAGATGAGATAGAGAAACTGTTACAACATTTTCTTGAAACAAGAATGATGGAAAACCCACAAAGTCAATCTCATAATAAGCATCGTCACCTGAGGAAAGAAGACTTAGACAAGGTCAGATATTAATTCTCATACTCTCTCTCTCTCTCTCTCTCTCTCTCTCTCTCTCTCTCTCTCTCTCTCTCTCTGCATATGAGTTGATTGGAAACCATTCTATAAAAAATATATATTTTTGCAAATATGTATTTCTTAAGTACAAAGTGATAAAATTTCAATAAATCTATATCTTTAGCAACAAATCGCTTTTAAAAAATCAAAAGCATCTTTTACTTTAAGATTCAACGCTTTTTATTTGTAAATAATCTACTAGTGCAAATGATTTTTTAAGGCATTTAACTTTTTTTTTTATTGGGGGGGGGGGGGGGGGTCCTTTTATTGCTCATATTGGACTTTAAAAACTGTCTTGGGCTGTGAACAAATGAAATTTTGATTTTAAGTTAATATATAGTTTCATTAAATACAAAATACAAAATTAGATATATTTGTTTGACCATGGTATTTTGAATAAAATCTCTCCGTATTTCGTTTGACGGATGTATTCTCTTAAATATTATTTGTCTTATTTGATTGCTAATTCTTTAAAGGGACTTAAACACGCTTTCAGCTCAATATTTATATTTCATTTTTTATCTAAAAAACATAGTTTGGGATTTTGGGTGCTTGACGAAAATCTATTGGAATTCGATATATAGTAGTGTATATGCTTTTTTTTTTTACATTTATGTAAACAAAGTTCGTGCCATGTATTTGTTTACAAATAATGTCCTTTAAAGAAATCACCATACTTTTAACGAAATGACTCGGGGCATCCAAGATAATATACATCTCTTTCATTGTGTTTTTGAATAACGTTAAAAAAAACAAGATTGATAAGATGTACCAATTAAAAACAAAAATTGAGTTTTGTATACAAAACAAAAAAGATGTAAACGCTGTATCTCTCTGAAGAAATGCCATTCAAATTTTGACGAAGAATTTAAAACTGTACCATTCTAGACATAAAAAATGGAACGATAAGTTTTGAAAATTGAGTCGATATCTCCTTAAAACGTGTACCTTTCAGAAAGAAATATTAAACAATCATCTTTTAAAAAGACATTAAATTTAAAGGCAAAACTCTAAAAAAAATATTCCTCACGAAACAGTTTAAAAGCCAACTTATTCTTATCAGATTTAATAGTAATAAAATAACTACAGTTGTAAACGAGAAAAAAAATTATAACAATTATCAAAGGTATTACAAACAACTAAAAGTATTTTTATGAATTTCTTTTACACTTCAGTTATATTAATCCGTAAGCGTCAATTTACTTTCTATCGAAAATGATTCGAATTTGAAAAAAAAAAAATAGGCTACCATATGTGCTAATTTCTTCGATCTGTTAAATTGTACAAGAATGCATCGGTATACTTATGGTATACATTCTACAGGACAAGTTGGGGAAAAACTCACTTGCCCAAGACTACGCAGAACGACAGACAGATTACCTGGCCGATGGACCACACAAGGTAATATGTCAATACAAGTCATGAGTGAAACAACGTAGAATCAAACTGAACCACGCAATTCTGTTTTTCCAAAACAAGTATAGAACTCTAGGCATGCTATAACCAAATCAACAACACTGATTTTCATATTACATACATGTACCTAAACAATCAAACAGTGGTACTCCTATTTGGAGAGATCATTTCCATATTTTATGGGAAAGATAATCATTTGTAGTGGTAACATAAAATTATTTGAAATAAATCAATATATTGTCCCCTTTTTAACGTGCGGATATTGATTTTTAATGGGTTTTTATTTAATCTTTCAAGCCGAGAAACCTGAATAGAAAGAAAAAGGGTCCTGAACTGGCCAATGATATGGATGTGCACAAAACTTTCAACCAATTACGGGTAATCCCTTTTTACTTCAATATAAAACTATTAAACTGTTAATAGTCATGGCTATACAGAATAAATTTATGTACAAAAAAATAATAATACATAAGTATAAACTACTCAATTTTGGAGGTCTGTGATTGGTTTTAGTTACCTACCAGTCATACCAAAAGGACCTTCCAAATCGACTATGGATGGAGGTGGCCTAACAGAACTATTCAATACGCTATTGACTACGCGTCCTTTCGTATGTATTTTTGAATATATGTATATCGCGTTCAAACCGTTTTATTCAAAAATAAATTTTCCCCGAATAGAATAAATGTACTAAGTACTAATACTAAGTACATTGTATTTTAGTTTCCCCTATTTGATTCACGCAGTTGTTGTTCTTTAGACCCCAACCAGGCGTCAGCAGAGAGTAAGATCAAGTCCACCTTGGCCCTGATGGAGCAGGCAACATGCATTCACTGGGAGGAGGTGACTGACCCCAACTACCCGTATCACCATATCAACTTCTACGGAGACACGACCTCGTGAGTAGGAAACCCCCAATTGAATTGCCCCCATTATGATGTTTGAGCTTTATTAAAAAGTTAAAACATTGTATCATGTTATATTGCAGATGTGCGTCCTATGTTGGCTATATCAGAGCCGTTGGTCAAAAAATCTGGCTAGGACCTGGATGTTTATGGGTAATTGTCACATTTTCCTCTTTTCCTTGACACTCCCAAAAAATGACCATATTTGTCATACTCCTTAATCATTTTCAGACTTCAGTTATCCTCCACGAAATTCTACATGCCCTGGGAGCATGGCACGAGCAAGAGAGGCCAGACAGACAGGGTAACATCAATGTTCTGTTTGAAAACATTGCCCCTTATGCCGTCTACAACTTTGACTGGAAACATACCCATGAATATGGACCCTACGACCTTGGATCGGTTCTGCAATACGGTTTGTCGGTATGTTTAAAACGAAAGAATATATACGAGAAAAATATCAGAAGGTATTTTACGTTGTGTTTACATATGTAGCGATTCTCAGAGGTGTATTCCAGTAATCTTTATATACCACGATGAAATCGTATTTGGTCTAACTTCAACTTTATACTTTAAACCGTCGATTGAAAAGAGAAAACTGTCCTGTTTTTTTTTCCGAAATAGAGCTTTGCAAAACAATCTGGACTGGCAACAATGAATATTTCGGACACCGATCTGGAATATCTGATTTCAAACACCAAGAAAGATTTATCATTTTATGACAAATACAGGGTGAATCAGTATTATGATTGTCCGGGTAAGAAATTTTCTTTACATTCCTGGTTAATCGAGACATCTTTAATGAAAATTAATATTTGAATCAAAACAAAAAAGTGTTCTTCGTAGATAAAAAAAAGTCTTAGATTATTGATGTTTTTATGGGGTTTTAAAGTTGGTTTCATGTCCATTGTGAAATTATAAACTTCTAGCAACTTGTTCACTGACGTGCCTTAATGGTGGGTTTGAGAAGATGAACTCTAGCGGTGACTGTTCCTGTGAATGCCCGGATGGTTTGACGGGATCGGATTGTTCTCAGGTGGATACTTCAGCAGGTGAGTAGAAGACAGGTGATTGGTCGGTAAAGGTATTGTAGTTTAAAGACGTGTATTAGGCATAGTCCCAATTTGTTATCAATCTATTCACAGATTTAAGTAAAATAACTTCAAAATCTGTATTTTCTCTCTGATTAAAAAATGAATATATTTGCTTTTCTATCATTCTATATACTAGTACTTAAAGATAATTGTATAGTATTTTATAGTATTTTTAATATAAGAAACATTTAAAAAATACAAATTATCTTGGAAATTTAAGAAAATCAGACGAAATTCGGGCCAAGCAATCCATTTTAATTAAAATGTATGTTTAAAATAAATAGCCTTATCTGATACACATTTGTAGCATTATCTTACTATTGAAAAAAAGAAACATTATATATGAAAATAGACCAAAGTATCACATTATTGGGCATATCTATTTCTAATCTTTTAAGGTAGTACAAAACACCCGTGGCATTGATTATTTTAAATATCTTCTCAAATTCACAAATAATGGCTTAATATTATGTAAAAGTTAATTTTAATCAATTATCTTCAGAAAATTATATAAAAAGAAAACCTATGATAAAAATGCTTTCCTTAATACCACCAGGATGTGGAGAAATCATAGATTTGACGTCACCAGGATCGTCCCAGATTATCGAGATGACGTCATACAACACCGGTCTACTCTGTACATGGCTTATTAAGGTACAACTGACCAATATAACCCAATTACAGGTTTGGAGTTATTAAAAACTTTGCATTTATACTTTTTGCTTATGTGCTTTTATTTGTAGACACCCACTGATACAACTATCAAAGCTACGGTGGAGTCTCTTGACCTTCCATATAGTACAAACAATAACTGCTACCACTTCCTGATTTTCAAGGACTATTTGATTGGAGAACCAGGAAAACAGTACGTAATAGATCAGACAGTTCACAACGACTGTATTCAAGGGGCGTTCAATAAATGATGGTACTAATCATATTCCGTAAAATACAGGATTCAATTGACCTTTGAATTTCTTTTCACGCATGATTAGGTTCATATTCTATTTATGGCCGTTTATCTGACCACGTTTCATTATCGAATACTCCTTTTAGAAGCTGATATATAACCCCTACTCGAGACGTATGAAAATATGACTGGTAAGTCATCATTCAATAAAGCTGAAATTAGAGGCTACATAAAAGTATGTGTCAGACTAGGTAAAGACTCGAAAGAAATTTGAAAGAAATGTGTGATGTGTATGAAAACAAGTGTATGTCATTGAGTTTATAGGTGGGTCAGCAAATTAAAAAATGACCATATAGACCTTAAGGTCAAGTAACGTCCTGAAGTACCTCGTACGGCTTCAACGGATGCAATACTTGCAAAATAACCGATATCATTACAAATGATGGTCGATTAACCATTTAACAAATAGCAAATTTAGTAGGCATTTCATTGGGGACAGTATTTACAATTTTAAGGAAACACCTTTGCCTCCGAAAGGTTAGTGCAAGATATATACCTCATCTATTAACAGAAAAACAAAAACGATTGCGGGTTGAAATGTGTAGAAGAACTATTAAAATCTACAAAATAGCAATGGACGACGTTTATCGGAAATTGTTACAGGTGATGAAATTTGAACCTCAGAGGAAAATTGATAACAAGATGTGGTTGACTTAAAAGCCAAAAACGCCCTGTTATAGCAAAACGATGCCAAAGTACAAAGCAAGTATTATAGGATATTTTCTTTAATAGAAAATGTCCTGTAGTTCAAGTTGCTATTCCAAAAGGCCGATCAATCACCGGAGATGTATAAAAAGTATGTGCTGAAGAAAGTTAAGAAACATTACGAAAGGAAGACGGCGAAGTCTGGAATTCGCAACATTCGACTTCTTCATGACAACAACCCAGCATGTAAACCCCAGATTGTGAGATCATCTTTTGAAAAAGAAAAGGTTCATGCTTTGTCACATCCTCCCTATTCACCCGACTTGCCTCCCTGTGACTTTTTTCTTTTTCTTAAATTAAAAAAGCACTTGTCAGAAAGAAGATATGCTTCAAGAAATGCTTTGGGCCCTGCCATTTACCAGTACATGAATACCATTCCCAAAACACATTTTGTGACCCATGCATTCAAAGCTTCGATAAACGGTTGAAATTATGTGTGTCTGCTAAAGGAGAGTATTTTGACGGTAACCATTAAAAGAATAAAAAAATATCTTATTGTGTTACCCGTCGTAGAAATAGTTTGAAAGATTTCCTTTTAAAAAAAACCGTTTACTTAACAAAGTTTTCAGGTTTTCTTCTACAAATTGTGACCTCTGGACTATTTATGAATCCTTAATAACGGTATTGAGTACAAAGTAAATCATCTTTCAAAATCGCTTGAAAAGGCTTTATTTCATTTTATTTTTACCATAAAATAAATAATATATAAAGATAAAAGATTATTTAAGACACCACTACAACTAAACATTGAGGCCCAGGAAAGACTTTAAAACTAGAATTTTTATTGTGGATTTTAAAATAAATATCTGAAAACATTTTGAAATTTCAAGTGTTTCAATTTGTGATGTATGACGAAATAACATAGCGATGGTTAAAAAATCTCTCATAAAATCTCATTTCTTTTGAATCATAAAACACTCGTCTTCTTCTCTTTAGCCAGGATACGATAATAATGATATTCAAAGTATCAATATAAAATTGAAGAGGCTGCAACATTTAACATATGAATTTTTGTTTTGCAGGGCTTGTGGAGATACTCCCGGTGCTGTGTACTCTAAGTATATCCATGGTAACCACAATATGATGATGATTCGATTTGACAGTGCGTCATATTCTGATATTACACCTGGATCAGGATTCCGTGTAAAAGTAGAAGCGGTTCCATCGGGTAAGTTACTCTTTCACTCTTACTGAATTTTTACAAACATCCTGAAATTCACAATGCAACCTACATTATTTTTAGAAAATAAAATAAATCATTATATTTAAATTCTATTTAATTTTGCATACATTTATTATAGATATAAATGTATACTTACTAATTATCAACATGCATTTCCATTAAAAGTAAATGAAAGGAAATAAAAATTCAACATTATAGTATATACAATGTTCACTTCAGATACAGTTACATAATAATGCATCTGAGGTGGGATCCCATAATATTGTTCTCACCTCTTATGTTCCCCTCTAGTACATGTATTTTTTAACATAGTTGTTATAATTTCAAAATTCTATTCTAATGTGAAAAAATTTCAACATGTATCATATACGGTATTTATTGATATTGTATCACAGGTTGTTACAGCGACCCTTGCAAGTTTGGATCCACTTGTCAGGAGGGTAGTTCTGTTGACCAATACACGTGTCTTTGTTCTCAGGGGTTCTCTGGACAAAATTGTGATGAAGTTACAGGTAAAAATGGATATTTTTTATGATACTATACGTATACGAACACATTTTACCAATACAATCATGATATAATTAATCATTTTAAGAAACATGTCTAAATACTTATGCAATTAAAGAATCTACAATCAATGTTGAGAAAATTCACGTTATGTGATATATATGTCATGATATTGACTTGAGTATTTCATGTTAAATAACAGTGAAATGTATTCAATAATGAGAATTTACAAAGGACATTTTTAAAAGATGATAACGTAAGTAATGCCAACGTCTTGCTTTCAGCGAGCGCGACTGTTAAATCTACTTTTGAGAAAGACTATACCGGAAGTATTTTTCAACAGGATCCTTCATCTGCTTTTTGGTGGAGCATTCTTTCGGTAAAACTTAAACATACATTAATGGATATGTTGAACAAAGTCTCGTTTAAATGTTGATGGATTATTTTCTTTGCTGTTATTCTTAATAACACCTCATTAACATCGTACCACGTAAATACTAAACTTTTTAAATAAAAGGAAATAAATACAACAAACAAAACATTCTTATATAAATACAACACTGTCTGAACAATAGGTAAAGAAGTTACATCTACTGAATAATGAGTTATTTGTACATACAGCAGAAGACTACAATCGGTTCATATATTTATACATAAAAAAAACTAATTATGTTACCCTGATCGAAATTGAAAGTAAAAATCAGCAACACTCTGTTTAATTTTTAAATTTCACATCACCTGTATTGAAATTCATCAGTTTTCCCTTTGTCTGGAGATGAAAAATACTAAAAAAAAAAGTATCACAACTATCTTGCTGAAATCTTCAACATGCCAGAATAACCAAGCTATTGTTTGTTGCTAAATTTGAATAATTCATTACGTACATATCTATAAATTTGCATTATTTGATTTTCTGGTGCAGAACTACAACTTTGATGGTACCTCGGTCATCCCTCACACTGGTCAATTGTTCGCCGTCATGGTACCTTATCTGAGGGTCTTTTACCTATACACAAAGACCACAGTACGCACCGAGGCCAAATTTGAAGGTAAAACCACTCAATGCAATTAACTATGTTTCTATTTGTCAATAAAACCACCTTACAAGATTTAAAAAAGATACAACATATAAATTGAATAAACAATATATTAGAAGATTTGATCACGTACCAACCAAGTTCATATCCTTGTGAACTTTTAATCATTGCTGTTTATTTCTTACATTTACGTTTAAAAAAGGCAAATCTTTCAGAATTATTAAAATAACCGTGTATTTTACGCCATTAAAAGGTTCACACAGAATTGAACGTCTTCACTTTATAGGTTTATATACGGAAGCATTTTTGCATATGTAAATATAATGAAATATGAATATATACTTCTTCCTTTTAGGTACAATCTATTTCACATTGTAAAAATTTGATTGATTTGATCCACAGCTGCTGAGAGATGTCTGAACATGACTTACATCATGGACAACAAGACTAACGCTAACTGGCCACAGTACTACACCAAGATACTGGTCACGGTCCTGGACGGAGAGACCGTCCTTAACGAGTACACCTACTCGAACCACACGGACACAAGGTGGCGCTACGCTCTAGTCGATCTTCCCGTCGTCGACGATCTCAAGGTCAGTTGTTATTTATGATTCATTAAATGCATTTACTGTAAAACTGTCATAAATTGTCATTATTACATATAAGCAACATTATGAATGATTAAGATTTCATTGCTCTCATGCGTTTATTAACATGCACAAATTATCAACCATTTTTTCTGAAAAATTTAACCTACAAACCAGACTGACTTTATGCATGATATCACAAGTTTTGACATCAAGAAAAAAACCCTGAATGATATTTGATGGGATTGAAATGTTGTTATTTTATAGGTTGAAATAACTGGTGTGTATGGATGGAACACTTTCGGAATGGATGACCTAGTTATATTTCCAGGCCCCTGTGGTGTGTAATCCGAAACTTAGCTTATATTATCTTCTGAAGATTAAATGAATAGATCTGAATGGCGGCTTTTTAAGCACAGTGATTATCTACCTTTTTCACCTGAACAATATCCTCTGAAAAGTTATTTTAAACGATACAAGGAAATGACTTACCTGCAATTAGAATTTTGGTGCATTTTGAACAGTTCTCACCCAATCAGTGTTTTTCACACATGATAAACTTTATAAATAACTACATGTATATTTATAAATGTTTTAGTATAGAAAAAGTAAGTACATAATTATGTATATTTTGTGATACCGGTGCTTATGATAAAAGATATTTTATACATTCATCAAATTTTGAATTTTGTTAACAAATGTTGTTCTATTAGAAACTTGTCCTTATATTAAAAATAAAATTATGATTTAAAGTTGTATTTAATTATGGTGTGATATTTTACTTTTGAAAAGTTGTAATTCATTTCTTTTTTTCAGAAACTTTTGGTATTTGATAATTTCCTGATGGTTTTTAACTTATTCTTGTAGAATTTGAGAGCACGTCTTGTATTTCATAATGAATATGAGTAACACGAAACAGTCAGATATGTTCGTTAAAGTTTCATTGGTTTGCAAAGCGAAAATATATAGCTTGTAATTCTGATTAAATTCTATGGTTTTATAAACAAAGCATATCTTTTTAAATAAGAAACAGACACTGATTACGTTAGGCTAGAATTTGAAAAGAAAAAACGAAGAAGTACTGAAATAATTGTGTTTATCTTAACAACTATGTTGACGGTTCAACCTTTCAACCTTATACATGTAGCAATAATGATTGAAAATAACAGTCCAACAAAGTTATGCGGGCAGCCAGTTTGATGATCTTAAATGTTAAGAGTTAGAAGTTATCATTTTTAAATATAAACCAGCCAAGAATCTTGTAGTCCTCTTACATAAACTTAGATACTTATCTTAATCAAAACTGACTCTGTAAAGTGTAAAAACATATTACGCGAAATTATGTCTAAGTATAGTGTATGTAAGGAGATCTAATTCTTACACTAACCCTTATAATAAATGTTTTTGTTATAAAATGATTTGGACTAGGGTATATTGTTATAAAATTTCACAAATACTCACTCTAGACCAATTGCACTAATATAAAGCAATTGAATTCCAACGCATTCTTAGCTAAACTAGTATATCGTCTATTATAGACGCATCTATCGATTTTATTCACCTTTTGATAAATCTTAACATCCAGTTATTGAGACTCATATGTCACTGTAACTCTAAATGATAAATGATGTATTGAATTACCGCATGAAAATTTTATTCGCCGTGATTTGAAACAACGTACATATATATACAAGAATAGCAAAATTGATTGGGAAAAGTGAAATAGATTATTTTACGATGAGTAGGATTGTTAATTCTAAACTTTGGTGGCGATCTTTTCTTGTATGGTTTACATGCATTACATTTAAACAGAAATTAATAGCTATTCTTTTGATCGAACAGACTGCAGAATTTGCAGGTGCGCTCAGCCACCGGCTCTCCATACTGATTAATTTCATATAAAGATATATAATCCCCTAAACTCTATCTCGTATGATTAATTTCTTCCAATTATTTAAAAGGTCAAATTGTAAAACATACTTCACCAAGGTAATTGCATGTTATTTGAAAAGGGGAAGGATGTCGTGGGATTTTTCGTCAACTTTCGTGTCTTGTGTTTAACTTTCGACTTTGTATTCCAAATATCCAAATTAAATTTAAAAAAACAAATAAAAAATTGTTGTATCTGTGACTGTGTCTTGTGAGAATAAGTTTTTTGTTTTGCTTATTGCATATTTTGAATCAATAATTATTAGCCCTTTATGTCAAATTACATATTTATAAATAAAAGATTTCACCGATAGTAATGCGAACTCTGATACTTTCAATACAAACACGATATTTATAATGTAGTTGAACCTTTGATTTCATTCGAGACTATATTTTCCATTATAATTTTTTTTATTAAAAGCCTCAGTTTATTGAAATCATTCAACGGAATAAATAATTATAATGGTCATAGAGACACTGTCAGGAAAATTACCACATTTAATTTAAAGCACACTAAGATAGTTATTGCTATCATTACAAAAACTGTTTTCAACAGATTTGAAAGGATTTTGAATTAATTTGTATAACTTTTGATAAATACTAGGGACTACAGAAATCGATTAAAATACATAAGGATGATTTTTGCACATGTAATGACTAAACTGCACGCGACATTTCATAACAACACGTAGTTTTAATAGCTTTATTTGAAATCCTGCAGTTATATATCTTAACGTTTGTCTCTTGGTAAAGTTGTAAATATAAATCACCAACGATTAAATAACAAGTCATGTTCTTTTAATAAATATTATAATTTCGAAAGACTTAACCTTTGATATTGGTTCCATCCACACATGTTTACGTTTTCTTTCACATGTTCATAAACAAATTCTATCTACTAGATTAAAACCCCCATGAGAAACGTATCGCTATACATGTGCTGAAGGCCCCTGGCGTTATTGAGTGATAAGTAATTGGACATATCAATAGAATACGGAGTAAAGAGTTCTAAAAAAGAGATCCTGCTTTCCTTGTGAAATTTAGAAATAAATTCCCATGACTATTTTATTCATCATAATGTAAACAAATATGTTTTTGCAGAAAATACAGGTATGCACTTAATTCAAAGCCGAGTAATAATGGCAGGAATAAGGAACACCAGATACCAAGTGTATTGCGTATAACTATATATAGGGTTAAAGGGGCATGGTCAAAATTATGGTCAAATTATATTTTATTTATTTTTATGGTTTACAATGCTTTAAAAATGTATTTCTAGCAATTAATCGAAATTTAAGTGTCATTCGTAGAGTTATAAGCAAGATACAAAGCTCACATTTCTTTATCATGTAAAAAAGGCTCGTGTCCTGTTTTTGTTTACATAGGTTCAAAATACCAGTAAAAAATCTTTTTCAAGCTGATTTTTCTATCTTCTAATTAGTTTCAAGCATAAGCAAACAATTCTTAACGCTTAGCATATTCATTTTAGGTATAAAACTAGGTTTCACTTCTACATTCAATATGTAAACAAAAACATGACGTAAGCTTTGTTTACATAGCAAAGAATTGTAAGCTCTGTATCTCGCTTATAAATCAACAACTAACACTCAAATTTTAGTTGACTATTTCAATTGTCTAACTGAAGCATTGTATACATTAAAATCACAAAAATAATTTTTGACCAAAATTGTGACATGGCCCTTTAATATCTAACACTAGTATTGTCGCTTATTCTACATTAAATATTTTGTTTTTATTTCAGTTAAAAATGTTTCTGATGGTTAGTTTTGTTGTTTACCATTATTCTATTATTGTATTGACCTCGGCCCGTCATTGAACTTTCAATTAAAATGATTTGTCACATGGTGCGTAAACATTTCTAATTGCTTTACATTAACGCTGTATTGAGCATTTAAAAAATACATCTACATTTACTAATTGAATCTTTACGATGTTATTTCTATTTTTTTTTTCTTCTCTCTCTCTTTGTCATGTTTATCACATTGAAAATCATGAATAAACTTATAATATATAAAGTGAAATTAAGATGTTTACTTCAGATGGGCATTTAAGACCCCTGTCATTTAATGCCATTTCGTTATGAGTCTTCTGATGAATAAATTTGATCCTACACTTATACAAGCCAAGGTTTGCTTGGTACATGAACAGCTTCTCCCACTAACTGAATTTAAAAACCTATGTCACAAATATTTCAAAATATAAAAAGTGGTGTTATGTCATCTTTAATTCCAGTAGGGATATCTATGTGTGAATTAAATCAATCATAGGTAAAAAAAAAAAAAAAAAAAAAACATAACACAAATACATAACCAAGTACGTAATGTTTCAAGAAGTAAATTCGGGCAAGATATTATCTATACATGTCCATTGCTAGTTGTACATAAATTTTAATGAGATTTTCTTTCTAATTATATAAACCTTTTCTGTATATCAGACTTTAGAGCAAAAACACAAATAACGTTCAGTATCTATAACAACACTAAATCATTATCAGAAAAAACCTATCCAAGATTCTTTTAAATGTTTCTATGTAACGCTATAACACATACAATTTAGAATGTTTTAATTTGTACATAGTACATGTACAAAAAGTAATAAATAATATATGGAAGATAATGGCCATAAGGTTCGGACAGATCGAGGACAGGTGCATTGTAATTATTGCCTTTAAACTTGTGCACTCGATCTTTTTACCATCACCTATGTTTGCCATTTAAAGAATGTAGTCTGAGAAAAAGTTTATATATATTAGGCTTAAAGTATCAAACTATTTTAATAACTATATCTGTTAGGAAAACAATATTGGAAACAGTTTAACATTATTGTTTCAAGAAACTTGTTAATAAAATTTGAACTTACGAAAAACAAGAATGTTTAGCAATAAGTCTAAAGCACAAAATATATAATTATATTTCTTCACTTTAATGATTTTTAAAATACATTACACTAGAAATTTATACAATCTAGCGACAATGTTTGAGGAGGGTGTGTCTTTGAGAAAAATACTTCAAATATAATTAAACTATAACAAAGATCCATATATTTGTTGGATTTGTCACTTTATTGTCAATAAACCTCTGAATCAGCAATGCAGCAAAACATCTGTATCAGGGGATTAAACTTTAACACGTCACATGACCTCTATTATCTTCAGAACTAAAATGGTTTCAGCAAATAAGGAATGTAGCACTATTTGCTTTAATGTTTCTTAAATATCAGACATTGATTTATAGTTTTTTTGTTGAAAGCAATATAAAAGACTAAATAAGCAATAATCAATTTTGTATGAAATTTTGCCAACAAAATAAAAATAGCAAAAACGGTAATATCATTAAAAATGACTTTGTGGAAAAATTTTGACTTGAGAAAATACTCGACGGTCAGGCAAAATTGTTTGAAAAGGGTTTTTTGTTCTATTAAAAATATCTTTTAGCTATGACATACGCCGGTTTATTTATATTGAGCAAATAAGCCACCCTACTATAATTGTCACTCCACTAAATATGCTGTGTTCTGGCGAATCAAGACAAAAGTTTTTGATATATTAATAGTAACATTTAAGCCCAGACTGGATTGATTGTTTGTCCTTGTTTTTTTTGTAACACTTCTCACTTTGTTCTACCATGATGTCATAATGGTTAGAAAACGATAGATGCAGCGATAGAATTATTCTAGGAAATTCAAAGAAATATTTTGTAAGCCACTTTTCTTAAAAAGTTTAGAACAATTTAGATTCTTTATTTGACTTTTGTTTTGGAATGAAATTCTGAATATAACGAAGCCTTTTGATATACAGTCAAACTTGGTCTCTCGAACTATATGGGACTGTTTATAAACTTCGAGATATCCGAGTATTCGAGATATCGAGGGTAAAATCTTTAAAAAATAAGTGGTCGGGACTTATACAAATAACTTCGACATATCCATCGTATTCGAGATATCAGTGTTCGAGATATCGAAGTTCAACATTATGTGAAAGTAACATGCCAAAATAAGTCTTAAATTTTTGTTAAAACTCTGAAAATAAAAGTATTTTAATTTTGATTCGTTATTATTTGATTGAACTTAATATTATCAAAGCGAAGCTTTGATTTTCCTTGTAGGTATCGGGTTTTAATATATAATTGTCAAACAAAGGTACGATACTAATTATTTGATATCTTTTAAACAAAACTACTAAATTTCAAGTTCATCGTTTTCCTGTTTTATATATATACTAATTTAATCAATCTCGATAAAGTTAAAAATGTTACTTTGTTGCTTGAATAGAATTTTGACCTATTAAAAAATCTCTCAGACCATACTGCATTAACTTTTTTTCAGTTCAGATTCCGAATCTAACAGTGCATGGATACATTTAGTTTATTTTTGGCTATTTTGTTTCAGAATTGTTTTAAGGCCCCATTCTTCGTCAACATGTTTTTGTACGTCATGGCTTACACAGAAACAAACATGATGTGTACTTTGAACCATACTGACTCATGCACTAGATAATCAAAGTTTCTTTTAAATGCGTGTGTAAGCTTGCATTATCAAAATTTAATTGCTGGTATTTCCTATTGATAAACTTAATGTTCTATTTTATTATTTTCTTTTAAGTTTTAATGTTTTTTCTTGACATTTAAAATTTGCAAGATGAATAAACTACCTGCACTATTGATGTACAAAACACGTGAAAAGCTCAATATAATCGCTTCCTTATTTAGTCTTAAAGAACGCAAACAAATTTGATTTTTTTTCTTTCAAGTTTACTATTACAACTTTCTGTTCTTTCAATTTAATTCACAACACCATTTAACACCTTCCAATTGCTAATCCAGTGCCATTTCATGCACATTGCACTAAAGAAGATACGGTGATTATGTATGACTGTGCAAATTTTGAATGTTTTATAAGCGTTGTTTTTCCCTTCACCACAATTTAATGAGTTTTTCTGTGGACCCAGTTGATATGAATATAGAAATATAAAATATTCTTATCTTATTACAAGTAAAACACATCCTTGAATGCACTAAAGTATTTCTAAAAGATAATATTTCAAATACAGAGAGATCAAGCTTTATTATGTTATGCGAGTGAAAAAAAGTGCGATTATCAAACAAAATTTGAAAACAAATTACTGTATTATTTTACACTAATTCTAAAAGATAAACGTCGCATGGAAATCATTAGAAAGAATAAGATTTCGTGTGCGTTCTTAAAAGCAGATGTCCCCTGTCACAACAGGCTCTGATACAATTCATAAACTCTCAAATGCTAACGACCCTTGATTTAGATCTAAAACTGAATAAATGAAAAAAATCTTGATGATGACATGTGGTGATTACGAACAGTGTTCAAATTCAAATGTCCAAAGGAAAATTATAAAACAGGAGCAGAGCAAACACGGACCTCTAAGAAATAGAGGTAGGATCAGGTGCCATGGAGGAGTGGGCATTCTCTGCTGACCGGTCACACCCACCGTGTGCTCTTTGTCGTAATCGGAAAAAAACCCCGGAAAGGTCCCTAGACAATTAGGTGATTAATTATGGTCTAACAATTAGTATGAAAAACGTCAGTCAGCATGCGACCCAGTGGAAGATTGTATTTGCTGACAAGGTCGTTGTATCGACCATAGAACTAACTAGACTGTTGATAGTTCTGTTTTATCAACTTGTTTGTCAGTAGCTTGCCTCGCCCTAGAAACTGATCATACGAAGAGCATGCCTTTGTTATGATGTGTTAAACAGCAAACAATCAATCTGATTGTCTCTTCCCATCCTGTAGCAGGTCCCTTAAAATCAATGAAACTCAAATCTGCTAAATAGGTTTTCAATATCATTACCTTACTTTGGTCATCCAAAAATTAAAGTATCAATATTTTAAAAAATCTATATTGAATTTCAAAGAGATCTTAGTAGCTCAAGCAAACTATATATTTTGCCAGCTAACAGCGGCAGTGGTATATTACCCAGTACTAAGCTCGTTTGTGGAAAATTAAATCATTTTTAATATAACGAGAACAGGATTAAAAGACATGGATTGTTTACTTGGAAAAAAGTTACCCGTTTGTTGGTTTTCTGGGTTGTTGTTTTATTTGGTTTCTCCAGTACTTCTCTACTCTTATTCGAACGTACTAAGTTTTGACATGTATTACAGGTTACAATAAATACTAGTACAGTTCTGTAAAGTAACACTGTTCGTTAACACCACATGTCATTTTCTATAGTCTGTCCCAAGATATTTATACACATACCTTTAAAAGAAGTGCAATTGAAATCGTTGAAAGGTAAAATATCATAAGATATCTTCATTGACACATTATCAATGTTCACTCGGAGATATTCACAATAACGAAAACAGATTTCTCACGGAGATTTATAATGGGGAATGTTTACATCTTTTCTCCATTCAGGAGTCACTCGGAATACTTCGCACAATTTTTCAATGTTATCACAGTTTCATTTCTTGTACTGCATAAATATCTTTAGACAGACTAAGATGCATGTATGAAATACATACAAAACTATTTTTATATTGTTTATTTTCTAATTGAACATTAAACTATATCAATCATAAATTATAATACAAAAATGAAACGATTTATATCACTAAACAAAAAATAGAGACTTTTTTGTTACAAGTACAATACACTCATAAAAACAGTGACATTAGTGATTAAATAAACAGTAAAGTTGGATATTTCGGCAGAAATTAACTATCTAGAATTGTGTGCTAGATATAATATATTACTTAGTTAAAGACATCAACAATAATGCTGAGATAAGGGATATGCGATGAGGAAAGATATTCCTGTGTAAGTCTTCCATAAGTTTATTTCATATGAACACCTAAGTACTAAATACATGAAAGAAACAATCTAGGATATTCAATGTATAAAAGACTCCCCTTTTTCATTTTAAACCTCATAGGACCAACAAATGTTTTTACAGTTTGGCTAATTCAAGAAAAATAACCATGGTTTAAAACCTGGATACATTTTCTGCTGACGAAGTTTAAATGACATGCGATATGTTTCGTGCCATAGTTCCCCTCAATGACTTTCTATTCATTTCAAGATGAAAGGCGGCAATTCCGTCCCTCCTCTCGTTTTCCTTTCATTAGATACATAAGCTGGGTGCTGACGTTGGTACACCTATGGTATATAAACAATTTGGAATAGTCGTGAAGTGGAACTTCAACAGCCATGCGTCCGTACCACGTTCTTGGTCTGGCCTTTCTGGTTCTATTTCAAACAGCGTGTTCCTTACCAGCCAAATATTCAGACGGTGAGTGAAAGCATCCAACATTGTTTGTAAGCTTTGCAAAAATAAACAAGCTATCTTTTTATTTAATAGCATTTACAATGCAGTTGAAAAAGTGATAGAAACTACGAAATTGGGATAAAGGTGAAAAAATTCGACAGTGTTTGTAGCTTTTGAAAATAAACAAGCCAAAAATAACGAAATAGCTTTGATAAATCAGCATTTAAAATTTACTCAGAAAGCTGTATTAATTGCTAAAGCTTATTTTTTTTTTACATTTATTTGATGGAGCAATATTTGTGGTTCATGCATTAATATATAGGATTAAGACATTAACTGTGCGCATGTGCTTTACTGTCAGTAGTCTTTTCCAAAGTAAAACTGATGATTGAATTCCTTTGGAACCATATCAAAGTTTTATTAAATTCTCTTGTAGGTATATTACATTTAAGTCATCAAACTAATTTACATTGAGTAAAACGACAAAACAACTCATATCAAAGTGTTTTATCTTAAGAATGTCAAAAACTTTTTATTGCTGTCATCGTATTTTTTCGATTACAATTTCTAAAAATTTAAAAGGCCCCTTCTATTAATTAGACTTAACAGCCATCTATACCTGTAAGAATGTTTTATACACTATTGCAATTATAGAGTCAATCAGCATGCAAGGGGTACATCTTCTAATATCAAATATTTAATTGTCGTTAATCTTGTAATTCATCTGTTTATATGGGAAAGTCACTTATAGTCAACAAATTTTGTGGAATCTTTTTCACTATTATGGCAGATGAAATAGATAGACTATTACGCAATTTCCTTGAAAAGAGAAAGAATGAACAATCTCGTCATAATTCTCATCGGAAAAACCCACACCATCACCTAAAGAAAGAAGACCTAGAACAGGTTAGCCTTTTTATTCTTCTCTCTCTCTCTCTCTCTCTCTCTCTCTCTGTGTTTTTAATCTCATTCAAAAATGTTATTATGAATAACACAAAAATAATATAAAAACTCAGCAAGTCTTCTCTCTCTCTCTCTTTCTCTCTCTCTCTCTCTCTCTCTCTCTCTCTCTCTCTCTCTCTCTCTCTCTCTCTCTCTCTCTCTCTCTGTGTTTTTAATCTCATTCAAAAATGTTATTATGAATAACACAAAAATAATATAAAAACTCAGCAAGTCTTCTCTCTCTCTCTCTCTCTCTCTCTCTCTCTCTCTCTCTCTGTGTTTTTAATCTCATTCAAAAATGTTATTATGAATAACACAAAAATAATATAAAAACTCAGCAAGTCTTCTCTCTCTCTCTCTCTCTCTCTCTCTCTCTCTCTCTCTCTCTCTCTCTGTATATATTATCCTCTCCAAAAAGGTGATATTGAATAACACAATATTCTAAAGAATGGTTACAAATCAGCGATTCCAAATACGCAAGACATGGTCAAGATCGTCGGTTAAACATCAATTTCAATCAATGTGATACCCCTTTTCATCACACAAATATTCAAATTCAAGCTAATGCAAATGATTTAATCATACCATTCAATAAGCTTTTTGACTTCGTAAAACCTTAGCTGTGGATAAAAATGCCCTCAGCCATCTTCACTTGCCAAATTGATAATCTACAACGAGGAATATCTATGGGCATTATCAAATTAGCAATATACAGAAAGCTTATTAAAGGATTATGCAAATGACACAGCAAGAGAAAATTTGTTACCAAAAACTTTTAACAACCTTTATAGAAGTTTAGTATGTGCATATGAAATATTGAACGAACCCAGAGGCAATTTTAAAGTGGTCTGTTTGCCCTTTGATTATGATAAATGCAATGATAATCGATTTAAACAAACTGGTTTGTGTAGCTTCCGAAAAAAAAATCATTTAAAGTTTTGGTTTTTTGATAAACGATTTCGAATTTCGAATTTCGATTACCCTTATGAAAGTTCTCATTAATTTTGATTTGTCTCGTCAAAAGGAAAGTTTGTAACGGGTTAAATAATTTATACTAAGTTCGGAAAGGCAAACAAATGTGATCATTTAAACATCGCTTACAAAAATCCTGTGGAGATTTTACGTGCAATAACTTTCTTTTCTTGAAGTTCATTACTTTCGCTACAAATAGGAAATATTGCATAAAAAAATTATATTCAATTGCCAACGTGCCTATTCCATCATCATTTTCAAAATAAATGATTTTGATCCTTCGAAGTCTATAAGAATACTTAGTAACCATATTTGCGAATTAAATTTGTACAGGACGTGTTGGATTTAAACTCCATAGCCCAAGATTATGCGGAGCGACAGACAGACTACCTAGTCGATGGTCCCCATAAGGTAGGATGTCAGTATACAAGTTCAAAGTCCCCTAAATGAAATAGTGTTCGAAAATAATACTTTTCAAACTGTCGATATGTTGTACTATTAGTTTTTGGTGTTTTCAAAGACCCACATCTTCTTCCCAAAAATAAAGGACCTTTATATGCTGTGATTTTGTTTCTGTTTTATTATCTTAAAATTTCTATTGAATCATCACTGCATTTGCATATAAATTTGCAGATAACTGCATATACAAAACGCACAATTAAACACACATGCTGGTACTTTTCATGCGAGGTCTTTTTTCTTTCTCAGCCAAGAAACCTGAACAGAAGGAAAAAGGGTCCAGAAAGGGCTGAGGAAAAGGATGTACACAAAATATCCAATCACATCAGGGTAATCTCTTTTTTACTCAATGTATCAATACAATAAATTATAATGATTATCACAATGACTATTTATATATTTTTCAAAAAATTATAATCTTAATTCATATTCATTGTCAGTTACCTACTAGTCAGACCAAAAGGACCTTCCAAATCGACTATGGATGGAGGTGGCCTAACAGAACTATTCAATACGCTATTGACTACGCTTCTTTTCGTATGTATCTACATAAGTCGGTGTGTCTTGTGTGAAAGACTTATTTCAATATAATATAATAACCTTCATTAGTATACCTTACATGCTTTATGTTTATTACAAATATATTCAAAACAAACAATACTTATATATTAATTGTCCTAAGACCATTTGCATTTAATTCCAAAGATTGACTGTAATGGGAATTCTCCTCTACATACCCTCTTTGTATTTGGTTTTCTCTATTTGTTATGCTCTTTTGATTCCCTGCAGACCCAAACCAGGCGTCAGCAGAGAGTAAGATCAAGTCCACTCTGGCCCTGATGGAGCAGGCAGCGTGCATCCACTGGGAGGAGGTGACTGACCCCAACTACCCGTATCACCACATCAACTTCTACGGAAATACGACCTCGTGAGTGGGGACAACCCTCAATGAAATTGTCTCCGTCATGATGTTTCTGCTTTTATTCCAAAATTAAACCTATGTTTCATTTAACATTCCAGATGTGCTTCCTTCGTTGGCTATATCAAAACCGTTGGTCAAAAGATTTGGCTAGCACCCGGATGCTTATGGGTAATTGTCACATTCATTTTTTCTTGGATTTTTCTTGTACCCTAAATGAACATGTTTAAGAGACATACTCCGTGGTCATTTTCAGACTTCAGTTATCCTCCACGAAATTCTACATGCCCTTGGAGCCTGGCACGAGCAAGAGCGGCCTGACAGGCAGGGTAACATCAATGTTCTGTTTGAAAACATCGCCCCTTATGCAATCGGCAACTTTGAATGGCAACATACCCATGAATATGGACCGTATGACCTTGGATCGGTTCTGCAATACGGTTTATCGGTACGAATACAGGCATGCACATTTAGATAGTTCTGTAAGAAATTCGGCGGACACATATTTTTTTTTTTACCTAAACGTTTATTTTACCGAAAACATTTTCATATGTTAAATTTTCTATGTTTAAAAAGAAATGCAAAAGTTTATAAATATGCTATATCTTTCAAACATCTTGAAGATTAGATTTTTATATGGGAAGTCCCAAAACCAATTGGCCAATAAAAATTATTATCGATAACAAAAAAGAATCAATTCGTTCAATAAAGAAATGGACAGATATTAATTAGTGTATAGAGAAATAGAATACGATAACATTTTTGAACTCCCATTTAAAACCTAAAATAAAATCTAGGTTTCAATGGTTGCAATTCCAGATTTTACATATTTTACATAGGATTTTGCCTGCAAATGAATACCATTTAAACTCAATATAATTGATTCACCAGCATGCTCATTCTGTAATCATGATATAGAAACCATAGAACATTTATTTGTTGGCTGTTTTCATCTTAATGAAATATGGCACTACTTGGAAGAATGGTTAAGAAGCAAGTTTAATTTTTAATTATATTTGATAAACAAACCATTCTTTTTGTGAAATTCAAAAATAGAAATATGTATAGACTACACAACTTAGTGATTCTTACAGTTAAACCATTTATTTTCGCCAGTAAATATAAGAATGTCCCAAAACTTTCTACGCTTATGTTAAAACAAACTGTCACTGATAAAATACGTATTGAGAAAATAATACTATTATTGTTTAAGAATTGTAAATTTGCTGATTATGAAAAGCTTTGGCAAACCATTTGTGATATGTTATAAAATATGTTTATAAAAGCTGCAAGGAAATTTCAAACAAATTATTGCAAATGAAATTATAAGTTTATTAAAATATCATAATTTACAAATATATGACTTTTTGATAGCTAGTGTTCCTCTCTGTTTACCATTTTTCATCACTTCCCCCTTTAAACTAAAAATAATCAAAATTTCATAGAGAAAGAATCGATTAAAGGAAATATTTGAAAGTGTTTGTGTATATCATTACTTATTAGGTTTGTTACTGACTGACTACAGAAATATATCGGGTTGATCAATTGAACAATAATGGCGAGGCGAAGCCGAGCTATCTATGAGATTACCCGATATATTTCTGTAGTCAGTCAGTAACAAACCTAATAAGTGTTTTGTTTTCCCGAGGACTATCAAGTGACACATTTATTCACAAAATGCGATGATCTACGCAAACCCATGTACAAGTTGCCTAACATCTCGTCCAATTTAACTCATTTAAACTCTTCAAAATTATCAATCTCACCTTTCAAATACTCTTTGAAATTCTTCGCTTCACCCATGTTTACTTACAATATTTTGTTGCTAATAAATTTTAAACGTTTTCCCCCTTCCCTCTGCAGAGATTTGAGCAAATCTCGATGCTGCCATTTTGTTCTGCTCCAGACACAACAATGTAACGTCAATTCAAAGGGGAACTACTCTAATTTAAAAATAATTCCAAAGGGTAACTGCTCTGAATATTCTAAGAACTTACGGAACACGATTTCTGTGTTAGATAATATGAAATATCGAGATGAGTAGGCGAAGCGGCGGCCAATGATGGCCATATTGACTAATATCAATTCTCAACGAACCTACATAGAGATATATGAGGCAGTCACGTGCCATATTTAAACCAATGAAAGTGTGACATTTCAGTCCTAGGGAAAACAAATATGTATGTTTGTCGGTGTAAATACTTGTCTGTACATGTGCATATTTATGTACGGTATGTGACTGAATATGTGATGTGTATATATTGTAATCTAAATATATGTGAAGATCTGAACTTGTGCATGAAAGTTTGAAATAAATTATGATAGAGTGTTCTTATGCTAGAAATGAAATAGTATTAATGATAGTTGACTACCATCAGTACTACTTTTTTCATAAAGAGCTGGCTCAGTATTTAGTCTTTTTCACGCAGGCGTCAATTTTGGTTAACCTGACGTTTGACCATATACATACATTATACGAGTAGTATATTTTGTTATTTACCTTTCTATGTTAATTCTATTTCAAATCAAGAGTTTCGCAAAGCAGTCTGGACTTCGAACGATGTCAATTTCGGACACAGATCTGGAATATCTAGTTTCTAACACCAAAGAGGATTTATCATTTTATGACAAGTACAGGGTGAATCAGTATTATGAGTGTGCAGGTGAGAACTCCCATATACAGTTCCTGTTACCTGAGATTTTTAATTCAAAAAAACATAGTTGTTTGAGTTGTATAAAAATGGATACTAGTCGTTGATGTTTGGGTCGCATGAAATTGGTTGCTTATGTATATTTTTGAAAATATACCATTCTAGCAACTTGCTCACTGACGTGCCTTAATGGTGGGTTTGAGAAGATGAACTCTGTCGGTGTATGTTCCTGTGAATGCCCGGATGGGCTGACGGGATCAGATTGCTCTCAGGTGGACTCCTCAGCTGGTGAGTAGATGTCAGGTAATCAGCCAGGACAGGTGCTACAGTTTTGTTCAAACCTTGATGATAAATACATGTACTGATACTTGTAACGAAATAACAGAATTAATAGAAATTGAGTAAGGACATCAATTATCCGCTGATATTTCTTCGTTTTTCACGATCATAATATTTTCTCCGAAATTACGACAATTTCCCCGATAATGACATTTTTACCGCTATGACATTGGACGCACGGCGGGTGTGTACGGTCGGCAGAGGATGCTTACACCTCCATGGCACTTGATCCTACCTCTGTTTAAGAGGTCCGTGTCTGCTCTGCTCCTATTTCGTAATTTCCCTTTGGACATTGTTCGTTGTCACCACATGTCTTCATTAAATAAGAAATGGTTCATAACTTCATATAAATTCAATGAAAGAGATGTATCTAATTTTGATTTCAAATGTGTTCCTTTCTGTATTGCAAGGATGTGGAGGGATCATTGATCTAACGACCCCAGGGTCAACTCAGTTCATCGAGATGACGTCATACAGCACTGGGCTTCTCTGTACTTGGCTAATAAAGGTAAAAGAACTATATGCGATAAGGTTTAATTTCTGCCCCGTGTTAGATAAATTTGAAAAAAAAAATCATATCATATCAAGATATTTCGATAAAACATAAAACTCAAGATGCTAGTTACAGAATTTTAAAAGTTTTTCAACATCGATCATTCCTCGTTCTTCTATTACGTCACATAAATGAGTCATTTCCCGCATTTTCTCAAAAGCATACGTATTTCATCAGTTTTTCCTCATATTCAAGAGTAGGAGGTATAGAGCGCAATGTTGCTCCAAAACCATTTTTGCATATATTATTTTTCATATTATTTTGCATATCATATTAAAAAAATGGTGTTGGAGCAAGCATGCGCTCGGTGTTTTCTTTTCAAAAAACTAATAGGAAATCTCCCATTTTTGGCTAAAATACTTTCTTTTTGTGAAATTAGCTCATTATTAACATATCATATTTCTATTAAGACTTCGATTAGACAATTTATCTTTATAAACCTGAACTAGATATATACTAACCTATCTTTTAGCAAATTTCTAAAGCTCTATTATTAACTTTGAATTTTGGGGCATAAAAACACTTTATCCCGCACGTAGTTCTTTATATTATGCACTAAGTAGATGTTTGAGTTATTGTGAAAATCTCTTACCATCAATGTAATGCCAATTGTAGACTCCCATTGCAACAACCATCAAGGCTACAATCGATTCTTTGGATCTCCCAGACAGTGCAAACAACAACTGCTACCACTTCCTGATTTTTAAAGACTATTTAATTGGAGAGCCAGGAAAACAGTACGTTCAATTTGAGGATATAGTAAAAAAAATAATTATTTTATAATCCGAAAAAAAATTCAAACTCATTTCATTGTTGCAGGGCTTGTGGAGACACCCCTGGTGCTGTATTTTCCAAGTATATCCATGGTAACCACAATATGATGATGATTCGATTTGACAGCGTGTCATATTCTGAAATTACACCTGGAGCAGGGTTCCGTGTAAAGGTTGAGGCGGTTCCGTCGGGTAAGTCCATGTCTTCTAATTGGGTGATATTTTTACACCTACTTCCTACTTTAACTTTACAAATATCTGGAATTAGAAGTGCAACATGAACAGTATTTATAGTATCTGCCAGAATAAGTTTGTTATTTATATTTAAAAACAGGTTGTTACAGCAACCCTTGCAAGTTTGGATCCACTTGTCAGGAGGGTAGTTCTGTTGACCAATACACGTGTCTTTGTTCTCAGGGGTTTTCGGGACAAAATTGTAATGAGGTCACAGGTAAAAATAATACAATCTATCATTATTTGTTTTTGCATGGAAATAGTTGATAGTATAGTCATTCATATCAAATTTGTGAAATAAAAAGGAATTTACATTTAGCGAGTGCGACCGTTAGATCTACATTTGAGAAGGACTATGCCGGAAGTATTTTTCAACAGGATCCTACGTCTGCCTTTTGGTGGAGCATTGTAACGGTAAAAGTTTTTATACAATCACAGTAGCGTGTTACAGTATAAAAATAATAAACTTACCAATGTTCTTTAAAAAGCAACTGATTTGCTGTCACGGATACACATACTTGTTACCTGTAATACCAAAACTCTCGAAACATAATTCAAACTTAAGGTTCATAAACCCTCTGCTACAAAATACGTCAAAAGTTTTATAATCCTCTAATGTACATTCTCATAAAGCACCATACATGTACCTTGTACTATAAAAATGATTTATTTGAATGGCTCGTGTGGTTCTCATATTTTCCAAAAATTGATAATAAACAAAATATGATATGTAGAAAAAATTACACACTGTTAAGAAAATACTATATTTTATGATCAGAGAATAAAAATAACAATATATACCATATATCACAACAAAGTTTGGTATCAACAGAATATAAAACAATAAATGAAATGTAGGGAAGCGGTGCTTCTTTTGTCACAATAAATTTCTCAAAAATTCTACATAAGAAATTTTTAGTTCATTTTATAAGAGTTTCCTTTCCTGAAAAATAAAGATACAGCAAATTTAATGATTTTTTCATTATATTACCATTTAGTTTTTTTTTTTCATTAAAAGGCTATGAAAACTATCAATGCCTTTTCTTCTGAATGCTATTCTAAATGGATGATAAAATTTTAGTTCCTATATTTTTTGGAAATGACATTTTTGAAACAAAGGTTATCAAAGTAGAAAAATTATATTCCCTCTCACACTGAAGTCGTAGAATATTAAAATGAATCTGTATTTAAGAAGTGGCAGTTATATGGTATATGCTGCAACATTTTAGCAGTCCTCAAGTGGATCATGTGCATTGTATATGCATTGTATGTGATGCTCAAAATGCTAGAATCCAAAGTTTCTATAGAGAACTATTTAACTTCTGAAAATAATTCTCCTAAAAACTCCAAATTGTCACAAAATCAAAAAAAAAAATTTAAGAAAGTTATCTCTTTTATCAGAGAATTTATTTAAATTGTCACAAAATCAAAAAAAAATTTAAGAAAATTTTATCAGAGAATTTCAGAACCTTAAGCCTTAAACACTAAAAATATGCTCTCAGTGTGTTCATACTCAATTTTCCAAAAGTTATCTTAAATATATAAGGTTTGGTGCATTCATTTGCTTGAATATTTTTTTCGATTTTCCTGTTCAGAATTACAACTTTGATGGGACCACGGTCTACCCTCACTCTGGACAGTTATTCGCCGTCATGATCCCTTACCTGACAGTCTTTTACCTGTATACAACTTCCAAAGTACGCACAGAGGCCAAATTCGAAGGTAAAAATAAATGATAACAGCTTTGTTTTTTTCATTGTATTTAAATTCAAAACTTGTTTTTTAGAGACAGAGAAAATATGTTACTATTATAGGATTGTTTCTAGACCGTGTCTCCATCATAAATCTACTGTCATCCATCGATAGGAACTTTCACATTTCTAAAAAAAAAATGAATAAAGATGAAGAACTACAATTACAGACCTAAACATTTATAAGTAGAGTGATGGAAATGCAAAAATACTGGTTTCTTACTAGGATAGGATTCTTTCTGTTTAAGTTTCTTCATCTTGGTTTTTCTTTTAAAGGAACTTAGACACGATTTAATCTCGAATTTTTCAAATGTAGTTACTGTAAATTTTTCTTCAAAATTTGAATGTCATTTATCCAGTTACAAATGAGATATAGAGACGACAAAACAAACAAGTCTCGAGTTATTTTTTACTGGCACGTGTTGTATTGGTTTCAGTTTCAATGAAATATTGCCGTTTTTGTTGTTTAAAACATGTATATTAGTATATTATATAAGAGTACTTTGAATCAGTTTATCTTGTCTACATTTAGTCACTTTGTTGAAGATACTGTTATTTCTTTACTGTACATCTACTGTACATTTTTGTAAACAAAAACAAAACTGAGCTGACCTTTCTTTGCATGCTACTGAATTATGACATCTCTACCCCCTGCTTGTAACTTGAATTTTAACTTTTAATCATTCAAAATTCCCAAGTAAACCTTTTGATACTGAAAAATTGAATAAAAACCAACAACATTTATAAAATGGGATCTCAAATAATGTCTAGGTCCCTTTAAGGGATAAGATGTTGAAAACCACATTCGTATGTTTCTCATGGAATGGAACATCCTAAACTTTAAGTACAGATGGAATATAAAATATATATGTATATTTATATCACATGAGGATTGTCTGTTATAATTTAGAAGAACTCCAATAGCTCATTCGGCTACTGATAGAACCGAACTTTGATTTTACCAGATTTAAAAAGTCAAAAACGTTATTTTATGCTTTATTTGAGCTTTAAAGGTATCGATCATATCATTGAAACAAAATTTCACAAACGCCACGTGTGCAGGTTATAATTTTATTATTTTTGCACTGTTACGTGCTACGTTCATATCCGTATGAACCACCAAAAAGTTTTTTAAACTTTAAGTATGTCTCAAATTGTGTGATTAACCCACAGCTGCTGAGAGATGCCTGAACATGACATACATCATGGATAACAAGACTAACGCTAACTGGCCACAGTACTACACCAAGATACTGGTCACGGTCCTGGACGGAGAGACTGTACTTAACGAGTACACCTACTCCAACCACACGGACACCATGTGGCGCTACGCTCTAGTCGACCTTCCCGCCGTCAACGATCTCAAGGTCAGCTGTGTTGTATCGATTTATGAAAGGAATTGAAATGTCTTTAAAACATTTTTTGGCATATCACATAATATTACGAAAATTAACAATAGTATTGCTAACTCACTATTGGGGAAGACATTAGTAAATTTCCAAAAAGAATCTGTGATCTTAATCATTGATTTTATAAATGATGTTCATTATTTTTATAGGTTGAAATAACCGGTGTGTATGGATGGAACACGTTTGCAATGGATGATCTGGCTATACTTCCGGGTCCATGTGGTGTGTATCCCACAATCTTATTTTTTCATCCTATTAGACGCACATGAATTTTTCACCTTGTTTTTTTTTTTATGTCATTTAGCACAAAACAAAACCATCTTCATGACTTTAAGTGTGATTAAATCAATCATGATATTAAAACTCACTTGAATTGGTCACCCTTTTACTTCAGCACTAGGAATATATCTAATTTTTATTTTTTTTTTACCAAAATAGCAACAATACATATCTTCTAAAGGTTTGATTGGGATTTAATCAACAAATATAATGTATTAGTGAATAAATCTTTGCTAATTTCAGGCTGTGCCAATCACCAATGCGTGAACGGGCAGTGCGTTTCCAGCGGTGGAAGTTACACGTGCCAGTGTGACCCGGGCTATTCTGGTTCTTATTGTGATATCTGTAAGTCATCATTCGCCGTAATTCAGATTAATTTTGATTTCAAAATTGAAAGTATTTTCATATATAGAAAATTATTCTTTAACCAATTTGACCAAGTGTGAAAGCCTCAAATATATTGTCAGGTTTTCCAATTTAATAGAAACTCCAAAGCATTCGAGCTCGTGGATGATATTGTTAATGTTATTATATTATGATTGGGAAAATCCTAAACTATTTGATATCTCGTTCAGCGCTAAGACAGAGCAGCCGTATTCCGATCCTAGAAACATTTCACAATGTTGTGAATTTCAATACATTTTTCATCTGCATATGTCATAAAAATGACTGTAGAAGTTCAATTCTTTATTTATCTAAATAGAAAGCAATTGAAATAAAAATAGAGGTTTTAAATATTCAGCAGACAAAGTCGATGGTGGTTGGTCTGCGTGGTCGGCGTGGAGCACGTGCACGGTGTCTTGTGGCGGTGGTACCCAGACACGATCACGCACGTGCTCAAATCCTGCACCACTGAACGGCGGAGCTGAATGTGTAGGACAAGACACGGAGTCACAGAGCTGTAACAGTGATGGTTGTAAAGGTGAAGAATAGATTTACTATTTTGCAATCTAACAACAACAATTTCAATTTGCAAACTCAGCCAAAACATATTAAAGCTTAATTCAATATGTTGAATCGTTCAGTTAATGGAGGTTGGTCTGCATGGTCGGCGTGGAGCACGTGCACGGTGTCTTGTGGCGGTGGTACCCAGACACGGTCACGCACATGCACAAATCCTGCACCACTGAACGGCGGAGCTGAGTGTGTAGGACAAGACACGGAGTCACAGAGCTGTAACAGCAATGGTTGTATAGGTGAAAAAAAAATTACTACTCTGTTTGGTTAAAACAAGAATTGCAAAGTTCAAACGCTGATACAGATTGTAAAAGGTTAACATCAATCTGTGTATTATGCAGTCGATGGTGGTTGGTCTGTGTGGTCGGCGTGGAGCACGTGCACTGTGTCTTGTGGCGGAGGTACCCAGACACGATCACGCATTTGCTCTGATCCTGCACCACTGAACGGCGGAGCTGAGTGTGTAGGACAAGACACCGAGTCACAGAGCTGCAACTCACAGGATTGTGTAGGTGAGGAAAGAGGTTTTTGTTTCTTTGAATTAATATCTATTTGTTAGGCAATATTGTATTGAATTAGTTAATGTCTTTTCATTTATACATTATATTAAAAATTTGGAAGACGTTGAATGGTGCACAATTGATTGTAATTGTGACAACAAATCGTCATTATACCCGCACTTTCTAAAGAAAGTTCGGGTATATTGTTGTTACCCTGTTCCGTCTGTCCGTCCGTCCGTCCGTCCGTCTGTCACGTTTTACTTTCTCAAACTGCTCTTACATCTTATAAACCAGCAAACTGAACTCTTGGTGTATGATTTGGGGTGTCATGTTGTTTTGTAAACAGGTTTCAAAAATTCTCTGGTAGTCCTGGGGGTCAAATAATGGGTAAAAAATGACGTTTTTTGACAAAAAACCTTCTTCCTCGAACTCCTTTTACATTTTCAACAGTAGACAAATCATATCTTGGAATATGTTTTGGGGTATCCTATAGATGCGCAATAAGGTTTCGGAAATTTCAATATTGTTCTGGGGGTCATTAAATGGCTGAAAAATTACGGTTTTTTTTACAAAAAGTCTGGTTTCAAAAAACGTCAATTTTTGTTTTTATCACGGGGGTCTGTGGGCATCAAAAAGTGACGTTTTTTTGCCAAAAAAATATGGTTCCCAGAACTCCTCTTACAATTTATCAAGTCGCTATGTCATCTCTTGAGATATGATAGGGACTGTCCTATAGATGTGCAATAAGGTTTTAAAAATTTAAATTTCATTCAGGGAGTCAAATAGTAGCAGAAAATTGACGTTTATCACTCCTAAAAAACCTACTTCCCAGAACTCCTCTCATGATTTAATGAATAGCCACATCATATCTTGGGATATGATAGGGGCTGTCATATGGTCATGCAATAAGGTTTTAAAAATTTATATTTCATCCAGGGAGTCAAATAGTAGCTGAAAATTGACGTTTATCACTCCTGAAAAAAACCTATTTCCCAGAACTCCTCTCATGATTTAATGAATAGCCACATCATATCTTGGGATATGATAGGGGCTGTCATATAGTCATGCAATAAGGTTTTAAAAATTTAAATTTCATTCAGGGAGTCAAATAGTAGCTGAAAATTGACGTTTATCACTCCTGAAAAAACCTACTTCCCAGAACTCCTCTCATGATTTAATGAATAGCCACATCATTTATAGGGATACAACACGGGCTGAGCTATAGATATGCAATAAGATTTTAGAAATATAAATTTGATTCTGAGGGTCAATGCTATCTGCAAAATGATGTTCCGTCCCATAAAAAACCTAATTCCTGGACCTCCTCTTATCTCTTGTGATTGAAATACTGTACCATAAGATGCATAAGGAGGAAGAATATATATGCTTTAGGGGTGGGGATCACAAGCATTTTTTTCAAGTTATTTGATCATTTCTGATTTTGGGAGGATGGGGTGGGGTTAAGGTGACCCCCAGAGGCCATGACCTACTAATACCACAAAAAGATTTGCCTTGACATGGTCATGGTTGAAAAAACAAAAATATATATGGTTTAGGAGTGGGGATTTTGATGATTTTGAGGATATTTTAAAAATATTTAACTATTCATGTTTTCGGGGGGTGGGGAGATTCAGAGTCTCTTCTCACATTTTTACAGTAGCAAAATCATTTCTTGGTTGGTATTTTTCTGTATGATGTCAGATGTACATAAAGAGATTTTGGAAATTGCTTTTTAATCTTAAAGATAAACAAAATGTTATATGTAGTTGTAGAAATTGTAAAGTCAGTCAAAAAAAACTAGAGCTTGCTGTAAAAACCAAAGCAGGGTCAACATTGGGCTAGGGCTAGGAATTACACTACACATGAATAAGATAGATTAATACTTGATTAGTTCCAACTCTGGAAAGTCACTGGGCATCTCAAAGGGGGCATAACCTATATACATGTACCAATTGATGTGCAATGACACAAGGATGAAGAATAAATATGATCTAGGGTGGGGATCTCAACAGTTATTAAAATGTATTATCATTTCCTATTTCAGAGGAGGGGGGTGGTTGTTTAAAAACAACTCCAGGGGGTGGGGGCCAATTTTTCTTAAATGTATCTAATGTATCTTGACATGATCAACAGAATTGGACAGAATGATCACTATAGGGCATCTGCAGAGTTGGGCCCTAAATAGTTACAACATCAATCTATTGATAATATGTTATGCATGTATTTAGAAATGTCTTTATTTTCAAAATGATTAACAAATTAATCAGTCAAAATGAGTTATAAATAACCGATTGGCAATTCTGCAATTTATTGCATGATCCCTAGTAAAATATCATATGTATTTTTTTATATATAATTATACATGTATGTTAACAATCAGGATATAAATGCACAAATTTTCATGAGTCATAAATTTTGACATACCACATATCTCTTGACAAAAAAGAATAAGCAATTTAAAATAAAATAAAATTAGTCATTAACTCTTTTTCTATTACTGGTGTATGATGATGGGGTAGGGGGTATAATGGGGGGGAAAAAGCTGCAGCATGCCTTCATTCTCACTAGAAATGTATACCTAATCCACACATCCTGGGGATGGGGAACGGTTAAGGCCCCTTCCCCTTCCTCCCTATTATAACTCATATAAACATGATATTTAATACCCAAATTTAATAAAAATAGGATCAATATGGAGTCAACTCAATAGTGTAAGTCTGACAAATGAAAAAATAAAAAAAATTCTGCAATTAAAATGACAGAAACTGTAGATAAGCTTATCTAAATAAAGATGATGATACAGTATGCTGGCAAAGGGAGATCACATTTTAGAAAGTGAAAGTAAAACTTAACTGTTTTGTATACCGGTGTCTCATAATATTGCACTACTACATGAATTATACTTACCTATATTGGTCAACATCATAATGATAATCCAATTAGCACGATATGAATTCCTTTAGCTGATCACCACAAAAGAAACGTTTATTCGTGTTAATTAATCCTATTCTGCATATCGAAAACACACATGCATGTACACCATGATACTCATCAAACCAAAGAGCTGGGTGAAACTAGTACCCGCTAATGCAACCTGTATACCTGTGTTGTGTACGTAACTTCAGACAAAGATCATTTAATTGTAACATATTGCATTTATTTTCATAACTTTATTCTTTAAAACCCCTTGCTCAATTTTATTAGGTAATTAACCATGTAAAGCACAATTTTCAGCTTTAAGGTGGAATGGGACACTCACATATTGTGATGCACTCCTTATTGAACGAAACATTAAATAAAGTGTATAAAATATAATATTTTCCCCCAAAATAATGTTACCTTACAGTTAGGCCTAAGAAAAAAAATTGTTTGTTTAGGGTAACAATGATGAAAAACTTAGGTTAGGTAGGTAGGGATTTTTTTAATTTTATCATATTTTTTTCTGCATGAGGGCACAAATACAAATATAAAATCCTAAGAATGTTTGTTTGTGTCATATCTAAAAACGGGTTTTTAATGGAAATAATATGAAGATCACAAACAGATGCAAACAGTTCAACCCCAAATTGTACATAAAGGCAATATGTGTATTATTGGATGTGAACTCATCATTTATGAAAATAATTTTTAAAAAGTACCGGAAAGTGCATGTGGCCTTCTTTTTGACTAAAACTGGTACAAGAGAGTGTTATTTAGAGGCTAACACTTGGTGCAGGTATTACTGTCTAATGACAGCATCTAGTTATTTATGTTCTTGATTGTATATTGAATTATAATGAATATATTCAATGATCACATGATTTTTACTTACTAGAGTGTTCAGCTATATATACATCACCTCGCGGTTTATCAGTTTTAACTGTCCAACTCGGTTTATGGCCATACATTTTCAAGTTGTTGATATATTATAATCATAACAAACCTAATCATGTCAATTGCGAATTGCAAACTCAGACAAAGCAAGAAAAATGGTATAATGCTTTATTTTAATCGTTTAGTTAATGGTGGTTGGTCTGTATGGTCGGCGTGGAGCACATGCACGGTGTCTTGTGGCGGTGGCACCCAGACACGATCACGCACGTGCTCTGATCCTGCACCACTGAACGGTGGAGCTGAATGTGTAGGACAAGACACAGAGTCACAGAACTGTAACTCACAGGGTTGTCCAGGTGAGAAAAGGAATTTTGCTTTCTAACTCAACTTCTGTTTTCACTTGCTAAATAAATAATTTACATCTTTATATCTATTTTGCTGATCAAGTCATTTGTACCGAAGTGTCAATCCACATAACTTTTTTGTACGATATTTTATTATGACAGCTTGTCATGATTTGATAGAGAATCAAATTGCAAGTGCAAGGAATTCATTTAACAGCTACAAAATAAAAACTGAGTTGACACAATTAACTCTTTCACTGGGTTTGCCGTGTATTCTTTTTTCATGATAGGAAAAAACTCAAAAGCTATTGTATGAACCGTGGATTCATTAATACCAATTGGCATCAGTGGGTTTTTTTTCGTATGTTTAGTGAAAATCAATTTCAAGGATACGTAAATATGACGATTTTATTAATACAATTTATATTGTAACATTGAACTTCAATGAACAGTTAATTTCGAGGATCAACTCAATAACCAAATTTATGAAAATGTGCATTCAAGGAATATTGATAAAACCGAGGTATTGTATTAAATTGCGTTGAAACAATAAACGATTTTTTAAAAACTAACAAGCAGTTTATAAACGTAAACCGTCTTACACTGTGTATATCCGTACATTCTGTAGCTGTTAAATTCATTCCTCTCATACAATGACATAAAATTGCGCATAGCAAAATCAGGCATAAAATAATTTAATCTATGTACCGTGCAGTTGATGGTGGTTGGTCTGTGTGGTCGGTGTGGAGCACGTGCACGGTGTCTTGTGGCGGAGGTACCCAGACACGATCACGCACTTGCTCAAATCCTGCCCCACTGAACGGCGGAACTGAATGTGTAGGACAAGACACAGAATCACAGAGCTGTAACAGTGACGGTTGTATAGGTGAGGAATTGATTTACTATTATTCCCTTTAAAAGTGACTGCTCTATTTGAAACCTCAAACATAGCCAGAAAAAAGCAAACTCAAACATGTAAATGTTAATTCCATCTTTTGAATCATGTAGTCGACGGTGGTTGGTCTGTGTGGTCGGCGTGGAGCACGTGCACTGTGTCTTGTGGCGGAGGTACCCAAACACGATCACGCACGTGCTCAAATCCTGCACCACTGAACGGCGGAGCTGAGTGTGTAGGACAAGACACAGAGTCACAGAGCTGCAACTCACAGGATTGTGTAGGTGAGGAAAGGGGTTTTTTATTACTTTAAATTAATGTCTATTTGTTACGTGATATTTTATGGAATTAGTTAATGTCTTTTCATTTATATATTTTATTAAAAATGTGGAAGACGTTGAATAGTGTACAATTGATTGTATTTCTGACAACAAATCGTCATTATTTATATTCTTGATTGTAGAACATTGAATTATAATGAATATATTCAATGATCACATGATTTTTACTTGCTAGAGTTTTCAGCTACTTATACATCACTTCGCGGGTTATCAGCATTAACTGTCCAACTCGGTTTATTCAAGTTGTTGAATTTATTTTGATCATAACAACCCTAATCATGTCAATTGCGAATTGCAAACTCAGACAAAGCAAGAACAATGATATAAAGCTTTATTTTAATCGCTTAGTTAATGGTGGTTGGTCTGTATGGTCGGCGTGGAGCACATGCACGGTGTCTTGTGGTGGTGGCACCCAGACACGATCACGCACTTGCTCAGATCCTGCTCCACTGAATGGCGGAGCTGAATGTGTAGGACAAGACACAGAGTCACAGAGCTGTAATTCACAGGGTTGCCCAGGTGAGAAAAGGAATGGAGTTTATAACTCAACTTCTGTTTTCATTTGCTAAATAAATAATTTACATCTGTATATCTTTTTTGCTGACATCACAATCGTTTCTATCAAAATGTTAATCCAAATACATTTTTGTACGATATTGTATCATGCCAATTTGTAATAATTTGATAGAGAATCAAATAGCGTTAACTCTTTTACTGCGTTTGTCTTGTATCCTTTTTTCATGATAGGAAAGAACTCAAAAACTGTTGTATATACTGTGGTTTCATTAATATCCATGGGCATCAATTTATTTTTTTGGGTTTAGTGAAAATCAGTTTCAAGGATACGTAAATATGACGATTTTTTTAATAAAATTTATATTGTAACATTGAACTTCAATGAACAGTTAATTTCGAGGATCAACTCAATAACCAAATTTACGAAAATTTGCATTCAAGGAATATTGATAAAACCGAGGTATTGTATTAAATTGCGTTGAAACAATAAACGATTTTAAAAAACTATAACTAGCAGTTTATAAACGTTAACTGTCTAACATCGTTTATATCCGTACATTCTGTAGCTGTTAAATTCATTCCTCTCATACAATGACATGAAATTGCGCATAGCAAAATCAGGCATAAAATAATTTAATCTATGTACCGTGCAGTTGATGGTGGTTGGTCTTTGTGGTCGGCGTGGAGCACGTGCACGGTGTCTTGTGGCGGAGGTACCCAGACACGATCACGCACTTGCTCAAATCCTGCACCACTGAACGGCGGAACTGAATGTGTAGGACAAGACACAGAATCACAGAGCTGTAACAGTGACGGTTGTATAGGTGAGGAATTGATTTACTATTATTTCCTTTTTAAAAGTGACTGCTCTATTTGCAAACTCAAACATAGCCAGAAAAAAGCAAACTCAAACATGTAAATGTTAATTCCATCTTTTGAATCATGTAGTCGACGGTGGTTGGTCTGTGTGGTCGGCGTGGAGCACGTGCACTGTGTCTTGTGGCGGAGGTACCCAAACACGATCACGCACGTGCTCAAATCCTGCACCACTGAACGGCGGAGCTGAATGTGTAGGAGACGTTAGTGAGACAGTGAGCTGTAACAGTGACGGTTGTGCAGGTGAGGAAATATTTATTTTTGTCCTTAAGTGATTGTTACTGTGATTATCTTGTCTAAATAGTTGGTAAGATCATTGTCATTCTATAAATTTTGAAATAAATGATTATTGTAAACTATTGAACCACATAGTAAATATCTTAAAATGATAATGGATAGCGATACATTTATCATGTCGGTTCCAAAATATGAAAATAACTAGTGATTATGATGTTTCTTTTATCTTTAAGAATAGTATATTTTAGATAAATTAGCATAAGTTAAGTTCCCAATAGTTTACTTTTATTTTCTACGTAACATCATATACCTTGCACAACAAATGAAACAATCAATGAGGCATTATTCTTTTGATATTCTTTGTTCAGAAACTTTTGTCTGCAAATTTGAACAAGATTACGAAGAAAACTGCTTCCTGGAAGAAGAAACTAATGATGATTTTGACTGGATCAGGAATTCTGTAAATTACATAGCAAACAGGGCGTAATAATGTTATAGTTTGATTAAATCAAACTTATGATTCATTGCTTCACTAACATTATTACACAGATTTTAAAGCAATATGACCTGTATTTTTAGGAAGTTTATTTTGATGCAAAAATCAGCTGTAAGACTTGTCTCTTAAGTTATATTTTGCAAATTAGTTAGGGCACAGGATAATAATAATGGGTTTTTAGGCTTCAATCAGGGCCTACAGATAGCCTTTTTTGAGCCAAAAAATCAGTTGTTAACCATACTTTTTGTCACTGTATAATGTTATAGTAGTAAATTGCAATTTCACAAAAACAATTTCCGACAAAACAATGCTATTTATCTTTCACAGGGGGGAACGGATACCAAAGGGACGGGCCCGGGTCGAGCCTTTTCTGGTTCGTTTTACAAGTACATTGACGCCACTGGCAAGAGTCAAGGACAGACGGCGGAACTGGTCAGCAACAAAGTTTTCCTCGGTATGTATCCTAGGCACATAAATTGTACTTTCTGTGTTAGATGGGTCTTTCTGGTAAAAATTCAAGCGTTGCAGTTTTCCCATTTTAGATCACATAAGTAACATTTAATTGTTCATCTATTGTCACAAAAATGTAGCAGACAACTAAGAACATAGTTCAAATGATACTTGGGGAAAGGAAGCAAAAGTAATTCTTTATTAAATGTTTGAATTTACCAGACAATACCAAGGGAAAATGTCTAAAAATGTTTGATTTCTTACTATCTTGGAATCAACTTAATCAATGTTTGTTAAAACAATAAAAATTTAGCATCTATATAATATTTTACCTTTTTCTTAACTTTAATGGTGTACAGACCTTTGCTTTATCTGTCCAGATTAAAGCAGCTTATATAATCTGATGTCTTGTTGTAGACACGGCGTACTGCTTTTTCTTTGCCAAACACTCGAAAGGCTCACACATTGGATCTTTAGAGGTTCTGACTAAAGAAGGCACACAGGAAACCACTCAACTTTTTTTCGATAGATCCGAGAAGAGATGGCAGATGAACTCCAAAACCATACAGCTTAATAGCAATACAAAGGTACGTCCAATTATATTTCTCTCTATTTACAAATAAAATGAATCCTAAAAACATTGCGTCATTAAACAATCAGTTGTTTCATAATATTCTCAAGAATTTTTCATTTCCTGTATGCCGTTTCAATCATCTTTTTAAGATTAGAAGAAAAAAAATACAAAAGTCAATACAATTTTATTTGTTTTCTCTGTTTCTTTATCTGAATTTGACATGGTCATTAACCTTTGATCTCTGGTTACAGGTTATCGTACGTGCCACAGTGGGGTCAGGTAACAGAGGAGACATAGCAGTGGATGAGGTGACTCTGACCCCGGGGCCGTGCTAAAAAACCAATGTACTTGACAAACACCCCGATATACCCGACCAAATCCTATAATATACCGGACTAAAGCATTCGATATACCTAGTAAAACCGCCTAAATACTCGACCAATTCACCGCCGTTATTTTCCATCCAAAGCATACTTTATACTAGGCAAGATACTTTGATCATAAGGACCATTTTAAGTTTTCGATATTTTTAAAATTAAGACAGAACAACTCAGTTTGTACTTTTTCAGTCAATGCACTGGTTTCCGTTTGATTTTTCAGATGAATATTATTTACATCCTATATGTTTATATATTTTATAGGTATTTGTGAATACGTTTTGTAGTTTTTGAAACTATTGAACTTCATAAGTTTGTTTAGGATTTTGATTTTATATAGCCTATGTCATATGTTTGGATATTGTTTTTTTCTAATTTTATTTTATCTTTTTAATCTTATAAATGAATAAAACTATGAATTTCAAAAAACAGTTTTTATTCCTTATTTCACTATACACATATACACTTTTTTTTTAAATGTAAAAGAGTTTTCAATTAAATCAAATAAAAAACAATCAGTCCGGAATGATGGAAAGCAAGCATTTGGACCTAAAAATCCACTTCATCATAAATCGTGAGAAATCCTATACATAAGTGTACGATATTGACAATATAAGTGTATATATACAGGTGTACATATCTACTTCTCAACTCTGTTATCTCAGAATGCAGCGATTACCTTGCTTTGATAAAGCTCGGTTAATCGCTGAACTTAGAACCTGTTTTGTTGTGTCTCGGGATCTCAATCACAGTAGGAGTCCAGCTATGTAGAGGCGATGAGAGCGCATCATTGTAAGTGTATGTCTGTCTGTTTCATTCATATGTCGTAAATTGCGATGTAAAAATGTTATAAGCTATATAAAATCTTTTTTCTTATTTCATATGTATATGTATACAGCTTAGGAAGTCTTCGGATCGATCGTCGAATAAGTCGGTATAGTGAACATATATGTTTATTTACGTACATGTAAATGTTGACATGCATACATATAAAATTTGTCACTTTTGTGTTTTATTTACTTAAGTACCAGAACAGATAATTAGACCACAATAATTAAGTTTTTGAAACAGATTAGTAGGTTTTATATTTATAGTTCGGAAATGTTGTTTGAAAATAATTGAAAATTTTACTGGACACATGTCTTATTACATAACGTGCTGTATAACTGTCATTGGGCTCTTTTATTACAATACGTTACGAAAATGTATATTTAAGGATATACGATTACGATTTCTGAATCAATGTGTTATATTTTGTAAAGGATAAAATCCACTTAAATAAGCAACAAAACATTGAAGTAAAGCTGATCTTAAAAACATTTTTCTCATTTCTTTTCATATGCTCGTAATGGGTATACATTTCTTAATATTTGAAAACTGTCATAGATTATATTACTTGTCACATTGCCAAAACGTTGTATCAACAGACATATGCACTTATGCAAGTATTATAGGATACTTCAATTGTGCCAAAGGGCATAAACTGTACGTATTATTGAAGACTTACCAAGAAGAAAGAGGAAAACGCACATTACGAAGAAAATGCAATCAATTAAAGTTTCATTGTTATAGGGTGCTTGTTAACTACATGTCCTTAATACATCTGTTTGCAATAATTAAGATAAATATTAAATTCCATGCAAAATAAATGTCTAATGTACATAAGTACATACATGTTTGCAACTAGTCATCTACTTGTTAACCTCCAAAGATTTGTGTTAAAGGATCTACTTGCAATAAGTATTTTGTCTGTCACGGTATATTTGTATCATTGTAAAAAGTTGTTCAAAATGACATTGATATTTTTCTCGTTCTCGTGCCAAACAGTGATATCTTAATACATGTGATACAATTATTTTAGGAGTCTGTAGATGACTAGTTGCAAACATGTATGTACTTATGTACGTTAGACATTTATTTTGCATGCAATTTAATATTTGTCTTAATTACTGCAAACAGATGTATTAAGGACATGTAGTTGGAAATATATGTGCTATAATACAAACTGTCAGTAAAAGTGGATACCACTTGTCTGATTTAAACATATGAGTTTAAACTTTAAAAACACAAAGTTTAAGTGTTAAGAGATGAATGTACTTATTTCGTCGCAAACGGTGGTTTCGTGTAATTAGATTCTTGGTTTCATTGTAATTTAAAACGTAACAGGGACCATTCTTAGGCATAAAAACCCATTCCTAACTAATACACAAATACGCTATAGGACACATTTTATGTTGATTTACAAATAGATATGATTCTACATCAATAGTAAAATGTAAAAGAATGGTTTTACATTCATAGTAAGTATCAAAGTCCCGGAATGGGTTTATAAAACTTGGTTTACATTAAGATTAAATATCATTTATAGTTGCTTTTTAACGTTATTTGTTTTATACTCTAGTAAGGAACACGTTTCAATTTAAGGAGGCTGGATGGTCAACAAATTGACAATCGGATCTGCCTAAAATTTCAAGATATGATTCATTAAGCTATAAACTTATATTTAGTAAAAAAAAATCCATATTTTTCACCTGAATTTGGGTACTTTCCTATATTTTTATATAGAGCTCTCCTTCTAAATGAGATCAATACAGTCTAAAAATGGCCATGACCATCGAGCCCTCTTAATTTTATAAAAAAAAAAATAAAATAACATATTTTACCTTCTACTAAATTGTACAACCTTTTTACGAGAATGAGTGATGTTACTTTGAAGACTATGATCAACTCAAGAGTGTTTAGTTCTGTTAGATGAGATTTGTGTATGATGGCTGTCTATATGTTTATTTACAGTTTGTATGGTTGTTGTGGCTCTGATAAGCTGTACTCAAGGTAAGACAATGCTTATAGATAACACCTTGAGCAGGTATACTCTAGTAATTTGTTTAGGCACGTGAACTATTGTTAAAACATATATCTAGGTGAATCAACTTCTGGTGTATCTCTGTTGCACTAATTCAAATATAAATCAGTTTTATATCATACCGAGTGGTCAAAGAGAGGGGGGGGGGGGGGGGGTTGAATGATAGAGTAATGATTTTCAACATGGTTCAGAACTAAAGAAAATACTACTTGTATTTGATCTAATACAATTGGCATTGTTGAGCAACTTATATTAAACAATGTCATGGTTCTATCCATTACCATTTATTTAATATTTCAGTTCTTAAATCGGATTATCTTTATATATAGATACGATTCATAAAACTTTCTTTCCTAAAATTGAGGAATAGTTTAACAAAACAAATCGCCTCTTCATTGAGTGAACAAACAACACATGAAGCATTGAAATCTATTTTTCTTCAGAAAACTGTATTTTTAAGCAACATTCAATACTTTGAAGTATATGTATGTAGTAAAATAAATTAATCTAATGATTCTTCAGATGCGTTGACAATTGAAAATAAAACAAATTGGGGAGATCTTTGTGGAACTTTACTTAATCTAACTCCAAACCAGTCGCTGACTTTCCATGGACTAGACGATGTGGGAGTTCCAAAGTGTACCATTCGTCTGAGAACAGAAAATGGATATCTGTTACGCCTAAACATTAAATATGTGCCTGACATATCAGGGTGCGCTAAATCTTATCTTCATATCGGAAATGACGCTTTCAGAACTGACGTCGATTCTCTTACGTCATATAAATTTTGTGATGTCATTTGGGATTTAGAGGTTGTCTCACGGGGCCACTTTTTGTGGATTGTCTACAATAATTCTGGAAATGTGAAGCACAGTCAGGAGAGTCCAGAGATTAACGTCCAGGTTCTCAAAAAAGGTAAACAGAAGTCTGGAATTTTACCAACATGTGCAATATTCCAGAAACGTTCCATACACCTTGTTTGATATAACTCCCCCCCCCCCCCCCCCCCCCCCCTCCAAGTTCAAAACAGATCTTTAAAAAGTATAAAATGAGAATAAAGCTGAATCTTATATGAAATTAAATTTGGTATGTAAGAAATATTCTACTTCACCAGATTCTGGTTCTTCTCTCCAGTGTCCTCTTGTCCAGACAGCTATTTCCGGTGTTCGCCTGTTCAGTGTATACCACGTGATCGAGTCTGTGACAAAAAGATAGATTGTCAGAATAGAAGAGACGAGTATTGTTGTAAGACAACATGGCTGATCATTCAAAATCTAAATCTATTATCTGAATAGCACTAAAACAACTACTTGGTCAGTGAATTTGTACACGATATTTATTTCAGTGTCAAGTTCTTCTAGCAATTGGGTACCGGACAAGCCCGCCTGTTTTGAGTGCGCTGATGGACGCTGTATTAATCCCGTACTTCCGGTGTATGACGAGGACTTCGAGAAACCTCTGTCCTTTCTCTGTGATGGTTATAACCATTGTGCAGATGGCACAGACGAGAGAAAGGGTATTATTAACAGAAAATACATGTAATGCAAAACCAATTACTAAACACATTGAAAATCACATATCAACTCACATTTTGTGATATTTTATCTTATTAATTTTTTCACAGACATGTGTTATAGAACGAAGAGCAAGGTTTCTGACCTCTTGACCTGTGTTCCAATGGACAAGAGATTTGGAATCAACACAAGCATCACGATGTGGCAGGACCGCGTGTGTGACGGTGTTCCCCATTGTTTCAATGGTCAGGACGAGGCTTTCTGTCTTGCTGGAATCTCTGGTAGGTATCCTATATGTCTATCCAAATTGTGCAGCTGGAAAACAGGCATTGGAATCGTCTTTTATCATAACAGATGTCTATTCTGCAATGGCTATATGAAATATAAACATTGTAAGGCTAGTATTAAAACTAGCCTTTTGATATGGTTAATATATGTATATTTAAATGTTTTTTTTAAAACATATACTAACCTTCATCAAAAGATCAACTTCACCTGTAATTGGGATATACATTCCTGTAATAATGACAAACGTTCTCTGTAATTGTGATATATATCTTGTAATGATAATAAAGATAGCCTTTAATTGGGATATACATTCCTGTAATAATGACAAACATTACCTGTAATTGGGATATACATTCTTGTAATCATAATAAAGATTACCTGTAATTATGATATACATATCTGTAATACTGGCAAACATTACCTGTAATTGTGATATACATAATTCTAATAATGGCCAACATAACCTGTAATTGTGAGATACATTTCTGTGATTATGGCAAACATTACCTGTAAATGTGATATACATTCCTGTAATAATGACACACATTATCTGTAATTGGGATATACATTCCTGTAATAATGACAAACATTACCTATAATTTGGATATACATTCCTTTAATGATGACAAACATTCCCTTTAATTGGGATATACATTCTTGTAATAATAATAATAAAGATAATCTTTAATTTGGATATACATACCTGTAATAATGGCAAACATTACCTATAATTTGGATATACATTCTTGTAATAATAATAAAGATAACCGGTAATTGAGATATAAATACCTGTAAAAATGGCAAACATAACCTGTAATTGTGATATACATTCCTGTAATAATGGCACACAATAACTGTAACTAAGATATACATTCCTGTAATAATGACAAACATTACTTGAAATTGGGATATACATTCTTTAAATAATAATAAAGATAACCTGTAATTGTGATATACATACTTATAATAATGGCAAACTTAACCTGTAATTGTTATATACATTCCTGTAATAATGGCAAACATTACCTGTGAATGTGATATACATTCCTGTAATAATGACAAACATTCCCTGTAATTGGGATACACATTCCTGTAATAATAATTAAGATTATCTGTATTTGTGATATACATACCTGTAATACTGGCAAACATAACCTGTAATTTGGATATACATTCTTGTAATAATGGCACACATTAACTGTAACTGGGATATACATTCCTGTAATAATGACAAACATTACCTGAAATTGGGATATACATTCTTGTAATAATAATAAAGATAACCTGTAATTGTGATATACATACTTGTAATAATGGCAAACATAACCTGTAATTGTTATATACATACCCGTAATAATGGCAAACATTACCTGTGAATGTGATATACATTCCTGTAATAATGACAAACATTCCCTGTAATTGGGATATACATTCTTGTAATAATAATAAAAATTACCTGTATTTGTGATATACATACCTGTAATACTGGCAAACATTACCTGTAATTTGGATATACATTCTTGTTATAATAATAAAGATAACCTGTAATTGGGATATACATTCCTGTAATAATGACAAATATCCCCTGTAATTGGGATATACATTATTGTCACAATAATAAAGATAACCTGTAATTGGGATATACATTCCTGTAATAATGACAAGCATTACCTGTAATTGGGATAAACTTTTTCTATTTTGACATATATTACCTGTCATGCAGTTTCTGTAATACATCTGATACATTTACCTGAAATAATGACAAACTTTACCAGTATTTGAATAATATACAGATATCTATGAAACATCGTTACCCAAATTTGTGTTTAACATTGCTTTTAACCGACACTTACATCGTCTAAGATTTATCTTTCATTATTATCGCTGTTTTCTGTTATTGTGATGGATGTAGCCTAATGCATAAACTATGATAAAAATTGACCCAGATAATATAAATAGTCATTACTGATAATACCAGCTAGGGTTGTGATAAACATTGTCTATAATAACTTCAAAGATTAATTATAATTATTATATATATATAACTTTAACATTGATAGACATTGCTCATGTTTAAATAAGTGATAAAAAATGCCTTTAACATTGACAAACATAGGCTTAAAATGTAAAATATTGCATATTCCTGTGATAAAAATAGCCCAAATATCGTTTATGATATAAATAAAAATTGGCTTAACTATATGATAAAGACAAACATTACCTATAATACAGACAAACATAGCTTATAATACTCATAAACATTGCCTATAATGATGACTAATATTACCTATAATACTGACTAATATTGCCTATAATACTGACTAATATTGTCAATAATACTGACTAATATTGTCAATATTACTGATAAGAATATTTTAACTTTAACAACCATTACCGAATAAAATTCGTGAATTTTATTATGTTTAAATTAAAAAGCATCTCAAATCCTTGTCATTCCTATAAAACATTACTTTCATATTACAAAATGTTCTATAGAATATGATAAACATTGTATGTATGAAAAGAAGGTTTGGGACACCTTCCATGTTGGGACGTACATATATAAATAAACTATCACTTTATATATTTTCCTTTCATTATTTTGATACATAAAAGCATAGTTTAAGCATCAGCTACTGATCTTAAAGTCATGAGTTAGAAACTCTCTGGAGCTAATAATTTTTTTTATTAAGTAGACTGATACTATACCCTTTTTAAAATTTGAAAACGGCGATTATATTTTGAAAATGATGTACATCTTCTTTGATCAATATTTATATGTTAAAGTGTCCCATAGCACCTTAGATTTCACAATTTTGCAAAGAGGAAGATTACATCGTGAATAGAATATTTCAGAATACCAATAAATAAATTTACGACTTTGCGAGATGAAATATCGCATTCTGTGCTAGAATGATGATTTTGTTTTATTATATACAGATAATATTATGTATATGAAACGAAGTATCAAAAACCTTACAAGATTCTGAATTAGGCTACAATAATTAGTCGTAGATTAATAAGAAAACAGATGACATCAAAATCACTTGCCTAATAAGTCAAACACTGTCATTTCAGTGAGGTTCCGGATGAATTCCAGCGTCATTATCATTCTGACTTGTGCCGGGACCTTGCTCATTGCCTGGATTGCCTGTTTCGCTTACAGAATACGTAAGAAAACATTCATTAAACAAAGTCCTCCATCTTGACTATCTCAGATGAGTGATTAGGTTTATTTTTTTTAGGCAACAAAAACCGTTCTTCAGACCCATTCCAAGATCAGATCACCTCGCGCAGCCGCATTTACCAGTCACGTGATAGTCAGAACCCTGCTGAAATATGTCGCTTACAAACTGTTTCCGAAGAATCAGAGAAGTGGGAGTGACTATTTTTTGGTGAAACTTTCATAGAACTGTTCCATCAAAGTTTTTTTTATTTTCTTTTCATTGATGTCATTTGATATTAGAAATTACATAAGTGTCATTTAGAGTTTGTATTCATTCCTGTAGTTGTAAGTAAAGAAAACGTTTACTATGTCCTTTCTTCTTCACACAATTGAAATACGACGAATAAGTTTTACGTCAATACATGCTCGTATGCTATTTAAAGGTCCGGTAAAAGTTACAGATGAATTCGGATACATGTATGTTGCCGATCATTGTCAGAAACCCACATCCAGTCTCGCATATACTTTATGTGTTATTGACTCTGAACTTTTCTTGTTTTCGTCAGTTTGTTTTGGGTTTTTTTATCAATTAACGAATAAAAAAATATTCATAGATGTATCCAAAAGCATTATCCTAATTTGGCAAGATTTTCTTTACAAAATTATGAAAGAGACTATCAGAAAATGAATATGTCAAATGAGAAAATCGCATGGTTTAATAGTAAGTGTATGCAAGACAGGATGTGCATGTGCAACGAGGGAAAACTCTGCTGCCAGCGTCTAGCTGATCATGAAGATAATAGTAAAAACAATTCATGTATTGTTTATATGTCATTTTCTAAAAAAGAAACTAGAAACCTCTCGTGTTCATCCTATCACAGTTTATTTTAAAGTGTAAATTCAAGGTTTTTTTGTTATAAAGTATATTTGTTTTTGCATGATACAGGGACATTTTCAAGATAACTGAAAATAAACTTTCCGAAAGACAATACTTAACATAAATGTCAAACAACAAGGTTTTAAGACAACTGAACACAAAGAACTCCTTTAGATTCATGTATTACAACATACATACAGACTCTTCAACCTCAGAGTAATTAGAGGTTTTTAATTACCATCCTGCTGTTACAATCAATAAGAAAGGAGTTTAGTCACTTGAACTCAATCATAGACTTGTGGTCAAGATTGTAAAAAAGCTTAAAGTGTAAACAATACAAAAATACCAGATTTTTCAACACTAACAATTCAAAATGCAGGTAACAAAATTTAAAAAAATATAACAACTAAATGATCATTTTAATACGATGTATATATACAGAGATAAATTAACCCTAATGCAGACACACTTAATTGTTGTTAGAAGAAACTAAATCATAACAAATTCCAGGAAGTCTATAACACGCAGACCATCTTTTTGATATAAAACTAATCACTGATCTATTATGTTTCAGACATATAACTTTCTACTGTTGAAAGATATACATTCTAAAAATTCCCGATGTTTGGCAATTAGCTACTAAGTTATGAAGTGTCAAAATTGTTCAATTTTCAGGAACTACACAAAATGTGGATATTAATGCTTTTTACACTATCATAGACATATATACACACCCTATTTCAGTATACCTGGTATTTTTTAAGTTGGTTTATTTAATCATGGAAATTGCGATTATAAAAAAATAAGCTGTGATTAATAGTTTCAATGTGTACAGTATCAGTATTCATGTATTAAATCAGTTTACAGATTTTCTTTGAATTAAAGGTTTCCCTTTAGCAAATGATTTAAAATGTTTTGTGTCATAATAGCACTACCGCTACACTAGGCAATGTCAATAATTCCTTTTTTACCGTGAAAAAGCACTTTCATCAATGGGGAAACCATTTCTTTTCACAAACATTGTTTTCTTATAAATAGTGTACTCATGAGATTTTACTAACATGTACAAAGCATTTCACATGAATGTTTATACATGACGGCAATTCTCTGACTGAGCCAAACAGTTTCTGATGGCAGCACTAGTCATTGGATCCAATCACACAGCCGCCTCAGGTCGATGTGAGGCTGTTGTGATCAACTATTAACACTGTCCTCTAGGCAAGATCTGCCAAACAACTTTCAACAGTCTCGACGATGACACTGGTCCCTGGTAAAGGCACGTGAGGTAGGAGGGAATCGCTGTAGAATGTTCAGTAATTAGTCAGTAGAGGAACATCAAAAAGGTCACACGCCCCCTCCGTGTCGTCCAGATTGAAATAATAGTCTCTGTCGGAAGGGGGTGGACTTAATCGGAGTAGGGGAGCAAAAGCTGAAAATAAAAATGCTGCATTAGAAACTATCTATATATAATGTTGTAAAAATCAATGAACTATTTATCTTATGAAACATCCTCTTACCTTCGGAAGACATCAATTCCTCTATTAAATCTCCTTCACTTGGTATTTCTAAGACAAAAATTTAGAAATTAATATAATACATATTCAATCAGTAAACACTAAATCAAAAACCAAAGCTTACCAAGACCAGTATGACGAGGGTCATTGGGGTCAAACAATATGTCACTGGGGAGAGAATCGAGACTGGCTTGAGCATCAGATGTGGAAGGAACTATAAAAACCAATCATAAAACTCTCAGTAGGACTGCCTATCCATAGTAAGTAAAAAACATTCAACAGAATTCTAACACAGTTTACTGTATCATGATTTGCTTACGTGATTGTGAAGATTGGCCTTGTTTCCTTGGTGATGACCTCGTTGACATGCGGGTGGGAAATTCAACATCTGAAGATGGTTGTGACGGACGCAATGGAGATTTCTGAGGTGAGCGCTAGAAAGAAAACATAAAACGCTTACCCATAAATGTAAATTTAATACTTCAACACATTTATACTGTGTTTAGTTTCAGAATTCTCAAAAATTCCAAGTCTTACTTTGATGGGTTTTGATTTGCCTTGTGCTTGATTGGGATCAACATTCTGGTTCTCTGAGTCGTCTTCTTTGGGAGGGGGCACCTGCACCACCACAGGACTGGTCTCCTCTGTGTCCTTGTTCACCAACAGAACATGGATGGGACCAGAGTGACTCTTCAGGTGCATCTGATAGTTCTTCTTAAAACCTGGCCCCTGCATAAACAAACATCATCTTCAAATTCAAATAATTCTTAAAATATTTGGTCCTGCATACACAAATTTCATCGTTGAATTGAGGTCAGACGACACATTCCTCAATTTTATATAACTTTTTCCAGGAATTTGACAAGCTTTAAGCAAAAAATTAGGGTACCTTACCAGGCATTTGTGCAAGACACTAGAGTATGCAATTTCCTATAGGTGTCACTACAGTAATTCACTCAAGGTTCACGTCAAAACATGGCTGAGGCAAAATAATTCCCGAATTCCCCTTTGAATTTGGGGCATTTCCGCCCGGGACAGGAGCTGATTTTTTTTATGAGATGAAAAACAATATGTAAGATGTCTGACTATCCAGGTTTTGTAACAATGCGAGGTCATTTGAATTTTTGATGCGTGTTGTTTCCGGAGGGGGGTCAAAAGTTCCGGGCTTGATTTTCAAGCACGTGTAACTTCAACGTAAACAAAGCCTCATGCCTTGCTGGATGCACGTGTTTTTTGCTACTAAATTGTAAATGAAGTGTTGTTTAAAAAGATGTCGAGAGGATTTTCCCCAGAAATTTGTCTTGAATTTTAAATCTGTATCTAAAGTTGCGCAATTTTGGTAAGAATATATAGTAAAAATTAATACTGTATTGACACCTGTATAATCTTATTGAAATTACAAATTTATCTCCAATCGTAGAAGAGCACAGAAAGGGGCATAATCAAATAAAATTTCTGAAACCAATTTTGGTGAAAATCCTGATTATTTTTATTGGAACTCTTTTTTATGAGGAGATACAAAAAAGATGCTCGAGGAACGTGTCGTCTGACCTTAAAAACAATTCATCTGAACATAGGCTCCGTGGAACAATTTTTCTTTTCAAATTCAAATCAATTCAAAATAAAAAATAACATAAATCTTCAGTAGTGAGCACTTACCACTTCAGGTATAGGTACTTCTAGCTGGGTACCTGATGGTGCTTGTATGGCTAAGAGAGTGTCTCCTCTAAAACTTCGACAAATGTCTTCATGTGTGACATAAGCTGCCCTGAAAAGTGTTTTTGAGTTGTAATGCTAAAAGCTGCCATTTCAATCTTTGTGATTTTACAACAAATATTTGGTGATCACTTCAAATGGTAGAAAAAATTATTGCAAACATTCAAAGATAAATCCTTATGTACAAAGGACAATTTCACAAGATACATGACAACTGAGAAAGATTTCATAATGATATTATTAACCTACATTCATAGAATGAAACTTATTGTCCAAGACATATCATTAGGGTTTAAAGTTTGATAGAAATGTTTAGTATTACTGTGTGTTTGTGACTTCATCAGTGACGTTTTTGATACTCTGTTGAACCCATGACTTGTGTAAGTCCAATTTCTTCTCTTGTTGCTCCAACTCCTCAATCTCATGTTTCAGTGTCAGTAATCTGTCCGAGATCTCTGAATTATTGCCATTACCCTGATTAACCCTAAATAAATATAAATACATTTCACTAAACATTATTTGTAAATATGCCCAAAAAGTTAATTTAGGTTGTTCATGTTGTTTTCCAGAAAAAAGTGAACAAAATTACTTTGGTATCATATTGAACATTGGACTTCATTTAATCTTACCCATATTCTGTATCTGAGTAATTTGCACTGGCACCTCTGATAAAGAAATCCAAACAAAACATCTTTCATAAAACCATAGAGAAGTTCAATTTTAACAAGTTGTTTGAAAATTAAAAGGATGTGTCAATAAAAATATCTTATGATTTAATGTGATTTTGTTTTCAATTACTTAAAAACCCTTATGGTCATAATACTCACTTCCATTGAATGCTATTTTTAGATTTCTTCTCAATCAAACCAATCCCTTCTAAAACATTTGTGATGTCATAAATTCTTCTCTTCTGTCTGACAGCGAGTTGGTCTGCAGCCTAAAACAGATAAAAGTAACCACATTAGATCATCTTATTCTATCATATCTCAATGAACTTAAATGTGCCAATGCAATGATTGATGACATCAATCATTTAAGAAGTATGTTCTCCATAAACCTCATTTCTCCATAGCTGCAGAACTGTAGCTCAATGGTAAAATCAGGTTGACGGACCATAAAGCTACAGTTCCATCCATACTAAAAACTGTTAATTTATTGCGCACAGCAAGTTGTACAAGGTTTTGGACTTATTAAACAAATTTATGAATATATTCTGTGAAAATTTTAATACCAAAAAATTCCTGAGACATTTTACGTTAGGTGTTCACTATTAAGCATTTTTAATGTTAAATTCTTTTTAGTTAACATTTTACATATGTGTCCTATACTGTGTCCCAAGATATCCTGGATTCACATTTTGCTTATATACTCGATATTTATAAATACTTCAGGGATCAAACGATGTTCATTCAAAAGTATGAAAAATTTCCAAGATTTCTTCGTTGAAACGCCCCCTCTAGCTGATCATGTTTCAATACATGGCTTAAAAATGTGATGTCTACTGGGATTTTGTATTGAAGCAGACCTGGATGATAATGTTGAAAAATTGCGCGAGGTATTCCGAGTGACTTCCGAATGGAGAAAAGATGTAAACATTCCCCATTATAAATCTCCATAAGAAATCGGTTTTCGTTCCTGTGAACTTTTATGAGTGAAAAATGATAATGTGTTAATGAAGATATCCTGAAAATTTTCCCTTTCATCGATTTTAATTGCACTTCTTTCACAGGTATGTGAATTTTTATTCAAAATCGGCCAATCTGCTGCATGAATATCTTGGGACAGACTATAATAACAAATATTAACAATCAGTACAGTACTGCAATAATGAACCTGACAAATGTGTACACGTCTGTAAAGTGCAGACTCAGCCTAAACTAAGAATATTTAGCTGTACTCACCAAAAACATAGTGCTGCATGTGGTGTACAAATGTTTGAAAATATTATAGCTGAAGGTTTGCCAATAAATGTTTGTCAAATCTATAGATTAGTACTTCATAGGTTGAACACTGTTAAACTGATAACACATAATGGACTACAGTTGGATCACTTTTAATACTGATTTGTTCAGATCTATAATCATATCCAACACAACCCCCCCCCCCCCCCCCCCCCCCCCCCCCCCCCCCCCCCAAATCAACACGGTCTGTCATTTTTAATTTTACATTTTAAAAAAAAAAAGCAACATCCGCTTTCCCGTTTCATGCCCGAAAACTTCAACTCGATTCAATTTTTTAATATGCATTTTAAACACTTTTCCCTCATCGACAGAAAGAGTCTATAAATCTTACTTACAAAATTTTGAATTTTGTAAACAAAGATTGAAAGAAAACATTTTTCATGCATGCGTTTCATGGGGGATAAATGAATTTGCTGAAATGAAAAAAAAAATCTTACGACTTTGAGATCGAGAACGCCATCCTTTGCCTCTTGCAATAATGAAACAAATTTTGTAGTCAGCAACCCCAAGCTTTTCTCGTGCCGACTTGGCGTTGAGTTATCCATCGCCATTTCTGTGCAGAGGAATGCTGGGTAAGAACGCGTGCGTGAAACCAGGGTTGCTAAATAACGACCTAGATACGAGACCTTATTAACCCCGGATTTCCATAACTCGCCCGTATATCAACGAATTGATCGAACCAAATAATTATTTTTTCACTGTATTTCAAATATCTATAAAGGTAGTTTGGCAATTCATGTTTTAGATATATTTATAAATACAATGAAAGTCATTGTGTACATATCCGGGAGTTTTCAAACATGGATGCAACCAACACCAATGTAACCTAGTTTGTGTCTTTGCTGACAACCAAAGGCTTGAAAGCAGTAAGGCAAATCAAATGCCATTCCAAAGACACGAGTTTGAATGGGTAATTATCTATTCCCAATTGATTGTTAATCATTAATACATCTTCAATACATTCTACAATGACATTTTGTGTCACTGAACGCCATCAGTGTTTATTATACCCTATAATCAAAATGATGGTATTATATAAACCATGCAAATACTTTAACCAAAGAAGACATTTGTAAAACACCTTACAGATAAATTATTGTATGCCAATATATTTTTTATATTTTAGAATGACAGGCAGTGCATCTGATAATGGCCTCGAAGACAAGACGGTATGATGGAGCAGGAAAGGACTATGGACACCAGGTGGATAATTCAAACTCGACCATCAAAAAGCTTAGCATTCTCTACAGTGATCCAGAACTTAGTGATCTCCGCCTCTGTATCGGGGAGAGAACTTTTCACGCCCATAAACTCATCCTCAGCATATCCAGTGATGTGTTCAAAACTATGTTAACATCTCCTACCTGGCCGGAAGCTTACACTTCCGAGATATCATTGGAAGAGGAGCCAGAGTGTCAAGATGTCTTTGAGGACTTTTTACAGTATCTGTACACAGGGAAAATCCACCTGAATCAGACAAGTGTCCTTCCCACTCTAATCCTCGCTGACAAATACAACATTAATGATCTGTCTGACGTTTGCATCAATTACATGAGCTGCCACTATGTGGCACCCCCTTCTCAATCGCGGATAATCTCATGGTTGAAGTATGCAGTCATGTGTGACCATAAACACCTACAACAAGTCTGTGAGGATTACATCAAATGCAATTTTCAGTATGTCATGAATACTCCTGATTTTATGGGTATTTCTTCAGATATGCTGATTAAATTCCTGAGGTCTTCTAGCATCATTGTTGATGATGAGTACAAATTGTATGAGAGAGTCAAACAATGGTTTGCATCCTACAAAGAAATCAAATCAAACTCAAAGAAACATGATAATCAGCTTGAAAATATAGTGCAAAATGTTGTGCCACTTATAAAATTCCCAATAATGATGCAGGAGAAATGTAAAGATTTATTTGACAGAGAGAATGCTTCTTGCTTTATGGACATGCAGAAAGATCAGTGGAGATTAAAAGTAGAAGAACAAATGCAGAATCATTCCAAGTCATCTTTTGAACAAACCAAAATGATAAACCAGTGCTACAAATCAAAACCAGACTATTTGACCAGCTCCCAACCTGATCTTTTTAGCAAATACACAAAACAGAAACCCAATTCATTTTCTCTTACCAAACTTTCACACCAGATTACTTATAAGCCTCGCATTTACACGGGGGATACCTGGAGTACTGAGATATGTGTGCCAGATATGAATACGGTGACTCAGGGAGACGTTTTACGAGCGTTTTTCTCCACTCCTATATCAGGCCCTGGAGGTGATGATATATCCATGTGGGACTGGCATGTAGACTTTTATCCTAAAGGAGTCATATTTAAGCCTTGTCTGATGATTGGCTTGTTTTGGAACTGTGAGATAGATGAGGTTGTTTATGAAACTGTTCGTTTGACCGTAACCTCTAACTCATCAGAGTATCGCAGAGTCCAGATCAGTGCTTTGATTTACGGGCAGCAAGATGGGCGTGAATACGTGGCCAAGTGTGTGACCAGAACCTACTACTTTGACAGTGAGCATCCCTCTCATAACTTCAATGATCTCATGAGCCTCTCTGATCTCCTCCAGAAAACATCTCCTTACCTGCTGGGCGGAGACAATAATGCCTTGAAAATAAAAATTGTTATTAGACCTCTCATGTTCCTGTGAATTTGGTTTATTTGTTATCATAGTTATCAGAATTGTTTTCCTTTTTTCAGAATAAGATTTTAAATTTGTGATGTATCCTGCTGTTGAAATATCAATGTATGCATGTCTTGTTTATTGATAATTTTCATTCAGTTTGTATTGCTATTTTGTTTCTTTTGGTTGGTTAAAAAAAATCAATTTTAACTGCTGTTTAAACTTAGTACGCATGTACTACCATGTTGTCAAAATCATGGTTTGTTAAAGATACATGAATGTTGAAAATTTTATTTTGTCTTTCAAGAAACACACACACACACACACAAAATATTAGAAAATGTTAGCTGATATTGGAATGTTATATGTTGCATGTTAAGTGCACAATTTATAGTCTTTTATATAAGATGTTATTGTAATACATGTACCACATTGAAATTAGAATTAAAATGAAAATTGAATTTAGAGAATGTTTGTCCATGTACAAATTTGCTCAAAGAGAGGAGGGTACAGATTTGGAGATTACAGAATCATGCTTTTAATCAAAGTGGCTTGTGCCGACAGTTTCCTAAGACTATTCTTTGACCTATTTCATAACAAAATGAAACAATATCCTTTTGATTTTCTTTATTCCATATGACATATATATCTTGCATTTACAAAAAATTGATGACCATTTCTAATTCAATGATATACATATACTTGTTTCCAATTTATACTATGCATTTTTCTACCCAGGAACAAAGAAAGTTTGATAGAATTTAACTATTTATGATGTGGAATGTAAATGATGATTAAAGTGAATGCAACTAATTTTTATTGGGCTGAGTATGGTTAGTATAGTATTTTAAAAGGTTTAATGTGATTTACTCAAAAGGGTTCAAGGTGGAATTTACAAGGGTTGTTCGGAAAGTATTGAGACAATTACTCTTACTCCCTTGGGAAAAAAAATAAATTATTGAAATTTCACCAGAAAGTAAACCAGGATATATTTTATTAACCTGAAAAAAATTTGAAGTTAATAACATTATTTGTTCATTTCTGGTAAGCTAACAAACTTGCCTACATCCAATGACCCGGAGCAACCACAAATCATCGCAACGTCATTTTAACGTTTCTCCTTGGTCCTATGTTTTAAACACCTTACATACGAACGGAAAACATGAACCATTCTTCATTTTTCATCTTTTATTTTTATTTTAAAATGGCAGTTACATATTCTCTCCATTCTTGATTTTTTGTGGAAAAAATCGAGTTATTTCTTCCTTAAAGTCAACTTACTATCAAACTTCTCTTATATTCATTCTGTATATATCTTAGAACTGTTAAAATCAGTTTATGTGCAAAAAGTACTAGATATTAAGTCCCTTTGTTTTAATTCTACTTAAACAATCATTAAATAAACCCCGATTTACTGAAGCTTTTGACCCTTTTCCACCGTATAGTTTTTATATAACCATTTTCTTAGCCAAAAAAGGTCTTCTTTCGAGATTCACACCTATTTTATGTATAATTGCTGCGCCGCCTTGACGTCAAAATTCAATAAACCGTCTCAGTCAGATTTCAATTGCTTGGCAAATATTTTGGTACTTTCTTCGTATTTCAACTCGAACATTAGTAAAACTTGCACAAAAGTTAGTCACAAGAAATAGCAAAATGAACATACATCATTTGATTTCTTTTATCAATAATTGTAGCTCTGCCAACACTTAAAATGTGGAAGTTTAAGTTTTTTAAACTCCAAGTTTGTGCCTGCGCCGGGTACCCCGACCACCGACTTGTTTATGTATCGTCGTAATCAAATTATTAATTATTTTATAATTATTCGTTTAGGTTTCTTTAATGTTTATACCAGTTTTCACTAAAATTCGTCAATTAGAAAGAGAAATAGTTGTGTTGTCTCAATACTTCCCGAACAACCCTCGTAATTGTTTTACAAAGAAACCTACTGACGAATGTTTACAATGATGTAGAACAATATTTTGTGGAACAAATGTGTAACTAATGTATTAAGACATAGCTATTGAATAGTTAATTAATTGGATCAAAGTTGGTAATTGTTGCTCAGGTGAGCTATGGGGCCCATGTGTCTCTTTATTTTAAATATGCAACTCTCATATTAGAAAACACCCAACTTACAAATTAAGAAATGTGCAATTAGCCTGTTTCACAGTTTGCAGCTCACTGAAACATTCAGGGTTTTTTAAAATGCATTTTTAATTAAATTACCAACTCAAAAAATAACTTGATATAAAACACATGAATTATTGATGTGGGTTTTTTAGTTCGATCTTGCAACACTGATTGTAAACATGCATCTTACCAAAGAAAAACGTTATTGATATTTACTCACTAGTTTAAAGCAATGCTGAAATCGTAAAAAAAATTGAAATTTTGATTAAGAGGGCTCGATGGTCGTAACCATTTTTAGACTGTATTGATCTCCTTTAAAAGGAGAGCTCTATATAAGAATATAGAAGCATGCCCAAGTCTAAAATGTAAAATATATCAACTTTTACTTTACTAAATAATAGTTTATAGCTAAAGACATCATATCTAAAAATTTAAGGAAGATCTGATGGCTAATTTCTTGACCACCAGCCTCCTTAAGTTAAAAAGAGGTTGATGGTCCACACTGCTCACCTGAGTAGGATACTTTTGTTCCCTTTCTAAATTCTAAAATCGGGGTAGAGTGCAGATTTTAAGGTGTCACAATTCGACATAAAGAACAAGATACGGTATTGGCAGTATTTGGCCGCAAAATTTATGATATTTTCAACGTCTTTGTATGGGTAATTGATGTTGTGCATCGTACTATAAATATTTACATTCTACTGTGTTTTTCCATTAAATTCTGTGATCTTTAAATGCCTCTAAATGCAACAAACCAATCACTGCTTATGAATTTACCTGTAATTTACATAAAGTAGTTCCCAAACATTAATTTCTATGTTATCGGTTTAAAAATATATTTCAAACATGCTGTAAAAACACCACAGTTTACAATTATTCAATAATAGAGCTGATTCTATTGTTAAAAGCAAAATTTTAAGAGTTAGTATTAAGATTTTATTGCCATGCTCATCTCAACAGTCTATGTGATAACCAGTTTAAACTGGTTTTAGAGAACAGCTGTTCTTGCTGTTACTAATTTACTCCCTACATGATCTGCAATTTATACCGATTTATCTAATAAAATAATTCATTTTATCAATAATGGAATGTAAATATAAGCATTGAATGATTTATTTTTGACGTCGTCGTGTCAATAACTACCGTCAGTTGAGCAGACAAATTATCATAACGCGTTAGAATTAGACACTTACACATGCGACAACCACTTTTATATTTTACGTGCAGGCTCATAATTTCATCATTTATTCATACAATTAAAATGGTGTTGGTTGTCACATGTGAACAATATGAATTTAAAAAAAAATGAATACGGAAAATGATATTTTACCGACGTCAATTACGCTTTTATATATTGGTATCGACGTCAACAACGCTATTAACGCTGAGCGAGAAGCTAATTAGCAGAATGTATTAATTGATAAGTTATTACTCTGTTAGCACTTAATATTGTTCTACCGATTCCTAAATCATACATACAGTACAGCTCATGAGTATCCCAACAAAAACACCGGCCACCGTATTTAAAAGTACACGCTGAGCGAGGAAGTGTCAGTGCCTTTGATCTATTGTTTTCTGTTACGGCCTCGAAACAAGAAAAAAAAATCTCGGTGCGACACGGTTCAACAACGTGTAACACCCGGTATATATGTGTGGAAAAAATGGAGGATTTAAGAAAAATATATATTTGTTTTATTTAATTATTTTAAACACACTTAAATATTTATTTATTTACGTAAGATAAACCAAAGGAAAAGAAACAGAAAACAACAACAAATTTCAGGACCCGCAAAGTTTAGACCTATGTGATTGTTCCGGTGGATTTCTGTTGAGATAAAGACCGAAAATAATCGCCGACATATTGAAAGGCTTGATCAAAACACTAATGATTTCTTTATTTGTTTGAATTAAGTAAATTTGTAACTGTAATATGTAATCGTATCCGTAGTATAGTTTGATCAATTTAAATAGAATAGAATGATAACGGTAGAACATATATTGTCTTCCGTAATCTTTTTTCACTAACATTATTCAAAGAAATCAAATCGAAAGGGCTGATGAAAACAATTGGCCTGTACTTTCTCAAAAAGAATAACATATAGTTTTATATTTTGTGTAATTTTAAATTTGACTTTTTTTTTTATAATACATGTTTGTAATATGCAGGTACATGTCACAGCGTAGGAACGGAAGTGTACAATTTTGGGTAGCGCTGTTTGTCGAAGCGAGAGAACAAGTAGGGCTGCATACAGTATTTTGATCGTAGATGGAAAATACGTAAATAACTAATATCTGGAGGGACAGTATCTCGATTTTTATACGTTAGTAAAGTAGAATAAGTTTATACTCGTCATATCAATCTTAAACTTTCTCTTTGGAAAATAGTTTTATTGGATCAAAACAGTGCAAATATTCAATAAGTAATTGAATCAAAATTTCTAGAGAAATGGTTCCCATTTCTTTGACAAAAAAAATATTGTTACTTGTTGTGAAAACATTTCCCCAATATGATATCTCTCAGACAAAAAAAATTACACATATGAAGGAAGCAATGCATTACTGTACGCGTAGCTCTTATAAGTGTGTACGGGTAGGTCTGGTTTGCAGATGAACATCTGTACGCATAGCTCCAAACATTACAATGAGCTAAGATATTTCTGTTTACGGGACTTATGTTTGTAAGATTCGGGTTTTTTTTTTTAAAAAAGGTTAAGAAAAACAATTAAGAAAAAAATCGGACACAAATAAATGTGTACAAAAAACACAAAGATAATTAATTTGTAAAGTGTTATTTCCCGCGCTTGCGTGAGATATCATCTAGTTATTTTTATATTAAGGATTTTGATATCAATTGCGTATACTGCAAGTATATTTTAGTTTCTGGTCCGCTTGTCAATATAAATACATCTATCTAAATACTTGTACTAGTACTTCGCTTTTAAATCTCATTAATCAAAAATCTATATAGTTGTATTCAGTTTAGCACTCATGTGCATACAGCTATGTAAAAGGATGTGCAAGGCCGATTAAAAACTACTAATTACAAAAATTATCGCAGCAAAAATATTTAGGTTTTTTTAATCATTGATTTTTTGGGGGAAAAAGTCCATTCATACAATGGTCATTCTATTGAGTTAAATTATCATTCGAAACCAATGCTTAAACACAGAACTACGCGTACAGTAAAATTCAAAATAAATGCTTAAAATTGCGCTACGCGTACAGTATGAAGTAATGACAGCTCATGATATTCTGAGGATACTTTTATTTGCAATGACATTAAACTCCAGGTCAGATTACTCTTTTGAGATATATATCTACCTCTATGTGTCCTCTATTCAGTCGTAATTATTGTATTTCGTACATAATAATCATTTCAAATTTGGAATGTGACCTTGGGTATTGATTGTCAAAATGTTCATTGAAAATCATGTTGCAAAAAGAATACAACTTTTATACTTGTGCCAGTTTATTACCAAAACGTATTGAATTGTTCCAGCAGTTTTTTTTTTTACATCCATTTATCAATTCATCAAAATCTTCGAATGTTCGCAAAGCAACGTCTTCTATTTGTTAATTCGCTTCGAAAAACAGCACTACCCAAAACTGTACACTTCCATTCCTACACTGTGCATGTAGTATATTAATTTTTATACATGTAGCATGTAGAATCAGTGGATCGGTAGATAAAGTTCCTTCCAAGATCTTGTCTTAAAGTTTTTGACTTCATCTTTATCAGACACTTTAAACATTTAGATAAAGTTCCTTCCAAGATCTTGTCTTAAAGTTTTTGACCTAATCTTTATCAGACACTTTAAATATTTTGTTCAGACATCAATTGTTTGAAGAAACTAAGAGAGGGAGAGAGTACATTTCACTTGTAATTCACTAACATGAGACATTGTTTTTAATTAAGTTTCCATATGTAAATAACCCTTTTATCGTTGAACACATTGTGATAGAATCCAACCAAGCAGTTTCAGTCAGAGTCCACGTGCTACACCTGTCAATCAAATCAGCCCGCGAGCTGCACCACGTGCTCCTTCCACCATAAAGAGTATTTCAAGTCCGCAAAAAATAGAAACATGTTTAACAATAGTTTTAACAATATTTTAATGTATAATATGATTCTTACACATTGCATGTGTTAAAGTTTTTTGTATACTACATTGTTTAAACGGAAAAGTACACGTGTAACACACACACACACACACACACACACACACACACACTCTCTCTCTCTCTCTCTCTCTCTCTCTCTCTCTCTCTCTCTCTCTCTCTCTCTCTCTCTCTCAGAGTGTATATGTATGTGCAAACAATATTGTGAAATATGAACAGATCCAATTTGTTTACACCTTTCAAGTCCAGTCCAATCATTCCCATTTCCATTTCTTTTTCATTCAATGATATTTTTTTGATTGAGGTTGGTTATCAAACTTGCTGATAGTCGAGGACCACCCCCAACCCCCCTTTTCCCTTACCTTCTTCGAGTTCATTGTTCAAGTTTGATTTTTAAAATCAAAATTTGTGATCAGAAAGGTTATGAAAGCTATAGAAACCGTTTTTTTGCTTCCTGTACTTTGGTGAATAATTATTGGAAGCTTGTATTTAGGTGACTCACTACACCGTGGAATAGTTTCTCAAATCAACAGAAAATTACTTGATTATAAAAGACACAATGTAGCATAATGCATCAGACGTTTGTACATGTAACTCAAATAGGCGAAAATATATACAATTTTGTATTTAAATACTAATAATTTCAAAGTTTAATGAAATAAGCCGCATGCAGATTTAAACTTGTGATCAGCGATTCACAAGCCCGAAACTCATGCGCAGATACGTTTTTACAACACAACGATTAACAGCAAATTGTCAATTTCTCACGTAAATATGCATGATGTCGCATTTAAAATTTCTACGTCTTGCTAAAAACGGAACAGTTTTCAGCGTGAATTTCATTATGTATATGTTTAAGACACACATATATGTTATATACCACTGGATTTGATAAATTCAAGGCTTTTTAAAATGTGTTGTGCTGTGCATATTTGAAACACAGAATATTTCGGCCAATAACGTCCCTTGTTCTTTCAATATAAACTTTATATAAATATCAGGCTGTCTGTACGAAAACATCACAGATTGTAGCATTGTAGATGATGAGAAGATTTTGAAAACGAACTTTCTATATATTTCACATACCATCTGGGGCCCACTTTAGTCTGGATCGCAGATTCAATAAAGAATTTATACTAGACTCTCAGGGTGGTAAGATAGTAAGATCACAATTTGTAGTAATGTAGGCGTGAGAAAAGGGTTGCTGAATAAAACGTATATTATTTATTAGACAAAATAATAAGTGACAACACTTAACTGTTAACCTATAATCATGACAGATATAAAAAAAAAAAAAACAGGACAGACGGACCGACGGACGAACACTGAGCAAAATGTTATCCATAAAGTTGACTTTAGCTCTAGCTCAGGGGAGCTAGGAAAACAACACTCCTATAGCACGCATACAACACGCAACTTACCGGTTTAAAAATAGTACGATTGACCGTACGTATCTTATACTTACAAATAAATATAGTTTACTTCCTAATTGAAAACATTCAGTAATGTATCATTTTTTGTAAAAACATGAAATTCTATCTTCGCTAGACAAGTGTCCGATTCGTTTATCTCAATGAATCGGTGACTTGGCTAGCCAAAATGATGAAATTCATAACTAAAAATTAAAAATGCAATTTACCAGTTTAAAAACAATGCATCTCGCTGATTTTTAAAAGTCTATTAAACGTGATTACAGCGCACAACTCATATTCTGATTAACTCAGTTGTCGAACGTTTATAAACTACAGTCTCTCTAACAAGCAGCCTGTTTTTGTATACAAATGTTGGATGACGGAGTTCAACGTTCAACTTGTGTACGCTGTGCACCACGTTCCTCCCTCTCTGGCAGACTAAAGGTTTCACAGCATATGTATATGGGAAATTGCTCATATATACATTGCCCTGGTCGATTAAATCAAGAGTTTCATTTAGATTTGTTTCCTGACATTGGTACAGAGAATTTGGGACTCCGGCCACAGGGACACAAGTAAATATTGTATCAATTATTAGCAATAAACCGAACATTGATTTGTTAATTCATAATTTCATAACTCAAGGAAAATGATATAAATGAGCAGCACACTGATTGGGTCCGAGGTCATTTTAACGATTTTTCAGAATAAAATTTTACCTATCCTTATCAGTCTTCTGATGTATGCAGAATCAGCATATGCAAATTTGCAAATATTTGAGGAAATAAAAAAAAAAGATTTTCAAATCAAACAATATTTTGTTGGGTGTGCGATAAAAGCCTCGTTCACTTGCCTCCATTTACACACGATGCTTTTCTTTGTGTTAAATTTCGTGTCATGCATGTGGATATGAAGGTAGCGAGCAATTTTAGAGTCCATCGATCATCCCCGGTATTTCCAATACCCAGGTCCTTCAACTTATATCGACATATGATACTAGTCTCCTCTATTTCAGTCTGGAGAAACAACGTGTGGCAAATCTAGTAGTTCCACAAACTTATGCACAAAGCATCTTTCTCTGTCACATTATAGAATCGAGCGATTTAAAAACATTGTATATAGTCTCAAATACACGAGTAATTGGACATAGGACCCCCACCCCCACCTCCTTCTGTAATTTATTACTGTATTATTTATAGAATAAAACAGCCAAGGTTTGAAGTATGTGAGATTAGAGTGCACAGTAACAATGTTTTCATAATTGTTTGACATCTTTCCACAAACTGGTTTTTATTTGAATGAGGAAGTTTTTACACTTATACTGGAGATAATAGTATGTTAAGTACTACAATTGCAATGCTGGGAAATTTTTCCTAAAATCATCTGGGGAATTTCTGAGAATACAAAATTTATTTATGTAATCCTTAAATATTCTGGTTTTGTTTTAAAAAAATGCTCCTATGAACATTGAATCAAATGACAATGTTAATTGAATAGAATTATTTTAATATACATGTACATAGGCTGTTTTGCATTAAATCAGCACTGGGGAATTCAGAGGAAGGACGTGGCGGCATAGCCCCCCCCCCCCCCCCCCCCATTCCAGGTCCAAATAAAATTCGCATTTGTAGAAACAGGAAAAATACATTGTGTCTATTTGTGATGCATAAAAAATTAAGGATGAGTTGTCTAATAAAATTAATAAAAATATATTTGAATTCTTGATTACGAGAAATGACCCAGTTATAACGAGATACTAAAAGATCTGATCATCTATACGGGATCATACTAGTTCAAACGCATTTTTTTGACAAAATCTTTCTGAAAAAAAAATGGACTAGGTGTCGAAACATTCGTCGCCTCACTTGTCTTAAAGCTCCAAATCAAACACAGTCACGATGCTGTTATACCCCCATGTGTATCATCCATACGTTATTTTGGGAATGCATACGATTTCGTGTAAATTTTGGTGTTGATTTATAAAAGGACATGTAATGCATATTAAAAAGCAAATTAAAACCTGCAAACTTCGTTCACGTGCAAAGGCATTTTTAAGCCCGTGTAACAGTAGGTCTCTATATAATTAACGAATCGTCACACCTAACCAAAGCCATGTTCCATCTGAGTACAATCAACAACGACAGATAATTACATTTTTTTGGAATAAAACTTAATGTTTTGTTTTTTTCAAAACGAATCAAATCCATGACGTACTATTTGTGGATTTAATTTTATTTTAATTTCTGCGCCCCCTCCCCGAATAATTGAAATAAGATAAATATGTCATGAATTTGATCTGATCGAGTAAGTTTGAATTATATGGACCGTGATATTGGAATCTGATCGAGTAGGATGGAATTATTTACTTTGATATGGGATATTGCTTGTCCATATCGTGTTTGACCTGAGCCAAGTTTCAAAAATACATTTATTTCATGATTTATATGCCGGTATTCCCCCGAATATTTACCGGTGTATAAAAAATGTTTTATAACAAGTTAACGGATTTCCCTAATCACCAAGTCACATTTAGGCTTTAAAGTGTTGCATGGTGTTGCACCGAATGTCTTCCTGATTCAGAATAATCCCTTGCTATACTAATACGTGTATTTTAGTGCCTGTTCGGTAAGATATGAATTTACGTATCAATTAACAGTGAAAACATGGGTCGATGGTCAATTCTTTTTAATGCGGCTTTTTCTCTATAAAAATCTTATTAGAAATGATTGAATGTAAGTGATTGGGTAATTTATTGATAGATATATTAGTTAACACGGAGCATTCAAAGTGAAGAATACACTGTACATACGTTACCTGCGTCATGCAGCGGGTCGTGTATTTTTTATGCAACAATCTCAACCATTAACCCCCAATAATAATAATAATAATAATGATAATAATAAACAACTTCTCATCCCTGGATTTTACAGTATTCTTTAATTAAGTCGTATAAAGAATAAAAACGCGCGTTATATATCGTATACCTGACAGCTCATGATATTCTGAGGATACTTTTATTTGCAATGACATCAAACTCCAGGTCAGATTACTCTCTTGAGATATATATCTACCTCTATGTGTCCTCTATTCAGTCGTAATTATTGTATTTCGTACATAATAATCATTTCAAATTTGGAATGTGGCCTTGGGTATTGATTGTCAAAATGTTCATTGAAAATCATGTTGCATAAAGAATACAACTTTTATACTTGTGCCTGTTTATTACCAAAACGTAATGAATTGTTCCAGCAGTTTTTTTTTTTACATCCATTTATCAATTCATCAAAATCTTCGAATGTTCGCAAAGCAACGTCTTCTATTTGTTAATTCGCTTCGAAAAACAGCACTACCCAAAACTGTACACTTCCATTCCTACGCTGTGCATGTAGTATATTAATTTTTATACATGTAGCATGTAGAATCAGTGGATCGGTAGATAAAGTTCCTTCCAAGATCTTGTCTTAAAGTTTTTGACTTCATCTTTATCAGACACTTTAAACATTTAGATAAAGTTCCTTCCAAGATCTTGTCTTAAAGTTTTTGACCTCATCTTTATCAGACACTTTAAATATTTTGTTCAGACATCAATTGTTTGAAGAAACTAAGAGAGGGAGAGAGTACATTTCACTTGTAATTCACTAATATGAGACATTGTTTTTAATTAAGTTTCCATATATAAATAACCCTTTTATCGTTGAACACATTGTGATAGAATCCAACCAAGCAGTTTCAGTCAGAGTCCACGTGCTACACCTGTCAATCAAATCAGCCCGCGAGCTGCACCACGTGCTCCTTCCACCATAAAGAGTATTTCAAGTCCGCAAAAAATAGAAACATGTTTAACAATAGTTTTAACAATATTTTAATGTATAATATGATTCTTACACATTGCATGTGTTAAAGTTTTTTGTATACTACATTGTTTAAACAGAAAAGTACACGTGTAACACACACACACACACTCTCTCTCTCTCTCTCTCTCTCTCTCTCTCTCTCTCTCTCTCTCAGAGTGTATATGTATGTGCAAACAATATTGTGAAATATGAACAGATCCAATTTGTTTACACCTTTCAAGTCCAGTCCAATCATTCCCATTTCCATTTCTTTTTCATTCAATGATATTTTTTTGATTGAGGTTGGTTATCAAACTTGCTGATAGTCGAGGACCACCCCCAACCCCCCTTTTCCCTTACCTTCTTCGAGTTCATTGTTCAAGTTTGATTTTTAAAATCAAAATTTGTGATCAGAAAGGTTATGAAAGCTATAGAAACCGTTTTTTTTGCTTCCTGTACTTTGGTGAATAATTATTGGAAGCTTGTATTTAGGTGACTCACTACACCGTGGAATAGTTTCTCAAATCAACAGAAAATTACTTGATTATAAAAGACACAATGTAGCATAATGCATCAGACGTTTGTACATGTAACTCAAATAGGCGAAAATATATACAATTTTGTATTTAAATACTAATAATTTCAAAGTTTAATGAAATAAGCCGCATGCAGATTTAAACTTGTGATCAGCGATTCACAAGCCCGAAACTCATGCGCAGATACGTTTTTACAACACAACGATTAACAGCAAATTGTCAATTTCTCACGTAAATATGCATGATGTCGCATTTAAAATTTCTACGTCTTGCTAAAAACGGAACAGTTTTCAGCGTGAATTTCATTATGTATATGTTTAAGACACACATATATGTTATATACCACTGGATTTGATAAATTCAAGGCTTTTTAAAATGTGTTGTGCTGTGCATATTTGAAACACAGCATATTTCGGCCAATAACGTCCCTTGTTCTTTCAATATAAACTTTATATAAATATCAGGCTGTCTGTACGAAAACATCACAGATTGTAGCATTGTAGATGATGAGAAGATTTTGAAAACGAACTTTCTATATATTTCACATACCATCTGGGGCCCACTTTAGTCTGGATCGCAGATTCAATAAAAGATTTATACTAGACTCTCAGGGTGGTAAGATAGTAAGATCACAATTTGTAGTAAGGTAGGCGTGAGAAAAGGGTTGCTGAATAAAACGTACATTATTATTAGACAAATTAATAAGTGACAACACTTAACTGTTAACCTATAATCATGACAGACATATAAAAAAAAAACAGGACAGACGGACCGACGGACGAACACTGAGCAAAATGTTATCCATAAAATTGACTTTAGCTCTAGCTCTGGCGAGCTAGGAAAACAACACTCCTATAGCACGCATACAACACGCAACTTACCGGTTTAAAAATAGTACGATTGACCGTACGTATCATATACTTACAAATAAATATAGTTTACTTCCTAATTGAAAACATTCAGTAATGTATCATTTTTTGTAAAAACATGAAATTCTATCTTCGCTAGACAAGTGTCCGATTCGTTTATCTCAATGAATCGGTGACTTGGCTAGCCAAAATGATGAAATTCATAACTAAAAATTAAAAATGCAATTTACCAGTTTAAAAACAATGCATCTCGCTGATTTTTAAACGTCTATAAACGTGATTACAGCGCACAACTCATATTCTGATTAACTCAGTTGTCGAACGTCTATAAACTAGAGTCTCTCTAACAAGCAGCCTGTTTTTGTATACAAATGTTGGATGACGGAGTTCAACGTTCAACTTGTGTACGCTGTGCACCACGTCCCTCCCTCTCTGGCAGACTAAAGGTTTCACAGCATATGTATATGGGAAATTGCTCATATATACATTGCCCTGGTCGATTAAATCAAGAGTTTCATTTAGATTTGTTTCCTGACATTGGTACAGAGAATTTGGGACTCCGGCCACAGGGACACAAGTAAATATTGTATCAATTATTAGCAATAAACCGAACATTGATTTGTTAATTCATAATTTCATAACTCAAGGAAAATGATATAAATGAGCAGCACACTGATTGGGTCCGAGGTCATTTTAACGATTTTTCAGAATAAAATTTTACCTATCCTTATCAGTCTTCTGATGTATGCAGAATCAGCATATGCAAATTTGCAAATATTTGAGGAAATAAAAAAAAAGATTTTCAAATCAAACAATATTTTGTTGGGTGTGCGATAAAAGCCTCGTTCACTTGCCTCCATTTACACACGATGCTTTTCTTTGTGTTAAATTTCGTGTCATGCATGTGGATATGAAGGTAGCGAGCAATTTTAGAGTCCATCGATCATCCCCGGTATTTCCAATACCCAGGTCCTTCAACTTATATCGACATATGATATTAGTCTCTTCTATTTCAGTCTGGAGAAACAACGTGTGGCAAATCTAGTAGTTCCACAAACTTATGCACAAAGCATCTTTCTCTGTCACATTATAGAATCGAGCGATTTAAAAACATTGTATATAGTCTCAAATACACGAGTAATTGGACATAGGACCCCCACCCCCACCTCCTTCTGTAATTTATTACTGTATTATTTATAGAATAAAACAGCCAAGGTTTGAAGTATGTGAGATTAGAGTGCACAGTAACAATGTTTTCATAATTGTTTGACATCTTTCCACAAACTGGTTTTTATTTGAATGAGGAAGTTTTTACACTTATACTGGGGATAATAGTATGTTAAGTACTACAATTGCAATGCTGGGAAATTTTTCCTAAAATCATCTGGGGAATTTCTGAGAATACAAAATTTATTTATGTAATCCTTAAATATTCTGGTTTTGTTTTAAAAAAATACTCCTATGAACATTGAATCAAATGACAATGTTAATTGAATAGAATTATTTTAATATACATGTACATAGGCTGTTTTGCATTAAATCAGCACTGGGGAATTCAGAGGAAGGACGTGGCGGCATAGCCTCCCCCCCCCCCCCCCCCATTCCAGGTCCAAATAAAATTCGCATTTGTAGAAACAGGAAAAATACATTGTGTCTATTTGTGATGCATAAAAAATTAAGGATGAGTTGTCTAATAAAATTAATAAAAATATATTTGAATTCTTGATTACGAGAAATGACCCAGTTATAACGAGATACTAAAAGATCTGATCATCTATACGGGATCATACTAGTTCAAACGCATTTTTTTGACAAAATCTTTCTGAAAAAAAAATGGACTAGGTGTCGAAACATTCGTCGCCTCACTTGTCTTAAAGCTCCAAATCAAACACAGTCACGATGCTGTTATACCCCCATGTGTATCATCCATACGTTATTTTGGGAATGCATACGATTTCGTGTAAATTTTGGTGTTGATTTATAAAAGGACATGTAATGCATATTAAAAAGCAAATTAAAACCTGCAAACTTCGTTCACGTGCAAAGGCATTTTTAAGCCCGTGTAACAGTAGGTCTCTATATAATTAACGAATCGTCACACCTAACCAAAGCCATGTTCTATCTGAGTACAATCAACAACGACAGATAATTACATTTTTTTGGAATAAAACTTAATGTTTTGTTTTTTTCAAAACGAATCAAATCCATGACGTACTATTTGTGGATTTAATTTTATTTTAATTTCTGCGCCCCCTCCCCGAATAATTGAAATAAGATGAATATGTGATGAATTTGATCTGATCGAGTAAGTTTGAATTATATGGATTGTGATATTGGAATCTGATCGAGTAGGATGGAATTATTTACTTTGATATTGGGATATTGCTTGTCCATATCGTGTTTGACCTGAGCCAACTTTCAAAAATACATTTATTTAATGATTTATATGCTGGTATTCCCCCGAATATTTACCGGTATATAAAAAATGTTTTATAACAAGTTAACGGATTTCCCTAATCACCAAGTCACATTTAGGCTTTAAAGTGTTGCATGGTGTTGCACCGAATGTCTTCCTGATTCAGAATAATCCCTTGCTATACTAATACGAGTATTTTAGTGCCTGTTCGGTAAGATATGAATTTACGTATCAATTAACAGTGAAAACATGGGTCGATGGTCAATTCTTTTTAATGCGGCTTTTTCTCTATAAAAATCTTATTAGAAATGATTGAATGTAAGTGATTGGGTAATTTATTGATAGATATATTAGTTAACACGGAGCATTCAAAGTGAAGAATACACTGTACATACGTTACCTACGTCATGCAGCGGGTCGTGTATTTTTTATGCAACAATCTCAACCATTAACCCCCAATAATAATAATAATAATAATAATGATAATAATAAACAACTTCTCATCCCTGGATTTTACAGTATTCTTTAATTAAGTCGTATAAAGAATAAAAACGCGCGTTATATATCGTATACCTGATCTGAATTAGTGTGTCTTTTACATGATTTTCTATAATTATATATTCCTTTACATCCATCGTTACATCCATATTTTTACTAAAGATGATCATGCAATTTTAATACATATAGAAATTAAAACGACGGAAATCTACGCGATCCAGTACAACGACCTGTCTGTGCATGAATATGCACATTTCCTCTAACTTTTAAACTGCTTTCAAATTATTTGTTTAGCCAGTTAAATGTTAATTTTCATTTTTAAGTAGTTAATGTTTACGTCGTTCATTGATGTAATTTTTGGACTTCTGGTGTTGAATTTGCTCGGATTGTTTCTTGATCCATAGAGAGCAAGAACTCCACAGACTTGCACGATGAGTGATACAATGATAGATGTGAAGCGGTAAAATGTTTTCTTTGGTGATCATACGTGATATGAAGGTAGCAATCACTGCAGATTTTTTTGGCAATGCTACCTACCTTCACATCCGCAAGAACTACCAAAGAAAGCATTTTGTTGAAGAAAATACCAGACATTAAATAATGGCGGACATACGAATCGGATGCTTCATAGTTCCATATGAGGATAACGCCTTGTCGCTTTGTTGAAGAAGTTTCTGTTTCTACCACTAAGTACTACCTATCATCATACACTATTGCAAAAATGCTCCAAAATGAATCCAACAAAAAGATATTTAAGCACTGTAAAATCTAACCTGAAAAAAATCGTCGACAGAACCGCAGTACTAAAAATAGACATCCTAGCATTTTTTTCTTTGAGGTCCAGTTTTAGTTCATTGAATTTTATAATCATTATAATAATGCCTTGCTCTTGATTTCATTCTAACACCCTTACCGGTTAGCGCCCCCCCCCCCCCCCCCCCCCCCCCCCCACCATTGTCTCTGAGTACTTTCAGGACTCTGATTTAAGTTTTTGTCTCATTCCGTATTCTTAAACTAATTTCAGTGATGCAATAAAGGCTAGATTTCTAAAAGAAAGACGTGAATTAAATTTAATGCATCGTTGGACGACAGGCAGTCTTCGACCGATCCGGGAAAAATTATGTCATTCATTTGATTTTAAATTTTCACATAGGGCGCCATTGATTTATGTTTACTTCCGTTATGGGGCACTATCGAGACAATAAGATCAGGCACAGGTATTGAGGTAAGACGCGGGTAGAGAGATACTTTAAGAGCAGTTTTGTAGAATTATTAGAAATTAATTGTACAGTATGTTTCCTGCTCATTTAATTTATCTAATGCGCCAAGTTGGTAAACCCTCACAATACTGCACGCACACGGCACAGGAATGTTCTGTTATCCAGCAGAAACTTATTGTAATAGATGAAATAATTACTATATTCAATGCAGTTTTGTCTCCTTTTACAGAGTATTTTAAAAATACATGTACATTAAAGTAAATGTATTCTTAATTTTATTTTTCTAAATACGAACTAGCATCCTGAAATTGACATATTAGATTTATAATCAAATGTGCGAAGTTATTCTTTCAGTTTAATGTTTCTTTACTTTTAATTGATATTTTATATTTACAATAAAACAAAGAATTTATTATTTTATAACAGAATTCAGTTATATAGTTATTGTTCAAGGTAGATTTTTTTGGGGAAAATTTTGATTCCAGTATGTAAACACTAATTGCGTTGGAAACATAAATGTGTCCTAAAATACGACAATTAAAATATCAAAAATGTATGTAAGAAAGGCTCATGAATCACCAGTTCTGAAAGAATTCATGCATGTCAAAAGGTGCAGTTACACGATGCAATTTTTCATCCAATTTTCAATTGACTTGCTCATGTAAGTCAATTGGAATCGATTGTTGAGGTGGTCACACGATATGATTTAACAATCGATTTTCAACAAATATAACCTATTCAATCTTATTATTGTGTGGGAAAAAGTCATTGTGATGTTACGATTCTCACCAGAGAGTCGATTGAAAATCGGACGCACATCAGATTTTCAATCTTTCAGACTTTCCTTTTGACTAAGGGGGTCACACGGTATGATTTTAGTCGCAAGCAAATCGGATGAAAAAATCCGATAAAAAATCAAATGCAAAATTGCATCGTGTGACCACACCTTAAGACCAAATGTCATGTACAAAGAAGCCAGTTTTTATTATTATTATTAGTGATTTCTATATAAAAGAATATTTACATTTGAAATTATAATTCCTTATATGCCTAAAGAAAAGGAAAAAATTGATTTCTGGTTGAACTTCTTAACCGGCTAAAAAGGTTACAATGTTAAAAATTGTTTTTGGGTGTCACGATGATGTCACAATGATCAGTGCACAAGCTTGAATGATGGTTGATTTATTATAGAAAAACAAAAAAACATGGTTATGTACAATTTGAACAATTTGCCTTCCTGAAATGTTCATAAATTATTATAAGTAATAAAACCTTCAGTCTTCACAAGATTTATATAATCACATGACGAACCAAGTTCATATTCCAATAAACTTTTTAACATTGCTGTTTATTTCTTAATTTTAAATTCCTAACGAAAGAACATGTAAGAAGTTTACAGGTTTTCAATATTAATTAATGGAGTTGAATTCTCCATATTGACATGGATGTACAAAATTGTAAATGAAAAAAATAACAAGGAAATAAACAAAGGTTCAAAGTTTGTAATGATGTGTTACAGTGTATGTTTATTTTGCGAAGCATTTTCAAATTTGATTACTGAAATCCAATTTTGAAAAACAAACAGAGTTATAGTTTATTTTCTTTCATTTTAAAACTCATGGAATGATTTTTCCTATTGCTATATGGTATCAGCAAATCACACTTGATTTTCATTCCTACTCTGTATGTTTAGGTTTATTTATGCATAAATTAGATCAAGTGGTTTGGGGAAAGCTTGGAACTATAGCAAGTTTGGTCAACTTTATTGTTCGGTTTGATTTGATTTATTTTTAAAGGTAACTTTAGAAATTATAGAATGATAAAAAAAAATAATACAACTCATGATTTATGTGGTAATTATTAAATATAATGAAATGATAGAATAAAAACTACTTGTTTGCATATTTTCATTAATAAAATATAAAACAACACCTTGCATTGATTCTGGGATATGTAAATCAAGATTATACATCAGTGGAAGTAAAGTTTGAATGAGAGGAATTATTAATGCTTTGTTTAAATAATATATTTTATCAGTTTTTGAAAAATTGTGTGTCATAATATGGAGTTAGATAGTACAGAACCTACCCCCATGTCTCTCCTCCATCAATGAAAGAGATTCAATAATTTTATATATAACTGTTATATAAATGTGTCATACCGTAATGCATGCTTGATCATTTTCTTTTTGATAATCTGATACTGCATAGGCTAATAGTCGATGCTTGAAGAAATGACTTGAGAATAATACACATGATGAAGTGTGACTTGCTCACTGATTAGCCATCTGTGTCACCATTTTAATATTTGATCTATACATATGACTTGAGAATGATACACATGATGAAGTGTGACTTGCTCACTGATTAGCCATCTGTGTCACCATTTCAGTATTTGATCTATACATATGACTTGAGAATGATACACATGATGAAGTGTGACTTGCTCACTGATTAGCCATCTGTGTCACCATTTTAATATTTGATCTATACATATGACTTGAGAATGATACACATGATGAAGTGTGACTTGCTCACTGATTAGCCATCTGTGTCACCATTTTAATATTTGATCTATACATATGACTTGAGAATGATACACATGATGAAGTGTGACTTGCTCACTGATTAGCCATCTGTGTCACCATTTCAGTATTTGATCCATACATCGTACCAATGGAAATATACAGCTTCACCATATCATTATGATTAGGAAAAAGAAAATCAAGATATATTGACCAATTGAAATGGTTTTTCTACATTACACAAGACATTTTTGCTGATGGTGTAGAATTACCCATTTCTTGTTAACGGCTGTGGCCTTTACTTTGTGAAATGCATTTCTCTAGAAATGGCTTTGAATATACATTATGAATCTACCTAAAGGCAATATTATTTTTCAGCGATTGGAAAGTGATGGATTTCTATTTATCAAAATTGTATTAGTAATTTTCCAATAAATTCACTTTACAAAAAGCGTATGATAGCATTTGGGAGGCAGTCCAATCATTTCTATCAGTGCTTTGGTATAATGGTTATACTGTACTTTTTAAAAATCTCAGAATTTGAAAGGTGTTGATTTTAAGCTAGAAATTTTATATCAGTAAAGCTAAGGTTAGGTGGCATTGATAAATAACATGTAGTGAAAAAGAAAGGGAAAGTGAGTGGGAGGGGACAAATTTACTATATACAGGGAAATATTTTCCCCCGTTTTATTTTCGCCCCTTAAGACTGGGCGAATTCCAATGTCTCAAATTATCTTTTTTATACACAACTGTGTCTGGCTGAATTCAATATGGAACGAAACTGTTTGCAAGTGTAAAAGGGCGAAAATTAATACACGGGGCGAAAATAACCCTGTTTAGAGTAGTACATATATGTTATGTCTTAACTACAATATAACGGTAAGCTGTATAGGACCAAGAGTCACTATATGTATGAGAGGAAGAATCATTGACCCTTCATATATACATTATATATACATCACTGGACATTCTTTGCTATTATGTCATTCATTACCGGTATTTGTCATAATCCTGATATTATTTTTTTTAATGTATATGCCCCCTTAGGGCCCTTGATTGGTGAATAAACATAGATGGGTATACACACATTACATAAAAGCAGAACATTTTCTGCTGAAATTTCAAATTATTTTGATAAATAGTCATAGACATATAGGATATGTGTCCGCATGCGTGTATCAAGACCAGAGTTTATAGGTAAACCTCTTATCTCTGTGAATAGTTTTATACATAGACCTTCTCTCCTAACTCTACTTTGACTGACAATCCTGGCCTGTCAATGAGTAAGACTATTAATTCAAACGATATATCTGACAAATTATATTTAATATATCTAGGAAACGCTTAGCATCTCATAGAGTAGTGATAAATGAAATTAAGAAAATTACGTAACATTTGACAGTCAGTGTGAGTGGGGTGATCTGAAATTGATAGATGACCCCAAGGTTATCTCCTAGACTGTGGTTATTATTAGAGCAAAGAACATTTCAAAGTTCACACTAAACCCAAGAAGTAGATATATATATATACTGTAGTCAGAGTCAGTTAGTATTCTGGGTTTCCTTTTATTGGTGCGACTGACAGGTGTAAATGGTGTTACTGAAGGCACAGGGGTGGCCGTGTGAATACCAAGGGAGATAACTCTATGATCGCATCCTTACAAAAACCTGCGGACTTAGTGTGTGTCAGCCGAGGACATGCAGTGGGCTGTTAGAGAGACAAGGTCAGAGTTATGATAGATTGGCAGAAATCATTCATGTGTACAATCAGTAGATAGACAAGGAACCAGATTAATTCTAGAACAGTGATTGGTTGATTACTTTGTTGCTTTCTAATTTCCACATGAATTCAGTTTGATCCTCTCCATGTAATAGTTGGTAAATATGTGTGTTTTACATGTGTCCTTGTAGTGAAGATTGTAAGATGAAGTTAGATGTACAGGTATGAAGGCTTATGTTCTGATGGTAATGGCTCCTAAATTATAACATTATGTTTGGTACTGACTCAGACCTGTATTTTCTCTCCTAACAGTCTTTTGTTTACTTCGGAAGTAAAAGTGCTTCAGGGTGAAAATAGAAATATTCTGAACAATGCTTTATATGCATTAAAATTTTAAGTTTGTCTGGAATTGTTAAATATTGGTTTAAACATATGAATAATACATATAGATAAGTTGAACTTCATTCCCATGTGATGTAAAGTAATGTATTTGTTCAGTCATGAAAATTTAAAAGTACTACACAGTGCACATTGATTTATGTATTGTATAGTTATGTGAGTTTATTTGTCTGCACCTTTATATTATTGAACAGTTTGGCTGGTTGTCTTTTTGTTGTTATACCTGTTGTGTCAGGGAGTAGTTACTCACTTCTTAAGCTGCTTGGTCTAGTCCTAGAGTATATTTTATAGATTCTGAGAAATGCTGTTTTAAATTTTTATATATGTAAATTGATAAGCAATGTACTGGTAGTAGGTTTCTCACTCATGTAAGCATTGCCAATGTCTTTTTATGAATTAAATGTCAGATGAACAAAACGTTTACAAAACAGAGGGTCTTGAGAGGAATTCATGAATATTTAAATAGGTAACAAAGTGATTTGCTACTTGTAAAGATTTGTCTATATGTTGAAATGGGTACATAAAACTAAACTTTGGCATTTGCTATAACTTAATGTACTTTAAAAAGTGTTTTGTCTAATCAAAAACAAATGTGTAGAATATAAATTAAAAGATTCTTTCTGTTCACACTTCCATTGGACATGCACCTTGTAATATTTGTGTAATCCAACAGATATTATTTTTGATATTTAATTTAGATTTTTATATCTCTGGAAAAAAGTTTAATCTTGGAGTGTAATTTTTGGTTAAAATTTATTTTAACTTCTAGGATGCATGAAAATTTGATACTTTCATAAACAAAATCAGACCTTGCAGCTGTACCTTCTATAGGTGCCTGACTGTTTACTTTATAAATGTATAATGAGAGATAATTAAAAAAATGTCAATATCTCACTCTGCTATGATTTTCATGTCTGAAAGGCCAACTTATTATAAATTACTTGTTATGAGACTTTCATTAAAAAAAAAATGTAGATGAAATGGTCAGGCATAGAGATTTATAGTATCAATCTGTAAACTAGTGCAGATGGAGTGTGTCACCACTCAGAGCTAAATAATTTCCACTTCCTTTAATGACAGAAATGGTTCATATTTCAAGTTATATGTTTGAATCAATAAGAGGTTAGTGTGAAATCTGCTGCTTTCATGTACGCAAAGGTCAGACTGATTACTGAATACAGAGTATATACTAGCAGAGGTTTCAGTAATGTTTTTTAGCACAGGTAAAAGACATAGTCAACTGATTACTGAATACAGAGTATATACTAGCAGAGCTTTCAGCAATGTATGTAGCACAGGTAAAAAAAACTCAGTCAATGAACCTGATCACCAGAATCTGGATGCATTATACAGGAAGCATTGACTCGGTCTTCCTGTTTGTTTTCCCTTTGCATTCACAGAGATCTAGGTACATGCTATAATTTGGGCTTAATCAGTGCTGATAAAGGGCCAGTCTCTGCCATTTTACCTTATTAATAAAAATCAATTGGATTGATAGCTCATTTGATATTGCATTTGAGTTTGTTTATTTGTACTATAGAGTTACCAAGAAGTTTTTCTGATCAGATAAAGATAATTGTGTTTATCTAATACATGTACCTTGTAAACACATGATTTTTGTGGACTCTTGTGTACCTATAGTGCATGTTATAGTTTCGGTGGTTATTGATATTGGTGTAGAGTACAAGACGAATGCAAGCAGTGAGAGGAACAGAATTAAGGATAGATTCCATGCATATATACACTAATAAGAGGCACAAAATCAGTGGAATAAAGTGCATGCTTCAGATACAAATGAGAAATCAGCTGTGAGGTAGTGACCACGAAATGTACTACATTATTTGGCTGTACATGTAGAACAATATATGTAGGCAAGCAGTTCTTAGGGAGCAGTGTAAATGGCCCTTCTCCGTTATTATCTACTTCCTGGGCCTAACTCTCAACAATTGGTAGATGTCCGAGTCTTCTTAATTTACAAGTTTTTATGTTTAAAAGTTTTAAAGTTAATGGTTATTGTTTAGTATGTGACACAAACCATTTGAAAGCTCTTTTAAAGATTTTTTTCTATATCATTTAGGGTTTTCCACATAGATTTTCTTTGGTTTTTATTTTTTTCTATCAACTGCTTTCACATTTTTCTAATTGTTCCTTTTGGGGATTTTATTGGCAAAATCTTAAATGTAGAGTGACAAAAATTAGAAAAAGTACTGGTAAATGGCAAAGACACTGAATCTCTCCATTGTGAAAGTAATTAAAGTTGACTTCCCATTCTCCAGTACAGTAGAATAAGGGTCGCCTGTTTGTTTGTCAAAGACAATGTACCAGGCTCTTGTGTGTTTGTCAGAGAAATGTTCCTTGGTCTGTGAGATCTGGCGGCTAGTGCCGTCCAGACTGTCACAGGCCCATCTCTGGCCCCGTCTCTGAGAGGTACGGTAATGCATTCTCTGTCCCTGATGCTTCCTGCCCCAGTCTCTAAGAGGTAATGCATTCTCTGTCCCTGATACTCCCTGTCTTCTCTGTCCCTAATACTTTCTGTCCCCGGTCCCTGAGAGGTTATGAATTCTCTGTCCCTAATACTCCCTGCTCCCACAGCTGTACACCTGACACTAGGGCTGTTTATTGCCATTATGGTAGGGGACCAGTGTTTACAGCCACTAGTATCAGATGCTCTGAATCTACAGAGTGTGATCAGGTAGGGGTGATTATTTTAGACTTAATATCAATGTCCAGGTAATTGTGACCTGCATTTTTGTAGGCCATCATGTTATCATGTTATCTGTACTGGTGAATGGCAGTTCTACAGTAATAGTGACTTTAAAATATCCTTCATATGGTATGTTTTCCTCCCTCGCATTGGAAAGTGTTTGCGGAGGATATAATTAAGACTCTACTTGATTTCTGCACTTTGTTGTCACTTGTGTGAAGTGATTGGTCTTTAGTCTCAGCTAGAAGAGTAGCACTTGTAACATCTGTCAGGATACTGAGGTAATGATACTACTACTAGATGTAGCTTTTGTTTTGCCAGCTGCAATTAAACAGTTATTGAGATGTTTAGCCTTGCACTTTAGCTTTTGCAAGAATTCATCACTTTTCTCAGAGATTCTCACATTAGTTGTGTTGTGTGATTGTTGCAATTTCATTGAATGTATTTAGTAGAAAAATTCTTTAAAACCATGTTTGGATCTGTGGACAAACTCATTACGTGGGAGGCACCTCACCAAGAAGCAGATCAGTTTACTGTTAGACAAACCACCGCCATTTGCTTTCAAGCTACAACTTGTTTTGGGAAAAGTTTTTCAGGTTTAATGCAGTATAACATGGCATGATAGTTGTTTGGTCCAAATCTTCTCTTACCCCGGTGTAAGCAGGCTACTCAGTGGCTGAAGTGATGCTCCCCTGATCTGTGATAAGAGATTACAGCCTTCCTACTAACACAGCAGAATGTAGAGCGATATTGCTACCAGGTTTTGCAAAAATAAACATTCACATTATTCCAAACTTATCCTGTTTTAAGGTAACAAGTATTAGTTGTATACACACATGCCAATCTTGGAAGGATAATGCATATCCCTGTTTCTTGTCATTCACAAGAAATGAGATCCTGGCAGATTCTTCTTTTGATTATTGTATAATGGGTGAATCCAACAAACTATGGTTAAGTTCCTATAGCTCTAATGTTGATCAGATTGATAGGTGTAGGTGGTAATTATAGAGTTAAGTGTCCATGGCATGGTATCTGTGACAGAATATTTGCATGTACAGGTATAGTGAAGCATTAAGGTTCATGTGATAGAGATCATAATGAAAAAATAAAGTACTGGAGTCTTCCAAAGCAAAAAACAAACTGTGAATTTCTCTCTTTTGCTGATAAATCTAACTGTACTGGTGAACTCTAGCTCCAATACACAGTGGGCCGTCACTTTGGATTCATATTACGGTAGATTACCCAGGCCTCGCCATCATGAAACCACTGACCTTGGTCCTCAACTCAAAGAAAAGTGCATATATTTGAGGAGACTTGAGTATTGACCTGAAGAAAGTTGGTGACAGTGGAGCCAGATTAACAAATACTAGTAACTGACCTTGGAAGTATGTTACAACACTGAGATTTCATTTAAAAAAATTTTTGAAGGTCAAAAATCCAAGCCACTGAAGCTGTTGTTGGCAAACTTAAGTTCTTATAAACTAGCCTTTCGTAAGCAACTAATGTTTTTGCTTGAGCTCTGATCTCCTCAGCGGTAATGCAGTGAATAGTTTGGTATACCAAAATCTGATATGGATTCTACCAAACTAATGATATTATGATTTCATGAAAACCAAACCAAGTGGAAAATTTTATGAGGCTTCTTTACTCCATTTGTGTCATGTTTTTACCCCCATGCAATTGATGGATGTTTACTTTTTAAGATGGATCAAGAGTAAAGTTATTCAGTTTTACAAGTTTTCTCAATTTTTTTTATGATTTTACTTAATACAATGCATGTTTCTGAATTGGAGAAGAAGGGCATCAGTGGGCTACTGAAAAGTTAGGAATCCTAATGAATAGATACTGCATATCAAGGGTTAGGTGTTTAATGGGGAATTTACCTGTTAACCTGGAGCTGTAGCATACAAATGAGTACAAAACAGAAATGATGGATATATGTATATATAGTCGTAGTAGTATCCTAATGAATTACAACTGTCAGAAATAGGCCCAGTGGGTTAGAAAGCCTATCTGTGGAATAGAGTAGCTCTAAAACAACAGATTTCCACAGCCAGTCGGTCCCTGTACGATCCCTGTCAGACCTCATATGTTACCTGATCATAACCTGCGTACCTATTTGTTTGATCTCTGTGTTAAGATAACACTGGGTTCACAACTACAGCAGGGGAAAATGTTTGTCCACAGTTACTAGTTAGTGTTTTTGTATTTAAGCCAATATTAGTTGAAATCAATGTTTAAACTGCAAATACTTGAGTTGGAAATACCTTTCCATTTTTGTGAGGCACTAAATATTACATGATACAATGTACTTTGATAATTTTAAAACACATTTTGAAATATCTTTAAGATTAAATGAAAGAACAAACTGCTTGTAGTAATGGAAATTTAAGAAAAATAACTTTACATTCATTATGGTTTCATGGAAACCATTGGCTATGAATAAGTTGAAACTCTGAATCCTTGATAATCATTGTATTTATTACCAGTTATTTTAAGAATTCATACTCAAACTCAATTTTAAAGATGAGAATTCAAGAAAAGATGATGGAAAAAATACTAGCAAATGCATGTATCACAGGACTACATGAGGTATAATGCATTTTTCACTTCCTCCCCCCCCCCCCCCACCCTTTTCAATCAAAGTTTAAATGGGTTAATGATGAAAAATAAGTCTGTAAATTATCCTAATGACATCATATTTATGTAGATATGATGTTTTAAAGATCATTTTGTTTTTAAAAATTGATGTTTTGGAGCAAGGTTGGGTGATTCCCGATTAATTTTGATGAGGAAACAATAGAGCATGAAATTGCTTATGCTAGATGTACATGGTCGCCTACAATTGTATCTAAGCATCACTGTAATGGAATAAAATAATTTGATATTATGTCATATTTCAAAGATTAATAAGCAATGATGTGATCTGATACCACAAAATAATTCTTTTCGAAATATTTATATTTCAAATGCTCCTAGGTAATGGAGGCTTATTTGAAGCCAATGCCTCTAGTCTTTGCCATGATTCAATAGAAAATTCACCTGTCATTGACAGTGCTAGTAATTATTTAATATAAAAAAATCATATTGCCTTGAATAATCCATGCATACTGTTACATGCCTGGATGGAATCAATTATTTTGATATGTCTTTTTTGGTGGGTATAGTATAGTGCGAGATTAATAGCCGGTATAGAGAGGCGCTATTTCAGGCCAGATTTTTTAAATCTATAGACTTCAAGATTGAGACTCCAGAGAACACACTACCTAAATGAGGGTCTGTTTAAATATCAATGTTTAGCTAGAATAGACAAACCGAAAGAGGTCATACAACTTTTAGTTTTGCCCTCAGGAAAACACATGAGATCTGGACATTTAAAACTGGTTGACATGGAAATCTGAAGGCCCTTTAATTCATGAGACTGTCGGATGTAAGATAGAGACCTACGTTATAGTCGACACAGCTCAGTGAGTTGTACGCTATGGCTACTCATCCTTGGTGAGTTAAATATATGAAGAAACTTCCAATTATTCCAGGAATCTGCAAGGTAATTGTGATTAGTGATGCTGATTTGATCTAGGAGTTAGATTATATAACTGGTTGAAAGTTGATCCATTTTGAAAGTGTTGTGCTAAATTTGAAAGGAAGACTGCTTCAGACATTGTATTACTGGTGCCTCTACATTCCAACTGAACTGGGGGCTCAATCGTGCCTCCAGGAAACAGTTTACACATATCTATGTCATCTGGTCATCTGTGTACATGTAGTACTAAAACTAAGTTATAAACAAACAGTCAAAGTGGGTTATCTTAATTGCCAGCTCTGGGGACAGACTCAGTATTTCACTGGTACACTTGCTGTTACTGTCAGCTTAACTGTGCTACTATAGGCTATTGTCAGTGCCACATGGATTTTTAAAGTAGGTATGTGATACCTTCTTCATTAGGAGTTAGTAAGGCCATCATATTTATTTTCATGTGTATTTGGGAGTTAGGATTAATACTGCAGATAATCCATGTAAATTCTGCTGTAGATAAGACAGGTAATTTAGAGAATGATTAACTCATGATATTTGTATTTGACATTGGCTATCAAACCAACAGAAATGCTTATTAATTTATTATCCTTGATAAGACATTGCTAATGTCTGTGTTTAACATGTATGTTCATAAACTTGAGAAGACGCTTTTAATAGTGAAATGCATTAAAGATTTAAAATTTAAATTAAAAAACTATAGAGGGATGCAACATAATACTCTATTCAAAACCTGAGATCATAATGGGGGCAATTTATTACCTATCCTATCAGTGAGACTAGTACAAAAATGTGATATATATTTTTGCTTTAGTAGAGTTTGGCTTTTAATGAAGTTTAAGCTAGCTCTGTACTTTTAAAACTGAATATTCTCTTCAACTTGATACATGAAACACTGAACCAAAGAAACAAGTGGCATGTTGTTTGTGAACTAAGATCTTAATGAAGTGAAAGGTTGAGATTTGCTGTGTTTAATGGACAACTCTGTTTTCATGCGTAATTGAATTAAAAACAACACAGCATGAGAATAATTGCGTATGTAGAAATGTTTGTTTTTGTAATTGACCAATTATTTAGCATAATGTGGAGAATTCTACACTGATCAAGGTTTATGAGGAAATTATATTAATAAGGGAAGTTGAGGACCGTTTAGTGTAGTGTTGTCAGTCAAGCAGAAGAGATAGAGGAATTAATTGTTATTTGTGGATTGTAATTCCTTGTTTTGATTGTGTATCACTAAACAAGTGTGTTTTATACGTAACCCTACGAGGTCATTGTTTGTCTGATCTAGCAGCCATCACGCTTTTACTTTGATGCATCGTCGCCGGAGAGAATCGTGTACAGTGCGAGTGACACGTTACTGGGGAAGTTTTTTAACCAGTATGTTGGTTATTGAATTTCATCGAGGATAATCGGCCCATACTGGAGGATCATTGGACGTAACTTGTGAACTTTGAACAGTGTACTGGTGCTATATCTTTCTCTTTTGAAGTAAGTTCATGTTCCTAGCAGCAGTTTGGGAGCAGGTGCTTGTAAATTTTTGTCATGACAGTTTGGTGTCTTAAATTGCCATGTACTGTATGGAGTGAAAACAGGTCACAAATTATGTTTTACTTGTCAACATAACTGAATCATAACTTCCTCATGCATGGCATCATCAGTGACTAGGGCATTAGAGCAAGCATTAAATGTAGATTGGGATAAATTGATTCCCTATTTACCAGTGAAATTGCTAATTTCTATATATCTAGGTAGGTAATCATCATATTTGAAATCTTTTTCATAGAAATAAACTTATATTTATCATGAGCTGAAATTTTAAATTTGTTTACAGGTACTTATTCATTATTCTCACGTGCAAATTACTGGCTGTCCCAAACGCTGCATTCCATGCAAATTTGGTAGTTTTATTATTTTTGCAGGGTTTCAGAAAATCATTTTAATTCAGTAGACAATCACAGGGTGTTACTTATTTAGATGTGCATCTTGTGCAAAGTATATTGTTTGTTGGTCAGTCATATATGATCTCCCATTATGGCAGTCTGTGATTGCGGGGTATCGGGAGTGATTTTAGTGTTTTTGCTGCTATGCATGATGTCACATAGCAGTTATCAGTTGTAAAATTAATAAAATTCAGGATTTTTTTTTAGTTAGACATCTCTGTTTAGTCACATCCTGAACATTCAAGAAACACATTTGTTACATAGATATTTTACAAATTTGTGTTCTGTTAACATTTGAAATTCAGTTTCTTGGTATATTAAGATAAAAGTAGAAAGTAGTTTGTGAAATGGTTTTAACAAATTGATTAAGATATTAATGAAGTATAAAGGCATGAAGTGTGTGGTCTGTTTGTTTGTTTGGTTGGGACAAGGCTTATGAAATGTAAGTAAGTGTAAAATTAAACCTCTATTGTCTTGTGTACATGTATTTCTGTGATTAAAATCAATAACCCTTTGTTTTAAAATAGCTGTCTGTGTACTTTAAATTAGTTTACCTGGTAATTATTTAACTTTGACCAACTTTTAGCCTGATTATAAACTTTCAGTGTCAGTTATAATCAGTTAATTTATGTTGACAAACAACAGACAGCTTTCCTATTGCTTACAAAGCTCTTAACAGATTACTTATTATACATACATCGTATTGCTCCTTTCATCTTTTTGGTTCATTAGTTTATAAATTACACATGCATTTCTGATGCATTTCACAGTCCACAGACCTGTTTACCTATTGAAAGCACCAATAAAACCCCCAGGTTGATGAATGGGCAGGGATCTTGTCTCCTTCAGTGCTGTTTTAATTCTTTGCCTAGCATCCTTTTGACAGGATTCATTTTAAAATTCAAATTCATATTGTATACTAGACTCCTCTAAATGTTAACTGGAAACAATGTCAATCAACTTTTGTATTACATTTATGATCGGTTGAGTAGTGTAGTTATTATAGAACATGCTATATTGCTTTCCTAATTACCAACTCAAACAGCCATAAAATGTCAGCAAGAAGCTGTTCACATGTTTTATGGTTTCATGACCTCAGCTGTTCTAAATGAAATCATGTGAAAACGATCTCAATGAATATTTGATCCGACTGTATTTCTCATAGTTGCAAGTTTGTGTCATTGAAAGTAGCAGTATCTGTGTGTAAGTACCGGGTACATGTATTCAGTAATTGAAATAGTTACATGTATATGTATTGGATGATTCTTATCTGTAGGTTGTTCCACCCATTGAAAGCAACTATTATATAATATAGGAAATGTAGTACATTTTGATTATGTATTGCGTGTTTATGATATTTTTTATGTGTAACAAAAGTGAACTTGATGTATTTTGGAGTGTTTTTATGTATTTTTGAATGATTTTATGTATTAAGGAGTGTTTAACATCTTCATACAAGAGTTATTTTATGTACTTGTAGCTAACTCAGATCCATGAAGCCACACGACTAAGATGAAGTTTTTCCTTCCCCTGCTCAGTACGACCATCTTACTTATCAAGGTCACCTGTGATCCAATCCAACAGGGTCAAGGTAATTATATTATTGACCCCCTCACCCCCACCCACCCATATGAACCAGTATAATGGTAAGAGTAAGTCACTCACATAAAAAGTCTGATGTATCTAATAGTACCGCCAAGTAAAGTAATCAGTCCTTCCCAATGGTCAAATAAAATCCAGTTTTTTGGGAAGGTTAAGATATCTGGGATTTTGAGCAAAGGAGAATTAACAATAATTCATTGAAATGCTTTAAGTCTTGGAAAATCAATAGACCTTGAATTTACACACGTTTGGCTCTACAATTATGTGATCATGGATAAACTTTAAAATTCAAAGGACTCGGTATATTGAGATGCCTAAGAAAACATTTGAAATCCTTTATTTTTCACTATGTTTCAAGTCAGTTTTAATTTCATTGTCATTATTGCAAGAGTTAGTAAATTTCACTTTTGTAAGTCAAATATTTAATGGTAAAATAAGACATTAAATGAATAGATAAACTAATGAAGAATCAAAATTATTTTAAGGATGTTTTATGAAACTAGAGATTGTAAATTCTGAAGGGATAGTATTGGCCATGCTATTATATGATAAATAACTTTACTTAAAGTCTCTAACACTGCGTCAAAAAATTATGAATTTTGTTTCTTTCCAGTGAATGCTTTACAAGGAGGTCAAGCTCAGAATTCTGTATTGAATGGTCAGAGTGGAATCCATGACAGTGAATTCAACAAGGTAAACAACGACCAGAAATTGTCCAATCAGGGAGTATCCAGCGTAACCAAGGCTCCCAAACGCCGCAAACGCAAAAAGCACCGCAATGTCTCCGTACCAAAAGAGAACATTCCCAATGCTGGCGTCAGGGCACCAAACCCAGCAGACATTAAAGACCCTGTGTTTAATGTGCAGGATATTGTGAAAAAAGCCAAAGAGGACAAAGTGAAAGAAACCACTCAAAACAGGGGTGTTCCCCAAGTGAAAATGATCCAGGATGTCCAACAGAATAAGGTTGAGGGCATCCCAGTTCAGGTCTTTACAGCTGACCCCAAGGCAAAAAATGAAGGGGCGGGAGGGGACATAAATAATCAAAATGTTGGGGTAGCTAATGTTGTGAAAGAAGGAAACCAAGCAGCCAATCAGGTTAATGGACTGCAAAGTCAAGACAGTCAAAACAATGCGAAAGTTCCCGCAGCCAATGCAAATTCTTATGATCAAGTCGCAAACAATTTAAATAATGTGCATCAAGAGATTGCTCGTGGAAATGTTGAAACAAATAACCAAAATCAACAACAGTATAATAACAATAATGCTAATAACAATGTGAATAATGCTAACTTTCAGATGAATAACAATAACAATTTTAATAATGCCAACAATAATAACTTTAATAATATGAATAATAATAACAACAACAATGGGTTTGTCCAACCTGCTGTTAATGCTGAAAGTCAACGGCCAGGAATGAAGGATAGTCTAAAGATTGTGTGGGATTGGAGCGACTTTCTGATCAACTACGAGCAGTATGTCATGCCAGAGCAGAAAAATCGCAGGGCTCCGCAAGCCACCACAGGAGAGCCCTGGCCAATGCCACAGTATTATGTCACAAAAGCCAACAAAGTATATCGAATTGACAAAGATAAGTTCCGATTTAACATTGTCAAGGAATCTTGTGATATCATAGAGAGGGCGGTGGAACGTTATCGCGATATGATTATCGAGGACACAATAATGGATATGTACAACAATCTGCAGCACGCGCAAGGAACTAGTATCCGAGACGTCAGCCTCAAGTACAACGATGACATCTACGTTAAAGCAGAGGCTGTGCAGGTTGTCAACATCAAAATCCGCAGACCCTGCACCAAGTTCCCAAATGATCAGATGGACGAATCTTGTGAGTACATCATTGAAACTTGCAGTAGAAATCTGTTTATAGCTAGAGCAGTCAGACCCATTTTTTTTCTCTTTTGTATGTTAGAAAGTAGTCATAGAACTTGATTTCACTATTGAAAGAAGGATGGCCAGGGCATAGCAATTTGGTCTTTTATTTGCCTTTTAAAATCGTGCACTGCCAAGCTGATATGAATATTTCTTTAAGAATGATGGGGAAATTTGGCTATTGCTTGTATTTTTGAACATGTCTTGAATAAATTTCATGACTTGCGCAACATTTTATGAAATTTGTTTGAGCTTCTCAAAAATAATGTCCACAGTATTTTTGTCTTTTGTTGGTGCTTTCAGCAGATTTTCACCATGTATAGACAAAAAAGATTTCAGTTTTCAGTTTATTTTTTCATCAAAAATATTCAGGTTTTTTTTAGACTCAGGAATCTTGTTTGTCAGGTTTTGCATGAGAAATTGCTTTAACAGCAGTCTAGTAAAAACTTTTGTCAATTGATGTCATGATGGGATCGGAGACAGGATTTTATTAGAGATAGGTTTATAGTTTCATATATGGATTTAAAAAGAAAAAGTAGCTTAATGTTTAAAAATTAAATTCTTGGAAAGTCTTCTCATACAGTTATGCTTGTAGTGGCATATCTGTTGAAACAAATGTATGTAATTCATATTTTGTGTCAACGTTGCAAAATTTTCTCATTGATTTTGTGAAAGAAGTTTCCTTCCCTTCAGTTTTCAATTTGATCTAAGACTATCAAAGATCAAAGCAAGAATTGTTTTCCCTGAAGTGGTTTTATGATAATGTCCCACTTACAGAGTAAATTATGCAAGAAGCTTTCTTATCTTCACCCACCAATTCCTGTATGTGAACTGCTGAAGCTATGGTTATGTCATAAGATTATTAGATTATACAGAAGTTGGGACTACAGTATATTTTAGCAATGTATCCCCAGCCATGGATTACAATGCATAACCAGAGAAATGCATAGCTCCAAGATTAGGAAGAGTGGTTTAGAGTTCATAATTTATATGTTCATTATGTGTCACTATTGAAGAAGTATTGGTTTTCATGATTTGTGATATTATATGGTTTTTATCGAATAAATTGTTATTTTTTTTCTATCCCAAAGCCTTGGCAATGGGAATAGAAACACAGCTCATTTGATAGAAATCAAATACTATCACAAATCATTAGAGATTCTTTTTATCACATGTTTAAATCCTGTTTTCAAGTATGAATTCCTATTTTATAGGATTTACTTTGCAACAAAATTAACCTAATGTCATTTAAATAGAAATGCGTGAAATCCCATTGTGAAATTATCACAGTGTAATATAAAAAAAAATCTCACATAGGTGATGATATCCACCATATACTGTAGACTCCTTATTTTACGTGAGTACTTAAATCCGGGATTCGATCGTTTTGCATCAAATCGCGGAAATATCAAATCGCAATCGCCGAATTTTTATCATAGTTTCATTAGTTTACATCAGTCCAAAAAATAAAAGTGAGATTTTAAACATCGCGAGATGTGCTTCTCGCGATTTTACGTGGATATTAATTCCTTGCGTTTAATTAGGAATCTACAGTAATGAGGCACACATGTGATGAATGAGAATGTTTTATTTTGATATTGAGCGTTCCCATTGTCCCCCCCCCCCCCCCCCCCCCCCCCAGATAGATCTATATTTGACCAAGTGATACCCTAGTGAGGCAGTCTCTGAGTGACACCTGATGAGTAGATTCACACAGATGTTTGACTTTGGGATCATATTTAACAATTATTGATCAGAAATTTAAGTCTTAAATGACAGCATGCAAGGCTTCAATTTTTTGTATTCTTTATACGTATGACTCATTATACATACCAGTCATAGATATAGGTACTTAGGGAATAGTTCAAACAAACTAGGGCATAAAGCAAATGTCTCTTATACCGGGGTATTAGTTTTGATAAATAAAAAAAAATCAACAGAAGCTAGTATACATTTGTAAAAAATTTGCATCAATCTTCACTAGTTTGAATCTTGTATAATATTTGAATGAATCTTGTATAATATTTGAATGAACAATAACTTAATTTCATTTCATTGTACTTTAATCATAAAATGTACTTTTTATACATAATCCTGGTGATAATATTAGATTGTTTAGATGAGAATCTATCATATAACTGTCATTTCAGATGATGTGTTTGTGAAGAAGTCAGGGTCCTATATCTGGGCCAATGAGGTGTGGGGTGCGCTGCGGGGTCTGGAGACGTTCAGTCAGCTGGTGTTCCGCGGGACGGACAATGTGGTAGGTCACATGACAGGTCATCATCAAACATGCAACAGAGTCAAACTCATCATCAAATTCATCATCAAACACACAGAGTCCAAATTCATCATAAAACACACAACAGAGTCAAAGTTAATGTCAAAGATGCAGAGTTCAAATTCATGGTCACTTTCCCTTTGGGAAATCCAATGGAAAGATGATCATAATCAGTCAAATTTGATATGTCCAATTCATTTGATAGTAATTTTGTTGTTGTTATTCTATATTCTTATTAAGCTCTCAAAATCATGAAAATCTTTATCAATAAAAAATGTTGTGCACTGATATACTACACATATATTCTAGACTTCAATGGGTAAGATATTCAATGAGTTGTATTGCTAGTGCATAACCTATTACCTAAGTCCAAGCAAAGTAAAAAGTGGGAGAAGGACCCATGAGGTCCTGATATAGCAATTCACTGAATAATTGATAGAAAAACAGACCCCAGGGAGGTTATTTAGGGCCATATTTATAGGCTTGAAATACATGAACCCAATTGCACGAAATGTTCCAAAATTGGACTTAAGAAAATTTCTTCAATAGATAAGACAATCAATTGAGGGAAAAGGTAGTCAATACATGAACCTGATTACATTTAAAGTTCCTGAACTGAACATCAGAAATTTCCTTTAATTATGAGAGAAGTTAATCAATATAAAAAAATTGGTAAAAATGAATATCATAGAGATGTACAATTGGAAAAACACAAATATTTTCAAGTCATTTAGAATTCCTTTTTAAGTGAAACATCATGGCCTTTTCAAATTTGCAAATTAATTTCTTTTTTCTTTTTTTACTTTTAGCTGTATATCAAAGACACGGTGATCAATGATTACCCACGATTCCCTCATCGAGGAATTCACATCGACTCTTCACGGCATTATGTTTTCAAAGAGGTCATATATGATGTACTGGTAGGTAACATTACTATATCACTGACGCTTTGAAGGCAGGATATAAAAAAATATTTCTAAGAGGTTTGAGGTGATGCAAATCTCAAGCGAGTGCCGATAAATTATTTACATGTGATGAAGCATGCAATATTCACACTGAAAATCTTCAATTATCCAGAACTTTTTTCATCAATTTCATCAATATTTAGTTTCTGCTATAAACATGTCTCTCTTTGTGTTGCATTTTCGTTCTGTAAGTGATTCTTATAATCTGTTCATTGAACTTTTGGTCCTAAAGGATGGCATTATTATGTTACTCCGTGTTTACAATGGCCTGTAATTAAGTTGGATGCAAATGTGATATTGAACTATACAGACCTTCAAGGTTTTAATCTGTTGCATAATCATAACTAAGGTAACAATTCACAGATCGAAGCTGAATACATTGCTTTCATTTTGTTCTGACATCTGGGACAAAGAAATGAATAAGTTTTTGTAGTTTGAACAAAAAGTACCAGGTAGACATAAAAAGCAGGCATGTTGTTGATTAACTGAGGTTGATAATCCTTCCCATACAATGGCTCCTATGGTTGTCAATTTATTGGTCCCCTGCTCGATAAGCAAGTCCGAGGTGCAATGAAAATGTGGAATTTCTTACATGAACAGAAAACGGTAACTTGGACCACAAAAAATACATAAAGTCAACCACGAAAGAATCTTATTGTGTAAAGGGTCGTTAATTTCATCTAATGATTCATTCTTTCTGCCAACAAAACAACATTATAGGGACTTCTGTTGGTCGAATATCACTCAGGAGAGTAGAGTATTATAAACACCGGGGCAATAGATAAAGACTTTGTGGCTGCCAAGGATTGATTTTGCTTGTTATATTAATGTAAATGAGACCACCATTTTCATAAAATCTATCTCAATTTTTTTTTACCTAATTTGTTCTATACAGGAAACAAAACAAATCTTCTCCAAACATATCTACATTCTTTTAAATACTTTTTAAATTATCTTTTTTTAAGAGACTTCCAATAAGGAAGGTATGGATAAGGATAAAAATTGTAGCAGTAATTCAATTTACGGACTTAAGAAAAGCATTGCTGCTATGCAATGGAAATCCAATACTTTTGAGTCCCTTAAGTCTCTGTTGACCTTAATAAAGAGCCGATATAAGGTGAAGAAAATTTCTGATCAGTGGTAGACGTTGGTGTTGTGCTGCGCCATCCATCACGCACCTGACGCTAGTAAAGGGCCATTTACCGTCTTTAGGCTCAGAGAAATCTCCCTGACAGTTTCATTTTATCTATTAACTTCTCAGTGTCATTGAAGGGTTTTCTTATGACTGTCAAACTGACATAAACACCTTTAACTGTACAAGAATAATAGACCATCATTATCATTGGAAAAACGCTTATCCGTCATGATCCTTGGATAAGATGGAAATAGAATTTAGCAGGGCTCCATTCTGAGGCTGCCCTGTAGTGATCAATCTGTCTGTCTGTCCATCCATCCAGTTTCATTTGTTGGGAGCATATTCTTCTTGAGGTTGAGGTTAATAAACCTATCCATCTAAAATCCTTGCCAAAAGCCTATTTTCTTTCTTTTCGGCCCAATCAAGCTGAATAAAAAATGGACCTTATTCTTCAAAATTAGCCCTTTAGAACTACATTACATTTTTATGTACTTTGCCAAAAGCAGAACCCTTTAGAGTGTCACCATAACAACAGTGTCTAGTAATATTAGCTTTAAATGCTTTGATTCAAGGTCATATCCAACAGGTCATGGCCATTTTAGCAGTTTAACATGTCTTTTAAATGTTTCTCTGACTTGCAGAGAAGTGCCACACCAAATACTTCCAAGCACCTTTAATCTAATATTGGTCATGTTGTCAGGCTAGTGTGTAATCACCAGGGAATATGTAGATGACAATGTCTACAGTTATTTGTTATGAAGCTTGAGGATTGGAGCAATATAACTGCAACGACATACAATGTACACTTAAAGTATCAGAGACTTCTTACAGGATTATGTTTTCTTTGGTCTTGACAATACTTTTATTCAACAGGGAAGTTTGTTGCACTGTGATTCAAGAGCCATGTGTACAATTTTACTTCAGATAGTTTTTAGATGTTCTAAACTCTAAACAATGAATCACACAGCCAATATAATGGGACTCGTGTACATAATGAAGGTGCTATCAGACTCTTTCCTACTTCACTAAGGAGTATGTTTTACAGATATAATGGATCCAGCTCATCCTCTGTCTATGACTTCCTGGTTATACAGCGCATGTCAACAGTGAAATGTATTTTGTTCAGTGTAACCATCTCATTCTTCATGTCCCTAGAAAATTAGCTTTGTAATGGCATCAATTTGTTCTCCAACAAGATAGGAAAGACACTGGAGGGCCCACTTGCAGTGAAGATTGTTAATGCATTTACAGTTTGATCCAGTGACAATCAATGCATTATTGGTATCCATCACCTCACATGTCGCTTCTGTCTGGGACAGAACTATTATCTTCTCATATTATCAAAGCTGGCTTCCTAAATCATTAATATTGTTGCCTAAACTGAATGGCTTCAAATTTAAGGACCCGCTGTTCATGCCACAATCTCTTGCCCAAAGTAGGATCAATATTCTTGCATCATTCTGAATCAAAGCGAATATTGATGCTTTTTTCAGATTATAAGTGGTTTTCCTTTGGGAGTATGTTTGGTACAAAATTCTGTTTATGATGGTATGCGGGCTATTTATTAGCTACATGTTAAATCCAGCCAACTCCAGTATATTGTCAGAGTTATCTGATGGGTAGTACACATGTAGAATGCAGGCACTTATAACAGAATGATGTGAACTTGAGACCTATTGCTCGCTACAATTGTATAAAACACCTGACAAACTTTCAGCTAAAATCCAGTTGATGTAAACCATAAGTTAATGTTGTCAAAGTGTGTATGAATACTGGGCTACAAAAGTTATTGTAAAGTACTTGAAAATAACCTTTTGTGTATTGGTACTTGTTTCTTGTCCTCACTGTACAATGTTTTACTTTTTTATTTAGGAGGGAATGGCCCAGAATAAGATGAATGTGATGCACTGGCACATAGTGGACGATCAGTCTTTCCCTTACCAAAGCAAGGCCTTCCCAGAGCTCAGCGAAAAGGTACGCTAAATCTTTGAGACTCAAACACTAATTCTCAGACTCAAACACAAACTCAGACTCACTGACCAGTTCTAAGACTCGGCCACATTTACTCTATATTCAGAATGTTTGATATAAAAAATTCTGAAAATGTTAGTTGGATAAACTTGATACTTCATGTACATGATTTCAGGAAAATTTATAAACAGCGAATTATTGCAAATTACTATAGATTCCAATATGAATTTGCATCAGACCAAATCAAGAGTATGAATAAGAGATAAAAGAGATTTGGAATAGATTAGGTGCGGTTCTTGATTTTAAGTGTCAATATTGGAGTGTACAAGATCACATGTCATGTGAATTACTGAAGTGTTTTTAAGTAGTTTTTGTTCAGATAGTTGTCCTTAAGAAAATTAATATTCAAGTGTTATAAGTTATTATAGAAGTGGAAGTAAAGATAAGTGACTTATCGGATACTTAAAGATATTTATAGACATGAGGAAGGTGTAGGGTCTACATCTCAACAGTTTAATTTACTTCCTAGTTAAGACATTCACTGTATAACATGTAAGATTGAAGGAAGATATTGTAATATTAATCTTCTTTGGTCGGAGCATACTAAATTGTACTGTAATATACATAAGAGCACATCATTTTTCACATTTTTGAAAATTGAATTGAAACTTGTTGAGTAACCCAGAGAGATAGCACCAATAGATTTGCATGAATTTGTTAAATTTAATTGCCTGGTTAAGATTTGGTCCGAGACATTAGTGATTTTGTTGACACCCAGAGCAAGGCTGACGCGTCTCTGCCTCGTCAGATGACTGTCCTAGTCATGCAAGACCAGTAGGGGACATGTTTTGGTTGAGTAAAAATCGCAGCATTTTTGTCCCCAAATGATGAATGAAAAAACTGCTTTGCATTATGATAATGCTTATTAATAAATTTGTAAGTGTGAAAAGTTTTTGAAAATGATCAGTTGATTTATTATTGATTGTTAAGGTTGAAGTGACTTTACACAGATGGGTGATGTGGCCTGTGGGTCTGTGTATAATATGAAGAACAAGGATAGAGTAAATAGTATATACAGTGAAACACCGCAACACCACCGCCTGATTAATAATTGATATTCTGTAGGGTGCCTATCATCCCAGCTTTGTGTATACCCCAGAGGACATTGCTGATATCATTGAATATGCTAGAATGAGAGGAATACGTGTGATGCCAGAATTTGATACCCCAGGTTTGATCAATATATTCTATAGTTATCGATCAATGCTATCAATTATGAATGATAATCAAAGTTTTATGACTTTATATGATATTCCCATTGTTCCTCACTTTGAGGTTTATTATATAACAATGCAAGCATAGAAAGTTTTGAATATCATTTTGAAAATATATGTTCATATCTGACTAATAATTAATGAGGAATTGAGTATTTGATGATTGCTTGACTAAAGCCCCCAAATATATGATCATTCCTACCAAAAACAAATGAATGTACAGGTACTTTGATGATTACACTATAGACATGACAATTTTCAGGTCACACTTACTCCTGGGGCTTGAGTCACCCCGAGCACATGACCCAGTGTTACCAGGGCGCCCACCCAGTGAGTGGGTACCTCGGTCCCCTGGACCCCAGCAAAAACAGCACCTACCGCTTCCTCAAGACACTGTTCAATGAGGTCCTACACGTCTTTCCTGATCAGTACATTCACCTGGGAGGTGATGAGGTCCCCATGACTTGTTGGTAAGTTTCCTCAATAAAGTTTCCAACTAAAGAGGTAACTATGACTTGTTTGTAAGTTTTCTCCTTCAATGATTTAATGTATTCATCTGAGAGGTGAAGTATTTTCCCATCTCATGTTGTAAATTCCTTGTTTGATGCATTCATCTAGAATGTGATGAGGTCCCAAGCTGTCTCATCATGAGGTTCTGCACCTCATCATCAGGTCCTCATTCTTTATCATTAGAGTCCTTGTCAGCTTGTTAGAATTAGAGATGACTAAATGCCATAAATATTGAATATATGATTTTTTTAAAATACCAGGATGTTGGAGAAATATACATGTATGTTAGTTTTGAAATGTTCAAATTTCAATCATTTTAATACATGCATTGATATTTCTTGATTTTTTAATTAGGTCTTCCAACCCAGATGTCCTAAAGCTACTGAACCAGTTGAATGGCAAACCAAATGAGCCAGTCAATCTACAGAATGTGGACCCCTACATGTACAGCTATGACATCCGTAAAGTACTCGAGTATTATGAACAGAGGTAAACTGTCTTCAGATAATGAAAGTTTGGAACCACTAATAGATTGACAAACTATTTTTTTTATCCTAAAGATATTTCTAAGTTAATTAAAGTAAATGTAGATAGTGCCTGCATAGCATGAGAAATGTTAAAAACGTAGTTTAAGATTCTGGTGATTTAGCATAAATTATTTTGATATATTTGTATGATAGGCTAACACAGGACATAAAGGACATTGCCAGAAACAGGAAAAATGGAGTGAGGATGGTCATGTGGCAGGAGATCATGAACAACAACATTCAGGTGAGGACAGTGTAACAACAACATTCAGGTGAGGACAGTGTTGTGTAAATCATCTCTTGAGTAGACTCATGAACAAACATTCAGGTGAGGACAGTGTTGTGTAAATCCAACTCTGGAGAAGACTGTAAGGAAAATTTTAAAGTTTTAGAGGGATGGGAAAAATATTTCACAAACATGAAAAACTCCAATATTCAATTCGAATTCATTATTTCCAGGTGCTACATTTCATATTATGTATACTACAACCAACTGTTTTTCCATGATTTTTGGACCCAAAAAGGTTGGATGGATATTATACAACAGTGCATATTATACTTGGCAAAATACATCAATCTTTTTTCTGTGTTTTCTCCAGTTGCCCAATGACACCATTATCCAGATCTGGCAGGGTGATATGGGGGATGTACAGAGAGCTATAGACATGGGCTACCACGCCCTGTACTCCACCTGCTGGTACCTGGATCTCATTGAATACGGCACCAAGTGGCCCAAGTACTACATGTGTGACCCAGCAGACACTTCCATGGGTAAGTCCTCTGAGTAATGTGTGACCCAGCGGATACTTCCATGGGTAAGTCATCTGAGTATCTGGGGCAAGAGATGGGCAAGTTTATAACCAAGAAATGAAATACCGTTAAGCGGCGGTATGACTCTCTTTGTTATATATTGAATGAATAAAGTAATGAATAAACAGAGAAAAGTCAACTTTGCTGACATCTTTGTTGGTTGGAAACAAATAATGACACATGTAGGTACCAGAATTAGATTATGAACATGTGTTACCTGTGTGACATGTTGATTTGTTGGTTTACCAGGCTACCACCATCATTATCCCTAATGTACAAGTATTTCCATTCTAACCTGTTATTTTTATTGGTTGCTAGGTTACCAGATTGATGAGAAGAAAGTTCTGGGTGGAGAGGCTGCATTGTGGGCTGAATACATTGACAATGAAAATCTTATATCCACACTGTGGTAGGTGTCAAATATCTCATCTTGTACAGACATTAGCCCATTATCCCAAACGAATGCTTATTTAGTTGTAACATTGTATGTCAATGTTGAGATATCAAATTTGAGACTGATTGTAAATTATATACATGTACCTGTAGTAGAATGATTGCTGCTAAAAATTTCAGTAGCTTGTTGCATGAGAATGGTAACTTGTTGTAAGATCAATGATGGTTGGTGTGTTGACTTTTTGGTAAGTCATGGACTGTTTTCTGTCTGTAGGCCCCGTGCCTCGGCCCCAGCGGAGAGATTATGGAGCAGTAAGGACCTCCGTGACGTGGAGGCAGCAGGAAAGAGGCTCCAGGAACACCGCTGTAGGATGCTCAGGTAAGCTTCTGCTAATGCTAGACAAGTGTTCAGGATGATATGTATTTGATATTTTTCATTTCATCATTATGAGGACATACATTGGTCCTACTGGTAATTTGATCTGTCAGACCAGCAAAAGATGAAGTAGTTGTTGATGTAATTGTTCAAACCTGGCCCCAAGTCCATAAACTGAGACTTTATTTTTTTTATCATTTACTTTTGAAATAATCTTAATGTACAGATTAAGTTTCTACAGTGTACTTGTGTGTCTTTTTCTTTAATATTGGATTAAAATCTAAAACTTGTATAAATGAAATATCCATAATAGGTTATAATTTTGGACTGAACATTGATTCTCTGTTTATTGTCTTTGGGCAAGTTATAATATATCAGACCAGTTATCTCCACATAAACATGTATCTGATGCCCTGTTTCAGTCGTGGCCTGACCGTTGGACAGATCAGTGGACCAGACTACTGCCTAAGACGTGGCCATCGTAGAGATGGGGAGAGGGTCCAGAACTGCACCAGCAGCCGCTGTAACCTGGTACAGATCGAAAAGTTTAATTTTCATGTACAGCAGCGCGGCCGCGGTATGGCAGAGTGCAACCAAGTAAGACCTCAGTACTGATGAAGCACCTGCACTTGTCGTCTTTTCCCTGTGATAGAGTTTAATCTTCCCTGATTTGAACTGCATCACACTAACTGTCAGTAGATCACTAACCAGCATTTATGTGAGTGGGTAGGGGACTAATTTCTCAATAATACAGCTAACCAGCATTTATGTGTGTGGGTGGGGGACTAATCTCTCAATAATACAGCTAACCAGCATTTATATGGGTAGGTGGGGGACTAATAATACAGCTGAATGAACATATCTAGTACATGCTTTTAAATTAGCAAACTGAATTACCATTACCAATTTATTAAATTGATTCTCTAAGGTTGTTTGATCCTTAGACCAATAAATTTTCAAGTTTAGTTATACATCCCTCATAATTTATTTATCAAAATCAAAAGTTTTAAAAGCAGTAGAGTGACGGACTGCAGATTCTAACCCACTAAGTTCAAACATGAAGGATTGGGCCAAAATAAAATTATTGTTTGTTTTGAGTTGCCTCCCGCCTCATTGAAATACCACACCAACCCCCCAAGCTTTAAAAACTCTGTAAAACTTAAATTCAGAGTAGAAAAACTAATATACATGTAGAATACATGGGCTATATTTTCACTGAATTCTAACTGAAAAATCTGTATTTAGCAGTAAATATATGATCAAAATGTTATACTCTACCATCCATATTTGCAACTGTTGTAAAATGATGAATTGATTGTAAATTTTAATACTACATGTATGACATAGTTCAAATAGTAGAATAACTTTGCTGCAGTATGTTGTTATTCCATCAGTAAGTAAAATACATGTACCGGTACAGTCAAAGGTCTTGGTCTCTCTTTCAGATGCTGGCTCAGGGAGGCAGTGTGGTCACAGCTCTTGTGTTAATTCTCGTTCTGGGAGCGGTGATCTTTAGCCTCAAGATGAGTGGAACTCGAATCGTCCAGCTGAAGGTCTGTCGGAACCGGAGCATCTTCCTCTCCTTTATTCTGCTCATCGTCATCTACTTCATGTGTTACACGTCGCTTTGGATGCAGGTTCAAGAGTTCAAAGGTTCATTCGAGAAGCGAATCAAGTCATATTCAGATCCTCGGTATAACTGAACCACAAGATCAGCATTCAGCATTTTCCCCATTTCCACTCCTTTTGATGATGTTTTTCATTGATATATATTTTTTTTATTTGTAGTTTCCCAATTTGATGTGAAATTTTTTAATGTTGTGATATATTTTTGTGTATGAATTGCACACTTTTCAAAGAGTAGAAATAAAAGGTAATACTGCTTTAGATTTTTCAATTTTAAACAGTATTTGATGGCTTTGAATTTTATTGTCAAAGCAATAGACATATTCATGTTGATGAGAAGAAGTTGTGCATGTTATTTAATGAATATATTGATTGTTGAAAAAGTATGGCTTTTTATGTAGAATTAAAAATGAAGCCTGTAGACTACATAGAAAAAAATCACACTGTCAAATTTGTTTCCCGAAAACAATAGTGTAAAGATTCAGTTGTTTTGTATCATGAGTTGTAAAGCAGAATGTTTGTTATATGTACATAGAAAATGTATACAAGAATATACATGCAAAATGTGTTCTGTGGCCCAGAAAATTATGGATAAGAAATTGTGTTTCTATGTTATGTTTGAAGAAGTTTTATTTCTAAGACTAGGTCGTTTTAGACCCCTCATTGGTTGCCCACCAAAGTGTCATAATTCACATATTGATGCTGTTATGTTGATGACGTTTATAATTGAGTGGGGTGAAGGGGTGGGTGGGAGTATTTCATCACCAACAGTCATATCTTTTCACCCATTCTGTTTGGGTTGTCAATTGATGCGAGTTTTATGGCATAATAATTTTTCCTGTTAAAAGTTTTTTGTTATCTAACGATATAACTATTCAGGATTTTTTTTTAAGGATTTATAAAAAAAAAATTAATGCTATTGTTTTTAAAAAATACAATTGTGTATATGTATAATTTTAATATTTGACTTTAATTTTCTCTCAAAAAAGATTGTAAACGAAATTTTTTTTAAAAAGTGCAAATTTGGCAGCATAATTTCCTCACTAATAGCAAGAGTGCAGACTGTGAATGGCATTCCAGTAAATCGCTTGTGTAAATAGCGCTGTAGAGTGTTTGTATTCAGTCCCTCCATTTCATGAGTCAATCTACCTCTATCGGCATCCCTGGGAAGCGTGGGACCATAACGAGATACAGACCTAGAACTTCTCCTTCTCACAGACTGTCCTCTTGCAGCAGTATATCTAGAAGTTACACACACCCTAACATAAATATAGAAAATGTTCTTTCATTCAGAAAAAGATGAAGTTTAGCCATAATTTCTAGACTGTTTAGTTAGGTTCGTAGTCGTACCAGTAGTTATGATTGTTTTATGATTAATCAGCGTAATTTATTTTGAGTGACATTTGTATATAACAGAATCTCTGATGTAGATAATTTTTGTCCTCTTTTTTTTTTTATTGGAGTTTCAGAGGATCAGCGATGTCAAGTGTGTGCAAGAAGTTTGTCATTTTTTCATGTCCTGTTGGGAAAAAAAAGCTGTTGTTCTTTGTGATACCGACTCATATCAGGTTATATTTATTATGAATTGTAAATAATGTTGTAGTGACCCATCATGTTTGTCAATATGGTGACCAGAAGCTGGTCTCTCTGATTTTACATTACGTGATCCTGTTTCTGTATAGGAGGTTTTTGGCATGGACAGGTATTTATTTACCCTGTTGCAATATTAAAAACACACCTTACAGTTGAGGATATGTTAGCAGATAGATGGGATTTCTGGATGAGTGTGCATGCTATCCCTAAATGCAGGGTTAAAATGTAAAACAACTTCTATGAAGTGAAGTAGTGCCCCCCAAAAGATTTGCCCCAAATTTGTGTGCTTTGGTGATTAATAAATTATTTTTTAAAGATTTTATGACATAGCTTTAGAACTACCATGTAAAATATTGAATTGACTTATTTATACGATTCTTTATGTTTTTCTATTATTTTATTATTGGATTTAATTCTGAAGTTTTTTTGTTATATATACACTACCTGTAACAATCGGTGACCCCCATCTGTGACCCCAGTACCTTGATCCTCACTATAGAAGACCACCTAGAGTTTCTAATGCATTTATACAGAAAATGTTGAAATATTTCAATACCAGCTAAAAGCCTTCTCAATTTTTTTTTATAATGTCTGTTTACAGGAAGTCATAAGATATTCATATTTTCAACCATATAGCTACTTATATTGTAGTTAATGTGGTTTTTATTTCCAAAGTGTATTCAAGATGTACCAAATATAAAACATTTTTTTTTTAGGTTTTCTGGTTAAAAGATAATGTTGAACATGGAGTAGTGGACCTTTGAGATACTTTATAATTGATTTTTATCTTTCTTTATGAAGTTTTTTTTTTGTGAGTTTGCCAAATAATGTCAATTTCTAGCTTGTTTGCATTGGATTGAAAAAAGATGTAGAAATTCAAATGTCATTGCTACAAGTTTTGAATGTATGTGTACTCCCTAATAACACATTCAGTGCTGAGCCTGATGTGATTGTTTAATGTGAATGAAAAACTAATTGTACTATAGTTATTTACATTGTTTTGTTTTGTGCATAATACCAAGGATGAAAATGTGCAAGAACAATTCTTAAGAAAATTCTAATTACATGTACTATTCTTTTGTATTATAAAGGAGTAATGAAAACAGCTTCCGAGTGTTTGTGCAATGTGTTATAATATATCAATTACCTTCAGGACTGAATTTCAACAAAAAATGTGTGAAGTATTCAAGCAATTTTTTTTCTTTAGACTAAATACATGTTTTTTCAACTCCAAAATAGTTTGATATATGATTTATTCAATGACAAATTACAATTTTGTATTTGTGCAATGCTGTAAATAGCATCAGTTCTTCCACAGCTCAATTCCATTGATTTGGAATCTGTTCATTGACTTTAAATTATTGTGTGTTAGCTGTGGTCAGCCCAGTCACAAGAGAATGAGCTGTGATTGGGTAACTTCTGAGCTCGGCGTGTTTGTATATGAATCCCTGTAATACATGGTTTTTGAAATGCTGCTCGAGTAGAGAAACATTCTACATTCATGTGTATTTAGTGTGTGTGAGTTTGCACCAGTGTATGTACACTTTGTTCAGGTGGCAGTTGTCTGTACAGATATTGTTTAAGGTTGATAGCATTTTATATTTGTTGTTAGACTGAGAATATGTCACTGATTGTGAGAAATAAATGTTGCCAATAAATGACTTTCTATGCTGTTGTGTCAGATTACCTGTTATTAAGATCAAGGTCACTATACTTGGACAGATCATTTCTTAAGATAACTGGAAGATGCAATAGCTAATTGCAAGTTTTAAACTAAAATTAATTTGATAAAGTACTGTCATCTTTGCAATATTGGTTATTAATTGCTTTCAACCTACCAAAATTATTAATGTTTAGACTCAAAATAACCACCAGTATGAATCTTTCTCTGGTGAATCATTTTCCGGTGGAAATGTGATTTCCAAAATGAAGATTACAGTTAGCACTGATTTATGCTTTAAAATGAGCAGCATTTTAACTCTAACATTCTGATTTTATGGAGTAATAAAATAACATGTACATGTAGGTACTATTAAAATGGGTCGCATATTCTTCAGCCTTCTACAAGTTTACAATAATCCCTTGAAGTTCCATATCAACAACCAACAAATTTACAGCAAAGAATTATACAATTTTATTTTTTCTAAATAAAAGGGTAAAGGGCATTTTAAAATTTGGGCATAAATCGATTGATTCATGAGCACTCGCACTACCATCTCTGGAAAAAAGAAGAAAAACTGTCGATTATTTTCTCAAAATTCTTAAAAACTGACAGATTTTACCAAACGGCTAGAAAACAATAAATTGATGTAGAGAAATCACATCTATGTATAGGACTACCTCACCGTGGCTTGCAAGAGTCTGATAGCTAGGTGCAGATTAAGAATTGTACACATCATACAAATATCTGTGTTTTCTTTGATTTAGACAACATACACATACATCTTGAAATATATTATTGCACACTGAAATTATATGCACAAAATAGAATAAATGGTAAATTCTATTACAATACATAAATTAAACATGTAAACTTCAAAAACCTCTTGCTCATCATGAATTCAAGCTTATTTAATACATGCACCTGTGTTCATTTTCCTCATCTTCTTCTTCAGTATCATACAGCAGATAAATGATAAACTCTTGAACATGAAGATCATGAATTTAGCAAGACCATTCCAAATTGGTAAAATGCGGCAGCTATATCATATGACCAAAATGGGATGAAGGTAATAAGTCGCACAAAGATATTGAGGATAAATCGTTCTGCTTGTTCTCTCTCTCCCATACACACTTTCCTCTCTCTCTCTCTCTCTCTCTCTCTCTCTCTCTCTCTCTCTCTCTCTCTCTCTCAGCAGACACATACAAAATTGTATTAAAGGAGAGAGGGTACACTGACATTCAAAAATGTCTTGCAAATAAAAGTTCCTTAAAAAATATGGAATGCATCAGCAGGTACTGGTATAATGAATCTGAAGCTAGATTACAAGAGTGAGCACTTCAAGCATTGCAAAAGTTCCCTATCCCTACAACATAAATTTTGGTGATTGCTCCCAAGTTTCAGCTCTGGGAAACAGACCTCTAGTGTTTACATAAAGGATGAAATAAAATAGCCGATCATTGTCAGAACTGCCATGTATATGAGTGGCAGATTGAATGAAAATCACAGTACATGTATCTATGGCCAAAAATACTGCTTTTTCCTGCATAATCATTAATTATCTATGTAATGAATAAATATGAACAAAAACAATTATCACGTTTCACTGCCATCTTTCTCTTTGGAGTCATTTTCCTCACTACTTGAATTATCTTTGTCCTTTTGAGATGATTTTTCTTCTTCTTTGGACTCTGGTTTATTTTCTGGGCTTCCTTTCTCTCTTTTAAAAAATGATTTTAGTTTGGCCACAAGTCCCTTCCTTTTGCTTGGATCAGAAGCAGTGAAGTCCCTGGTGGTTAGATTGTGTAAGGAACCGAAGGCAATGGCCACCACAGTACAGGCCAAACATATGACATTGTATGGCATGCTGAAGTCGGGGGTGGGGAGGGACACCAGCAGAGTCTCAGTGTGAAGTCGGAGGAAGAAGGAACTAAAACTGTCCAAAAAGCTGCAGAAAGAAAAGATTCATTTAAATCTTTATATCAACAGCTAGAAAATTACCAAAGAAAATTGGACCTATATTTTAACATTAAGATAGGGAACATGTGATTTTAAAATCTTTAAATCAACAACCAGAAAATCGCCATAAAAAATTGGACTTGTACTTCAAGATTGAGATAAGGTTCATGTTCATGTAATTTTACCTTTCCTCTAGAAGAGAGACAGACTGTGATGTAGCAGTGTACTGACTTGCCACGGGCAGTACAGTAGAAACTACGGCAGAGCTGACATAAAATCCATGATTGGCATCAGGTGGGTACTCTGTCCACTTCAAAAAGGCTCGTTCAAATGAGTACGTGATCTTTGTTACAGAGTTGGCAAAGAGTCTGAATACCAGCTCCATCTGGTAAGGATTGGCACGGTCTTTTGCTGGGATGAAGTTTATTTTATCTGTAAAATTTTTGTACTTGTGACATTACAGTCATAAAATTCTTATTGTTACAGCAGACCTCAAAATTAAGTGTGAAGTTAAGACATTTTAAAAACATAAACTGGGTACATGGCAATAACAGACCTACATGTTAAATAGGAAAAAAAGTCATAACTAGGACATGTATAAAGAACATGTGACCAATTAAAGAAATTAAAGATTATCCATCACTTCTGCTGCTATTCTTACATGGCTTGATGTCTTTCCCATTATTTTCTATCCTTAGTGAACTAAAATACACTCTGAGGAACCATGGGACGGTCTCCATGAAGATGACAGTGGTGTTGCTGGACATTGTGTTATAAATCATGCAGGTCACACCCCCTCTCTCCAGCCCATACCCTGCAAAAAGTGCAAGATTAAGTATTGTTCTATCTAAACACATGTCTGTAATGTTAAATAAACAAACAAAAAGGTACTTGCAGAAAAGACCTGCATCTTTCAAATATTCTATTTTTGTTGTTGACTCTAATTTTAACTCGTTTATACCTGTCACAAATCTGTTAGCATACACTGGGGGCAGTGAGGAGTTTGAGAAGGTCAGTTTCTCCTCGTACACAGCCTTCAGGTTTAGGCTGCTGGGGGAGAGATGGTTCCCTATCTTGTATACAGCTATTTTTCTCTCCTCCCCAGATCGCTTTTGGTTGAGCACAAAGTCTGGAACAGGTGATAGACTGAATTTTGGGTGCGTCTGAAAAAAAACAACATTCAGCATTTTTATAAATGTTTAATCACAAGAATTTTTAATTTTTTTTTTTCATATGAAACACAGCATACTAACTTGCACAGAAATTAAGTTTTGGGGCCAGTGTTTAATTTTCCTGACTACTTGCACCAAGTATTCAATGAATAGTCTGTGACATGGAAGCATTTTATATCATTCTCAATTTACAAACTACTGGCAAGTGGAAACCTGAATCCTGACAAAGTTTTGAAATGTTTGTACAAAGAAAGCATCAACATTACCTCTTGTGTGGTCACATCCACGTAGACCTTTCTTGTGTCGGCCAGGGGACACTGTGATTGTAGAGTCCTGTCAAACATGCTCTGGAAACTCCAGTCTGAGCAGGGAAAATTATACTCAAATGAATGTCACATATTCAATATCTAAATCTCACATTACATGTTGCAATTATTAACAGCAAGTTCACACTGGTATAAAGAAAAAAGTCACTGGTATTTGTCATTTTTATACAAGTGTATTACTAATAGGAAGATCTAAGTTACTCCTTAGTTAAAGTGTAGCTTGAATATAAAGAGGGTTGTGAAGTCCATTGATTGTCAATGTTCTTCAGAAATACTGTAGTTTGCACAACACAATTACCTTGTTTTCCATTTTTATTTGTAGTTGGATCATACACAACTGTCAGTGTCTGTTTGAACTCTGTGGCTGGTGTAAGGCATTGTGCATCCTAAAAACATATTATTGATAGTTTAACAATTCCTGGGTCACATGCACATAAGGCCAAAACTTCCATTTACAACTGCATTAATACCTGACAGACAGATCTAACATGAACTCCCAGAGAATGATAAAATCCATCATAGATCTTCACTGAGTTCAATAAACTGGCTAGACCAATCTGTAAGCAAACAAAAAAATAAAAGTTATTTCTAGTATGTAGTCACTTCATGTACTTGGTTTTAAATTTAGGATTTAAATTATCAAATAAATCAAATAAAATTTTCAAACTTCCTCTGATAAAGACAATGACCTTTGATCCACAGGGCAGAAGTTTCTTCCATGGAGTCAGATTTTCAGTACACACAACTTCTCTTGGTAGTGTCGAGTACCTGACAAAGCGCGAGTCTGCACTGTAGAACTCGGAGGCGAGTCCAGCCGGACGGAAACTCCACCGTGGTTGTACAGTTGACTTACTGTCCATGAAATTCAGAGAGGAACAAAACAATCCCGACAAAGCATTGACTAGATCTGCCCAAGTCTGATCAACTCTGTCAATGATAAAAAACATAAATAGAAGGTATGCACTTTTTTTTCGAAAGAATCAAAAAACTATACTTATTTCTATCCAATGTTGTTCATAATCGATCTCCTGTCCAATAAATTTTAAATAATCATACAGAGCATTACTTATTCAAATTGCTTGGATTTTTCTACTTTATGTTTGATATGATGCTTACCCTGTATGAGGCTGAAACCACACCCACAACTCATCACCCGGGGGTGCATCCTCTGGGGGGTATCCCCATTTCTCATGTTTCCACAGTCCCTGTGTCTGACTTAGATGTAGTTCCTTTACTTTATAGGTTGTTAATACATCGCCAAGTGATTTCGGAAACAGGTGATAGTGTTGAACTAAATATGAAAGAGTTTCATGAACATTTTTATGACAAATTGTCTATTGGTTAGATCTTAAGTATAATTACAAGTACAACTGGTTGTGTGTGTATATATATTTATAATATATGCTATTTCATGAAATACAGTATTCCAAGAGTGTGATTTTGATTGTGACTACACCTATGTTAAAATAATTTGTAAATATTTTTGCAATTGATTTAATATGCATCATGTAAATTGAAAAGTCACACTGTAATCATTTACTAAGAACTTAAGCACATACAGTAAAATTCACTTAGTAAGAACATGGACATAGCGAAATCACAGATAAAGTGAAGTTAGCAGGGTTCACCGTTTGGAGCAAATTATTTACAATACCTTGTCAAAATGTATAGTTAAAATGAACTTGGATAGAAAAAAAAATTATGGATATAGTAGCTATATTATAGCAAATTGAATTTGCGTCATCTAGACATCATTATATCTATAATAATCAGTTTTAAAATGCATCAACATGGGGAATGACAGACATAATCCAGGCTTTAGATTACATCTGTACTCACATCCAAACAGCAGCAATACAATCAGATCATGTAATGAATTGTGCATTTTGTGCAGGAAGCTATGATAGATCAGTGATTGATTGGAATTAAGCATTCTATTGGAACTGTATAGTGGATATATAGTCCATTTTCTTGAGAGAAAAAAAAACCGGTGACTTCATTGAAAAAGTACTAGTTGTGTATCATGAGAGAGTTTCGTTGAAAATACCGTATAGATAACTAATATTAGACTCATAAGAAAGAAGAGCGTGTAGACTGTAGAGCGTGTGCTTACATGACTCGGGTTTGTCGATCGATACGTTCCAAACAGTGGTAAATTGAAAATGGAACATGACATGGCCGCTAGAAAAAGGTTTCACATATAATTCTTCTGAAAATTTGTCGTTGTGAATGCCAATTGTGAAAGAGAAATTAACAAGAAAAAGGAATAACAAAAATAATGACTTTCCTCCCGGCAAGTTTATACTATAGGACGCCATATTTAAAATTGCTGCAATGCAGTAAATAAATTATTCATGAGATACTGGTCAATAATATGTAAATAGTAAAATATTTACTAAGATTTGAATAATTAAACTATATTGTAGATGTACTTTTATCAAATATTACTGATATCATCACCACTTCATTTTAATATCAAGTTTTCACAACCTGTTAATGATTTTAGCTAACCACTTGAAGGATAAGAAGAGTTTCCGACAGACCGGAAGCACATGATATTTGTTGTCAGTTTTGGTTTTCTTTCTGCACAAAGACTGGAAGAGATGGTTCTATACCATTGAGCAGAAGGAGATGATGCATTTGATTTTGTGAATTGATTCTCGATTTTACTTGGTAAATATGTTTACAAAGACGTAAAGAAATCACAAATGCTTTAAAAATACTGTTCACTGCATTCATGTAGCACATTATGCAAATAAGCTAACAGCTGTCATAGGTGGATCTATGGGAATGGAAAATACTGATTGATGAAATCAAAACTAATTTCCTTTCATGTATAGTGTTAGCCAGAGTGTTGTATCAGCATTAGTTTGAATTTTAAGATATGTGGATTTATGTATAGTCTGTTCCAAGATATTTGTGCAGCAAATATGGACAATTTTTAATAAAATACACATACCTGTGAAAGAAATGCATTTGAAATCGATGAAAGGGAAAATACCCAAGATATCTTAATTGACACATTATCATTTTTCACTCATAAAAGTTCACAGGAACAGATTTCTTACGGAGATTTAATATGGGAAATGTTGACATATTTTATCCATTTGAAAGTCACTCGGAATACCTCGCTGAAGTTTTAAACATTATTATCCGGGTACTTTCACCTCGCTTGCAATGCAAAATCCAGTAGACTTTTTGTTTTTGACCGTGTATTGAAACCTGACAAGTTAGAGGGTCGTTTCAATGGAGAAAGCTCGGGATTTTTTCATACTATTGAAACTATTGAATGAACATCATTTAAACCCTGAGGTATTTGTAAATATCGAATAATTTAAGAAAATGTGCTGCATAAATATGTTGGGACAAAGTATAGCACTGATTTTGACGGAGTGGACTCGATAACTGTCACTTCATTCCAAATCATTATGTTCATTGCAGAAGCATTTTAACAGGTATACCACATTCAATTGAACTTAGTATCTCAAACATTAAAACTTAATTACCAATGATTTGTCAAAATGAGCAACAACAATTGAAAACAATAACCCATTATTTACATTTTAAGACTTGGAATTAAGAAAAGACAAAAACATTTCACCATTATTGTTACCATGGTTGCAAGATAATCTTAAGAGATTATTTTCTGTAGATTGATGATAAAAATCAGAGATGGTTGGGAGGAGAAGTTCAACAGGAAACAAAAAATCTCCCGTAGCTGCAGAACCAGCCCTTGCCAGCAGACCAAAGAGAAATATTTCACCCAAAACCTATGTACGTATTTAATAATTATTCACTGTAAATCTTGAGGTAATACTTTCAAATAAGTATACATTTATACTAGTAGTGTGTGCAGTAATTCTTGGTTATTAAGTTTATTGGAGGATTAATCAATTCTTGAGAAGTGATAATCGCCCTGTCTTTTAACCTTGGTGAATGTAACATCTATGTGTTGATAAATCTTTATATTACCTAATATCTAAGGTCGGCAATCAGGTAGAGAAACTTTTAATCAATACGTGGGTCAATAAAAAAATACGAAGATAATGTGCCTGTCTATCATAAATTTTTCTTTAAAGTCATAACTAACAGATTAATTTATGCAACAACACTTATTTTATTGATGTACGAAGTTTCATTCCATTTGATGAAAATGTACATATTTTTTTTACCTGATTTTAAAATCAACATGTTTTGTCACCATGGCGCACGGTAACGTTGAAAACATGACGTCAAGATGACTCACGCACAGTTAATAGAAATAATATTCAATCTTTGTATCATCCTGAGTCTTTTGTGCTTTTCACCATACAATTTAAATCGGCACTATATCACTTGACATCTAATTTGTTCACATTTGTTGGAAAATCATAAGTTAGTTCCTCGAAATTTTCTTTTTTTTTTTTTTGCATGTCTCTTCGTTTACAGTAAGAATATCCCTAAATGTCAGATGACGTTGTGTATTCTTTTGATCAAATTTTTACAGATATTCTACTCTCTTTCGTACTGTTTGATGTTCAAAATACATATACCACAACCCCCACAAAATGTGTTAGAGTTAAACACAAATGTGCAAATAATTTTTGACTTATATTTTCCACCATTGAGCATTTTCACAGTTTTTATCGGCTTTTTCCCGAGTTAAATCCATACTGTTTATACTTTTTCGTTGCGCCTTGACGTCCGGCGACGTCAATGTTTTCAGTCAATTTTAAAGAGGACTATATGTCTTTAGTTACTAATATCTATTCAACAAATCTATACATACCATCATTATTTGGTACATAGAATATCATGACAATTTTTAATTTTAGATTTCAATAATTATATGGTTATAAGCCCAATTTATGGAAATGTTGCTTTTAACATAATATGGTTTATTGTTGACAGAACACAAAGTTTGACCGTGCGCCGTGACCTCATTTTTGCAGGATTAGATTCTTAATAATTCTTAGAAATAAAGGAATACATGAACTTTTTTGATTTAAAATTGTTTGAAACAATTGCTAAATTATGTCTACTAAATTTAGTAATAATATGACATTAAATAACATAGTATGGCAAAAGTCTTTGTATTTTTTGATTGACCCTCGTATATGATAATTTTTCTTTCACCTGGTAAAATTAGGATATCACTGCTGGATTGTCATGGAAAGAAGAACGAGAACTTAAGAAAGCATTGTATGCATCATTACAAGAATCAAAGAGACCTTCAACCCCCAGACCAGGAAATGATACCCCAACTGAATCCGACAATCCTGACAATGCAGGATTTAGACCAATCAAAGTTAAGAAGACACTGTCCAGGAGGACCAGAAGTTCCAGTTCGAGCGCACCCTCTACCCCCATGACCACCTGTCAGTCTGTAAGCTGTGTGGATGAAACGAGTCAGGAGTCTACAATGTCATCAGTCACAAGTGTATCAACTCTCGACTCAAAGAAGTAAGTGATATCTTAATCATTTCAAGTAAACCGCTGTCATTTGTGGTATAATGAATGACGTTTATATTACAAAAATTTACATCATAACACACTGTAGATGGTTTTAATTTTATTATTTTTTAATGGAAATAGGAATTTGGAACTGATATTACACCAAGTATAGAATTATGATGCCTCACTGAATAGCATTCATTTAAAAATATTGTATGGTATACACGAATGAAAATTCACATGAGGTACTTTAAAGTAATTAATTATTAAGAGTCAAGAAAGGATGCATATCAGCTCATACATGTATATCTGATTGCACTAATGATTTAATCTACAAATTAGAACTAAGGTCCGTGCTCAAAGGAAGTTTGCTATGAACCAGCCAAACAACATTGTCTCCACGAATCAGACCAGTACCAGTGTCCCCTGCACAGAAACAGGCATCACATCAACATCGAAGACAGGAGAGAAGACATCTTCTACTATAGTTTTCCCAAAGAGAGCAAAGACAGAAGATTTCTTGACCTTTCTTTGTCTCAGAGGTACACGATATCAACCAGATTTAATCAACTTTCTGATCCAATATACATGTATTTACCTTTATTTAAAAACTTGAGAAAAATGTACCATTGGGGTAAATGAAATGAATGAAAATATACCTATGTTACAAAAAGCCTGTAAATTGATCATCTTTTCTTGAATTTTTTTTTTAATCTTAATAATAATTGCAAGCACAACTAGGATATAAGAGAAAAATGGTGGATAGAAAATAGTAAATCAAATGAACAATTCTGTTTGTAGAAATCAGGCTATTGTAACCAGTCATGTTTATATTCTATTATTTTTTACAGGTACACCTCTTTTGCCGCCTCACTTGGACTTCTTTAACTACAGTCGCTATGACAACAGTCTGACCAATGGCCGCAATGGTAGGGACAGTTCTCCTTCATCCTCCTCAACCAGCCTCAGTAATGTGACGGAGGACCACACATTTACACCGGTCAGTGCTTGTATGGTACCAGTACAAGTATTACACTTAACAATTCTTATATAGATGTACATGTTATAAATCAACTGTTCCCCTCACTGTCCTTATTATTAAAAGAGAATGTGAACGATTTCAATTTGCAATATGTGGAGTTGACAATTTGTTATGATAACTCATTAAGAAGTTAGATTTTCATTATCAATGCAGAAATTGGACCTTCATGTACACTTTCTGCATCTACTGAATCTAATTGTTCATTCTCTTAGTATTCAATATATTCAATATAACTTTAGGTAAACAAGTTCACCACTCCATGTAAGAAGGCTGCACGAGCCAGTGCAGGCACCCCTGAGACTTGTCGTGGACTGGCAGGAGTGAAACGGATGGACAAGTCTCCAAAAACCAAGTCCCCGCTAGCCCGCCGAGGAAGGCCAGCCAGATCCCTTAACATCACACCAGTAAAAGTGTCACCCTCCAAAGAAAGATTGCCAGCCAAAGTGCTCAACACTAGGCTGGAAAAAAGAGGACTCGGAAAGGCAAGGCTGGCCTCCAAACGGAAAGCAGTGGCCACCCTTACCCACCGAGCATCACCTGCCAAACTCAAACCCCACCCCACAGAGGAACAACAGAATGAGCCTGATAAGGTAACAGATGGTGTAAGGTGTTGTGACTCAATAGTATGTAGTGTGCATGATAGAATAGGGGATGGCACAAGTAAGTGTGTGGAATGTTCACCCATGTGTAGTTCTCACATAGATGCTTCTCTCACCAGCTTCTGTATGTCTAACGATCTGTTTCCTCTTGTTCCCTCCAACCTTTCCATACTCCAGAAAGAACACATCTTTCCTCAACAGTACCCTGCCTGGCAGAGAGAAATTGTGGTTAGAAAAAAAGAAAATCCCTCACAAATACTTACTGGTCACAATGAAGAGACTTTGCCATCAGAAGTCATTCAGGATGACCAAACAACAAGGGATTCCATGTTGTATGCCAATCTGCCACAGGACAAGAAAACTCTGCAAATTATGGCAACTCCTCTCTCTGCTGCTGATGTTCTGTTTGCCATATCTGCTGTTCAGGTTTGGAAGACAGAAGCAGAGGACCAACACGACATTTGTGTCACAAATCCACAACTTCTGTCAACCAATCAGATAAAAGTGTTGGCTGATAATGTACCCACAATCAATGAAGAACTAGTGGCATTTGATGAAGAGAAGTTACTAGAAGTCAGACTTAGTACCGGAGGACAAGTTTGTCCTCAGGAGGAAAACCCCCCTCTGCTGATAGGGAGAGATAACACAGCAGACTTGGTTCAACTTCAAGAGCAACTGCTGGCTGATGAAAGCCAAAACAGCCTACCAGCATCAACTGAAATGTTTATTCCAGAAAACGAAGACAGTTATCAGTCAATAATAGATCTCCCTATGATTGAATCAAACACGACAGGAAAAGTTGTTGAGTTCTGTTCCTCCCCTCTGACAGACAGGCTTTTATTGAATCCAAAGCCACATTTGTGTGAAGTGTATCCAGACCAGTTGCATGATACACAGAAGTGTTCAAAACCATCAGAGCAGAAACATAAGCTGAATTCTGAGATTGTTAAAATAAAGGCGGCAAATGCTTATAGCAGCATTCATGGTGACAGTATTTTCCAAAGTCAACACTCTACAGACACATGTATCAGAAATTTCAACTCAACTTGCACTGAAAATCTGATTAATTATGATGAATATGATACTCCCCTTGACTTAAGTTTACCAAAAGAATCAAAACATGGACTACAATCTTTACACCAAGGATCAGAGCATGTTCCCCAAGAATTAAATAACAGTATCAGTATGTGCGATCTAGATTTCACTCGCATCACACTGAATTCTGGAAATGTTCCTCAATTTCTCAAAAAAGGCACCACCACAATAAAGGTAGAAGATGACAAAATTATCATCAAAAACCAATCTAACAGAGAACCTGATGACAAAGGTCATACTGAGGGCCAGGGTGTCAACCTGAAGGTCATGAACAAGTGTGTGGATAAAAGAAAAGTCAAGGTCGTTGTGCCCTGTTCCCTCATTAATGGAAATTCGTCCCCAAAAGTATCTGTCATAAACAGCAACAACTATGCTGCCATACAAGAACTCCCTTCACCACAATTTAAAAAAAGCAGTGGAGATCAGATGATGCCACTTGGTTGGTACTCGGACATTCCAAACCAGATCAAACAGGAGGTGATAGAAGAGCCTGAGCAGACAGAACCACTCAAGAAACCTCCAAGGACAAAATCAGATGCCATACAGCTGGGTAGTAATGTCTTTTCTAGTCCTTCTCGGATGTCTCAGTTTGTCTGGAAGAGTAGCAAATTACCAGTCTTTGATATCATGCAGTCTTCGAGTGAGAAAAACCTGTTCTCAAAGTCTAAAACACAGCAATGCATTGAGAGTTCTGAGGAGGAATCCCCCATCAGCTCTCCAAAGCATCTAATGCCTGATCTGCTACAGAATCTCAGTCAGAGCTGTAGAAGCAAGAGGTTTAAGAGATCCCCATACACTGCCATAACTACAGTCAATAGCAGTCAGTTCTACAGTACATACACCAGCAAGCCATTTCTTCTGCCAGAGCAGGTCCAAAAGACACCAACAAACAATAGTATTGGTAATCCATCAGATGTGGATAAGAATATTATTGGTATTCCATCAAATGAGGAGACATTTGGATCAGAGTTTACCTTTAGAGATGATAGTTATAAGGAATGTTTAAGGAGCATGACCCAGGCTGATTATAATGGTAATCCAGCTTCCACACAGCAGTGGCCTCCAACTTGGTTGAAACAGTACACGCATCCCGATATTGCTGACCAGAACAACAATACACAGGGCACTGAGGAGAATGGAGGATCATCAGAGGAGGATAGAGATGAGGATAAGGAGTATCTACAGATACACAAACCGTACTCTTCCTCTTCACAGCCAATCAATTCCATGGAAAACAACCAAATTCCTGAATTAGAAATTCTACAATATCCAACAGAAGAACATGGTTGTAATATACAGAACATTTCTAATCAGCCTCTTGATGAGAATCAGAACATTTCTACACAAGATGATTGTGCTCATGGAGGAACATTGTCAGTGAAAAGTTCTAGCTCTATTTCAAAGACAAATAGTCAATTCGGAAAGAAGCTGTTCCCTTTACCTCCCACTATTATGTCTTCATGGTATTACTAATGCGTAGTCTTGAATGTGTGTACACATGCTTCACTCCTAGTCAGTGCTAACACTTTATCGCCCCTTAATTAACCCTCCTTTTAGGAAATGCATTATAAATGTGTGAATCTTGAACAATGTTAATTTCATTGGTCACTATTTGTATGTAATGCATTTTGAACTCAAGATGAAAATGTAAACCAACTTTTATTTGCATAGTCGGAGAAAGTTTGGCAAAGTTTGTACCCGTAATAATCTTGTTGAGCGAATATTTCTTGCTGCAAACCAGTCTGTTAACTGCTTTATTGTAAAAAAAATTGTCACAAACCATTTTATCACTAGACAATTGTGAAACAAATTGTTGTGAAAAATAGGATTTTCAGTAAAAGCAACGAAATAATAGAAAAACAGGTACTCACTAGCCCGACAAATCTTTTTCTGCAATCAATATTTAATCATCCAAATGAAATCTGAATCATGTTATAAAATCTTATTGAAAATTAAATTTTGAATAAAGAAATGTGTTGATTGATTGGTTATAAATAAGATGATTCGGATTAAAGAATTAATCCCTGGTTAACATTATCTAATCATTTGAAATAAGAACTTTTTAGAACATAGTATGTTTCTCTCTATTCTGTATGCATGCTAAGACTTTGCTTTGAAAATAGTACAACTTGTACATAGATGTAATAGAGTATATTAGATATGTGTAACAGTTCTATAGAAAGTTTCGCTAGTATATAACATTAATAGTTTGCATGGATGCTTATACATATCGTGTGTCAAGTTTATTTGTTGTTACCATTTATTATAGAGTTTCTTATTCATTTTTAGAATTCAATGTGCAAGTTACAGTGCGTTTTCCTCAAATAAAAGATATTTTTGCTAAATGTATTCTTTTTTGATTTAAAATAAATTTTGTTTTGTTTCAAGTTTTAACTGAATTTTCATATTACATAGCCATCTAAATCAGTGCCTAAATTGTCCCAAGATATCCAAAAGAAAAGACAAATGAGGCCGAAACTCAAGAAATCAGCAATGACACCTAATGATTTCATTGCAATGCGGTTACCAAGGAGACAAGCTAAACAGAATGCTCTCAAGTTTTACATGGAGGATCTGGAAGATGTTGAAGACCGTTCCAACTCTGATGATGAAGTCACCTTCCCTCACAAACGAAAATTTGAGGAAATGATGTCAGAATCCAATAATCTCCCTTTAAAAAGTTCTCGATTAAGAAAAATTAATAAAAATGCGCTTAAATCAGTAACTCATGGTAGACAATTATTAAGAAATAGATTATCTTTTCATAAAAACTTTGTTAGCTCTGAGAGAAGGAGTACGAGATCTTGCAGTAAGTCCAGTGATTCCAATGATAGTACTGATCAAAAGAAAAAGGTCTCGCAGGATCTCGCTGGTAAAAGTGTTAAAAGCGATACCGATAAAAGCCATACAAATGTCCGTCCTGTTCGTCAGCCCCGAATAACCAGATTGTCAGAGTCCAGCACTCATCCAAATTCAGATACGCCACAAGAACAACCAAAGACAAGAAAAAATAGCAGTAAGTGTGTGTGTGTGACGGGGGTATGTGACACCTGTCGATATTAATGTGGATAAAAGTACATTATAATCAAAATACTTTCACCAGTTTGGAATTTTCAAATTTTACAATATTTGACCCAAAAATATGTTTTAAAAATTTTTTAAAAGATAAAATGTATAAAAAGCGCTGCGGGATTCGAACTCATGACAAACAGATTCATAGTTAATGCTATAACACTTTGCGTCAGCTAATCGGTAACAATTTTGGGAAAAACAAAATTATAAAATCATACTTGATGGGTTTTTTTAATTTCGCACAATGTGAAGTGTCCCATACCACCTTAATAAACATTTGACATTGAATAATTCATTAATCTTGTTAACATGTCACTCTTAAATATGGATATACGGTAAAAGAAAGGTTAAATGTTTCAGTAAACTCAAGTGAAGTTTTGAGATTGTCATCATTTTGAAACATTAAGAATGTTAAAAGTACAGGTTTTAGTTCATATGTGATTAGACTGCTAAACAGTTTCTTTTTATTGTTATTTAGATAGTCATTTATATTTAGAATGTTTTAAAAAATATTCAAGTTTTATATTTAGGAGCTAATCATTTATTCATTATTTACTACCATGAATTATTATTGTAATTCATGTTTATTGATTTGCTCTCTCTCTCTGTATTCTAGTTGGGGGGAGGACACTAAGACTGCGAGACCCAGAGAGCCCAGTGAAGTCCCTGCGGTCTGACGCTCCTCTGTCACCCCGCGAAGTCTCCACAAGCCTGACAGAGATACCCACATTTTATCCAACTGAGGAGGAGTTTCAGCGCCCCCTACATTACATACAAAGCATTGCTCCCAGGGCTGAGCCCTTTGGAATGTGTAAAATTATCCCTCCTTCTAGCTGGAAGGTACAAATACCTCTGTTTGTGCAGTGAAAGAAAAATGTGCATTAAGAACTAAATGAATGCTACTTTTTCTTATCTCAACTTTGCTTTATGACCTGAATGAACGTGTGGCTCTGCTAAACTGTTGATCATTTCTTTGTGTTTTTTCCTCGTTTGAGTTTTTATCTGTTTTATGTCACAGCTGGAAGGAAAGATCAGTGAAGATACCAGGTTTACTTCCCAGAAACAGTTCACCCACAAACTGTACAAAAGGTAGCTATTGACAGTTAGGGGTCAATTTGATTGAAATAGTCACAGTACAAATGTGAAATTATATACCGGTAACTTAACAATTGGAACAAAAATTGTAAAATTGTTTAGTGATTTGGGATGCTCAATTATACCATCATTTATTGGTGGGCACCAACAGTTTGGTGACTCAGAAGGGCTTTGCTGTTTAATAGAATACTAGTATTTGTAGTGATTTGATAAAGGGGTGTATAATTTATTTTGACATGTACTTACAAACTGTTGTTTTGAAGATTTGGTCCCAATGTGGAGAAGTTAGAGTGTATAAGAAAACACATGGAGGTCTTAAATCCAGATGAACAGTTCCAGATTCCAGAGGTATCACAAGTAAAATGGTTTTGTTAAAAGTTGTATACCAGTACTAATGTCAAGAATCTTGGTCTTTGTTTATGATTTTTAATCATTTAACAGTTTATGAATGCTTGAAAAATTAATTACCAAGTATTCCTTCATGTTCTTGGTGTAGATTGGTGGCGTAGAGCTGGACATCTGTGGTCTGGATAGAACTATCCAGGAGTGTGGGGGGATGAGGCACGAGGTGGAGAAGAAGAAATGGGCCAGGGTGGCAGACACCATGAATGTCCCAAAAATGGTAGGATACATCTTTAAACCGCTAATCCTTGGAAACAAACAATTTACCTGGATTAAACCTTTCTGATTAAATTATATCAGTTGTACTTTTTATTAGATGGTATTATGACAAAACCAGATGTCATATACATTCAGTCATAACAGAAATAGGAGGAGAATTTGTTTGAATTAGAAGTACATGTAATATATACATATACATGTACATGTAAATTTACAATTTATAAATTTTCAATCCAATTAGAAAAGTTAAATCAGAATCTTTGATCTGCTTTCCTAGTACTTACCATAGATTGGGACACCAAAATTGAAACAAACTTATGATTTCAATTGTCTTAAAAGAAGATAAGTATGTTTCCATGTCAGTTGATCTGACTTAGTTTAGAAATATATGGACTTGATTTGATCCTGAAATTTTACATGACCATCGATATGTTACAGGCACAGGACCGTGGTACTAAACTGTATGACGCTTACTGTAAATTTTTGCTGTCTTACAATGACTTGAATGCAGAAGAAAAATCAAAACTTCAGAGCCAGGTCAAGGCTGAAAGAATGAAGGTCAAGAGGGAAGACCAGGAAGAGGACTGTATCGTCAAGGTAATGGACACATGGCATTTTGTATGATGACATTTTATACTTGTATTGGAATATTTGTTTAACATTATGAATTTGGTAATTCAGGGAAAGAACATGTCACTGGGGCGGTTTATACAGATGGCCAGAAACACAGCTTCCCACCACCAGAGAGAGCTCTCTTTGTCCACCGAGGAAACGGAGGTAGGCAGGTCAAATAAAGCATAAGCTTTTGGTTGGATATCATTACTTATAAATGTATCCATGATTGAACAGTCGTTATTGTCAAGCTGGAGAGTGATTGGTATAAGAAATGATGTCACACACATCCAGCATCAGGTGAATACCTTTTGATGTGTAGCCATGATTTTATTTACAGAAACAGTTTTGGGAGATAGTCAGCAATAGAAGCAGACATGTAGCTATACATGGAGGCCATGTTGACACTAAAACTCAAACCTGTAGTCTGTTCCCAGTCAAAAAAGAAAACCAGTATTCAAGGTGAGGGCCAGGGATTGCACCACTGCAAACCTGCTCTTCAAATAAACTTGATTGTTGACAACAATGTGGTCAAAAATCAAAAAGACAGGTGATAAAGGATGCACTGGCATGTTGATTTTTAAATTCAAACAAAAAAAATTGCAAATTATTTACTACCATTTTTCATCATATTTTCATTATAATTGTAGGCATCCTTGGAATCTGAACCTCCTCCCACAACATCCTCTGTCTCTGCTGAAGTACCTTGGACCTGTACCAGGTATGTTGTGGGGTGTTTTTTTTTTTCAAGCACTTGTTTTAAGTCAGGCTTGTTCTGTTAGCACAGTAATAGGAATATAAAACTATACTGGGTGTGTCATGTCATGTTTTAGTATGTGTACAATATTAGAAATCTAGCACCAGTTTTAGGTCATGTTCAATAAGGTTAAGGATATCTAGCACCTGTTCAAGAATAGTTTTCTTTGTTAAATAGATGTATTTTTGATAGACTGTGTATTATGTACACTTGTAAGAATTTGATCCTTATAAGTATGTTTACTACAGGAGTGACGGTCCCCACTCTACATGTAGGCATGCTCTACACCGCCTCCTGCTGGTCAACAGACATCCATCATTTACCGTATGTGCAGTATCTACATGGGGAGGCTGATATTGTGTGGTGAGACATCTGAGAATTTCACTTAGTTCCTAAAGCTGTTTCCTATTCATCAGATGATGTGTACATGATTATCTTTACTTAATGCTGGCATGAATGTCTTGCTGCAGGTATTCTGTGCCATCTGAAGAAGAGACCAAGTTTAAATCTGTGATGAAGGAACTCATTCCGACCCTAGTCAGCAATTCACCACGATGGCTCAAAGAGGACACAGCCATGGTTAGTGACAAGTAATTGAAGTTGAAAGTGGTTATTAAAATTCTGATTTATTTACTGTAGTGAATATATATGTATATGCTTAAATGTAATTCTCTAAAAATTTCAGAGAATGCTCCAATTAATGGAATCTCCTTGCCAAAGGAGGATGATCATCTTACATTGAATACCCTTACATCAATTAGTTTTGTATCAGTAATTTGCTGTCAACATTTGTTGTATCTTTTTTTAACAGGTGCCCCCTGAGATCCTCTTACAGAAGGGTGTACACTTGAGTCGCTGTGTGCAGTCACCCCACCAGTTTGTGGTGGTCTTTCCCCGGTCCTACACAGCCACTATCAGCTGTGGGTACACGCTTGCTGAGTCTGCACACTTTGCCACTAAGGACTGGATTCAACTCGGCCTTAAAACTGCTGCAGTAGGATACCTCACACAAACTAAAAAACAAAAACATTTATAAATGACGAAATAAGAAGTGTTCTCAGAATGAAAGGGAAAAATGTCTGACATGTATTTGAAAGTACATTGTTAGAAATACTTTATGAAATAGAAGTACAGGTGGAATTTAGTATTCATAATGAAAATTTATTTGAATATTGAATTTGAATATGTTTACAATAAGGGATACATGTACTTTGTGCTATTTATATGCAGATTTGAAATAGTATCATGTTTACAGTAAGAACTACTTTGTACTATTTCTGGACAAATCTGATCATTATTTTATTGTTTAAATGAATATATACATGTATTTCACCAGTTTCTTGAATATTTCAGACTCTGCAGATGTGTAAGGAGCCTGAATTATTCTCCATGGATGAACTGATTTGCCAAATCATGGAGGACACCACGGCATCATCTGATCTTCTCAGTACCATCATTCCATACTATGAACAAATTCTGTAAGTTTTGAACTGAAACAACACCCAAAAAACTTTCATTATTGATTTTTCTGTGTGACAATAAAGCAATTTCTCTCAATGAATTTTTGTTCCTTTGGTATAACATTAATCCTAACACCATACACAGATCTATCCATTATAGATCCCTTCTTGGTAACTGCGGTACTGCTCGCTTGCAGAGCAAATTGGTAAATTTTGATGAAGTTTAAGTATGTAGACAATTTAATGACGTAGAATAAACAATTGACATTACTTCATATTTCACCTAACTATGTCAAAAGAGCAGTACCGCAGTTACGGTGAAGGGGTATATTAAAGTAAAATCTGTCCCTGAAAGCTATGTGATTGATTGTACTGGATTTGATGATTGTAACATTCCAGATTCATAGGCATCATACTTATTTTATATACAAAAATATATATACCAGTATTTATACTCAATGAAAGTGCATGCTCATTTTTAAATTTCAATGTTTCAATGTTTCAAATCTAATGTTTTATTTCAGACAAAGAGAGTTATCACACAGAAAGGTGCTCAGTGACCTTGGAGTGACCTTGGGAAGGAGGATGGCAACACCCACTCACACTCGTCTGAGTCAATCAGCCTCCCGGCGAGCGTCCTTAGATTCAGAGGAGGTCACAAATAGATGTGAAGTAACCAAGAAAATCTGTTACCTCTCACTGGTAAGTACCAAAAAATCTGTTATCTCTCACTGGTAAGTACCCCAAAAATTTGTTTACGCTTGCTGGTAAGTACCAACAAATCTGTTACCTCTCACTGGTAAGTACCCAACAAATTTGTTTACGCTTGCTGGTAAGTACCAACCCAACAAATCTGTTATCTCTCACTGGTAAGTACCAAAAAATTTGGTTACACTTGCTGGTAAGTACCAACAAATCTGTTATCTCTCACTGGTAAGTACACAAAATCTGTTGTTTCTCATTGGCAAATACCCAAAAATCTGTTATTTCTCATTGGTAAGGTACCCAAAAATCTGTTTTTTCTCATTGGTAAGTACCCAAAAATCTGTTATTTCTCTCTAGTAAGTATCCAAAAATCTATTACCGGTATTTCTCATTGATAAGTATCCAAAAATGTGTTATTTCTCATTGGTAAGTACCCACAAATATATTATTTCTCACTAGTAAGTACCCAAAAATATGGTATTTCTCATTGGTAAGTACCCAAAAATATATTATTTCTCACTAGTAAGTACCCCAAAATATGGTATTTCTCATTGGTAAGTACCCAAAAATATATTATTTCTCACTAGTAAGTACCCAAAAATATGGTATTTCTCATTGGTAAGTACCCAAAAATCTGTTTTTTCTCACTGGGTACCCAAAATCTATTTCTTACTGGTAAGTACCAAAAAACTGTTATCTCTCGCCAGTAAGTACTAAAAAATATGTTATCTCTCACTCGTAAACACCCAAAAATCTGTTATCTCTCACTGGTAAGTGGTTAAACAGGAGTGGAGATTTTATTTTTTTCTGTTTCTTATTTTTGATATTTACTTATGTAGTAATGTGTGTCCTGGTTCTGACTTTTACAGCTGATGAACTCAACCACTGATCAGACCTACTGCTTGGAGCAAGGGGTGCTACAGGCACAGAAAAAGAAAAAGGCCAGGTTCTGTTTGATCTATCGGTACACAGAGGTTGGTATAAATACCCTGTCATCTAGATCTTGGAGACATTTTTTGTTATTGTACTGTTAACCTACTTTTTTTCACCTTAACTCTTTTCTGCGATGAACAAGTGATGAACTATTTTGTAGCAACTAATCACTAGTTTTCATGATCAGGCCTATGAAAATAATATTGAGTGAGTAAATAGACATTAAAAGACATATTTACTGTGAGAAATACATGAAGGATGAAAAGGTTTTAGAACAGTGTGTATCCTGATAGTCAATAATGTAAGATCAGGACCCCCCCCCCCCCCAAAAAAAAAAAAAAAATGTAACTCTAATAAGCCATTGAAGTAAATATCCATCATGTTTTGCTTTTAGGAGGAACTGAAAAAGATCATGGAGGATGCTAAAACCAGACTAACTGCTTTTTCACCTCCAGAGCCTGCTCCTGTGCAGAGGAGAAAATCACGAAAATCAGAGTCTTAAATGCTACAGAGATATCATGACTTAATGCTTTTACAGAGGAGAAAGTCAGATTCTTAAATGTTATGGGAAATTTATGACTGAACGCTTTCACAAGAAACTGGAATTTCAAGTTAACAAATGCAATAGATTAAAATGGAGGCAATCTGATAAACAGGATAACAGAACAAGACTGTTGTTTTGCATGCTGTGTGTTTGTACGTATATACAGCTTCTTAAATTAAGTGTTGTCTGTGTTCTGTAGTTTGTAAGCTATATGTGAGGTCTGTGGCAGTGGATTTTAAAATCTACATTTGAGTATCAACAACCATTTTACTGGAGCCATTTTTATCAGATCAATGAAGACTTTTTATATACCAGTAACTGGTACATATTTTTGAAAAACATTATTTACATGATCAAATTCATTATACAGTCATTATTGAAACCTTTGCTTTTAAAGCAATTCTTTACTCTTTTATACATTCACTCTGAATTTTCTACCATTTTATGTATAGATATTGCCATAAAGATGAAATCTTTTTTATAAGAATAATAAATGTGTATCTACTCTTTAGTGTATTTTATCCATTGTATGCCAGTACCATACATTATTTAATGAATGAATGAACATTCTGTAAGTATTTGTAGACATGTTATTGTTTTTTTATCACCTCATGAGTTGCTTGTTTCATCTGAATGTTGAGTAAAGCAAAACCTTTCTTGACTAAAACCAGAGTAAAAAGTTATACCGGTATTGTGCACACTGACAACAAACAGGAAAGACCCATATCATTCTGTCAATTAATACTTTTGCAATGCACTTTCAGAATGAAATCTTCCCTTGATTGCAATTATTCAACTCAGGAAAAAGTGGCTTGCCTGATTTTCATGTAATTTCTTTTTTATTTGAAAATGGGGCGAAAGTTAAATCATACAAATTTCATGAGTTCATGTGAGCCACTTTTGCCTGTAGTAAGTTATTTTAAGTATTCAGAGAGGTTCAATGTTATGAACACCCATGGTCACTTATTTGTATACCTTGATAGGACTTTTTGTGCATCTTTAAAAATACTGCTTCTGGGGAATCAAATTCCTGATAAAAATTAATTAATTCATCCATTACAGTCAAGGGGCACTTTAGCAGTACAGAAGCCAAAAAATCTGAATACTTTACCTTCCAGATGACTTGAAATGATTTTCAATATACATGTACATGTAATGTAAAATTTGTAAAATATAAAATTCATTTTCGTTAATCCAGATGAATTGGTTGAAAACAAAGAAATCAGTATTGATGAGACCACACTTTTTATATTAAAATATCATGTAGACTTTTACAACAAATATGTTTTTAGAAGCAAGTGCCCCAACAGTTTTTGCTGTACCAATAACTGCATTTTTCCAAAGTGCAATGTTGTCAACGTGATAATGTCAATAAATAAAATGCTGCCAGCAAAACTGTTTAAGTTTGTTGTGATTGTAGATTTAAGAAGTCTTGATAGCCCAGTTAAGAATGACCTAAAAAGGAACCATATACCCTCTGTCATTGTATAAAAAAGGGCCACTGACACATGTTATGGGATCTCATCCTTTGACAGAAATCGCCTTTGACGTGACTTCAAGGAATCATAATCATTTATCCTAGAGGGATTATCACTCTTGACAAAGGGTCAATAAGTCATAATATGTGGCAGAAACATTCAATACAGTTAAGAAATTTTATCATAATTTATTAGTAATATCAACAACATTGCATACAATGCAGCATTCACATACCGGTTTGTGTAAGGTAGATTCTGATATAGTAATTACTGTGACTATTAATGATGAAAAAAATACATTTAGGCATGACAAAGCCCATTCATTTTAGAAAGAGGCACAAAAAACACTTAAGCTGTTTACATTTGCATGCCAAGAAAGCTCTATTGCTCGATAACATTATTTTATTTTAATATTTGCAATATATATAAATCCAACATTCAACTTTTTTCACAGGTACAATGAAACAAATATTTAAAAATTTTAACATAGATTAACCACTTTGTCCTAGGAAAGTCTTCCATGAAATAGTTCATCCTCAGAAGACGTCCAACTAACAACAAAAAGGTCCACTGCAGCATGACAAGAGCCTGCAGCTGTGAGGATATAACAGCACAATAAATCCACCTCCAACACAAGATTGCTGGGCCAGATATAGGTGTGGAGTTTATGTACAGTGGAGGCATCTGGGAGATCAGTGCTGGGACCACTGGATTGTTTTAATATCAATTCCTTCCTGGGCCATCTCCCACAGGGGGCTGATAAATCAAAGAAACACATTGTAGACTTCTTATGTGGAATTAATACAAATCAATGGCAGATACATAACTTACATAACATTTAATCTGTGAATTTACAATTGAAGATAACCTAAACTAATATTATCAGTTATCAGTTTCAACCTGCTATGTAAATTTCCATGCACAGCTGCACTTACCAGCTTCGCCTTACCCTCAATAAGATTGATCAACCCGATATACTTCTGTAATCAGTCAGTAACAAACCTAATAAGTAATACCATCTTAGATATTTGATGGTATTGACATACCTCATTTCTCGCAGCCTACTGACATGTTCAATGCACTTCTCAGCTGTGTACTCAACTTCTGCCTCAGTTGTAAATCGTCCAATACCAAACCTGAAGTCAAAATAGTCAAGATACATGATTGTATAAACTTAAATAATCCATGTGGTGTACTTTATTGGTATGGTTTTTTCAGATTATAACATATTGCATATGCAGTTGATTCTTAATAATAGATAATAGTTGTAAAAGTTGATGGATTTTGTTTCATACCTGATGGAGGAATGGGCCAAATCTTCATCCGCGCCGACAGCTCTGAGTACATAGGATGGTTCCAGGGATGCTGACGTACAGGCACTGTAAAACAAAGGCAGTGTCTAATACGCGGGAAAAATAACATACAACAATGTAATACAGAGCAATGTGACACAAGACAATAGAGCATTAAATGTAACTTGGACTTGACAGAGGAGAATTACCTTCCAGAGGACAGAGCGATGTCCTTCAGGGCCATCAGTAGACTCTCTCCCTCCACAAAGGCAAACGAAAGATTTACACAACCTACAACAAGTATGAGCATGTACATAATATACAAGACAATTTTCTTGTTGTGTCTATACAGATTATTGATAACCCAACCTTAGACAGAGTTTGTGCATATTATTTAAAAACATTTCATCTTGCTGATGTTTTTTGAACATTTAATGATGTCACTCATATGTACATGAATGAAATCAAACCTGGATATGATTTTTCCGGATCTCCATTCCTTATCACCATAGGTAGTGCAGACTGAATTTTGTTCACCAGCAAGTCTGACAGAGTCTTGATTCGGGCATGATCATACTGCAACAAACAACAGTTTATTAACAGCTGCATATCTTATACTTGAAATTAATGTGATTTTGTTTCATAATTAAAATGTGGCATCTTTGCATTTACAAAGGTATTCAAGTGAATGATCCCTGGAATATGTATGATAAGCTTCTTATATCAACTCACCTCGTATCAACACATCTCACCTCGTATCAACTCATCTTATATCAACTCAACTCATCTCACATCAACTCAAATCAGTACATCTCATATCAATACATCTCACTTCAACTGAACTCGCATCAATACAACTTTTCACATCTCATATCAACTTGTCTCATATCACCAACTCAAATCAACATATTTCATATCAACTCATCTCAAATCAACACATTCCTTACCTCCATTTCTTGCATTGCCACTTCACAAGCAGCCCCAAGCCCAACCACCAGGGGTGTGGGAACGGTTCCACTCCTCATGCCTCGCTCCTGCCCCCCTCCACTCTGTGGTGCTTCAATCCTCACTCGGGGTCGCCTTCTGACATACAGAGCTCCAATACCTGTTGAAACAACGTAAAATCAGTGAATCATCATTTCATATGCTGGTGATAAATTGTTATTAAGAAAGAATAAGTAACATAGTGAACTTGATTGATGTGCTTACCTTTTGGTCCATACAACTTGTGACCGCTGATGGACATCAAGTCAATCTTCATGTCGTTGACGTTGATGGGGATTTTACCCACTGCCTGGGCAGCATCCGTGTGAAAAAATATCTTCCTAGATCTACACAGCTCTCCTACAAAGAATATTGCAATTAATTAGGACATTTAATGTTTAGAAAATGAGAGAGAGAGAGAGAGGGAGAGAGAGTATGTGAGAGAGAGAGAGAGTATGCATGAATATTTTTTAGCAGGACTGTTTACAGTAACATACCAATTTCTGCTACTGGTTGCTCCACACCAATCTCATTATTCACTGTCATCACAGAAACTAGGACAGTGTCCTCAGTCATTGAATTCTCCAGGACCTAATGGTGAGATAAAAAGATACATACAGTAATGATTTCATCAGTTTTCATTTCTATCAGCAAGAAATGGTACATGTATTTAAATATGCTTTAATATTGATACAAATTAATAGAAAAGGTTGGCCATGAAACTGTAAAAACGGAAATGTTAACAAATTTCACAATGACTTTAGTTTGGCAAAATTTATCACCACCTCATTAAATGAACCTTAATGCATTATCAATAACACATTTTATGAATCTTTACCATTGTTAAAACTGTCATAACCCTCACACAATAGTTTTATTACATAAAAATTACAAATATTATCCCATAAAAAAAAATCAATGTTCACAGTTACCAAGCAACTGTGTAATACTGGTACCTCTTTCCTACCGACATTCAACCTTTCCTACCCTGCCTCTGACTTCTGTGCCACTCACCTTGAGATCAACAAGCCCATTACTTTGTACGGGTAGGTATGTCACCCTGAATCCCTCCATCTCCAAAGCTCTGCAGGAATCTAGCACACATTTGTGTTCCTGTAAAATCAGTTATACTTCAAGAAGCCCTGTGACATCAGAAATTACCAATGTTAGGTTTAAGCCACAGATACCAACAGGAAACTCACTGTTTGTGTGGTGATTATATGGTTCTTCTTTGATTTGTAGAATCGAGCACAACCCTTGACTGCAATATTGTTGGACTCTGTTGCACCGCTTGTAAAAATTACCTCCCTTGGATCTGCACCAATTACCATAGCCACTTGCTATCAAATGATAATATCAGTGATAATCAATAAAACAAGACCAAAAACAGAATTAAGTGCACACTTTATGCACCTATTCCACATATAGTAACAGTATTGCTGCAAGGTGTTCAGAAAATACAATGGTAACAAGCTTCAAATATGAAAAAAAAAACAACTGATAAATTGATAAGAGATTTCACATATACCTTTCGTGCATGTTCCACTGCAGCCTCACTCTCCCAGCCATAAGCATGGGTGCGTGAGTGAGGGTTCCCGTACTGAGTCACAAAGTAGGGCAACATGGCATCTAGGACACGAGGGTCCTGTAACAATGAAAAAAATAAACCTGAATGTTACTGCTCAATGAAAATGAAAAAGACTGGACAAATATTCCCTTCTCCATCTATTAACTTGTACAGAGATGTTCAAATAAAGTTATACATAACATAATGGCATATGCTAAAAATGTTGAAATTAAACAATATGCAAATGCAGGTATCAAAAGTACCAGTATGTCATTACCACAGATACACTAACAGATATTGTTCAATTTGATCTTCTAGCTACACAGTACACAATCATTCATTATGTCAAGCTGATATTTTTTTCGAAGCTTTTTGATTTGTGATCCTACAATTCAACTTACAAGAGGGGTAGTTGCCTGTGCATCAAGATAGAGCGGCCTGGTGTTCCTGTCAGGCATGTCCTTTCTCTCTTCCTCCAGGTGAGGTATCCTTGGCTTCACTGTAAATATGCACACATTGGTTATACCGTAATCATTTCTCTTTCTACCTTTTTTATGTGTAGGACTCCAAAGTGCGATGGAACTCTAAAGTCCGATGGTCACGCCAAAGTCCGATGGTCTGTGCCAAACCCCAATGGTTTGACATGCCATAGTCCGATGGTCCACGTGCAATCGCCAAAGTCCGATCCTTAATATTTCATAAACATCCCCAATCGGTTTGATTTCCTAGATTTGTTCATCATTGACTTATTGATTCATTCATTACACATTAATTACAACATATTTAAAAATTTTAACACATACATTTTATTTGAATACAACCTGAACATCTCATTCTTTGATCTCGGGGTTCTCCGCTGTAAAGACCTTCCCCTACTAGGCTACCACTGTTAACTTTCACCTCTCATCCCTTTTTCGATCGTTCATGTTTGGTAGTTGATTTTGAATGAGAGCAGCGATGTCACTAATGACGTAGCTTGGACGTGATGTAACAAATGTATTCAGACAGCATTGGACTTTGGCGTGCCAAGGCCATCGGACTTTAGCACAGACCATTGGACTTTTGCGTGACTATCGGACTTCAAGAGTCTTACATTTGTACAGTCAAACCTTGTTATCTAGGACTCAATGGGACAAAAAAAAAACTCAATATATGAAGGATTCGTTATATATCAAGGTTAAAGTGGTGGGGACTTTTTATTCACCCTAGACATATGATTGTCATATCTATGGTTTTCAAAATATCAGTGAACAAGATATCAAAATTCAAAATTTCAGTAAACTATATTTCTTGTAACTAGAGAAGCAAATAACAAAAGAATTGCAAAAAATAATTTCTATGCCATACATGAAGAAAACAATTAAATAACCAAGATTTAGTGACAGGATTACATATTATTACTGCTGTTGTTTGTTTCTATTGTGTTTAACTTTTTAGTAAAGTAAACGATTGGTTTGGGCCATTCCCTTGATGCAAATCAAGAACATGTCAGGAATTCCAACTTACTGTGACATTTTGCAAAGGCAAAAAATTGAGCCAGGTAAGGATGTACCACAACACTTAAATTTGGTATGTGAAAATAAAAAAAATTGGTTTCAGTTGGTGATATATGGTTAATAGCGAGTGCAGCAAGCGGTGCAAAGCGCCGCTCAAGTAGCAAGCTCTAACGACAACGCCTGGGCGAAGAGAAAATTCGGACTACTGCTACCTTTGACATACTGCAAATTCTGTCGTCAGATTTGTACCCACAATTCCATGTAAATTGCAAATTGCTACCAATGTCATAATCTCACGAGAACAGGTAAAATGTATTTTAAGAATGTCATGCATTTAAAAGATGAATAAAACATTCTGCTGATTCGAAAATAATGGTTTGCAACTATTTATTTTACATTATTTTCTTGGTAAATTGTTCGGAGGAATGCTACTTTGACGGCAACTGTCTAGTGATGTCTGCTCTACTAGAGTGACGTCACAATGTTTAGACGAAGCACGCGACCTTTAGCGTAATAAATAAATAGATAGGTGGATTCAACAGTGCACGTTTCTGATGAATCTGATAGTGAAAATGTGATCGTTGTTAATGGTTTGCCCTCCAGATCACCACACTGTAAAACATAACTGTTTATATATGTATACTGTAGTGTAAAATATTTTTATTCACATTGATGCATCCATTTGGTAAACCTCGCAATTTATAATCATGTACCCATGTGTATTTACAATTCAATTTATGCTGCGCTCGCCCTGACGGTCGCACCGTAAAACATATTATTGATGACAAAACTTTTAAATCATCTAGCAATATGACTGACTTGAATGTCAAATAGGATTTTGTAACATCGTCATTCACGTCATATCTTAATTAATGTCAATGTCAAAATAGGATGTTTGATCATTGATTTAATCATAAAGTTCATTGAACTTAGTCTTTCATCACTCTCGTAAAAACATCCTTCAATAATAACTCGATACGGAATTAACATTACAGCAACTTTTCAGTAAACATGGTCTATTGTTTCTATATATAACAACACGGCATGGTTTTCATGTTATGAAACAGGCTCACTGCTTGACTGAACTGACCTGCAGCGGCAGTTGCGGCAGACGCCTTCTCTATGTTCAGATGAATTTGGCGAACATTTGGACATCTTTGCAGGCCGCGTGGAAGTCGTAATAAACATCTTTGAACCACAAACGGAAAAACCTTCGATGTGTGTGCCATTACAGCACTTCGCAGATTGTTTAGATTCTACCGGAAGTTGTACAGAAATTTGGTAACTTGTTCATTTAATCTAAATTTCCATGACCTGTTTAAACTCTCCGAATAGTTTGAAGAAAAAGTTGACCGTTATTGTTGTGAAAACCCAACTAGAACTCATAGCGAATCGCAATCTAACTTTTGAAATGGTTGGTGAATTAACAGCGAATTGACTGCAAAAATCGTTACAGGTGAAAGAATTATGATCAGGGCATGTGCCGCCTTTGGGCGAGGCGTTTCTTTTACATCGTTTAATAATGCAAGAGTGACCTTGGACAAATCCCAGCTTCATGTTTTGCAGTCGTGTAAATACCATGTCACCCCTCAAAACCTCAAACGAAACAGAAGTCGCGTTTTGGTATCATTTAAGTCCGTGACAAAACCAGATTTAGAGGCTTCCGCAAAATTATCACCCCAGCAAGTGACATCCATTCTGGAATTGGAGCAAAGAAGATTCGAAATTCAAGAAGGTGCAGTTAAAAGTGTTGACATTAATAGATTGGCTGCCAATGACCCAATTGAGGACAGAGATGGTTATGCCAGTATTGGGCCATCCCAGTTTTTGTTTGGTGTTTACGATGGACATGGAGGATGTGGTTGTTCAAGTACTGTCAGTGAGCGACTGTTCCATTACATTGCTATTTCATTAGCTGACTATAGTCTTCTTGAGGACATAATTACTGGAAATCTTGGAATGAACAACTTGGTAAACTGGTATCAAAAAGAAACCTACTCTGAGCGTTCCAAACGTTTATATATGCGTGCAATATTGAAGTATGCACAAGAATCCCTAGCAGCTCATGAACCAACCAGCATAGACCAGCATCTGAAAGATGCATTTGTGAGATTAGATCATGATATAATTCAAGAGGGCATTCCCTCTGAGAGTAATAAGGAATTCCATTCCAATTCTCTTTCGTCTGCTATGGCTGGTTCTTGTGCCTTGGTTTCTTACATTGATGGAACAGACCTTTATGTGGCTAATCTCGGTGATTGTCGGGCTGTTCTTGGTGTCAAAGTTCAGGAATCGGAGTATGCTGCTGTCCCTCTTTCCTATGCTCATGATGCTCACAATGCATCTGAAATTCGCAGAATCTTGGATCAACACAAGAATGAATCCACTAATATTATAAGAAATAATCGTCTGTTTGGCGAATTGGCTCCATTAAGAGCATTTGGTGACATGCGATATAAATTATCCCTTACCGAAGTAAAAGAATTGGAGAGATTTTTCAATACGCATAATGAAGTACGTGGGTATTATGACAATAGGGTTGTGCCCCCAAATTATAAAACCCCACCCTATTTAATATCTGAGCCAGAGGTGATTAAACACAAGCTTACACCCAAAGACAAATTCTTGGTGATTGCCTCTGATGGACTGTTTGATATGTTAACTCCAGAAAAAGTGGTAAAACTTGTGGCTGGTCATATCGATGGGAAACAGATATTGATAGACCCTCAAATAGATACTGATATGAATCTCAAATCAATGAACAGGTATCTTGTGGAGAGGAAGACAAAGCTTGCAAACAGAAGCATTGACGACAATGCTGCCACACATTTGATTCGCAATGCTCTGGGACCGGAACATCGACAGATCTCCTATTACCTCTCCTTACCAGACAATGTGTGTCGAACTCAGAGGGACGACATGACAGTGTCTGTTATTTTCTTTGACAGTGATTATATTAAGGATAACAATGTTTCTGATGGCATTATTAAGAAATGATTGCATGAATGATGGTTTGGTTGTGCTTGTCATATTGAGAGATGCTTCTGATATGTGACACTAAAATACTCTTTTATGAGATAGATATACATGTATCTATTATAATGACTTCATGTTAATGCTGTCCTTTTAATGTTCTTTTTGCTCAATTTATGAATGCAATGGAATATTTGCAACCATTTTTAATCGATAATATGTTCCAGAGTGGAGACAAGTTATGTTTTACAAAATTCAATCGGGATGAAAATTTCTTGAATTCTTGCACGAATTAAAATGAAATAATTTAATTCTGGTTGTAACACGCTTTCTGATTGGATAAAAAATTATTTTATATCGTAAAAAGAATATTGCCTACATCATAGTACGACTAACGTAAAAAACGTATTAATCTGTCTGACGTTACGTTTGAATTTTGTACAATTTGAAGTCATTTTAACGGTAAAATGACTGTTTTTATCTACAATTAAGAGCAAAAAAATTAAATTATAAGAAATGAATTCAATATTTATTTGTTTTATATGATATAAAATGGTTTGAAACAGTTTACGTTTTTTTATAAACCGCTTTGCGGTTTATAAAGCGTAAACTGTCCCAAATCATTTTATATCATATAAAATATGATAAAATGAAAAATTTTTAAATGTACGGATTGATATACCCGTTAAATAACTGCAAACGATATTCCACTGGGACATTCCAGGTATTTAATTTTCTCCAGTAATCAGAGACTGGGTATCTTATTTATTTCAAGCATAGACACATAACGTGAAATATCTTTAATTGTTTCAAGTGAGAAGTTCAGTGTCAGGTATACGGAGGTCAAATTAACACTGTTGCATTAATTCAATTAATGCCCGCATCATTTGGAAATCATTTGGTAATATCTAATTGAGGAAACTGTTTGATTTGTTTAAACAATAGGCACCTTTTGGTGGTTCAATTAAAAATCTGTTGTTAGTCTATTTGGATAGTGAAGATAAAGCAAGCATCGGGAAAAAAAAACATAACCAGCGCTAGTGGGTCATGTACTGTATTTCTGCGTAACGAAGAACGGTGCATTGACAAACTCCACACTGACAGTACGAAAGACAAATAGGGCCACCTAAAAAATATTTTTATCTCGTAATTACGAGAAATTAAAGATCCCGTTATTACGAGTTAATTATCTCGTTATTACGAGAAAAGATCTCATTATTATGGGTTACTTATCGTTATTACGAGTAACTTATCTCGTTATTACGAGTAACTTGTCTCGTTATTACGAGTTAATTATCTCGTTGTTACGAGTTGATTATCTCATAATTACGAGAAAATATATCGTAATAATAAAATTCTTAGTAGTTGTAAAAAATGTAGATATATGATAAGTGTTCCTCATTCATCAGATCCATACCTCCAAGTCGATCAGTTCATCCTTTCAACCTATCTTTTTTTTCTTTCCAGAAACGCTGATTCAATTTTTATTATTTTTAAATAACAACGGTCATTATATATTAGTTTCTACATAAAATAATCGGATTTGGCATTTTATCTTATATGAATAAGTGGAAAGAACTTCGTGTAATTTTACTTTTCAACGTACATGTAAATTATTAGAATCCCACTCCGAAGTAAATTCCAGGTAGTCCTAGTCATAAAAACACAATTCCATTAGCTACAAATAACTATATACATGTAGTTTCAATCGTGGATATACGGGATTTACCCCGGATTTTGTTTTATAAAGTCGTACACAACCTATATTGAAAATAATTGTTGTTGTATATTAACATTTTGGAGTCTGAAAACATATTATCCTTCATATTCATAAATTGGTCAATTAATTTATTGATCAATCTGCTTTGCTCCTTCTGATGAAATTTTTGTTCACTAATATTTAATGAATTTCATAATATATGTTCATCCATTTTACATAAAGAGAATCGGAGAGTAAATGAACAACAATGAAACGCACCATTTTATATAGATTTTTTTCTCGTAATAACGAGATAATTGATTCGTAATAACGAGATCTTTTCTCGTAATTACGAAATCTTTTCTAGTCATAACGAGATAATTAACTCGTAATAACGAGATCTTTTCTTGTAATAACAAGATAATTAACTTGAAATAACGAGATCTTTTCTCGTAATTACGACATAAAAATATTTCTATATGTGCCCCTATTCGACTTTCGTATGACAGTCCGTGCTTTATAATGTTTTGCTTACGAAGTGTGGAGTTCAAGAATTTCCTGATTTTGTATTTCTTCTTAATTATTTTTTTCTTTTTTGCTTGTCAAGATTTTTGGGATAAGTCTGCCCCCCCCCCCCCCCCCCCCCCCCCCCCCCCACACACACTTTCAAAAACGATGCGATGTGCCTTCATTCCATTTCATTGATTAAAGTTCAATAAGTGACCATTTGTTTCTGGCGATGTGATATTCAATTCCCCTTTTTGAACACATAGGCGATCCCCAATGGTCATCTTTCATTGTTGGTTTTTTTTCCCATTCCTGTTGATACAATAGAAAAGGATTATAGTATAGGCATAATAAACAAAATAACATTTTCATTTTGATTTAGATGGGGAACGCCTAATACTATGTTTTCGAAAGGCAACCTGCTGGACCTGATGTTGCCCTCTTTTCTTGCTGTATACTGTTAATTAACACAGCAAACTTCTTCAAATGGTAGAGATAGTAGCGATATTACTTCTCTAATTAAGTGTCATATTTTTTAAATTTCCCTTTTTAAATGGTATAGTCACTATCAATGAAACACAGGCACCTTACATTACATATTTTCCTCATTTTAAAAACACATACCCTCTATACCTAATAGTACATTAGTGTATTATCGGGTAGTGGGTATAAATTGACGCCAGGTGCCTCAATGTGTAATGAAACTATCATGATAATAAGTGATACAACGTACTTATAACTTATAATGAGCGATATCTGCGTTTCTTTCTGACCCATAAAGACCTTTCGACTTTTCTAATATCTGTAAAATCTTCAAAAATATCGCGCCCTATAGCCCTACCTATTGGTTGTTTCAATGCTTTTCGTAACTTTATTTAAAAAAATAATCAGTCAGAAAATGATACATGTAACTGTTCCTGATTCCAACTCCAATGCTTATTTCTGGATGACCAACTTGGTTTACTCAAATCCGGATTGTAATCAGAATTTCTCCCTATACGAGCTGTTGGACATGGCTGTCGAGCTTCAGCTCCACTATTACACTTACAAAACCAGCCTCGACAGAATACCAGTAGTGCTATATGTCTGTTCAGATAGAAATCAAAACACCCCACATTGTGCAAGAACTCATGTCGTGGTCAGATATAATTTAGAGCCTGGACTGTTGTCAGATATCCCATCAAGAGCAAGAACCGATGTCAAGTATCACATTAAGAACATGAACCTACGTGAGATTTCCCGTCATGAGCATAGACAAACATCAAATAACTCATCGTGATAATGGATTGACATCAGATATCCAATCAAACGCAAGGACCAACATCAGATATCACATCAAGTACATGGAACGACGTCAGATATCACATCAAATGAAAGGACCAACATCAGATATCACATCAAGTACATGGAACGACGTCAGATATCCTATCAAATGAAAGGACCAACATTAGATATCACATCAAGTACATGCATCTCATCGAGATTCTGTACTGATGTTATATAGAATATTTGCATTTTCCAGTGTCTCTGTCCGTGATAACACTACGAATCGATTTTATACTATACAGCCCACGAATTGTTGGGGGCGCAAGCGGGTTTTCAATATTAATATTATAATATTTAATCGTACAACTGCTGAAATTATATAAATATAAGTAATAAGGAATCATTCTTTGAATATTATGAGGTGATAATTTCGGGATCAAATCTATCATAAAGCCATCCGGGCTTTATTGGATTTTATCACGCCCCGACCGAAATTATCACCTCATAAAACTCAAAAAATGGTTCCTTATTCTTTAACTGATTTTATATATCCCATCAAGGGCATGGGCTGACATCAGACCATCAAGAGCAATGATTGATATCAGATATCCCATCAAGAGCAATGATTGACATCAGATATCCCATCGAGAGCATGGACTAACATCAGATATCTCATCAAGATCCTGTACTGATGTTATATAGAACTGATTTTATACATCCAATCAAGAGCAAGAGCATAGAATGACATCAGATATTCCATCAAGAGTAAGGATTGACATCAGATATCCCATCAAGATCGTGTACTGATGTTATATAGAACTAATTTTATATATCCCAGCAAGAGCATGGACCAACGTCAGATATACCATCAAGATTTTATATATCCCATTAAAACTGAATACCGCACTGTCTGCCATATTTCTCTTTCACCACTACTGTCCCTACAACCCCTATATAAGGCGCTGAATATAAACAGTTCAAAGTACTTAGCTGTAAAAGTCTCACCTGTGTGGATGTACATCTTGACTCGCCGTGTTACTCGGTCGCAATAAATTTATCAAATTTTACACACTTTTTTTCAAGCCAGGAGAACAGCAACATCAAATAAACTAGTCAATGCATTATTTACAAACAGAATATGCACATAGAATAAGAAATAAATGCATACAATCCAAAGACCACGAAAGGAATACAACATGTCGACCACGAGGTTCAGCTGTGCAATCGGGTATAACGAAATCGAAATTATATACTAGGTACCTGTTTGACGGTGCCTATTTACGAGCGGTGTTCAGCTTTAAGAGCACGGACTAATACAGATATCCCATCAAGATACCGAGCCGATTTCGCATATCCCATCAATAGCATGGACTGACATCAGATATCCCGTCAAGTTTTCCTTTCAATACATGCATTTGTTTTACTAAATGTTATCAGTGTAGATTCTCATATAATTGACTGTGGTTAGATTTGCCGGGATCAATTGAAAATCAGCTAAAAGGATCCATTTTGGTTGTTATCAAAACATCTTACAATGTACTTGATATTGCATTTCAATGAATGGATTACGTCAACCAAATCCATGATATTTGGTATTTGAAGAACTTCATGCAACCACAGTAGTCCTATATAGTCCTATATTCACATTCAAAGCACTGAATCAACACAAAAGTTTCTGGGTATTTTATTTTCCAATGGGTTTTCATTATAAAAGATATCCAAGCTGATTCATCTTTAATTTTGAATTCACATCATTACTAAATTTTAACCAAGATGATCATTTCCAACTTGATTATAAGTTGGCTTAAACGTGAGCGTCATGAAGGTAAAATCACATTAAAACAATACAGAGCTGAATCAATTATACAATTGATCAATAAAATGTATTTCACAAACACATACAAACCATGAGCATATTACCATGTAGATTTAATCAATATGAATGATCATGATGACCCCCCCCCCCCCCCCCCCCCCCCCCCAGTTTGATTAGATGATTAATGACCACGAGGTCCATTCTGTGTACAGTTCTCTTGTTACTGTTATGACTTGGATCTGTTTTGATAAAATGGATCGGTAACACACACACAGCTATCTCATGACAGGCTGCATGGTGGGAAACATGGTGTTGGGGAATCCGGCCTGTAGTGCCTGGGTCGATGGAAGCAGCAGCTGATTGGCTCTCACTGCGTCAGGGAACAGGGAGTGGTAGTTTGGGAGGGGCACATAGGCTGCTGTAATCATTTTGCCTGAAGAAAATAAGAGAATCACTCATTAGAACATTTTCCTTACTGCTAAAATGGACCTTTGTACAATTAAATATGAATTCGGGAAATTCAAGTAATTTAAGAGAAATGTACAAATAATATATTCATAGAAGAGAAATGATAGAATTAAAAGGTTATTTCATCAATCTCTTTTTTATTAATAAATCTGCGATCATATTTCTCTCCAGTATATAGCTTACCTCCAAAATACCTCCCATGAAGTGCTCTAACAGAGGCGACAGCTGCTGATATCGTGGGACACTTGACATAGACATTTCCTTGGGGTGAAGCCTTGTCTACATACAGATGTAGAACTCCACCATGCTTGTTACATTCTTCTATCACATCATCTCTGATCTCCTGATCCCAGCTTGACCGAGACTCCCTGTAAATTACATGGATTTGATATATTTCATAATACTGTATATGAATAGGTATTGAATTCATAAATGGAATAAAACATTTTACAAGAGAACTAAATTTAACGATACTCACGCATTCGGATCAAACATGTTGGACAACATGAAACATTGGGTAGCTATTGGAGGGGCAGTGCTGTCTTGTCCCGCAGCCTGACTACCCAGAATAGCTGACACATTAGGGGCTGGTGCAGCAGCAGGTGCACTAGCCACCCCTGGTGTCTGCTGGGTTATGTTCAGTGCTGACACAGCATACTCAGGTATCTGGAAACCAGTGCCTATAAAAAATTAATTCAAAATGTAAACAAATAGGCAAGAAAGTCCTTGGATATCTTATTGTAAGGAAACTATTCAAGTGCCCTACCTTCTGCTAATTTAGCCATTAGCTGCAGTCGACCAGTGGCTCCCAAGTCTATCCCTGCCCGGTCCATTTCATCACTGTCCAACATGGAAGCCCCCTGGATCTCTCCCTGTCTTTCCGTCACATGGCCTACCTTCATTGGACGGCCAGCCAGCTCAAATCCATTGAGCTGTTCTAAAGCCTTCTTTGCATCTTCCGAATCATGGAACTGAAAGAAATTATATATAGCAGTCAAGTAAAAAGCAGGAATGCCTTTATCTGCACACACACAAAAAAAAACCAGAATGAAAGGTAAACATCATTACTTGATGATAAATTTTATATAAAGAGTGAATAGCTATCTTTAATTGCATCTTAAACCATTTACGTAGGCAATCATGTTTCAACTTTTGAACTTACTGTTATAAACCCATATCCCTGTGATCTGTTTGTTTCATGGTCTCTGATCAATTTAATGTCATCAATCTGTAAATAAAAACAATTATAAACTCTACTGACATTATTGTTTTCTTGCTTGTTTTAGTTTTGTTTTTATTGTTAAGTAGTTAAAAATTTCCAAACTTAGTGTTATCAAATACTGATGCTTAAATTACCTTTCCAAATGGCTCAAATATTCCCCTGAGCATTTCCTCTGTTATGTTGAAGTGTAAAGAACCCACATACAGCCTCATAGGTCCAATATTCCCTTTTGTTAAAATACTTGTAGGGTTTCCTACTCGGTTTTTCTCAGCCTGAGAGTGCTGTACTATGATAGGAACACCCAGTAATTTCTGATTAGTTAGTCCAATGGCCAACGGTACAGAATCAGTGTCCTGGAATTCTACATAAGAAATGCCTTTCGACCTCCTTGTTTTATTGTCCATGATAAGTCTCACATCTCTGACCTGAAAACAAAAATTAGTTTGATTACAATGAGGATCCTCAACCTTTTTCAATGCTTTTAAGTTTGGTATAAGTATATTTCAAACATTATAAGTTTTAACATCACACACCTTTCCCACAGAGGAGAAGAATTCTTCAAGGTCCCTGGGGCGAATTCTAGCAGAGAGCTGCATACAGAAAACAGTCCTTGCATCTCTTTCCTCTGGGGTCAACTCTGGACCAGGCTGCCTAAACAAACAGAAAAACCCTTCATAAATAAACGTTAACAAATATAAATGACTGCATTGCCATATGGCATGACAGATGTCTGATTTGTTATATTTATTACATATGGTAAGAATCTTCAGAAAGCCACAAACTCTAATGTGTTTCCCTTCTCAAAGTACCTTGTATATCTCATGGGGCTTTTGCTGTTACTTCTGGGTCGTCTCTCTCTTTCTGGGGATCGACTTTTCTTGCGTTCTTTTGATTTACTTCGACTCCTCCTGCGTTTCTCTCGGCTTTTACTACGACGTTTTTCTCGCCGTTCTCTGTCTCTGTCACGCCCTCTATGTCGATCATGATCCCTATGCCTCTCTCTGTCACGATCCCTATGACGGTCTTTACTTCTGCTCCTAAGCCACAATAAATGAGTAAAGATTGACGTTTGTTTTAGCATGGATAGAGATTGCGTATATCACAATTTTTAAAGTGTCAAGTTGTATAAATTCAGGATCTCTTTCCTTACCTGCGACGATCCCTATCTCGCTCTCGATCTCGATCTCTATCTCGGTCCCTGTCTCTGTCTTTGTCACGACTCTTGTCTCTGCTTCTACTTCTCTTTTTTCTAGATAAAATTTTTTTTCATTACTGTTTGAACCAATATTTTCAATTAAAATAAGCTCCTTTAATGATATGAATTTTGTTGATGTCATTAATGCATTACAACAATACAGAAGGAGTTATTCATGATTTATTCCATTGATAAATCATTTATAAAATGACACTCTTTTCATCATAAAATATTCAGTCATTTGGGTTGAAAAATAATCCAGTTTCATAAAAGTTAAAAATAACTGATGGCCTTGCAGCCTGGGATTTAGAAATTGCTTGTCAAGAGCACCTGCTTAATGGACAAGCTTTTCCATAGATTTTGGTTCAGTAAGATAATGAAAATTCTCAAATAATCTAGTTGGGTGTAGTGACCAGAGGAATAGAGAATTATTTCTAGCCCTGTTAGTAGGTCAGGAGCACGCTAATGTAAAGCTCCAAATATGAATCTCGTCAAAATTAAGCCCCTGATTTTATTTGGACAGACATCAGCTATTCTTCCACTTCCATTTTATCAAAACAACAATCAATATAAGACATCTTTAACTTCTAAAAATGTGTTTCATTATCCTCACAGGATTTTTAATATCAATCCCATTATTTCCAATTCTAATGGAAAAATTTTACAATCGATACTGTGGCCTAATTTGCATATGGCATTCAAAATATTAAACGACAGACACAGAATCATTTCAAAATTTATATCCGAGTTATGTAAAAAATATATAAGAATTTAGTTGGCTCATTTTCAAAAATCTATATGAAATCAAAAACTATTCAATGGTTGAAAATTGAGATTTAGTCCACCTTGATGACATTTCAAACATAAGATGCCACATTGTTAAAACCAAAACCTTGTCATCTGACATACCTTTCCATATATGACATAATTCGACAGCTTAGAATGCCAAGATATACATCCCCCTTTCATAGGACCCACAAATTGAGATTACCTAGATACAACATACAGAATTTGACATTAAAATCTCATTTTCATAAACTAATTCTTTTCTGTTATCTTTCTACACCATTCATCTACAATTAAACATCATTTAAGTAATTTATGGGTCTCCAACTTTTGAAAGCAATCTTTGTTTAATCTGAAATGCATAATGAAAACAATTGTGGCCTCCTGTAAATAACAGAAACTACTTCAAAATCAAAATGTAGGTGTCATAGTATGTCAGTGTGTCACTTCCTCCCATCTTAATACAATCCATGACTCTGCAATTAATGATAGACCATGGTGGAAATCAATATCAAGATATTCCTATTACATCCATCGGCAAATTAATCACTTATGAAAATTCATCTGCTTCTTACCTCTTCTCTCTATCTCTATCTGCATCTCCTCTTCCGTCATCCTGTGGTCCCAAACAAACAATCAGTCACACACCAGGTCAAAAATAAAGGGAGAAAAAGAAAGACAAAACAATGCATTAGTAGGAATCAAACAAATTGATCACTTACCATAATTCAACAAGCTTTTCAATATCTGAAGGTTTTGTTCCTTGAAACAACATTTTTGTGCCGTAAATTTCTTCACATGGAGAGCTTACCATTCAATAGAATATAAATTTTACAAGACCTTTTCAATATTATGAAACAGTCTACTGTTTATGGATATTGTGTTTGTACCAGTAATGTGCAGATGTATCAATACGAACAACAGTAAAACTTTATATCAAACAGGCTGAAACAGCAGGACAGAAATTTTCCACGAAATTCTACAATCATTTATTACATGACATACATCTGAAAACATTTGGTGTTTGATTTTATCTTATACACTTTCATCCATATGCTATGGGGTGTTCAAGGATATAAAATTTTGAAGGATTGCTTCCCTTTTTGAAAACTTCTGCAATTGAAAAGCTTGTTATACATTACAACATCAAGTTTACGTACCAATGAGATTAACAAATCTGAAAAAATACACCTGCAAAGTAAAGCCTCACAAACCATTCTTTCAAACTATCTCTCATAGACACCTCTGGAATGGAATGAACTTCTCGACAAAAAGTAAAAAAAACTATGGAAACAATTTAGTCTTTCATTCCTGCTTTTCTCAATATAATCGAAATAGTATTCCCAGACATTACTAAACTTTACGAGTCTGTAGAATGCTGTTTCTCAAGAAAAGTTAGCTTTCATTCCTACTAGCACACAACAAAAAGAGTTGAGATAGGGGTGCAAAATTAGTACATCGTCAGTCAGAGCCGATCTCAGTTTCTCTTCTGTCTTCCCTTAGCTGGCAAGAGTCCTCTGTTGCTATGCCAACCCTATGATGAGAGGGAGGGGCAAAATTCAGTTGTCTTTCACAAATTATTGCAACAATAATTATCAAACATTTATCATTTCAAAAGATAAAATTACGTTAGAAATAATTTACATTAAAGAGAAATGCAAAAATAATAGTGAACATCGGCTTCATGGACTCTGAGGTGTACAACCATCAGTACCTTTCTACTTGCATGGGAATTTCACACTTGTTGTGTACATGAAGTGGTACTATGGACATCTATGGATAGAACCAAACAAACCTTTATTACAAAAAATCTATTACTTCTATTGATATGATGACAAGAAGCAAGTTTAATTTTAATTGTGGTTAGAAAATTCACCTAAACACTTTGATTTCATCATTTTTGTTTCCAACTTATTTAGGAAGAAACCACAGGATATTAAAATGATTTAGCTCCAAAGTTGAAATTGTTGTAATAAATCTTAAAAGAATATCCTGCTGGCATTGACACCTCTCGAAACATACACTTGACAAACCATCTTCACAGAATTTGGCTTCGTACCCTGGGTCACACAAGGAACTTACTTGACACTGAAAAAATACTAGACTCACAACAACCAGTACAGGGAAAAATGATTTGAATAATGTATAATCTTAGCAAGAAAGAACAATACTAACCTCCTTCCTGTAAGGAGCCTCCAACATAGCTTCTACATCTAAATCGTCTGCCATCTGAAATTGATACAGAATTCAATAATGCGCAGGAAAATAAGGTTTACGCCAAATTAAGAGGCGTTCAAACAATAGGCACCTTAATTTCAAGACTGGTGCTGCAATATTAGTAACTACAATGGCAAATCTTTCAAAACATTTATCTACAACTTCTATTTATTTAACCCTTACTTTTTGATATACTTTGTAACTTTAAAAAATTAACCTTTTTCTTTGAAAATGTACAGCAGAAGTTCTCTGTTTCTGATAATGGCGGCGTAACGTTGGGGTGTCGTCGATTGAAATCAGGGAGTTCCGGTTTTCAAATCAAGACAATTCGTACTTTGACAAATTCGTACACATCAAAAACATATATGTATATTTATATATACTCTGTACTTTAAAAAACTAAAACAAAACAGAAATCGATATAAAATAATAACTAACAAAATCAGTAAAGGATATATTCAATATGCAGCAATAAAGTCAAATGAAAGAAATTCCTTTAGGCTTACAGAACTTGTTTATCACTCGAACGGACTTTTTAAATTGTTAATAAGGATTTTTAAAATACAAGTAGATATTTATGAATTGTAAGAACTCAAAATATATTTTAAATTGCTAAAATATGCTTTGGAATTTTAAAAGTAGATACATCTCTCTTTACTAGCATAAGAAGTAACCTTTGAAGTTTTTTTTTCTATTCGTTTTATGTCTTTTCAGTTGTAATCTCTTCTGGAATGGAAACAAAATAAAAATCTGAAAAAGCATTTTGTTGTTTAACAAAGCAATTCTATATCTAAAATTCAATAAATCCGTGTAATGATAAATTAAAATATATTATATATGAACGTCTAATTTGTTTTTTTAATTCGATCATGAATAAATCCTAAATACATAATTGTAATTCTTATAAAAGGTGGGAGAAAAGTTGAAAAAAACCCCGTTTGCTTGAGAAACTAATTGATTTCATCCAAAATTGATTTTGTTTTTGAAAACGTGTATATATCGAAAACTTAATTTTCCATTGATATTGAATCTGAGATAATGTTGCATACTTCTAACAGTGTGTAAATAAAGTTTCATTTTATCTTTATATGATTTGTTTTTTCGCAAAAATATCAAACCTTATTTTTTTTTAAACCTTCAATGTTCAAATATGTGCAACTTTATTTATTTATTTTTTATTTTTTTTTTTACAAAGACTACTAAAGGAGTTGGTGATTTAACTGAAATTTAATTATTGTTGACTTGTTATTCACTTTTCATACATGGAATTTGTATTATATGTATATAATGAAGCCAGGTGTACATAAAACGTTAAGTGAATTAAAAAAAATGGAAAAGTTAATGAATGAAATAAGTTCACCTGTCTTCTGAATATTCTATATTATTCAGTTAAATATGTCCTGGCATCGTTGACAGCTGTGAGTTGATCAGATTGCATTGTATTGTTAATCAGATATGTAGCTGTATTTTAATGGTAATTAACACTAATTACAGTATACTGCTGTTAAAACTGTTCACTTTTCTAATCCTGCACACTTAATTTGATTAACACTTCTTATATCTACACCAGCATTATGTATGAAAACAATTTTCATGATTTTGGGCATGAAATATTTACGGACAAAGACTGTTAGATGTTTGCTTCGAAAAATTAATTACCTTGGTAATACGTACTTGATTTGAACATTTTACCGCATAATATCATACATGTGGTTTTTTTCAACTTCTTAGGTTATCAATTAAAATAATACATTTGTCAATATAATCATATTGGACATAAAAATTAGTTAGAAACAGATTGATTATCAATGTTACGCATAAACGCATAAATTTTCATATAAGTATACATGCATATGTACGCTTTTGTTCAGTTCTGGTTGTAAAAATCACGAAAATCTACCTCATTCTTGAATGAAACGTTGAACATTCTTGATAATAACACATTAACTGTTCGATTTATTTATCAGTTGTATCAGGAAATTCGCTAATTTCACCAGGCTAGCTATAAATATGTATGCTATTTTGAAAGTCATCTGGACTGTACCAGGACCCCATCCAGACCAGATATAATTAAGGCCCAAATTTGGGATCCTGAATGTTTAGTTCGTGTAAACCCAATTCCTTTGGGATGTCGATTGGTCTGTCCTTAGACCCCACCTGACTAAAGATGAAGATTTGAATATGGGATCCTGATGTTATAACCAGTCCCTTGTAATTTGAACTCATTATACCTGTACATGATTACTACACAGCCGAACTAGCTAAATTTGACAGTGGTCTTGTCTTTTATGCAAGCGACAATTTTTACTTCTTCACTGTTGTTTATGAATTAAGCCAGTACCTTACATGTACTTCCATCTCGAATAAAACATAACATTGACACCCCATTTGTCTAAATATATTTATCATTTTGTGCATTGATCTCCGATACAAGTAGTCGCTCTCATCACAAAATTCCTTCACTTTCAAAATAACATAGCACACATTTTCATCCATGCAAACCAAACCAATCGCCAAAACTTCACAAAGTTTTGTCAACCTGACAAGCAACTTCTCAGTAATATAAAGTTGTGCATCATCATATATTCAAAATCTTTGGAATGAATTATTTCATTCTAAACATATAAAAAAAAAAAAACCCCGACTTTCTCGTGTCGTCGGAAATCGTCTGAAAGACTACTCGAACATAACACTTCCCATAATCACCTTCAAAACCGCCTACCTCATGAATATTCATCATTACCACAAAAGAAAATATTTCCAATCTAATTCACTACGTTCAAACGAAAGAAAATTTTATTTATATGGTTTTGAAGTTATGTTTGAAATGAATAGTAAACCTACCACAGAATACTATTGTTCGCTATTCGAATGGTGAATAGCAAATATATAGCGAAGAAGTTTCTACCCTCTAATTGCTGTAGAAAACATGTTGAACTCAAACACTTTCGGAAATATTGTGGGATCATAAAATTTTTTATTACTATATTTCCATGGATTGTCAGCTTTTAAATGGTTCACGGGGATGTAATTTCGTAGATTAGCTTCTTTTATTAATTAATTCATAAAGATTGTGTTTTATAATGTTTGTGGGTGTTTGTTTGTGGATAAGGTATAAAAAAAATAGTGTACTTTGCAAGACGAACATGACAAAAGGTGCAAATATATTAAAAATAGTATATATACATATAATCCCAAGATATCGTAAACAATAAAATTTAATCCACTAAATCAGCCACACGTAACTTAGCTCCATGGACAGATCTAGAGTGGTATTGCTAACTGAGATTTGTCTTGGTTACAGCTAGATCTGATGCACAGCACAAACCAATCGCTGTCTCTTCATTGCTTACATTAAATGTTGTGTTTACAATGGAAAGCATTCCTTATTGGGATTTCTCCACTGAATCTGTGGGGCGTGAGTGAAGTTGTAGCGAGTGATGAGCTCGGTGCACGATGTTTTTCCCGCGGCATAGTGGAGTCTCCTGTATGTCCTGACCAGTAGATTGTGATTATAGTCCCGGTCCCGATGACTGTGACCCTCGTAGTTCCCTCGATACGTCGTCTGATGGACGGCCAATACGGTCTCTGTCGCGTCAATGACGTGACCGCGCCTCCTAGCGTCAAGTACGAGCCAGTTGTCGTAAGCCCTTCTACCCACGATGACGTCAGGAATGTCTTTCCACGGATAATTTTTCATCGTTATGAAATAGTCCTCACCCCACGCGCTGAACAGAGTTCCTCTGAACTCGGCTGCTTTGGTTACGGTTATCTGGTCCCGCGCCTCTAGTGCCGTGACATTGTCCACATTGGTCCTTCTACCTATGACCATGAGGGGGCGCGATTTGTTCAAGCTAGACGTTAACACCGTCAGTAACGTTATAATTAGTGTATCTGTGAAAAGGATGTCGCCATTGGCGTATGCATAAAAGGTGGAATTGAAAACTTTGATGGTATCTAAGTACATATTTTTCAGAACAGGCACCCCTCTCCCGGCTTTTGAGACGGGCAATACTTTCCACCCCATTGCTGTAACCTGGATAGACAATTCGTTCTCATTTGTAAACAGTATTGGTTGAACAAACGGTTTCAAAAGATTCCAATTTCGAACTGTGTTGTTGTGGCAAGTGTATTTCTCTACGGACGTCTGCCATGTGGTGAATAGTGTCAGTAGAGTGGCGTTAGCGTGTAACATGTCGAACGCTAGGTGCTCGGTATTGGCGGGGGCCCTACTGACATTGTGGTCCGTCCTGGACCTGGAAACTTGTGTAGTAGCGTAATTTCTGGTAATGTTTCTATCACTTTCAGCCGATTGAGTGTCCGTAAAGAATTCCCCATCTCTGATATAGTCCCACAACTCCCATATCTGTTTCTGCCATGACCGGAAGTCGCCAATCGCCGCCGTGATCATTTTGTGGAGCGTTAGGCTCTGAAGACTGACCTCTGAATATAGATACACATAGACGGAGGTACAGATAAAGCACAACGCCAGGACTTTGAAGTGCGTGACTCTGCTGACCAGTCTACTGGGAATGCAGACGTGTCTCATTTCAGGGACTCTTTAGTTCCTGGATAAAAAAAACCCTGAAGATTAGCATAAATTATATAAATAAGTTCACCCGCATCTCTGAACGTATTTGATACGTAATAAAATCTTCTTAGAAGACCTTCAAGCTTCTCAGGTTTTGATCACGTGACCAACCAAGTTCATATTCGCAGAACTGCTGTTTATTTATTAAAGGTAGCTAGCATTGCAGAAAATATATACAAGCCGCGTTCACAGGTTTTGATCACGTGACCAACCAAGTTCATATTCGCAGAACTTTGTAACATGATATGCTGTTTATTTGATAAAGGTAGCTAGCATTGCAGAAAATATATACAAGCCGCGTTCACAGGATTTGATCACGTGACCAACCAAGTTCATATATCCCATTGAACTTTTTAACACGCTGTTTATTTAAAAATTATTCCTCCGATGATATCTAGAGTGTTTCACTCGATCACGTAGATTTCTGTCGTCATGCGCTTATATGAATCACAATCGATTGCTGTAAGAAATAAACAAAAAATACCCAGTGGATGTTAATATTTATACATGATTATACGTTAAATACCTTCCATTATCAACTCATAACGAGTCTTTTTGAACGTTGCCTTTCAGACGCAATGAGATTTTTCTATATCATACACCTAGTAGTTTGGACTAAGTGAGACAGCGATCGGAAGCTAGGGCTGTATCGCCCTCAGGGCTGATATTTCTCTGTATCAGCCCGTATTCAAGTAGGTGTATTGCCCTCAAATTTAAAATCGTAAATCTCCCAATCAATCAATCAATCAATCGATCAATGTTTTATGTATATCTTACACGCACACAACCCATATTTACAAAACTGAAACATAGTATTTTGATTTTGTAATATAGAAAATAAAATAGTAGCGATAACTTTGTTCTTATAAATCATTTTTTGAAAAGGTATTAGAAAAATACAGGTTCTTACTAGTTAGTTATTAATCAGCCTACTTGATACAATTCCTTAAAAAGTTTTGCTCATCTGTATCCATTTTTTAGAGGAGTGTTAAAATAAACGGTGTTTTTAATCTGTTTTCATTTACTAAGGGTAACAATTTTACGCAATAAAAAGTGAATTTAATCGCTGAAATACACGCGCTTTTTCATCTCAATTTTGGATATTTAGTATGTCATCTAACTTTTTCTTCCGAACAGTATACAAGTTCCGAAAAATATACGAAACAGCCAATATATATATATTGTTTATTTTAATTTCAATATTGTGAAGCTAATTTGAATTTAAACAAGAGATTAAATGTTTTGAGGAGGAAAATTACATTACGTGTATACTATTATATTTCCTACCTTGTAAAAATCTGTCCTTATATCTCATGCTTCATCTCTGTGTTAACGGTGAGAGGAGATTGTCAGATATGTAATGATGATAGAAGCGATAAGGGGTATTATCACCCTCGGGTTGATTCCAGGTGGTGAAGGGTCGAGATAGCAGATGAGGCGGTTGCAATGAACCATGGGTTGTGTGTTAACTGAGATGTGAGCGTCAATGTGGTGCTAGTAGATGCGATAATTAGGGGATATTATCACCCTCTTATAGGTACGGCGTTGTAAGCGTTGTGAGAGAATTATGCTTTCTGACGGCCTTCCTTGTGAATGGTCAGCAGAGACATCAACGGAAGTGTAACAGACAGTTCAAATTAAACAACCGTAGTCTTGTGTTACGAATGGAAACAGCAGATTAACAGACAGAAGAAAAAAATAATTCCGAGAGGTATATGCGTCCCTGTTTAAATATATTGGAAACGAGGACACAAAAAAGAAGATACCCCCCCCCCCCCCATCAAAACTATAACGCAACCGGATGCCAAGTCAAAACGCTACCTATGATGAATCAAAGCAATGAGAGTACTGAAAGCTGGGTCAGTTTGATGTGTGTATGTATCACATTTTCTGAACAAGAATGACAAATTATCTACAATGTATTTTAAAACATATCAAAGTATTTATTCTTTTAAATGAAACAAGCATTAATTTTACCAAGTTTTGACTAAGAGTTGGGCAATGAAACGACATAATATTTATTTAATGACAATCATAACTGGATCAATAGTTTGAAAAAGTAAAAAATCATTTTAAGAAAACGTTACACATTGTAGTGCATTCCGTATTAAAAGGACATCGTTCTCTGGTTCTGAATGCATTAGAATTAGGTTCGTAATGAAAATATTGGTGAGTTTGTGATAAAGATATGCATATACGAAGATACACATTTCATAGCAAATTTTCATTCGTGCTTACAACGCGCATCACCTATTGCATCGGAGACTGTGACTGTACCATTCATGCTAACAACGTGCATCATCTATTACATTGTAATCTGGGACTGAACCATTCGAGCTTACAAAGTGTACACATAACTATGGGATCGGAGACTGTGACTGTACCATGCTTACAACGTGCATCGCCTATGACAAAGTAAACTGTGACTGTACCATTCATGCTTACAATGCATCGCTTATGACAATGTAAACTGTGACTGTACCATTCATGCTTACAACGTGCATCGCCTATGACATTGTAAACTGTGACTGTACCATTCATGCTTACAATGTGCACCTATGACATTGTAAACTGTGACTGTACCATTCATGCTTACAACGTGCATCGCCTATGACATTGTAAACTGTGACTGTACCATTCATGCTTACAACGTGCATCACCTATGACATTGTAAACTGTACCATTCATGCTTACAACGTGCATCACCTATGACATTGTAAACTGTGATTGTACCATTCATGCACACAGCGTGCATCACATATGACATCGGAGACTGCGACTGTACCATGCTTATCAACGTGCATCGCCTATGGCATCTGAGACTGTGACTGCACCTTTAATGCCTAGAAAGTGATATGCGTGCATCAAGCACAGGACCAGACACATTGTGACTGTCATATACGTGCTTACAACGTGCTTCGTGCATGTATTACTTGTATTTATTTTTTCAATTCAAATAAGCATAGCTCTTGTAGTTCGTAATCATTTGCGAATTTAGAGGAAGTCCCGCCCCCTTTTGTGATCAGAATTTTAAAAATAATAGTAGTACTATAGTAAATCAGTGTTTGTTGTTATTCATTGACCTTATAATATGTTAAGTACATCTAAAATAACTCAAAAAAGTGTTTAAAAAAACAAAAAAAACCTAGGAGCTTCCGGTGGCTTCTCCCCCTGGCCCCCACCAGGGTTTTGTCTTTGACCCACTGGAGGCCTCAAGGCGGCCCCCAAACCCCAGCCTTTTGGACCCCCCCCCCCTTTTTTTGTTAATGTTGGCACATCAATACATAAATAGGGGCTCACTGGTCAACATCAACATGTAGCAATCCTCTTCAAAGAATTATTCTCAAGTTGTCGATATTTAATGAATTGAAAAAATAAAATATACAAAGGGTGCGTTTATGAAATTAAGAGCGCATCTGGTAAAGTAGCGATAGTTCATAACGCACGTAAAAATTGAATCTTGATCTATAAAAAATATTATAAAATATGTTGTATACTTTAATATTAATATACGTGATTAACTAATTTAAGATATGCACTACTTGACTGACATCTAAATACTTTACTTTTTATGTGGTACTAATCAAATTTTGTGACAATTTTACAAATTCAAAGCGCGCTTGCAAGTTGTAGGGGAGTCTCGGCTGATCTATTTATAGCCAAGCACCTGTCAGGATTTATTTTTTCTTCGGAGTTGCATTATGGGAAAAGACAGATGTCCAAACATGGCCGCCAAAAAGCAGGGATTCCCTCGTAGTACGTTTTCATTGTTTTTAAACTCGACAATAACCGAACAATTAAGACTTTTTTGATCGGATTGGAAATATTTTCAAATACAAGAAGTGTTTAGATCGATGAATAGAAGCTCATCATGCGTGAATATTTCTCATAAGAGGAAAAACTATTGATAAAAGATGGAAGACCTAGGAACTATGTTTGACAGTAAACACGGTGTTTTGATGTGTAATAATCAAAATAGACACGTCTGATGTGATGAATTTGATGAAGTTGATCTAACAATGTCAGGTCGACACGTTTGTTTTGTGTGTGGTAGCCTGGGCGCTGAATCTGCGCTGCGAATTAAACCACACGACAGGCTACCTTATTTCCCCTTTCTTGAACACCATGATCCGCCCAAAGGAGCCCGACTACCGACTAGCAACGGTAATGTGGACTGTTGCAGAGTGTGTTATGCTTTTTTGACTCAACAGTGGGAGACTTATGAGCGGTCAAAGACTCCAGCAATTAAGCGCTTGTACTGGTTGAAGCGTGCAGACGATGGGCATTTCACAGGTGCTGAGATGAGACTGCAGGGGGAGTACATTGCTCAGATCATGGGTCTTAATTATCAACCAGGTGTTGAGGGTCGCGGGTCCCCGGACAACAGCACAAGAGATTACCCACCTTCACCACCATATCGCAAAGAGGAAAGAGCCACCCCCAGCAGTAACCACTCTGCCCCAGGAGAACAAAGCTTTAACTACAAATCTGATGCAAAATCTCAAGTGAAACCTAAACTACCAAGCCAACCACGAGTGGAGACCCCTGTACATCAAACTCCAAAGAGGGGGCAGAGTGAGGGTGTGCTTGATCTGACAGTGAGAAAAGAACCAAAGACAAAACTAACTACAGCACCAAGTGATAAGGAGCAGACCATTATTTGTTACATTTGTGCGCAGAGCACATTAGTGAGAAATTGTAAGTACGTGTCGACAGCTATGAATTCAACCAGTGAACCTTTTTTCCCAGTCCTGCAAAAAATAAGTCCACCAGAGGGAGCTTTTCCCCTGAACCAACATGGCCAAGCAATTGTATGTGGGGACTGCAGACTCCTTCTATACCAGCAGTGGCAAGCTTACGAGTTAGCAGGAGTGCCATTTCAGAACCGTGTCTACAAACTCTGTGATGATAAAGTTAAGATCCCTAAGTCTGAACCCGTGAGCCATCTTGATAGAGTACCTAAGACTCCAGTTGAAACTGATGATTATGTGTGTTATTTGTGCGGAAAACTCTATGGCAGTGATTTAATCAGATTGTTGTACACTGTTCCACCACGTGATCCTTCCATGGGGACTCTCTTCTTTCCATTTGTTCAAGAACTTCAACGTCCAAAAGGGGCCCAACCTTTGAAATCTGACGGGTCTGTTTTATCATGCCGAAACTGTTATGCTGAGCTCTACCATCAATGGCAGGTACAAGAATCCATGCAAATTCCTGTTTATCAACGCAAGTACTCTCTGTCTTGTAACAGGGATGATACTGAAAGGAGTCGAGACATGGATGCTGCAGAAAGTCAGGAGTCAAAGAAGACTGTAGTAAAGACGGAAGCTACTCACCCTCTGAACATCCATATCAGTGAAGGAATGTCTGGTAACAGTAGCCTAAGCTCGGCCGGTCTGTTAGCCATAGCAGTGTCCGAAGGAAAGCTAGGACATCTCGCAAACGCAATGTCACCTCATAAACTCTCCACAGCAATGAAAAGATCTTTCGAGATTGTAGGCAGCTCCACTTCAACCACTTCAACCATACCTCATCCTTTAGAGCAAGCTGTTTCAAAACCCAAAAAGATCTGCTTCTTGTGTGGTGAAAAGTCAAGAATGATGAACACTCATGTAATCAGTGCCTACCCGGTCACTCAAGAAACTAAGAGCAACAATACCATGGTGTTGCCCTTCTTCCCCTTCCTGAGAAGCTCAAGTCCAGCCCCTGGGGCAGACCCAATGACAGAAGAGGGCTTTGTGATTGTGTGCAGCATCTGTTTCCACATGCTTTTAAAGCAGTGGAACCTATTTGAAGAATATCCCAATGCCGAAACTGTCAATCGCTGGCATCGCAGATACGTTATGCCAGATTTTGTCTGCTACATTTGTGCTAAAAGAACTGATCGCAAACATGTCAAAATGCTGGAGGCAGCCAAGTTTCCTTTCCTGAAGGACATTAAATGTCCCCCTGATTCCCTGATACTCAACGGGGGGCTCTTGGTGATTGCTTGTAAGCCCTGCGCCTTGGATATGAACCAGCAGTTCAGTGAATATGAGAGGCTGAAGGTGCCGATTGGCCTTAGGAAATACAACTGGGTACAGAGAACCACTGAGCATGCTGATCAGAGTGCTTACATGGAGAGAGAGGTGGGACATGCATTTACATTTATATTTAAGGTGGTATGGGACAACTGTCAATATTAATGTGGATAAAAGTAAATTATAATCAAAATACTTTCACTGGTTTAGAATTTTCAAATTTTACAAAATTTGACCAAAAATTGAGGTTTAAAATTTTTGGAAAAGCCCCAGTGGACTTGAACTCATCACTTACAGATCTGTAGGTAACGCTCTAATCCATTGCACTACGCTGTTAGGTAACTGATTTGGGAAAGAAAACATAAAATTATATTTGATTTTATTGTTTACTTCATCAGAAATACGTCACAATGTGGGCGTGTCCCATACCACCTTAATGATATGTTTCTAATTTGTACTGCACAAGTTAGAAATAAGTACTCGGCTCCTGTCTTGTGAAAGAGTTGTATTGTCCATGTGTTCACTGTTAATGAAGTGATAGCCATTGTCCCTAAGAGTGCCCATGAAAGTAGTGGCACAGTCTTTGTATATACATGTATATGTAAGTTTGAAAAAAATTCTTGACCTATAGCCTCTTAAGATGCCCCAAAAATGTTTCACAGATAGATGATATAAATATTATTTCTTTAGAGGCTAATGTAAACCGGTCAGAAAAAATGCTCTACCTGGTAATATAAATTTGCCATATTGATGATAAGTTTGTGAAAGATATAGTGGTTGTGAAGATGCATAAGGATAAGCTGCGCCAGACATAGTACATGTATATATAAATTTTATGCATGTTGACAGTTTTGACTGATATTATAGAAAATACAGTTATCTTGAACAATATGGGACTGGTTAAAAACTTCAAGATATCCGAGTATTTGAGATATCAAGGGTAAATTACTTAAAGTATAAGTGGTTGGGACTTACAAATCACTTCGACATATCTATTGTATTCGAGATATCGGTGTTCGAGATACCAAAGTTCAACTGCCACTTATTTTTTAACACATCAACATGAAAATGAACTTTATTTATTTTACAACGATAGATAAAAAAGTTCTACAACTTATATTAATATCTTTCGTTGGCACGGATGTTAGGGCAAGGAATTTGATGTCCTCTAAAAATACCCCAGTAATTAGTTGGTCACTTTCTCATTTCCTTTGCTTTGCAAGGGATACATTGTGACACAATTTAACCCCCTCCCTAACTGTACGATCATAATGTTTTTTTGTATTTAAGTCCATTTTTTTGAAAATAAAAAATTATTTTCTGGTTATTTGTTAACTATATTATATGCTATTAATAGAACTAATTACAATATTGGCATTTCTACATGATGATCAGATATGACAATTTCATATACAATTTCGTAATATGCTCTCTCACATCTTTTATTTTGATTAGAATGTATAAGCACAAAAAGCTACTAAATAATGTTTTTGAAACTTTTTTTATATACCACCATTATGATTTGTTCTATAAAGACTATATAGTTTAGATTTGATGGTCACTTTCTAGGCATTTATTGGAGAAACATGCAGTGCAGTTGAAATGACCTTTCTGTAACCGTGGCATTTTGTAAAACATTCTTCTATATATATCTATGAATTTTTATAATCACTTAATAAGTCAATAGGTTTGGATTTTTTTTTTGCACAAATCAACAGTCAGAGATGTGTTCATTAGTGTATTCATGATACATGTATATTTTAGATATATATTAAATTTACATAACACACACAACTTGATGTCTGCAATATTTATTTCTTTTAGTAAATATCAAGTGATCAGCAAAAGTCACATGATCAGTTATATAATGTGACATATCTTTTTTTTTCTTTTCTTGTATGCCTGTAGGAGAGGGAATCTCACTCTGAAACTGTGGAGAGCCGAGATGTGGACATAGAGAGCCTGGATGAAACCACGTCCGAGAATGGTAAGTACTCGAGCTGTATCCCCTAACTCGACGGGTGTCTCTGTACTTAATCACTCGGTCACAGTACTCGACCCTTTCCTCTGTACTCGCCTGCTGTCTTTGTAAACTCAAAAACCTTGTATTCTGTCCATAGTTGTCAGTACCAAGTTTAGTGGCATTATTTGTCATAAAATTTTTAATCCATTGTTTTTAATTGTCAGGCATTAAACACTTTATGCTAAACATATTTTCAAGTTTTTTTTTTCAATTTTGTGTTCAAATAATGCTCTGTTAAACCTGGTGTGTGGTTTATGTGTGACATTTTTTCTTCTTTTTGTTGTTGCCTTTTCTTCTTTGCATTCAGGTAAGTAATTATATATGTGAACGTCAAGAAGTAAACATGTACCGTACTATGTACAAGGAGTGACAAAACAATGGATAAAGAGTGTGTGATATATACACCAGCTCTGTGGGATTCAAATCTGTTACAATATGCTATTAGAACCATTTTAACAAGACCTTGGACTTTTGGTAGGACGTAAACTATCTATTTCTTGCATCAAAACAAATTAAAAATGACACTGGTTTCGAGTGAAATATGCACAGATTGTGTAGTCTTAGCATACAAATCTTGTTGATTTCAAAGAGCCATGGCTGAGTGGCCAGCAATGAAATAGACAGGCGTATATCACATTGCTGTTTGACACAACTACCCAAAGTCCAAGCTCTTTGTTAAAATGGTTCTAAGAGGGTGGAAAAGTATGCAAATTTATTAGAATTTATAACTGCAAAAGATTTCATTGTTAAAAAATGTCCCAAACACTTAGCAAATCCAGTGAATTCTTTGTTATGGACAGGTAAAAAAATAAAGGTAATAGATGATACTTTAGAAATGCCGTTGACAACATTAACCTTTTAAAAAATGGAGGATATGAAAAGGAAATGGTTTTTCGTTCAATCAATAAAGTGAAAAAAATTCCCTGAACACACAATGAAGTTATTACTCATTTTGACTTTGAAATCTGAAACTTGAGCCGACTAACAAATGATTGAAAATCAATCTCTCTGCTACAGATCAAAATGATGAATAAATCACTGGTAATAATACAAGTTGTCTCTCTTTGCAGTTTTCGTGCAAGTTGTCTCTCTTTTGACTTTGCATGTTGTAGCTAATTTAGCTGTTTATTTTTATTTTTAGAAAAAATGACTGATCAGTTGTTTAAATTTAATAATGTAGTTATGAGATAAATCTAAATGATATTTGATATATAAATGATATTGACTGAATTTCAAGACGTATCGTTATGACCAACAGATAGAGCCTCATCAGATGAGGGGTTATTTTGGTAACTGACTTGTTCTGGAGAAACAGCCAAATAAACTGTAAATGTGAGAGCATGCAGATGGTTAGACACTGGGGTAAATGTTTACAATTTCTCACTGTCTGGTGAATGGGGTTCTGCTAAACACCCCAGATAACATCTTTAATCCTATGATTTAACCTCGGAATTTTCTAAAAATTCCTTGCACAACCCCAGGGGCACAATTACAGCTTCTTGAAGTTCAGCCATCTCACCACAAAAAAGGGGGAGAAATCAATGACAAAGACACGGTGACAGTATCTGGGGAATCGAGTGCGACACCCCTGACCCAGGCGTGTCAATGTTGCATAAAACACAAACGCAATGACAGAACGCCTCCCGTTACAGAGCCCCGCTAGGACCTCTCTGATGTGACATTACTCAAGTGCTGTAATTATGGCCTCTGTTGGGAATATTGATTTTTTCACTTCGCAGTTTTTTGTTTTGGCGTGTTTTATTAGAGAGCCTAACTTTTTTTTTTTATATGGAAGTGATCAGATTAGTTTGCCGTACTGCACATTACGATTATCTCTCCTTGTGATTTTGCAGAAGATGTTATGCCATTATCAGATTTATATCTGAAAAAATTCCTTTATCGATATATGATGGAAAGCGTCACCATTATGGTTGATGACTGATTGATAGAATGATTTACACTGAGCAGTTCAGCTATGTCCAGGCATCCTTAAGCTCACTCGTTAAACTGGTCATCTCAATTGAAGGTGTTGATCCCTTATTTTGATGTTTTCCTTTCATTAAAAATTTTTTTGGTATTTTTCACGACTTGGATAAAAATTGATAACACATTTTTAAAGTCTCCTTAATGAAATACTTGCAGATAAAAAATAATAGTTCAAGAGTTTTATCTTTTTTTTTTTTACATTTTTAGGAATCATTTTTTTTCCCATATGTCAAAAAGAATCAGACAGATGCTGCATTTTAAATATAGTTATGGTAATGGTGTGGAATATTATTCCTTTATTGTGTTAGGAATCAATATCTCCTTGTAATTTTGTAGTCTGTGTTAAATAATAAACTAATAGGTTCACGGGAAATTTGTCCATTAATATCAGCTCCTCAGTAAGCGGATTGATTTCTCTTGTATGGACCCAGATCAATATGCAAAAGCTTTATAAACATGGGGGTGAAAAACGCTAACCTTAATAATAAAAAGATATTAGTATATCAATATTTAATGAATCATTTTATGGAAATTGCAGGGATATCATATGTATCCTTGTAAATGGATCTAGCGCAATTTCCTGTGAGACTTGCCAACCAATTTGTGGATGTCCGCGTCTGATTCTGGCTTGTTTATTGGGTGATGAACAAGCCATAGTTATGGAGACCCTTCTTTATTCTTTTCTGGCTGCTTAATTAATATTGTTCTAGTCTCAGATTGCTTGTGCTGTATTGACATCATAGTTATACTGTGTTGATGTGTAATGACTGATTAGGAAAGAACAGTCAGAAATATGTCTGAGGTTTGCTAAATCACAATGAAATAGAAATAAGAATTTGCAAATACCGGTGGCTAATGAAATTTGATACAGATTAAAAAATCCCATCATGGGCATTCAGTGCCGGCGTATCGGCCGAGATCTTACAAAGAATTTCTATAAAGATTTTGTTTTGTGTTGAAACCTGTCGTTTTCTTTTTTCTTATTTTTTTTTTTCATTTTCCTTTTATTACACCTAATTCACCTCACAGGTACTTGGCATTTCGTTGAAACCCCAATCAATACAGGCGATTTTTTAAACTATAGAGTATCTGTCATTAGGAGCCAATATAGCAGGCTGCAGGCACTTAACACGCTTTTGCCATTTATCCTTATAAAAAAGAATGGCTTTCCAAAGAAGCATAAAGCTGCTTTTTCCGCAAAATCTAATTACTTGTTGATTGGAGAAGTCTCAGCAAAACCTAATTCGCTTTTGTATAACAGTAATGTAGTCACAGATTACAGGAGTACGTTATTGATAAAAGTGTCCTAATGTGACAGGAAAGGAAACAAATTTAAAGTAGATCCCTTTTATTGTCATGGAAACTGTTCTAACTGATCACATGATCACAGCCAAGGAAATAAAAAGTGATGGCAAATTGATTAAAAAATGCCCCGTAATTTTGGATGTTCAGAAGATTTTCTTAGCTACATCAGACAAAACTGATGAGGTTTTGGCTCACTTTTACAACAGTTGAATTATATACATTAGTAACAGCATGCATATAGCCCTCAGGGGTTATAAACAAGATTTATACATAAAAGAATATACCAAAAAAATTATCTTGGTTTATTTTAGAAGTCAGTGACAGTCCTATTCTGGATTTCACCCAAGGGGGAGATCAGTTTGCATTATAAGGTGATATTTCTGTGTATTTAAGTTTTATGAAACATTATCACAAGGCTCAATTAAATACATTTGAAATCTACTTGCTGTGGAGGCGATGGAATGTGAACAAAACCAAGGTCACACAAGTCACCGCAGGTCAAATGCGAGTTTCAATCCCAGGTTTATTGATAAAAATATATCATACAACACAATCTTTATTTGTCGGCTTGACAGGTATTTAATAGGAAGTCTTGTGTATCGACAGCTTGCTGCTCTCCGACAAACTTCTTTAGCAAGAAAATTGATTGGGTCAATGAATTTCAACACAAAAAGGTGCGTGTGATTTGGGAACGATTATAAAGTTTAACATCAATTACACATTGAATTACAAATATTTGTGTTTATGACAGTGCATCAATATAACTTTACCTAGCCGTGTGTTTGAGAAGACTACTTCAGTGTTGAAGCGATTATTTATGATTGATCCTTTTAAAGATCGGCCATCTCAGTGGAGGAAAAGATTTTAACACCTATTGAAAATTGCCTGCCAGAAAAGGAACAGACAATTACGCCTTGAATATGTTTTATATTTCACTGTAGATATTTTATCTGCTGTTTTGTGACCCCACGACCCCTCATAGCAGAGAGTACACAGTAGATTATCTCAGACTGCACATGATATTGCGGGATTGTTACAACATGTGCATATTGCTTGTCAGGCTGTGCATGTTTCACAAAACTTGAAGCCAAACTACAGGGGAGAGAGAAGTATTAAAACGGTGTGGAATTTACTCGCAGATTTCAGACAAGGGATTCAGGATGGAAATCATTTCTCTTCGTGTTTGATGGATCATAACTGTGAGGATTTGTTAAGTGGAATTGTGGGTAATATCATTGTTCTCTACATCACAGTAAGTGAGTGCTTTTGTTTGTTTGAGGTCTGAGGTTAAGTCATGTGAGATATGAGATATCAGATATCAGCTGTCAGCATGTTGATATCTGATCGCCTTGGTTAGGAAGTTGAGTTGATAATGAATTGTTGAATGCCCATGATGTGAGGAATGTGGAGAGGAGACTTTGTTTGGTGTTGGAGAGATTTAGAATTATTAGTGGTGAATTGATTAGCCAGTTAATTACTGTTTAGATATTTAGAGGGATGGCAGAGTGTGTCAATAAACTAGACTTGATTGTGAATAGTGCATGGACCAGGCATTTAATTGTTCCTCACTGACAGACGATAGTAAAAAATTAGCCAAACTAGCAATTATCTACCTTCTTATATATATTTTATCTTCTGAGTTTGATCAAGTTGTGGAGGGTATTTGTAGGAATTAGGACTGTATGGTCGGGCAGTATATGACTTCCTGGAGATTTTTGAGTACTGCTTTTGGGGTATAGGAGATAACCCAACCAGTAAAGTTCAATAGAGCACCAATGATTAATATATTTCTTGTTATGTGACTCACTTAAGGAAATACAACTTCAAATTCTTGATAATGGTTAGAGAAATAGTTTGCAATCCAACCAATAAATGCAAGAGCTTGTTTGATCTCTGTGTCAGAGATTTGGTGCAATCTTCATAGCCAGGCTTAGTGTACAGAAAGGCAGAGGAAAGGAGTTTGTGGAACACCTTCTGAATTGCTTGATGGTATCATAAAGCCCCATTATACAGAAATATTGGCCATTAAAGAGATAGTTAGCAAAAGGTTGTAGTAGGATATTGTTCCTGTCTGGGATTAAATGAGTTAGATTAGCTTAGATTAAAAAAAAAATTCGGATGTTATCCAAAGATCAGACTTTGCCATATTTTTCTGCCATCTATAGGGGGTTGCTTGATGATATACATCACCCTGGTAGATTAGAACATGCGTCTGATGACAGCTACAAGGCATCTGATAGTGTTGAAGAATTGGCCAATGTTAAGGGAAATAACTGTGCTAACACAGGAGCATAAAGGGAGCTAATCCAAGATACTAACTGTATTGAGGTAGCTTAGTTTAATATCTATTGATGGGATTCTGTTGAAGAACATTGGATCTTGTTATTTCTGTGAAGCATCCAAAGTATGCTATTTTCATCTGAAGTGATTCAATGGTAGGTTTAAATCATGATTATTTCCACACAACCTGTAAAAGTTAGTGAGTGAAGATGATTAATGGTCCCCTGCTTACATGTTTCTCCTTTGTCTGTCCTTGAGGCTGAGGGGATGTTGACCTCAGGGGGAGAAAAGTACAAACCCCCATATCCTGTTGTGATTTATAAATAACAGTACTCGTACTATGTTCCCCCAATAAAAAGCCTATGATGTTCAAGGATAAATTATTGATTCGATGCCCGTGCATAGCTTTCTCATTAAAGCATCAACACTTTGAAAAATGACAATAATTGTTTTAAGATTCCAATCAGTTGTGTAACCAGCTAACATCACACAGTCCTGCAGGAAAGAAGTTGGCAGAGAGAGCTGTTAGCTTTTGACATTGGCTGTGTACATAACCATGCCCTCCTGAACAGAAGCAGAAGAATTATAGACTGGATGCCATTGTGAAACATTATTGACTATACAAGTCAATTACCATGGATAAAGATTAATGTATTCCGACCTTATCATGTGATGTTAAACCGCGGAGGATGAGAAAAGTATATAACTTTGTTATTGATCGGAGGAGTCTCCAGCACGTTTAGCTTCTGTTTGGAATTCATTTATTGGATTTGAAGTAATTTACGCCCAATTATGAGAAGAGCCACCGTTTGATCTGGCTGGTGAAATCTTTTGTGATTTGTCGTAGCATTACTGGACTTAGATATCGTGTGATGGCGGATAGTTGGCTCCTGTAGAACCCCCCCAAGATGGTGGAATGACAGGATCTGTCTATCTTCACACCTCTCCTTCTGGTCTCTGTCTTAATGGCTGTTGTCGTGTTTCTTTGTCTCCATACAGCAGAAGTAGCTCAGGATCACTAGATTCGCTTCATTAACTGCCTGAGAACTGTAAGTAACAGCTCTGAATGTCAACAGAGGTGCTGTCATTCTTAACATAATGCTCCAGAGTTGATTTCATGGTCTCTCAGAGAACACTGTTTGTGATTGGTGATGTTATTTTAGTGAGTTTGAGCCGTTATGTCCTTGTATCTTTGTGATGTTTTTGTAATATTTTCATAGGTTTTGGTAGGTCTTTAGATTTACTGATCTCAATGGGTTTAACCTTTGGAGAAAGAACTATATATAAACTATTTTGAAAATATTCTCTGATGATAACGATACTATAAATGACACCTTTGTTTAGGAAGATGTTCAGGTATTTTTCCAGAAATAATCTTGGTCAGCTTTTTCTATTGAATATTTGACATGTAGCCTCAATATTCACAACGATTTGTCTGAATAAATAAAATTAATATGATTTGATAGGCTATTGGATGCCAGGAATCTGTAGCTAATTGCTCTATATAGAAGAAATATAGAGTAGGTCTTGGTGCATGATGCTGGCCAATCTCGGACCAGACTGATGGAATATAGGCCATTGCTTCTGTGTTTGTGGATCAGGTAGAGAAAAAAAACATTCTCAGTGGCATTTAGGGCTGTTAGTTGTAGAACCTTTCTTCCTTGTTGTGTGAGTAAAAGTGGTTAGAGAGGCAATGTGAGTCATTTGAAGATGTCCAATGTTGAAAGCCTTTTTTTCAGTACTTGAACTCATTATGTTAAATGTGTAACAAGTTTTGTATTATTACAGCACAAGTGTATGGAGGATAAGAGCCGTAATTGCCTTGGTGAATTAATAACCCACTAATTTCCCTGTAAACCACATACTGTGCGATTAACTCGCTTAATTTCTTTCTAGTCCAAATAAGAAATGAGTGACAGAGTTTGTGAATGAAATTCTGTGATAAGTGAACTTATAACTGACAATGAGCCACCTGAATGGATTATACCCGGGAAACTTAATAGACAGAATGGAGGCCTATCTGTTGTCTCAGATGGCAGCCCAGGGTGGGATTCCACCCAACCTGTATTCCATGCATGGTGAGTATAACTGCATCCCCCCACACCATACACTTATGATTATTGAGATCAGTTAGTTAGCTTCTATAATGCAGGTTAACAGTGCCCCCAGCACAATGTTTCAATAACTTCATCTGTTAGTGTTCATTTTCATGTGTATTCAGAATTAATAAATTCACAACCATTCAAAAATACAACAAGTGTGAAAATGTACATATCTAAGTATACACTTGATGTACACTGGGGGTGTACTGTTACAACTGTCTGACTCATAGCTTTGGTTTAGTGTCACATTTGGCCAGGTGAAAGGTCAATCTCAGATGCTGGCAGAAAAGAATGAGAATCATCAAACCTATAGATATATTTGGCCAGTCGTGTCATTGTGTGCAATATATAATCTAGAGCCTCCTTAATGTGATCTGTTTGCATGTTTTCATGGCTATCAGTCTGAGGAATAATTGACTGCAAGAACCCATTTGCTGTACAGGAATCAATAAGTTATCTACAGAGTTACAGAATTTTACCTCGATTAACCCGCTGTTTTCTCAGCAAATTAGCCCTCTCAACAGCTCTTCTCTCTAAAATAAAGACTCATTAATTTGTTCTCTGTTACGTTGCGTGAAATCATGTAATTGTGGAGAACTTTTCTTTTACCAGAGATTTGATTGCCAATTCTGTCCCTGGGGTAGAGTGAACATTACATCAGTT